>CM037028.1:20926493-22133993 GCA_020875875.1 Dioscorea alata | reverse complement strand
ATATATATATATATACATACAACAGATACATTAGCTTGTTTTTTTTGTTTTTTTTTTTTTTTTGGTTATGCAATCAAATTATCGTAAGAAAAAATTAGCTTGTTGTTATATTCTTCGCAAGTGCACAGATCTTTACAAGTAATAAAGTGGTACCCCGTGAGGGTAAAGTTGTTGAACCACAGGGACTGGACTCCTAGTACTAGTTGATCTTCTAATATCTAGTCAACCCATAAATTTAGGGTAAAGATTGATAACTAGATGACCTAAAATGGGGAAAGATCCTAGGTAAGAAACGCAGAGGTAGAGCAATGCCCCAGACTAATCCCCTGAAGAAATGTGTATGGACTTGCTTCTAATGTCTACCAGGTACATCCTAAGATCATTGCAGGTGCTCAAAAGCAATGTTGCATCTACTACTATCAAATACGCTAGGTACTAGAAGTATAACTACGGGCTTTATGCACACCTAGTTTTGCAACTACACTAGGTAATCACAACTACGGTAATCCACACACGCCAAGTTTTACACAAACATCTACGCAACAAAGTTATGCAAACACATGAATTAACACAAGAATGCAATAGAACTCTGTAGATATTAAAACAAGCAATCAACATAACACATAAACATCTAAGTTAATAGATCTGATGCACCAAAGACTGGTTAACCCCTCATTGTTTTACAAATCAATACAAGACTAAGGAAAACAAAAGAAATAGAAGCCATGAAAGACTCCCCTCTTTGCCTTGCAAACCACTCCGACGGTGCTCCAATGAAGTCTCGCAAGCTAAGCTTCGCTCCACTCACGCTCTTGCACCATAGATTCACTCTAGCCTAGAAATGTATTAGGGAAGACCTTGGCAGCCGCCCCCAAAAAGAAGAGAAAAGGATCCCAAAGAGATGATCTAGATCTGGCTTAAAAGGTGCTTTTCTTGTTTAACACACCCTAAACACGGGCATGCTTAGGCCGTGCTTCCGAAAACAAGACCATACTCATCAATTTCTCCAAAACAAAGATAATCATAGGGTGAGCACGGGCGTGCTTGGCCCATGCTCCCACAAGCACACTCATGATTTAGGTACCAAAACTGTGCTTTTCCTCCAAGTTGTGCTACAATGATTTGCTACATTGTTTTCGCTACAGTGCCAGTACTTCGCCTGATTCGGAATTCCAAAGATTTTCACAGGGAGGGAGCATGCCCATGCTCAGACCGTGCTTCACCTTCAATACTGTATTTTGACCTCTTTTCACATTGTATTTTGTGTCGAATCCTGTTCTTTTGCACAAGAACCTGTTTACTGCACAATTACACAATAATACCCATAGTAGCATCGAATCACAACAAATAAATGCTTAAGAAAAGATAAATGCATGAAATGGTTATAAAAATATCAATATGAAATGCACTTATCAGATACTGCCACACTTAAACATTTACTTTTCCTCAAGCAAAACACATCAACACATAAGAAAGATGATGAGTGCATGATATCTGATCTTAGCAATGAAATTTTCAAAAGTGCAGAGGAAAACAGGTGGTTAGAGTGTGTTTAGCTAATAAAAAATGATAAGTCTCACCCTTACCCTATACTCCTTATGTGTGTGTGTGTGTGTGTGTGTGTGTGTGTGATTACGATAAATTATGTGCCCCATGCATTGTGGGATCAACTTGGCTAACAATAACCTTATTCCACACTATACTAAATGGATAGTAGCTTCATACACCGTAAAGATAGCTTTCTCTCTCGGTAGGTCATCAAATGTATACTTGTAATGCCCAAAATTCGACTACTCAAGAGCGGCTTTCACTATTTTAGGACGATAGCTCTTTCTACCATCTTTTAACAGAATTTTTACAAATAATCGGTAGGGCATCCCATAAGGAATCTGACTTTCCATTTTTTTTTCCAGCAATCCAAAGAGCATTAATGGTCATTTAGCTAAAACCTTCCCTAAGCACAAGTGGCTCCACAATTTGGGTAAAGTGAGAAGTAATGGGATTTCCAAAGTAAGAGTGAGACTAAAAATTAAGCTTAATAAAAATACACTAACACACTAGTGTCCCCCTATACTTAAAAATTCCACAAAACAAAATCATAGATCGTCCTAAGTCATGCCTAATCACAATGAATACAAACGTAAAACCCTCCCCCACACTTAAACTATACATTGTCCTCAATGTACAAATGCATGCATGAAGAAATAAATCAAGGACACAAAAATTTGGGGAGAAGTTTTAGGAAGTTTCCTGAGCGCGGGAAGTGATGTGGCCGCTCTCAACATGTAAGTTCCTTGTTTCCATATGGCTCACATCCTACAAGCAAAAAGGGGTACAAGTGAAACTCACGAAAAAGAAACATAAGAGACAAAAGAAAAGAAAAACAAAAACAAAAAGAAAGAATGGTGATGCTCAAGAATCATCATTGCGGATCTCATTCTCTCTATAATGCCCTACAATAAACAATAATAACCAATCAACAACGTTAGGGAAACAGGGTAAGCACAGTCGTGCAAGGAGCACGCAAATAGTGCTCCTTAGGAAGCACAAGCGTGCTTAGCCTTTGCTCGGCCTGGAATGCTTCAGAAGCTCTAATTAAGAGAAAATCATGGCATGAGCATGGGTGTGCTTTGCTTATGCTCAGCGTGGAGGTGTTTCAGAGCTCAGTTTTCTCTGCTTTACAAAAATTTCACAAATTAGGCTTGCCACTCTAATGATTAACAATAAAAATAAGCAGTGAAGAATGCACAAAAACACTGAGAATCGAACAAGAAATCTATCAAAAGCACCACCACCTAAACAAAACAACACAAAGGAAACAATTAAAATAAACTAAGGACATGAGAAAAAAAAAACATAACAAAGCTTGGGTTGCTTTCCAAGAAACACTTGTTTAACATCACTAACTTGATGTACCGGATCACTTACCTTAGGGAGGTTTGAAGAGAGTGTGCTCCTCTTGGCTACTAATTGCATAACTACTACCATTGAAACAAAAATTTACTTGCCATGGAGGGATACATGTCAGAGGCTTCAACCATCATGTTTTAGGCTTCCAAGGAAACAAGTTAGAAAGGGAATTATCCAAGCTCAATACATGCACAGGTGGGTCTTTAGATGGCATACTTTTCTTACCCGTGTTTTCTTGAATTCCCAACATCTTCTTCTTGCCTTAAATGAGTTCATCAATCCCACAAGAAGTGTGTTCAATTACCTTGGAGTTTGCTTCTTCTAACATTTCGGCTTAAAAACACAAGGTTTCTTCTGGGTATAGCTTGCATAGTTGATTCCAAAAACTGAGAAGTTTGTGAGCTTACCATGGAATTTCTTGGAAATATTTCGGCAAACTCCAAGATATGTGACATGGCTTTAGGGGTTGTCTCCATATTCTCTATTTTTTTACAATCAACCTCATAATGTCCCTTTTCTTAAGCTCTCATCAAAGATAGAAGCTTCAAACATTGCCGCTTAGGCCTCCAAGGAATAACCCGGGACACGAGTTATTCAATTTCAATACAAGATGATCTAAAGATTGCTTTAACTTTTTGCATGATTGTAATTAGCTTCTTGAAGTACTCTCTTCTTACATGACCATTCATCCTTGTGAGAAAAGAGTTACTTGTTCAAATTCAATCAAGTATGGTTTTTGATAAGTGCTCGTGTTATAGTAATGCAAAGCGTTATTATCTTGCAATAAGCATTAATTTAATCAGATTTTTATCACTAAAAAGTGTGCATTTGTTTACTTTTGTGCATTGTAGGGTTGTGAAGATAAAGTGAAGGAAAGAAACGAAGTTAGATCGTGTTCGCCATTGTTGGGAAGATTCTTGAACTAAGCAAGGAGCACGGCATGAGTAGAGACTTGTGAGTGTGTGCCAACCTCCTTTGGAGGGACACAAAGGCAGTCACATTCACAATAAGTCTAACTCATGCTAACAAGGAGAACTTCACCAATTAGGAGATTTGAAGCAATCGGTACGATCTACCGTTGATTGTGTGCCCAATTCAACGGCCTCAATGAAGAACGACGAATTCGGGAGCGTTTCGAGACAATTATTGTAGCAAGTCACTGTAGCAAAAATGTTGTAGCAAGATACTGTTCATCTTCGGCCGAAATTCAGAATTCCAGAGAATTCACACGGCCGTGTGAATTAATTTTCCAGCAAGCCAAAAACTTCACACGCCCGTGTGTAAATTCCACAAGGCCGTGTGAATCAATTTTCCAGCAAGCCAGAAACTTCACACGCCCGTGTGGAAATTCCACACGGCCGTGTGAAGTCCCGATAAGTCCAATTTTTAAAGCCGCACTCAACAATATAAAGAGCGATTTTGGAGACTTTTAAAATATCTTTTGACCTATCTTTCTCCCGAACTTCTGGAGAGTGCGGCTAGGGTTTTGGAGAGGATTTCGTGAAGGTTTAGAGCGCGTCATTGGCATCGTCACCGACGTCCGGCGGCCGCACAAGACCACGGCCACACCATACGCAAGGGGGTTTTCATCGATGTCTTTACTTTGTGCTTTCTTTCATACTTTGATTAACTTGTATAGCTCCATGAGGAGCTAAACCCCTTATGGGTATTCGGACTTGTAAACTCTAGGGTTATTATGCTTCTTTGACATTGTTATTATACTTTTCCATTATTGATGAATAAAAATTGAGTTTCAATCTTGATTTCATCTTGATATTGTTTTCCCTTAGATGTGACACTAGGGTTGAGAACAATCTAGGTTGTCCTTTGGAGGTGTGACAACTCCTATAGGATTAGACTCTTTAAGATTGAAGAGGGTTGAAAGGGTGAGTCATGGGGTAGCGGAGCGTCCCCTTTCCCCTCCGATGTGGTTTCTCCCTACCTCCGTTTCCTTAATTTCTTAGCGGTCGAGATATAGTGAAGTGCTAGGTAGATAAACTCCCCTGGGGCTTAGTTACGTGAGTAACAGAGTGAAGGGTTGAAGTGAATCCTACGCACTGGGGCTTAATCGAGACTAAGGTTCTTCCACCTGGACCAAAGGGTTAGAACTACACATAGGAATAGGTTTTACCACTAGGAGTCCCTAGAACTTAATGCAATCCCACGTAGTGTGAGGTTTAGGTAGATATACTCCCCTGGGGCTTAGTCATGCAAGCGATAGAGTGAAGGGTCAATGTGAATCCTAATACCGTGGCATAATGATGGGGTTAGTCACGGTTGTCCTTAGGTTTGGGACCGTGAGTCTAAGGATTTCCTCGAATCAATTAACATCAATAGGAAAGTATAATAGCATAGTCTTGCACTAGAAGCATAGATCCTAGAGGTAGCTTGTCTGGATACCCCATTTCATCCATTGCTAGATCCTCTCTATTTTCTTTAACTTGCAATTTCTCATCTTCCATCTTTCTATTCAATTTCTTGTCTTTTATTATAATTGCTTCCATAAGTCACTCATTGATTCTATTGTTACTTTTCCATACTCCACATAGCTTAAATAGTGAAATCTCGTATTCTAACTCCCTATTCCCTGTGGATTCGACTACCCACTCACCGGGGTAAATTTTATTACTTCGACAAACCCGTGCACTTGCGGGATACACGTATGGGGTGGTGTCAGTTTTCATTTACCTCTTCACTTTCAACAGATTCCCAATGCTCCCCGACTCGAATTTTTGGTGGTGTTTACTCTACAACAGATGTGATCAACTCTTGACTCTCCTTCGCCTGTGGGACTTCAGTCTCATGATATTCAACCCAAATCATATGATCAAAATTAAATACTATCTCATGAGATTCTTTAAACATAGGATTATGGAATGCCTCTGTCAAATTCTGAATATAAGCTTCGTACCATTCACATTCTTGCATGTCCCAATTTTAACCAAAATTAGAGCTTCTTCCCTTGAGGAACTTAATCCGATCAAATCATGAAATGTGCTACTCCCAATTGCTTCAACATTATCATTAGAATAATGTAAATATTGATTCTCAACTGGAGCAATTGATCCCAGAATGGATGCCTCTTGTATCAAGACATCCTCCTGTCTCAAAAAATTTCCAACTATTTATAGTAGAATTTACCTCAAACGCAATTGAAAAAATCTGGAGTGGTGAGTGGAGGTGCTTCATAGGGTGCAGAAGTTTCAATAATCCTCAAAAACCAATCTGAATATTCTTGGTTTGTTAGAGGTATCCCATTACCTAAACTCGTTGTGGTTTGATACTGTGGAGGTGCTTCATAGAATACAGAAGTTTCAATGAATTTCGAAAACCAATCTAGATCTTCCTGAATACTAGGGCATATTTCTTCAAGCTCTTGCATCCTTGTAGCATTGTCTTGTGTGTAGCTTGTTGGTTGATCTTGCAGGCTTTGCTCTTCTTGGGAATGGTTAGGATGGTAATCAAATGAGTGGCTCGTACAATTTCTCAAGATTGAAAGCAATTTATCCATAGCTTGACCCTCCTAAAATAAGGTAAGAATCAAAGAATTAGAAAATAAAACAAAAATAAAAGCAAAAGAAATATATACAAAAGATATAAATGGCTAGATCACTAGAATCCTAATGTTTCTAAGAGTTGTCAGTCCCCGGCAACGACGCCAAAAACTTAATGTACTCTCCACAGGTGCACGGATCATTACAAGTAATACAGTGGTATCCTGTGAGGGGTAGAGTTATTGAACCACAGGGACTGGACTCCTAGTACTAGTTGATCTTCTAATGTCTAGCTAAACCACAAATTTAGGGTAAAGATGATAACTAGATGACCTAAAAGGGGGAAGGATGATAAGTAAGGGTTGGAAATGAACTAGATAAGAAATACAGAGATAGAGCAATGCCCCAGACTTATCCCCTGGAGAAATGTGTATCAACTTGCTTCTAATGTCTACCAGGTATAACAATGTTGCATCTACGGCTATCAAGTATAGCAAGTTCTACAAGTGTAACTATGGACTTTATACATGCTAATTTTGCTACTACACTATGTAATCACAACTACAGTAATCCACACATGCTAAGTTTTACACAAGCATCTACGAAAATCAAGCATGCTAAATTATGCAAACACATGAATTAACACATGAATGCAATAAAACTCCATAGACATTAAAAACAAGTAGTCAACATAACACATAAACATCCAAGTTAATAAATCAGGGGCACCAGAGAATGGTTAGCCCCTTACAATTTTATAAATCAATACAAGACTAAGGAAAATGAAAGAAATAGAAGCCATGAAAGACTCCCCTCTTTGCCTTACAAACCACTCTGACGGTGCTCCAATGAAGTCCTGCTGGCTAAACTCCACTCCACTCATGCTCTAGCACCATAGATTCACTCCAACCTCAGAAATGTATTGAGGAAGACCTTGGCAGCCACCCCCAAGAAGAAGAGTAAATGATCCCAAAGAAATGACCTAGATTTAGCTTAAAAGGTGCTTTTCGGGTTCAACATGCCATAAGAACGAGCGTGCTTAGGCAGTATTTCTAAAAATAGGACCGTACTTATAAATTTCTCTAAAACAAAGATAATCACTGTGTGAGTATGGGCTTGCTTGGCCCGTGCTCCCACAAGCACGCTCGTGATATGGGCACCGAAACCGTGCTTTTCCTCCAAGTTGTGATATAGTGATTTTCACCGAAATAGTGCCAATGCTTCGCCTGATATAGAATTCTAGATATTTTCATGGGGAGGGAGCACGGCAGTGTTCAGACCGTGCTTCACCTATAACACTATAATTTGACCTCTTTTCACATTGTATTTGTATCGAATCCTGTTCTTTTGCACAAGAACCTGTTTTACAGCACAATTACACAATAATATCCATAGTAGCATCAAATAACAACCATGAAAAGGATATATAAATATCTATATGAAATGCACTCATCACTTGCATTATTTATTTATTTATTGGTTGGGTATGTAATCGAACTCTCAATGCCATGCAATAATACTCTCATAGGAAATTTTTGGTTTGTAGTCAAGGGTCAATTGATTAATGGATGTGATAAATAAAAAAAAAATTCTCAGATGTAAAGGATAGTCCACTTATACAATAAACATTATGTGGAAGGCATGCAGGACACCAAAATATACATAACCAAAATAAAATGTTATGGAAAGAATGAAGAAAAATTAGCTTGTCTTTTTTTTTAGAATTGGTATGCAATCAAACTCTCATATATAATTATTTGTTTATACTCCACGGCGAATTGATTAATAAATGTGATAAAAAAAATATTGGAGATGAGTACATTAGCTTGCTTTATTTGGTTTTGTTTTTTTGGTTATGTAATCAAATTCTCATAGCGAAAAGTTAGCTTGCCTTATTTATTTATTTTTATTGTTAGCTATGTAATCAAAATCTCAATGGCATGCAATAAAATTCTCATAGGAAATTTTAGGTTTGTATTCAAGAGTCAATTGATTAATGGATGAGATAAATGAAAAAATTTTTGAGATGTAAAGGATGGTCCACTTATGTAATATGCATTCTGTGGAAGGCATGCTGCAGGACACCAAAATAAAATACTATGGAAGGCATGAATAAAAATTAGCTTGACTTTTTTTTAATAATTGGTATGCAATCAAACTCTTATATGTTATTATATGTTTGTACTCCAAATTGAATTGATTAATAAATGGGATTAAAAAATGTTGGAGATGAGTACATTAGCTTACTTTTTTGTTTTTGTTTTTTAGGTATGCAAAATTCTCAAAAGGAAAAATTAGCTTGCTTGCTTGCTTTATTTATTTATTTATTTATTTATTTATTTATTTGTTGGCTAAGTAATTAGACTCTCAATGCCATGCAATAAAACTCTTATACGAAATTTTAGGTTTGTAGTCAAGGGTCAACTGATTAATGGATGTGATAAATAAAAAAAATTTTTGAGATGTAATGGATGGTCCACTTATGCAATATACATTCCGTGGAAGGCATGCAGGACATCAAAATATACATAACCAAAATAAAATACTGTGGAGGGCATGAAGAAAAATTAGCTTGCCTTTTTTTCTAAGAATCGGTATGCAACCAAACTTTCATATGTAATTATATGTTTGTACTCCATGGTGAATTGATTAATAAATGTGATAAAAAAATGTTGGAGATGGAAAGAATGGTCCAATTTTCATGCAAAACAAGCATCTTAAACCTTTTATTTTCTTAAATATTAGTGAGATTGAGAGCATGGCCAACATGACTTGGTTTGTCTTTTCTTGTTTATCTACTTTATAATGAGGCGTAGGGACCAAAATTGTTGCCTTTGAGGTGTTTTAAATTTCACTCAAACCATCTGTCCAAATTGGAAATTTTATTTGTTGTCCATGAAAACTTTTATTTTGGGATGGTTCCATACAATTTCACTTATAATGAGAACATCATTGGATGAGTGCATTTTAATATGTATAGCCAATCAGTAAATGTACTTCATTTCTTTCTGTTACTTGATTAGCTTGGTTTTTCTTTTTAGCACAACATTGCCACTTATGATGAGTACATTTTTAAATATCATCATGGATGGTCATTCGTAAGAGAAGGGGAAGTGATATATGTCAATGGGAATGTATCTAAATTTGTTGTGGATCCTAATAAATTTTGTTATTGGGACCTATTAGGAGATCTCAAGGAGTTGGGTTATGATATCAAGAAGACTATGGATTTGTTTTATGAAGATGAACAGGGGACATTACAACTAATATGTAATGATGGGGGACTGAAGTGCTAGCTAACCAATTAAGGAGAAAGTTTACTGTAGATGTTTATGTGGAGTCAAATCATGGGATGACCTTACCAGAATATTTGCTCTCTAATCCTGAAACTTCTGAACCATTGCTTGTGAGCCAATTCAATGAAAGTGAAAGTGACAATGAGTCAAACATGGATGATGAAGAAAGGTTATTTGATGTCCCATTTATTGAATATAACTCAAATGTTGATGATGAAGCAATGGAAGCTAGTGAAAAGGTCAGAAAATATGTTGATTTGAAGAAGTCGGTGCAAGGGAATAACGGTTAACAAGATGATGAAAATTCAGAGGAAGATGAGGAAGCAGATATTGATAGAAGGCATCTTGATGCTATTGCAGGTCTTCATGTTAGAAGCAATGTAAGAAGAAAAAGTATTGGGCTAGGGAAAGTAACTAGATATGAAAGTGAATATATTGACTCATCAGACCCAGGTAGCTATGATGACACCAGTGATAGCTCTGATGTCGATGATGCAAGAAGACATAAGTCTCGAAGAAAGATTTATGACCTTAATGTCCCACTAGAAGATTTTTCTTTGGATCTCAGGTTTAAAGAACTCAAATTATTTAAGAATGAGCTGATTGAATTTTCAACTAGAAAGGGTTTTGAGTTCAAGTATGTTAAAAATGATACAGTGAGGTTTAGGGCTAGATGTTCTGCAACAGGGTGTAAGTGGTTAATCCTATGTTCCTGGTGTAGTGAGTTAAAAGTGATATAGCTCCTTTGATTGTTAAAAAGTATGGTGAGATGATAAGTGGCATGGCTTTTATTAAGCCAAAACACATGAGAGCAATGGTGAGGAAGGACTTGGGTGTATTCATCACTAAAAAGGTGTGTAGAAATGCCAAGGGATTGGTGCTAAAAAAGATTGAAGAATAATTCATGGAAGATTTCAGACTTTTAAGTAGCTATGCATTAGAGTTAATGACCACTAAACCTGCGAATAATGTTTCTATTGTCTCTGAAAGGCAGCACCCAAATAATTTACGTGTTTTCCAAAAGATTTACATTTGCTTAACAGCTGCTAAAGAGGGATTTATTACTGGTTGCAGGAGGCTTATAGGCTTGGATGGTTGCTTTCTAAAAGGTTTGCTAAAGGGTCAAATTTTGGTGGTTGTAGGGAGGGATGTGAACAACCAAATATTCCCTTATGCATGGGCAATAATACAACAAGAAACAAGTGAATCATGGACATGATTTATAAACCATCTAAAGACTAATATTGGCATTGGAGATGGACTTGGTTGGTCCATAGTCAGTGATATGCAGAAGGTCAGATAATATTAGTACAATTTTTTTTGTTATTTACGTGGATGTATTTTGATTTGTTCAATATCTTCTTTGTAGGGGCTAATTCATGCAATGAATGAACTTTCACCATTTGTGGAGCATAGGATGTGTGCAAGGTACATTTGTGCAAGATGGGGGAAGAAACACCAAGGCAAGGAACTTCAAATGCAATTTTGGAATTTAGCTAGGTGTACAAGCTAGCCTGAGATGCAGACAAAGTTGGACCAAATGAAGAAATTGAAAGGAGGGGAAAAGATTGTAAAGGATTTATTGGAAATATGGCCCATTACTGGTTGGTGTCAGGCATTTTTTTCAGATATTGTCAAGTGTGAGGTAATTGATAACAACATGTGTGAGACATTTAATGGAGTAATTGTGGATTCTAGGAGCAAGCCTATCATCACCATGCTTTAAGATATAAGACAATATATGATGACAAGGATAGTTGTGAAAAGGGGTTATGTTAGGAAGTGGAATGCTAATATTGGCCCTAATATACTTGCCAAGATTGAGAAAGAAAAAAAAAAAAAAAAAAAGAAGAGTGCAAAATGGCTTGTTAAGTGAAATGGAGGAGCAAACCAGGAAGTATTTTTGATAACTTAGTTCTACATGTAAGAAAGGGATATGTAGTTATGCTAGCAGAACAAATGTGCTCTTGTGAAAAATGGAATAAAATCGGCATACCTTGCCAGCATGCCATGGCAGCAATTTCCTATGAAGGAGGTGATCAACTTAGTTATGTCTCTAAATGGTTCAAGAAAGATGTATAAATTTAAGCATATCAATTTGTTGTGAATCCAGTGAAAGGCAGGAAGTTCTGGCCAGTTAGTGAAGAAGGTGAACTACTATCTCCTATGGTTAAAAGAATGCTTGCTTGACCACCAAAGAAAAGGAAAAGAGAGCCACTAGAAGGTAAAAATAAGAGCAAAAAAATTTGCCTGGGGTAGATATGGTTTTCGAGTGTACAATTTCTCATGTCGAGGACCACAATAGGCATCGTTGTCAAAATAGAGACAAAACATCTGTAAGCTTCCATACTGCTCATTTCTTCATCACTATGTTAATTTCCATTCCATAATTTAAATTACTATGTTGCTGCAGGTTACAGCAGGTTACAACAGGTAACCCCCAACCTGAGACAACATCAAGGGTAGAGACAGACCTACCTGAAGCCAGAGGAAGACAAAGAATACCTTCTGCCAGTCATGGATTTGTACAAATGTTGAGAGTAAGAAATGTTAACACAACATTAAAATAATTCTTTTCATTTAGAAAATAATTTTGGTTAATTGTCCTACTTAACAAAAGCTGAATTTGTTGATATATATTGTAGAGTGCCTACACAGGTGGACTTATTATTGGAAGAAAGATTTTTAATGTTTCTTCATTCATCACTGCTAATGAATTAATTGTAATACATGACCTCATTTTTAATTTAGCTTAGAAGTCTTTGACTATTTTTGCTAGCAACACATGCTTTTTTTTTATTTACCATGTTCAGGAAAGAAGGAACAAAAATACTACTGAAGTTTAGAGAAAAATGCCAAATGAAGGGCTGAGTCAACAAACAAGTGCAACATTTGAAGTTCCTGAAATGTCAACACAACAAAGCATGACAAATACTTAATTCTAAAGCAATGAAGCAGTAGTTTCAATCTCCAAGAACAACATTGTTTAAAAAAACTAAGTGTTTTTGTTGGGTACATGCAATAGTTTTGAAGAACAACTCGTTGCTTATGTAAGATTATTGCAATCAATGAAATTATGTTGTTTCTCCTCATTATGCTTGTGATTGTATAATGTGTATTGTTATATAACATTAAATTGTTTTATGTGATATGTGAATTGCTTATGTAAGCAGTGACAATTTTTTTATGTAAACAGTGTGAATTATGTTGAATTGTTTGTATAAACAATGTGTTGTAAAAGAAATCTTTCATTTTTTATTGAAGCCTTACATCTTTATTCCAGGAAAAAATTGTGTATAATTCTTTTTTAATGCTACACAAACCCTAATTGAGAAATAAAACAAAAAAGAGGAGGTCATGCTTGATTTGTTTGCTAAGGAATTGAATTGATTTTAATGTTGTCTCCTAATAGAGAGCTAGTAGTTATTTGCCTTTCAGGGGACAATATGGGAGAAGGAGGAGGTTGTGCAAGATGGATAATGTGAAATTTGATGCTAAATGTCATGTATTTTGAATTAATAGGCTTAGTGTAGTCCTTAAAATCGAGGAAGATCCAAAAGAAGCAATTTAGACAGAAAACGATAAAGTTGGAGCACTCTCAGCATCATTAGAACAAGGACAAGGCAAACTCGGTAGCTTGCGGGTAGCTTACAGTCTGCCTTATGTCTATAAGTATAGTTGAGAAGACCTTGCAGGCATATGCATATACCCGTAAGAATGATTTAGTGTTAATTCAAAGGACCTTACGGGCAAGGCTTATCCCCGTAAAGATGCCCATAAGGCAATCTTAAGGAGCTTACAACCACAGTGTCTTACGCCCATAAATCCGACTGTAAGAGCAAGATAGAGAACCTTGTAGACTATAGTCCTAAGCCTTTTATGGTCATAACCTAGATTATAAAGGAGATGTAACCTTGTGGGATAGGCCTTATAGTTGTAATTCCCCGTAACTGTTCATTTAGAGAGACTTATGGCAGCCGCTTACGCATGTAAGCCGCCCATAAGCACCTGTGGTTTAAGTATTGTCGGCGACCTTTGATCTTTATTCTTAATTGATTTTTATTAGATTCTTAGTCATCGATGCTCATCTCTCCTCCCATTCACTTCCCTTGGTGTTCTTCCTCTATTTTTGAGTGTTTTCAAGCAGGATTGAACAAATTTTTGGGCGTCTTATTGGCCGGTTTTCTCATTTCCTCTGTCTCAAAGGTAACCTTCATTTTTCATGATTTTTGAGCGGATTGTTTGATCTTTATGCATGAGAATGAATGTTTATTAATAAGTGTAGCTTAAATGTAAGTTTAGAATCAAATATTGTAAATTTTCTTGCTCCATTTTACAAGAGGGATTCTTACGGCCTGAGTCCATGGCTTACAGCCATAATGTCACTATAAAGGTGACTTTTCCTGAGGCTTATGGCCGTAAATTCTCTTGTTGTATTCAAATTTCATATTCTGACATTATAAACTTTGTGATTTCTTGTGAGGCATGGTTAAGGAAAAGAGACCAGCTTCAGGGCCAAGTAAGAGGAAGAGATCAGAGGTGTTGACCTCCAGTTCGGCCGCTTGTGGACTAAGCTGTTTGGCCAATCCAGTACGCTGGATTGGCCCATTTTGTCCAAGTTAGGGTTTGAGGAGGATGTACGAGGGATGCTATAAACTAGTGATTGGCACCGAGCATTCACGTACAAGGAGTTGGTGTGTCGAGACACTATATTGGAGGTTTTGAGCACCTTTGAGCTAGATCAGGCATTAGTTGATTTCCGTCAAGAAGGCTCTATCTGATTTCAGTTGTTTAGAAAGTAGTGGAGCCTCTCATACACTGAGTTTGCTCTACTATCAGGGATATACTATACAGACTTCACCAGCACCCCGCAGTATGAGCAGCTGCTGATCGACTTCCTTCCTAGTATCATGGCTAAGGAAGTCTAGCAACACTTGAGTAGAAGAAGGAGCTATGACCTAGCCCTTACCAAGGCCTCATTTTTTATGCAACCGGCTCACTGGTATGTACATGCTATCATTGCTTGTTCATTTGCAAGTCGAGTAGATAGCACTAGAGTGATAGAGCAGTAGGAACTGGTATTCCTTTACAGCATGACTAAGCACCATCCCATCTACCTGGGCTACATGCTGGCAAACTTTATTGCGCATCAAGGCCATCATGTACGCTTGGGTGCGATCTTCACCGGGCCCTACATCATGCTACTGATCAGAGGGATGGGTCTAGCATATCGAATCCAGGGCCTAAATATCATCGGTGACACTACTCCCATGGGGATGGATATCTTACAATTGATGGGGATGGTAGTGCACCGCTGCTGCAAATGGATCCTTACCCCAAACCTCAACGAGCAACCACCTAAGGGGGTGAGACAAAGAATGAGGAGTCGGATGATGAGTCTGAAAGTGACTCATTCCTTCCATCAACTATTGAGCCAACAGGTTCGACAGCAGCTCATCCCCAACGGCAATCAGAGTTATAGGAGCTGGGATAGCTGTGCTGCAGCTGTAGGAGGGCCAACGGATCATTATGGCAACGCAGGCACAGCTCAAGGCTGACATTGGCTGTGCCTTTTCTTTCGAGGTTGGTCCCTTCTCTGGCTCCCGCTCCCAATGCGCCGACTCCTCCTCCTTCACCACAACCACCGACTGATTCTGCTCCTTCAAACACAATCGAGCAGTGGTTTTTATTTCTATTTTGTATTTTCGTTTCAGACCCTGTATTCATTATTGGCAAGGGTTGACCCTACCTAGTTTTTACTTATTTTGAGACTTTTAGTGGATTGTTATTTTCTGTTTTGTTATTTTTACTTTGTTGAACTTTAATGTTCTTCGTTTACATCTTGCAGGATTTATTTGCAACACCCACAATCCTCAATTATAATGGGGATGCTCACTCGATTAATTCTTGACCTTGAGTGATACCCACATTGTTAGGGCAGAACAATGGACATACTAGGCCTGTTCCAAGCTTCATTGATTTCATGAATGTGAATCACGGGAGTAATCGTATTCCACTACCTTCCTACTATTATTTGTATTGCCTTGTAGGTTTATCTTTTGCACATATTGAGGACAATGTATGATTTAAATATGGGAGAGAGGTTTAAGTTTCATTGTTAACTCTATTACTTGCCAAGGTGTGACTTATGACGGTGCATTTGAAATGTAGAGGAGTTTCTTAGTATTAGAGTGGACATTTGTAAGTTTGTTCTATTTTGAGTTCTATTTTTTTAGTGTGCTTGCTATTCTTGATGATTCATCAAATTAGAGCACACAACTTCTCTATTGTAGTGACTTAGACCATGTTTCGACTTCCTTTAGTTTTATTCATTGTACTTCTTGTGAAAAAAAAATTTTCTCAAATTTGAAAGAATTTGTTTTAAACAGAGAGCAAAAAAGTTGAGAAATGGAAAGAGCTACCCCTAGTAGAAGTGTGAAGCTACTCTCGACATGTCAAATACTATGTATGTCCTAATGAGAGAAAAAGCTACCTCTATAAGTGAGTGAAAGCTACCATAACTTTATGAGTAACAGATGCAAAAAGAGCTACCTTTCTTGTAAGTGTGAAGGCCGCCCGTTGAACGTTCAAGGGAAATGGCTACCTTGGGAGATTTGTGAAGCTACCGCCTTGTGCATGAGAAGTTGTTTTTGTGGTTATTTGCTTTTGGAAGTCCTCTAGGTTGAAAGAAGTGAAGTAGAAAATTGTAACACACATGCAATGATAATCTTGAATAGAATGTGCTTTATTTCTAGAACTTGAAATTTTTAGCATTCTCATGTTGTGGAAACCCAAAGTACTTGTGGAACTCCTAAATTCTTTAGCACTCGAGACTACAAGTGCGGGGGAATTTGATGAGTGTATACTATTCACATACTTCATATCTATTTGTACACTCATTTGGTATGCATTAGAACCATATTGTGGAATTCAATACTAAATATCATGTATTTTGCATTAACAGGCTTAAGGCAGTCCTTAAAGGTGAGGAGACCCAAAAAAAGCAATTTAGATGAGTGTATCTTGAATGCTTGCCCTCCATTAATGGATGGCTAATTTGTAGATGTTTGGGAGTAGTTGATCTCTAGGGTTTACTTTTATGACTTTGGTTATTGAATCTTTGATGCTTTAATTGATTTCTCTTTTACAATCATATCTATTTGAATCTAATTGTGTGTTTGAATGCTTGGTTGCTAACGAAGCGAAAGCCCCAGCTATCATGTTTGATGTTCTAAGTGACAAGTAGAAATACCCACCTAGCATAGATATGCAGTAATTAGAGGAAATTGTGAGTAAGCCTAAGTATAGGGTACTTTGGAGACTCTGTCTCTCCCTCAGTTCTTCCAAATAAGTTATTAACAATCTCCGTGCTCTTTGCAATCATGTGGAGTGGATTTTAGGAGAAATCGCATTTCTGCTCTGTATTCGGATTAGGGGTAATCTCTCTTTCTTTGGGAGAGATTATCTACTTAAGAGATTGTCGTTAGCTCATAGTGAGGTTTCATAAAGTGTTAATGCGATTGTGTGGATGTCTGTATCAGCTCTGCACCTATTCAATTACTCTTCACCAGAGAAATTAGGGTTTAGTATTATTATGAAAACCTCTTGGTTCAAATAAGATTACATACCTAGACAATCTTTGTCATGTACTTTATAACCGTAGACGGATACTATGCCAAGACATCGTCTCTTTCTTTTATTTCTATGCCAAAACCTCTTGGTTCAAATAAGATTACATGTCCAAAGTATCTTATACCCAGGCTTACTTACAATTCTCTCTAATCACGGCGTGTCTTTGCTAGGTGGGTATTTCTACTTGTCACATAGCACATCAAACATGGTAGCTAGGGCTTTCACCTTGTTAGCAACCAAGCATTCAAACACCAATTAGATTCAAATAGATATGATTACAAAAGAGAAATCAATTAAAGCATCAAAGATTCAATAACCAAAGTCATAAAAGTAAACCCTAGAGATCAACTACTCCCAAACATCTATAAATTAGCCATCCATTAATGAAGGGCAAGCATTCAAGATACAAAGAATAGGAGTAAACATAGGATCCATGAGAACTCCTTTGTTAATATTTAGGATGGAGAGTTGCCAACGTAGCTTCCACGCACGCCACCAAGATGAGCTTGACGGCTATGATCTCCAATCCCCTCGAATGTCGAGACAAATCCCTCTCCAAATCTTGCCTAAGGTACTAGAGATTTGGCCATTTTCTTCCTCAATCTTGCCTCCAAGAATCGCCTCAAAGAATAGAGAGATAGAAAGCTGACATCCTCTTAAATTCTATTTATACCCGACTACTTACGGGCTACTTATGGGCGTAAAGGCAATGCCTTAAGAAAGCTGAGGAAGATAGTCGCTAGCCTTACGGGCATGCTTACGGTAATAAGCCTCATTCGTAAGGTCTTCTGAATAAGTTACGGTCCATCTTACAGCTGTAAGCGCTGGACCGTACGCTTCTCTATTTGCTTCTTACGACTGCCCTTACGGGCGTACACTGTGGTCATAAGCTCCTTTGGATGGTCCTTATGAGCATAAGCCATGCCGGTAAGGTCCTCTGAATTGACTCTGAATCCTTTTTATGGGCATTAGCATGCCTGTAAGCCACTCGGTTTGCCTTGTCCTTATTCGAGTGATGCCGAGAAGGTTCCAACTTCATCATTTTCGGTTTAAATTGCTTCTTTTGGATCTCCCTCACCTTTAAGGACTGCCCTAAGCCTATTAAGGCAAAATACACGATATTTAGCATCAAATTCCACATTATGGTTCTAATACATACCAAATAAGTGTACAAATAGATATGAAATATGTGAATAGTATACTCTCATCAATGAAGATGGGAGATCGGCAGTCATTATGGAGATGATGGATGAGGGAGATGGTGGATGGTGGATGGTGGATGAGGCTGGAGATGATAAAGGCGATGGTGTTTTTCGTGTGCCACGGTGATGGTGGTGGGGTGGCGGAGAACGGCGACGTGATTTTTGAAATTAGTTCATGGGTTTGGATCTGGATCCAATAACCTTAATTAGAAGTTGGTTAACCCCTTTAACATAGTTTCAAGTTTTTAAGTTTTCAATATTATTTTAATCAGTGAGAATACCACATCAGTAGGTAATGAAGAAGAAATGGATGTCCGTTAGGGTTTGGACTAGGATTTCCTGATTTGGAAAATTGAGGGACTTCCTGCGGATATTTCATATTAGGAGGACTAAAGGGGCAATCAGACCTAATTAGAGGGACTAAATAGGGTATTCTACCACAATTATATATTTATGAGTTTGTCATATTTTAATGAGCATCAATAATAGATATCATATTATTTTCTCTAGTTAGATGTATACATATAAGAATATTAGTTTTATTTACACTTAAATTATATTAAGTTAAACCATTAATCTAGCTTGAAGTCTTAATATATTCTTTAATCTAAATCAAAATCTCGATGTATGTATGATGAGTACATAATATATATACATAGGTGCTAGAACAGTGGTCTCTTAACACACCTCTTACATGCATGTACCGCAAATGCATGGGTATCGAAGTAATAAAGTACTCAATGAGTCCAGTAGTTGAATCCACAAGGAACGAAAGTATTATTAGTAACTATTTCTCAGTTATCTAGTCAGAATCAAGAATATCGTGAAATGAACTCAATTACACGAATATGAATATCTCAAGCAAACAAGAAAGAGTAGAAATAAGGGAAATCTCAATCAATAAAGATGAGGTACCCGGGCAATGCCCACGCTAGGATCTAAAATGAAGTGCAAAACTTACAAGCGTTTCTAAACCGAGTTAATCTAGTCAAGGAAATCCAAGAATAATCTGTCCATGTCTCCAGGCCACCGATACTAGTCGCCTATGAGGTCCCGGTGGAGAAATCACTCAATCTCAACATCTCACACCACATATGACCGCAATAGACTCTAGGGATTTCTGTATACCCGATATCTAAGGATAGACCTAACTCTACTTCTAGGTGAAAGATCCCTAACCCCCTACAAGGTCACGGCAGAGAAATCTCCTAATCTCATGCCTCACACCAAATATAGTTGCATAAAGCCTAGGGAATACGGAGATAGAATGTACTAATTGAAGGAGAAAGAGGACACTCCACTATCTCATGACTCATCCTCTCAACCCTCTTCAATCTTGAGGTTCTAACCCTAATGGAGAGCTCTCTCTCACCAAGGCAAACAACTCATGCAAACCAATCAACCAAAAAAATTAGTACGGCAAGCAAGCAATAATAAAACAAGATTGAAACTCAAACTCAGATTTAATAGAAAACACAAAGTAAATCAATAAATGATAAGATCCTGGGGTTCACATGCCCAAATACCTACTAGGGTTTAGCCCTCCATGAGGCAAGTTACAAAATGAATAATGTAATGTAAAGCAATGAAAACCATGGAATAAAACCTCCTTGAATTCATGACGATGGCCTTGATGGGTTACTCAACGTCGTGAAAGATTCCTCTCCGAAGCTAGGTTGCCGATGGCTCCCCTGATGCTATGACGAAGAAAGAATCTATCAAAGTTGGTGAAAAACGCCCCCCAAATTCACCAAAGATCTCCTCTCCAAACCCTAGCCGCTTTGCCCTTCAAAAGCTGTCAAAATGTCTCCAAAGAATAGGGCAAAAGGGCTATTTATAGTAAAAAACCCATGTCTGTCACGAGCCTTCACGCAACCATACTAGCCTTCATGCGCCCGTGTGGGCTACAAAAATACCCATGTGACCGTGTGGAATTTTCACGCGGTCGCATGAACACTGTTTTGCTACATTACTGCTACATTCATGGTCGAGCACACATCTACATGGTAGATTATAAGGCTTCTTGCCATCTAATCACTATTGGGAAGGTTCTTGCATTTTTCACACAAGTAGGAACATGGGAGTGTGACTACCTTTGTTCCCTTCTAATTCACAATCTAGCTTGAATTCTCTTGGAAGTTGGCACACATCCCCATATGTATGAGCTTCTCTTGCGTCTTGATCTTTATGTTGCAAAAAAACTCCCAAAATGTGCCTTTATAATCTATCTTTGCTTCCATTTTCTTCTTTCCTGGCATTCACAACCTATTTGCACAAAAAAACATCAAATACAATTTATGAGACATAAACCATGATAAAAATGATGCTCAATGCATGTAAAATATATATATAAAAATTATTAAATTACATGTTAATAGGTTTAGTTGATAAAAATAGATAAACTTAATGCATTACAAGAATAAAAGAGATCTATAACAAGAGAATTGGTAGATATAAGTGAAATATCATTTGGGATATCAAACATAAGACTAATCATTCTAAAATGAAAAATCATGTATTTAGCTTCTTCAATGTTATCTCTTGTGCGAAATTTGCACATATATATACATATTATGTAGGTATGTATACATGTATATTTATATATTTATTCTATAATTAAGATCATATTTATTGCATATATCAACATAGTGTTTACAACTGTTTCAAAAAATACATTTTCACTCTTTGGATTATATATACCAAGATGTCCCGTAGACCTTAACTTGAAAAAATATCTATTTTTCTGTGTCCCAAAGTTTACTAATATATTCAATGATAAATATTTCATTGAGTATTGAAGACGTATGCGTTGGTGCATATGTTTGCCGGCCCATTATATAGAATACTCATAACTAAATCATTTTTTTGTTAAGTTTCATATCTATTATCTATTTTCTATTGCATATTCTATCATATTAAACTTAAATTAGGGTTTAATTTAGTCAATCCAGACAATGTTCATGTTTGTGGCATCTTATCGATGAGTCTAATCTAAAGATGTACAAACTTCATATAAATTGAACCTACATATACTTATAAACCCTTTTTGTTTTGTTTTCGTTTTCGTGTTTTTTTTTTTTTTTTTAATTTTGAGGAAATATTCACAAACCATTAGAAATGCATTTCCATTGATTGCTAACCAACCAATTTATTCAACTCAAAGCCTTGAAATATTTTTATTTCTAGAAAATAGAATGGTTTGACCATCTTTTCCGTGGGATTAATTAGTTTGAAATTATTCGGAGGGGTGAATAAATAAATAATTTAATTTAATTTTTTGTTGACCTTTTTATTAATTCAAGGCAAATCTAATAGATTTTAGAGATATACCATATACACCAACCAAGAAAAATTATGTGAGTAGGATAAGAAAGAAAGACCAATCACCATCAAGTTCGTAAGGAATTGAATATGCATTTGTCATGAACACGATTAAGGATATGCTTTTATTTGACTAAAAGGATTAGTTTAGTATCACTCAAAATATTGCAAAAATTCAATTTCTTAACTTTTTCTTTTAGTAAGTATCAGACATATATTAATTAGTTTTTGTATCTTCTCCACGTATATATATCAAACTCACATATATATTTTCTCACATTAATATTAATCAGTTGTTAATCAATTATGTTGTTTTACTATATATTTATAGCTCATTTTCTTTTCTTTTCTTTTCTTTAGAAGCACTCTCTGAATTCATGAATGATGTGGCTCGCCGACTCTATATATATATACAGTGGTGGAGCCAGAAATTATGGGTTAGGGGGGCGAAATGAAATTTTTTTAATTAATTAATTATTTAAATTTTATTATTATTTTTTTAAAAAAAAATTATATGTTAATTTATAGTTTATTTTATAAAAATAAGATGTCAAACAATAAATTTTTAAAAAAGTCAACTAAAAATATAAATTTATATATTATATAAATTAATTTGTAAAAAATCAACAGCTAAAATAAAGATATTTTTTAAATACTACCTAAAATAATTTATAAAATATTAATAAATCAAATAATAAATTTTATATAATATTTTTTAAAAAATTATTATGTTTTAGATTTTTTTTAACAAGAAAAAGGGATAAACGTTGTATAGATTAGGGGTGTGTGCACAGGTTGAAATTTAATCATCCAATCCATTTATTTTCAGCCGGGGATAAAGGGTTTGGGCTATGAACCGACCAGTTACCATTATTGTTTTTAATGAAATTTGAACTATAGATTTTAACATGTATAATTAGGATATGAGTCCTTTAAGTTGTTTAGACTATATCTATTAATTTGTAAAAAAAATAATTTAAAAAAAAATAAAAATAAAAAACTGAGAGAAAATAAAAAAACTAATTATATATATATATATCTTGTTAATAAGTGCATAATTCATCATATTTTTAATATTATTTTATACACTTAATTAGCATATATCGTAGTATTTATTTAGAAGATGGTCCTTAACATAGTGTAAAAATTAATTCTCGATTATATGCAATGCAAAATGAGTAGGAAGGAGCAAAAAGAAGTAATTTTGTATCAAAACAAGGAAGAAAGAGCTCCTTCAACATTAACAATAGAAGAATAAGTTAAACAGAACACCTTATGGTCCCCTTACGGCCACCACTTACCATCGTAAGCCTCGTCCAAAGAACTTTGCAAGCATACTTATGCCTGTAAGTAGGAATACATCTGCCATATATAAGGGCTTACTGGCATGATTTATGCCTGTAAGCATGTGCATAAGGTTCAACAAGAGGAGTTTGCAGGGTTGATATACACTCGTAAAAGTAGTTGCAAGCACCATCCAACATTTACTCCCATAACCTGGATTGTAACACCAAGACAAAAGACCTTACAGGTGGATCTCCAGCTCCTTAAAGCCTCGTTCCTACACATGTATGTGACCCATAAAGGATTAAGTATAAAAGATTTAACTAAGGATTTTTTAGGAGCCTTTTTTTGACTAAGTAAAAGGAAGAAAAAAGGGAGAGTTCTAGGATTTTCTTCAGCAATCCAACCACTTCGAGAGCTTCATCCACGATATAAGACATTATAAGAGCCGTTGAGGCAAGTTCTCTACAATGTTTGTGGATGACTCATCAACAATCCTAGGCCACAAAGTTTAGAGAGAGTTTTAATGTTTTCATTTACTTTCTTTGTATAAGTGGAATGATAAGTTTACAATATTCTATTATTTCATATCATTTTGTACACTCATTATGCTTGTATTAGGATCATATTGTGGAATTCAATACTAAACATAGTGTGTTTTGCATTCTTAGTTTTCAGGTAGCTCTTAAAGACGAGAGGAAACGAAAAAAAAGTACTCCTTACCCAAAATGAAGAAGATGGAGCGCTCTTGGCATTAATTGAATAAGCACAAGGCAACATGATGGCTTACAGGCAGCTTATGGCCTGGATTATGGCCGTAAGAATCTTCTAGAGAACTTTGCGGCTATGCTTATCCCTGTAAGGGGGAGTTCAGAGCCAAATCAGAGGACCTTATGAGTAGGACTTACACTAGTAAAGATTCCCGTAAGGACTATCCAAAAGAGCTTAAAACTAGAGCCTGTGCCTGTAAGAGAGTGGTAATGGCAGTATAGTAGAGCTTACAATCCAGCGCTTATGGCCGTAAGCTGGAACATAACACAAACAGAAGACCATACAAATGGTACTTACAACTGTAAGTATTCTCATAAGGCTCATGACCCATCTTCTCCAATTCCTTACGGCCACGTCCTTAAGCGCGTAAGTAACCTATAAGTAGCCGAGCACAAATATACATGATGAAAATTTTAGGGCATATTTTTTTTCTAGGACATATTGTGTTCAATCTTCAATCCCATTTGGAGATGATTTTAGGGAATAAAGAAGACGGATCTCTAAGGCTTGTTAGGCAACTTTTGGAGAAAATTTGGATCTATCACCAGGGGAAGGAAGATCGTAGCCATCAAGCATCACCTTGGCGGCATTTGTGGAAGCTTCTTTGGAGTTTTAGGGAGATCTACTTTCGGCACGATTGAGAAGGGGATTTCTATATTTATTTCTATTCTCTTCATGTCTTGTAACTTCGATAATTTCTTTGATGTATGGGCATAGTTGAACCCTAGGGTTTATCTATTGACATTGGTTATAGATCTTTGTGATTTACTTGTTCATTTAATTTCAATCCATGCTATTTGAATCTAATTGCATGTTTTTATGCTTGATAGCTATCGTGGTGAAAGCCCTAGTTATCATATTTGATGTGCTTTGTGACGAGAAAAATTCCCACCTAGAATAGACATACCACGATTAGAGGGAATTGTGAGTAAGCCTAGAAATAGGGTACTTTGGAGACCATATCTCCCTTAATTCTGTCGAGTGTGTTAATGAGAATTTTTGTGCTATATGCAATCATGTCTAATAGATTTTAAGAGAAATCACATTTTTATTCTATATTCGGATTGGGGGTAATCTCTCCTCACAAGAAAGATTACCTACTTAAGAAATTATCGTTTATTCACATTAAGGTTTCATGGAGTGTTAATTCAATTATGTGGTGACTGCATTAGCACTGCACCGATTCAGCTATTCTTCACCCTTGGGCCTTGAAAGAAAAGTTTAGTATGATTTAGGAAACCTCTCAGTTTAGATAGAATTTCATGCTTACACAACCTTTGTCCTACACTAAACAAACCTTAGAGGGATAGTATACCTAGACATCGTTTTTTCCCCTGATTTCTCTATTCTTTCATTCCATATTTCTTGATTTTACTTTCTTTTGTTCACATACATCACTCATTTGGCTAGTGATGAGTGTACAACATTCATATATTTATATCATTTTGTACACTCATTCGGCATGTATTAGAGTAATATTGTGGAATTCGATACTAAAGCTACTGCATTTCACATTAACAGGCTTGGGGTAGTACTTCAAGATGAGAGAGAGCCAAAAGAAATATTCTAGCCCTTAAATAAAGAAGTTAGAGCTCTCTATGCATCATTTGATTATGGACAAGGCAACCTAGGTGGCTTACGGGTAACTTACGGTGTCCTTACGGCCGTAAGTAGATTCCAGAGAACCTTTCGGGCATGCTTATGCTCATAAAGGGGATTCATAACTAAACCAAAGGACCTTACATGCAAGGCTTGCACCAGTAAGGACCATCTAGAGGAGTTTACAACCACAATATACACCGTAAGGGCGGTCACAAGAAGCAACACAGTGAAACTTATGATCCAACGCTTATGACCGTAAACTGGACCATGACACAAATAAAAGACCTTACGGATGTGATTGATAGTCGAAAGTGTTCCTATAAGGCTCACATCCATCTTTTCTAGCTACCTTATAGCCATGTCCTTATGCCCTTAAGCAGCATGTAAGCAAGCTGGTATAAATAGATATGATGAGGATTTTTATGGCACTTTTCACTTTTCTTTTAGACAATTCTTAGAGGTGAAGCTAAGGAAGAAAGGAGATAAATCTCCAGCATTCAAGTGGCTATTTAAAGGGAGATTCATATCCACATTCAAGGGTATCAAAGATTGTAGCTGTCAAGCTCATCTTGGTAGTATGCGTGGAAGCTTTCCTAGGGCTTCTCCGATGATCCTCCATCGGCATGACTGAGAATGGAATTTTTATGTTTTTCATGTCTCCTCTTATTATTTATGTCTTAAATGGTTGTCCTTCTTTAATGGAGGGCTGATTTATAGATGTTCGGACATGGTTAAACTCTAAGGTTTGTTTCATTGGTATTGGTTATTGGATCTTTGATGCTTTAATTGTTTTCTTAATTGTAATTAATTCTATTTGTATCTAATTACGTGTTTTATTGAATGATTACTACTATGGTAAGAGCCCCCTAGTTTTCATACGTTTGATGTGCTTGGAGATGAGAAGATTAATATCTTCTCCACTCATAAGCCAATTGTAATTATGGCTTATGACGCATGTAGGGAGAGGACATGCTTCAATAGATTGTTCTATTGTAGGAGTGGTGCACGAACCCATCAAGTAAGTAGACTTCGTTGGTAGTGCCCTCCAATAGCAAGGACATCCCTACAGTAGTACTTACAATCTAGAATGACAGAATCACCCCAATTTTTCTTAGAGAAATCATGGGCAGTAGTAGAAGCCCCGCCGGGATTTCCTCCTTACACACAGTCTGATAGGAATCCCTCATTGGAGGAAGTACTTACATGGTTCATACAGAGCACGGACACTAAGTTTTAGTAGTCTAAAACCTAATTTCAAAGCATAGAGTCATTGATGAGAAACCAGTAGGCTTCTCTTCATAATTTAGAGAATCAGGTTGGGCAGATTGCTAAGCTACTATCCAAAAGTCCTTAAGGGAGTTTATTGAGTAATACTAAAGCCAATCCCCGTGAGCATCTCAAGGCTATCACTTTTCGGAGTGGTAAAGAAGTGGAGATAGGTAGCGAAAGGGTGATGGAGAAGGAAAGGAACCAGAAGTTGAGATTGACACGGACGCAAGTGCACATTATGATCACATAATAAAATGTGCATAAGTGCAAGGTGTCGGTCCACAGGGCAAAGGTTCTCTAAATATGCAATCCTATTTGAACCAAAAAGTTTCTAGAATTATACTAAACCCCAATTTCTCAGGTGAAGAGTAATTAAATAGGTGCAGAGCTGATACAGACATCCACACAATCACATTAACAATCTATGAAATGTTATTGTGGACTAATGGCAATCTCTTAAATAGATAATCTCCCTCAGAGAGAAGGATTACCCTTAATCCAAATACATAGCAGAAATGTGATTTCTCCTAAAATCCACTAAACATCATTACAAAGAGTACGGAGATTATCACTAACCCACTCAGAAGGATTTAGGGAGACAAAGTCTCCAAAATGCCCTAACCAGATGTGTACTCACTGTCCTCTTGAATTGTTGCAAGTCTATGCTAGGTGAAATTTTTTTCTCACCGCATAGTAATACCAAACATGATAGCTAAGGCTTTCAACTTATTAGCAATCAAGCATTTAATCACACAATTAGACTCAAATAGATATCATTGCAATCAGGAAAATAATTAAAGCATCAAATATCCAACAACCAAAGTCAAAAGTATAAACCCTAAAGTTCAACTATGCATAAACATCTACAAATTAGCCCTCCATTAATGGAGAGCAAGCATCCAAGATACAAATAATAGGAGAAAACATAAAATCCATGAAAACCCCCTTCTCAATTGTGCTGATGAAGAATCACCAAAGATGCCCTAGGAAACTTCCACACAAACTGCCAAGATGAGCTTGATGACTATGACCTCTAATCGCCTTGAATGTGGATCCAAATCTCCCTTCAAATTGCCCCTTGAGTGCTGGAGATTCATCTCCTTTCTTCCCTAACTTCGCCTCCAATAATCACCAAACCTAAAAATCCTCATCAGATCTATTTATATCTGACTGCTTACATGCTGCTTACCAACGTAAGGACGTAGCCGTAAGGGAGTTGGAGAAGATTGTTGTAAGGCTTACTGGACCACTTACGGCAATAAATCACGTCTGTAGTCTTTTGTTTATATTACGATCCAGCTTACAACCGTAAGCGCTAGACCATAAACTTTACTGTGTTGTTTCTTGCAACTACCCTTACGAGCGTATGCCTTGGTTGTAAACTTCTCTGTATGGTCCTTACAGGCATCTTTACAAGCATAACCTTGACCCATAAGGTTCTCTAATTTGACTATGAATCCCCCCCCCCCCCCTTATGGGCATAAATATGCCTGTAAGGTTCTCTAGAATCTACTTACGGCCTTAAGCGCAAATGAAAAATTTAGAAGATTTTTGGATTTGTTGAAGCAACTACACATTAATGTACCATTTGTTGAAGTTTTCTCTCAAATGCCAAAGTACGCAAAGTTTCTTAAGGACCTACTAACAAAGAAGCGAAATTTTAAAGAGGTGTCAATGGTTACATTGAGCAAGGAGAGCTCAGCGTTGCTTCAAAATCAACTACCGCAGAAGAAAAAAGATACAGGGAGTTTTACTATTCCTTGTAATATTAGTGATTTAGTGAATGAAAAGGGCCTAATGGATCTAGGTGCATGTTTAGGAAACTTAAGCTTAGTGACCTTAAGCCAACTATGATGACATTTACAACTAACGAACCATTCTATTAGGCATCCTAGGATAATTATAGAAGATGTGTTGGTTAAGGTTAACAAATTTATTTTCCCAATAAAGTTTATAATTTTATATGTAGATGAAGATGTTGATATGCTCCTCATTCTTGGTAGGCCTTTCCTAGCCACCTCCCAAGCCCTAATTGATGTTAACAATGGTAGAATGACGCTTAGGGTTGGGGATGAGGAAGTCATATTTACTTTATCTGATACAATGAAACATCCTTCTACTTTTGATGATACTTGTTATTTCACTAATAAGACTAATTCCATTGGTGATAAATGTGTGCAGGAAATTTTACACAAATAGCCTCTCGAAGAGTCATTGGATGACTCTCATGCTGAAGAAACCACCCCTCTACTTGCAACAACATTAGTTGATGAATGCAAGAGCAAAAAGCATTAGCGAGAGGTCACTTCTGCCAAGAAAGGTAAGAGAAAACCTTTACAAAAGGAGGTAATCCCCGAGTCATTCAATTTTGTTGTTAAGTTCCTCATTTTCTCCGATATCGCACTTGGACACTATTTCAGAGACATTGGTATTGGTTATGAGGAGTGTTTCTATTTTGAACCTCCTTGACATACGCAATTTAGGTACGTCAAGCTCGTAACGTAAAATAAGCACTTCTTGAGAGGCAACCCAAGCAGATTTGTTTTGTTTGTTATTAAGTCAAGTCTTTAGTTGTAGTTTTGTAGTTTGGTTTGCATTAGAAATAAACTGCTTAGTGTGTCTTGTATTTTCATGTGTTGGTTGATTGTTTTTTACCCTAGACATTCATTTTGTGTTTCCCAGATCGTATTTGTACTTGAGCTTAACTGTAGGAAATAGTGCAAACTCTACTCGTTTTCCATAATTGCTTACGGACTACTTACACCCATAAGCATGGCCACAAGCCTCAAACAGAGAGCTTTAGAAGCATCTTTACGCCCGTAAGCCACCCCACAAGGGGGTTCTAGAGAGTCTCACTAGTGCACTTACGACCGGTAAGTCTTAATGAGCACAGTTCAAAGGTTTCTTACTGTTGATTTACTCTGGTAAGTAAAGATGTAAGGATCATCCAGAGCAATTTACAGGTATACTTTAAACCCTTATGGCCTGTAACTTCCATGGGATACAACCTAGGTTCCTTATGGGCACCTTATGGCCATAAGATAGACCGTAAGACCAAGACAGACAACTTTACTGGCTACAATGTAAAGGCCCTTACGGTCCAAACCTATGTTGTAAACAAGATGTAACCTTACGGGGCAAGTCTTAGGGCCATAAGCCCCCTGTATGTGTTCATTCAGAGAGACTTATAGTTGAGGTATACGCCCATAAGCTGCCCGTAAGTACCTAGTGTTTTAGCACCATCGGTGACCTTTGATCTTCATTTCGAATTATTTCTCACCTAATTTTCGTCGTCAGTGCCGTTTGCTCCTCCCATTCATTTCCTCTCATCTTCCTCTTGTGTTTCTGAGATTTTTAATACAGGTTTGGACTAGTTTCCTCCGTTTTAATCGTATTTTCCTATTGCGCATGACTAAAGCAAAGAAGGGTGCATCTAGAACGGCCAAACGGGGTCGAATAGAGGCTTCCACCTTGAGTACAGCCGCCGAGGATGAAGTAGTTTGGCTAATCCCCTCAACCCCCACATTCCCCTCAACCCCCACATTCTCTAAGGTTCATTTCTGAAAGCTGTTTTCCAGTTTGAGGATGAAGTAGTTTGGCTAATCCCATACGGTGGATTGGCTTGTTCTTGCTCCACTTGGGCTCGAAGAAGAGGTGCGGGGGATGTTCTAGTCCAGCAGTTTGAGCCGGGTCTTTTCATACAAGGAGCTAGTGTACAGGGACATTACTTTAGAGGTCCTTAGTACATTCGAGCTAGACCGAGCACTGCTCACCTTCGACAAAGTCGGTTCAATTAGATTCCAACTGTTTGGGGAGCAACGGATGATGTCTTTCACTGAGTGCACTCTACTGTTAGAGCACAGTATAGTAAGAGTAGTTACTGATTGACTTCCCTCCTAGTGTCACTGCTAAGGAACTCTAGCAGCATTTGAGCAAAGGGTAGAGCTTTTTGTCGGGCTTTACCAAGGCCTCATTTTTAACAAGCCCTGCTTACAAGTATATACATGTTCTCATAGCTCATTCATTCATAGGTCGTGCTGATAGCATCGAAGTGGTGGGGCTGTAGGAGCTCTTATTCCTGTTCAACTTGGTTGAGCATCGCCCCATCCATCTTGACTACATGTTAATGAACTTTATTACTGATGTGGAACGTATTAAGAAGCTAGCCTGTACTTTCATGAAGAAATGAGATTTAAACTAACAAAGGGGCATTTTGGTAATTGTCCAAGTGGAGTTTAGTTGTTTTATGGGTCCCACTTGATGGAAAATGGGTCAGCAAACACAAGCTCATGAAGCATACCGTAATTTGGCAAAATTCCATCATCTTGGCCTCGAAAACCATAATATTGCCATTTATGATAATATTTGATTTGATTATATCTTGGCTTAGAAATCTCGGATTTATACACCGTTTTTGGCAATACCTTTTATTTGTTAATTAAGTCCTTTATTTTCTTGTTGAAATTTGAAAACTTGTCATTTTTGTTAAATTTTTTAATCTTCTCATTTTTTTGGTTCTTTTCGTTCTATTCTTTGGGTTTATTTACTGTAAGCCTATGGGCTAAAATGGAGGTCTTGTAATAGTTCTTATCGAATAATAAAGTTTACTCCAATTTCTACACAATCCTAGTAATCTCTGATCAACAGGTTAGAAGGCTTGTTACTGGTATGCATGAACGAGGATGCCCTACTCAGCGGATGGAGGAAATCTATGAGCGTGACGATGATGCCATGTTTAAGGAGCGGATTGGTCGCCTCTTGGACAATCGAGTGGAGAGGATGATGGAGGAGTTGATTAAACTTTTTACACAAATGATGCAAGGCATCAATCAAGGGCATATACTACAGAGAGTAAAGGCGATGACGTTATTGAAGATAATAATGGGTATTTTGCTAACATTGCACAGGAACAATAGCACAAACGGCGTTGGAAATCAGGCATGCCAAATGAGATTCGAGAATTTCATGGTGGACTACAAGCAGAGGAATTCCTCAATTGGCTAGCTACAATTAAGGATATCTTCCAGTTTAAGGCGGCCCCCAAGGACAGGAGCGTACTGTTGATGGCAATGAGGCTACATGGCCGTGTAACTGCATGGTGGTAGCAACTAAAGTTGAGCCATAATAGGCTGGGAAAGGACAAGATCAATTCCTAGGAGAAGATGAAGAAACACATGCTCTCTAGTTTCTTGCCCCACAATTACTAGTGCTTGATTTACATCGGTATGTGTAATCTGCGCCAGGGCACTCACACTGTGAAGGAGTACACCACGGAATTCGACCAATTGCTAGCACGCAATAAATTTGAATAATCAATAAATTTGAATATCAGGAGTTGTGAGTCCAGATCCAACAGCCTGTCAACCTATTTAACTCAATCTCTATCTCATCCGCCTAAATCAGGGGGATGCCTGGAGGAAACAGACTGATTGCTACTGCTATAGGTGGCGTGACTTGAGGGGGGTTACCGCTGATAGACCTGTGGGAACCACTAATGTGAGGAGGGCTAGTAGCTGCACCATTTAGTGTTTCAGTTATGGAGAAAAAGGGGATCGTCAGGCAAATTGTAGGAGGATGGGCAAGAGAGTAATGCTGGCGAAGGAAGAATATAGCACGACAGATTTATGCCGCTTGTGTTTGACATAGAAGACCTCAATGAGGAGGTTGCCTTAGTTGCTGCAACTCATATTTGACACCACGAGTTTCCAAAGATGACTGGCTATAAACCAAAATCTTCCAATCCACCTCTACCCTCCTCGATAAGGTGTGTTAGGTCATAATCAATGCATGTAGCTTTGAAAGGGGCTATGTAGAAGCTCAAGATCACTACCGAGCAACATCATACGCTGTATAAATTAGCCTGGCTTAAACAGAGAGGTGAGCTGATAGTTTCCAAGCGTGCCTTAGTCGTCTTCTTGATTGGCGTGAATTACAAGAATGACGCGTGGTGTGACATAGTACCTATGGATGCGTGTTCCCTATTATTGGGGAGGCCTTGGCAGTACGACCGGAGGATGGTGCATAACGGCAGCACGAAACTCTTACAGTTTCGCCTTCGAGGTAGTGAAGATTGTGTTTGTGTCCAATAAGCCAACGGAAACGCCATTTTCCACCAACACTAATGTCAACCTATTGTCTTATGCACCATTCAAAAAGAAGTTACAAAATTCAGCAACCGCACTCATCTTGCTCGAAAAAGTAGCCACTGAGAGCTTGGAGACCTTAGAAATTCCTTGGTTTGTTCTTCCTTTGATAAATGAGTTCCAAGATGTCTTCCTCAATGACCTACCGGATGGACTTCCACCCCTTCGAGACATTCAACATCATGTAGAGCTACAACCTGGCTCTACCTTACTGCACCGACCACACTACTGAATGAGTACCAGGGAACATGAAGAATTGAGATGTCAGGTGCAAGAACTATTGGCAAAGGGGCACATCCGCGAGAGTAAGAGCCTGTGCAAGGTCCCAACATTATTGACGTCGAAGAAGGATGACACCTGGTGTATGTGTGTAGACAGTCAAGACATCAACAAAATTACAACCCCTCGCGTGTCTTAAACGGTGTTCACGAGCCTAGATCTGAAAAGCGGATATTACCAAATACACATGCGAACTAGGGATGAATGGAAGACCACGTTCAAGACACGTGAAGGGTTGTATGAATGAATGGTTATGCCACTCGGGCTTTCCAACACCCCCAACATATTTATGCAGGTCATGTATCTACTTCTGCGATTGTTAATTGGCCATTTCATGCTCATGTACTTCAACGACATCCTCATTTATAGCCCGAACCATGATATGCACCATGTACATGTTCGAGACATCCTCGCCACTTTTCAATCCTACTAGTTTTACTTGGCAAAGTAGAAGTGTGTTTTCTTCACACCCAAGGTATTGTTCTCAGCTATGTTATTTCAAGCAAAGGAATACAAGTGGATAAAGTGAACATCATGGCGGTGCAATAGTGGCCAACTATCACAAACATCACCGAGGTGAGGATTTTTCACTTCCTCACTTCCTTTTATAGGATATTAATCTCAAACTTCAGCACTATTATGGCACCGCTCACCAAATGCATGAAGGGTAGCAAGTTTGCTTGGACAGATGAAGCTGATGCCACATTCCATTTGATGAAGGTACGCTTAACCACTACCCCTATCTTGGCACTACCTGATTTCACCCATGCATTTGAGTTGCATACTAACACATCACATGTGGGAATTGGGCTTGTGAAGTCAGAAAAGATGACCCGTCAAGATTTCAATAAGAAGTTGTCAAGGGCACGTTTGAACTACAGCACCTATGATTCGAATTTTATGTTGTGCTGCAGGCTATCAATTACTGGAGGCATTATCTAATTCACCAAGAGTTCATCTTATACGCATATCATGCCGCTCTATGGCATATACATCTATAAGATAATGTTTCTGGATGAATTTACCTTTGTCATAAAGCATAAGGCAGGGGTCTCCAATCGTGTTGCGAGCGCACTTATTATGCGAAGCAACCTTCTGGTTATGTTGTGAATCAAGGTATCAGGTTTTGACACTTTTCGTGATTTTTTTGTGACTGACCCATATTTTCTGAGGTTCTACTAGATGTGCAGGCTGGGAGATGGATCGATTTCTTATTACTAGATGTATAGGCAGAGGTGAGACAGATGCAAGAGGACCAACAGGCCATCCAATCGACACTCGTACAAATACAGACTAATCTTGGTCATACCATGGACATTCTTGCCAGGCTGGTCCCTTCCCCAGCTCCAACTCCAATGACATCGACTCCTCCATCATCACCGCATCCATCGACAGACTCTACACCATTAGACGCCACCAAGCACTAGCTTTCTTTTCATTTTGTTCTTTCATTTTCAAACTTTGTATTCAGTATTTTTGTTCTTATTTTGAGACTTTTAGGTGGTGTTTGTTTTAAGGGATTTGGAGTTCCATGTAACTCCAAATCTCTTGTCTTTTTTAAATCAAGTGCTTGTTTCAAGGGATTTGTTTTTCTATAGGATTTCAAAACACCATGGTTGAGGGATTTTGGCTTATGGTCAAAATGACCATAAACCCAAATACAATGCAGCCTTAAATCACTAAAATCCCTCACGTGATAACACTTGAGGTATTCATGAATTCACATGTGAAGGTGACATCGACACATCGTGCCCCTTCAAGCTCTCCATCTCCCTTGACTCGTTATTCGAAATGATTGATCTCAAGAACTCCATATCACCATCATCATCCCCACCCACACCTCTCAATGAACCAGAAACCATTATCACCGACGGCCTAAGCTCTATCATCGCAGACTTCAATCTTCCACCGACATCACCAGACACCAAGACCCTCAAATTCACTAGCATTATAAAACAAAGAATCAATGCATTCCAAGAAATGATTGATGCCAAGAGATCCAAGGTTGTTCCAAGCTTCGAATGCCCACCAGTCGGCTAAGAAAAGGTGGTCTTCTACTTCACATGTCTCCGGGGAGTAAGGAAAACGTACGAGGATTGCTCCACAATGAGAGTCATACTCAATAGTTACAATGTGAGATTGGATGAGAGGGATGTGCGCATGGATGGAGGATTCAAGGATGAGTTAAATCAGTTACTGAGAGTCTGGGACCTCGGTTTGGAGGGAATCAATTGCCAAGAGTGTTGGCTAATGGTGTTTATATTGGTGTGAAGGAGTTGAGATATTTTAATTATTTTCTTTAAATATATTAATTAAATCAATAAATTATTAATTTTAGATATTATTTTAAATATTTAATTATAATAATTAAAAGTAATGCTGATATTTATAATAAATAAATTAATGATCAGCAAACTAGGTCATTTTTAATATAATTATTAAAAATAAAAGTAAATTGTAATAAAAACATAATTATATGTTAAATTAAGTAATTATATCCATAATTATTTTTGCTATTATTAATAACATTTAATTTTGTATTTATAATTAATTAAATTTAATGATAATTTAAAGTGGGGGTAACCTCACCATAGGTTTTATATCCTAGAAATACATCCAACCAAACACATGTTTTCAAAATCTATATTTACAAATTCTTCCAAATAAACACAAAATTTTGAAATCTAGCATTTTTAAATACAGTTAACCAAACACCAAATTTGATTCTTCTACATTTTTAAATCCAAAGATTTACAAATACACTGTAATTGAAAATCCACTATATTTTCAACTACATCTAACCAAACACCACCTTAGTGGATTTTAGTTTATGTTTTTTGTTGTTTTATATTTGTTGAGCTTTGATGGTTTCCTTATACTTTGCAGGACTTATATGCTACACCCAACATCCTTAATTGCAGAAGGATTTCTCACTTGGTCATTTCTTGACCTTGAGTGACTCCTGACTGCCAAGGTACTTCAACAGACACATTAAGCTGGTTCCGAGGATCAATTTACTCTTCAATTTGAACCAAGGAAGTAATCGTATTCCACTCTCCTTCTATTATTGTTTGCGTTGCCTTGCATGCTTATATTTAAAAACATTGACGACAATGTATGAATTAAGTATGGGGGAGGGGTTGAAGTTTCATTGTTAACTCTTGTGCATGCCAAGTTTGACTAATAACGGTGCATTTGAAATATTGTGGGAGTTTCTTAGTATTAGGGTGGACACATGCGAGTATGTTCCATTTTGAGTTCTATTTTTTAGTTTACACTCTATTATTGGCTATTCACCTAATTAGAACACACAACTTCTCTATTGTAGCAACTTAGATGATAAAAGCCTAAATCTATGTATTTGAACACAAGTCTTGTATAGGTTTGCATGCAATTTTGGATGAATCGATGCCCCTTTTTTTCACATAAATTGGTTGTATTCTTGTTACAGGCCTTAGGGAAGCTAAAATAAGTTTGAGAATGTAATTGGAGAGAAATCGGCACCAAAAATAGCACCGACATAGTTTCGTGAGTAGAAAGGCAGTGAGCCTTACGGGCACTGTGTGGCCCGCAAACAACCCGTGAGGCTCGGGGCGGAAGACTTTAAAGGAAAAGGCTAGGGCTTATTTTGGGAACTTCTTCTTCCACATCAAAAGGGCTCTCGGCGAAGACGACTTCACCAGTGCATTTTGAGGCCAAAACTCATGATCTAGAGAGGGAGAATCAATGGGAGAAGAGTTATTGGGTATGATCCTCACCGATTTCCTCTTTGGGAAGCTTGGAGACGACGAGGGAAGTCGCCCCCCATTGCAGCATCCGTGGAAGACATCTGCGCCATTCCTCCTCCTCTTCTTGTTCTCATTGTTTGAGGGAGTTTATTTATGCATTTTATAGTTTTTTCCGTGAACTTATCTTGTGTAGTGACTTGTATGGATAGCAAAACCACAAGGTCACCGGATGTTGGTGAACCTTGGGGTGAACTTGTGTTGTTGAATGCTTTGATTTGGTAATGCATGTGGTTTGTTTCATGGTTTAAGCTTGGTGTATGTTGATGTGTTGATTTGCATGAGAACTCTGTATTTCAACTTCTATGTTGTACTTGGTGCGTGACCATCGTCCTTGTACTAGATACACCTTGCTTAATGGGGATTCATGTATGAACACGCCGTGACCATCGGGTGTTTCATACCCCTCCAACTATTAGGGCTGGATCTAGGTTGAGTATCGGCCCTAATTTGATATTTCCCTGTGTATATTACAATCGTAGAAGGATTTGGCTGGAAGAGATTCTTAGCCAATACTTATATGGAATTAGGGATTATTGCCGTGACTATCGGGTTAATCTATTTTCGGATTTCTCTTGGCCTGAACCACCACATGCTTAGTAATTCTAACATTCTTCTAACCCTTAGTATCCCCAGGGGGGATCCACATCCATAACCACCCTCATCCCTTGATTTATATCCCCTCACTTAGCGTGTTGACATTAATTCACTTAGGTTTTATTGCATTAGTAGTTGTAGCTCTCAACGTGAATTGGTGGGTTAGACAACGAGTAAAGAAGAATTAAGGGTAGCTCCTTGGGCCGAAGGAATATGACCCTCTCGTGCTTGCACAAGAGGTATTACTTGACGACCCTGTGCACTTATAGGACCCTCATCATTAGACTGTGTTGGACTTCATTTAGTTTAGTTCATTTTACTTCAAGTGGTTAAATTGAGAAAAGTTTTTGCAAATTTGAAAGAATTTTTTTAAAAGAAAAGGTTGAGAAACAGAAAGAGCTACCCCTTTTTGAAGTGTGAAGCTACTCTAGATTAGTCGGATATTATATATGCCATAACAAGGGAAAGACTTACTTCTTTAGGAGAGTGAAAGCTACCGTATTCTAGTAAAAGATATGGAAAAAGCTACCTTTCTAAAGTGTGAAAGTCGTTCAATGAGCGCTTTTGGGAAAAAGCTATCTTAGGAGTCGAGTGAAACTACCTCCTTGCAAATAAGAAGTTGTTTGTGAAATTTTATTTTTTGAAGTCCTCTATGTCAAAAGAAGTGAAGTAGAAAGTTGTAATACAAAACCCCAATGATGATCTTGAATAGAGTGTTCACTATTTTTTTTTTAACTTGAAGTTTTTGCCATTCCTGTATTATTAAAACCCGAACTACTTTTAAAACTCCCCAACTCTTGAGCACCCGAGGTCTTGCACTTTCTTCACTTGGTTTGTAATGTTTTATTTTTACTTGAGGACAAGCAAAAGCTTAAGTGTAAGGGAATTTGATGAGTGTATAACATTCATATATTTTATATCATTTGTATATTTATTCGTCATGTATTAGAATTATGTTATCGAATTCAATGCTAAAGCTAGTGTGTTTAACATTACCAGGCTTAGGGCAGAACTTTTAGATGAGAGAGAGGTAAAAGAAGCATTTCATACCTTAAATGAAGAAGTTGGAGCTTACTCGGCATCATTTGATTAAGGACAAGGCAAACTGGGTGGTTTACAGGCAACTTACAGCATCCTTACTGCCGTAAGTAGATTCCAGAGAACCTTGAGGCCATGCTTATGCCCGTAAGGCGGATTTAAAAATAAATCAAATGACATAATGGCAAGGCTTACACTCGTTAGGATGCCCGTAAGGACCATCCAAAAGAATTTATGACCACAACATATGCCTGTAATGGCGAACGCAAGAAGCAACACAGTGAAACTTACTGTCCAGTGCTTATGGCCATAAGTTAGACTGTGACATAAACAGAAGACCTTATGGACATGACTTATGGAGTAAGTATTCCTGTAAGGCTCGTGATCATCTTCTTCGGCTATCTTAAGGCCACGTCCTTACGCTCGTAAACAGTGGTGTATAAATAGATTTGATGAGGAATTTTACAGCACTTTTCACTTTTCTTTTGAATGATTCTTGGAGGCGAACCTAGGGAAGAAAGAAGATGAATCTCCAACACTCAAGGGGCTATTTTAAGGAAGATTCGGATCTACATTCAAGGGGATTGAAGATCATAGAGATCAAGCTCACCTTGGCTACGTGCATGAAAGCTTTCCTAGGGCTTCTTCGGCGATCCTCCATCGACAGGACTGAGAAAGAGGTTTTCATGTTTATCATGTATCCTCTTATTATTTCTATCTTGGATGCTCGCCCTCCTTTAATGGAGGGCTGGTTTGTAGATATTTGGGCATAGTTGAACTCTAGGGTTTGTTTTGTTGACATCAGTTGTTAAATCTTTGATACTTTAATTGTTTTCCTAATTGCAATCACTTCTATTTGTATCTAATTACATGTTTTTATTGAATGATTGCTATTATGGCGAGAGCCCAATAGTTTTCATACATTTGATGTGCTTGGTAATGAGAAAAAATTCCCATCTAGTATAGATATGCCGCAATTCGATAGAATTGTAAGTAAGCCTCTAGTTAGTGTACTTTGGAAACCCCGTCTCCTTCAATCTTCCCCAGTGAGTTAGTGATAATTTCCATGCTCTGTGAAATCATGTGGAGTAGATTTTAGGAGAAATCGCATCTCTAATCTATATTTGGATTATGGTAATCTTTCTCTCTACAGGGGAGATAATCCACTTAAGAGATTTTCAATAGCTCACAGTGAGGTTTCATAAAGTGTTAATGCGATTTGTGAAATTATGTATTAGCTCTGCACTTATTCAATTACTCTTCTCCTGAGAAATAAGGGTTTAGTATAATTTTGGAAACCTCTCGGTTCAAATAGGATTGTGCACTTAAACAACCTTTGTCCTGTACTTCATAACCCTAGATGGATAGTATACTGAAATATCATTTCTTCTGTTGATTTCTCTCCGGTTATTTCTGTACTTCTTGCTTTTATTATCTTTTGTTCACAATCAACATTTTGTCACTAAGGCTATTTTCCATAATTTGGGCTATAACTAGTATTCATTTTCTTCCATGCGGTCTGACACTCTGCATTCAAGCACGCTTTATTACGTGATCAGCACGTACCCTTGCATCCCTATCAGTTAGGCTAATATTCAGAACTAGGGTTGCTAGCTACTAGTAATCTCATTCTTCCTAGTGGACGGACATACTGCTTTCTAGCATTATTATTACCCGATTGGTACCTACACTTGCGTCCCTATCATAGAACCTAGGGTTTACTTTTTTATGACAATAGTTGTAGACTTTAAAGCTTGCATCGATTGATTTATTGTAATACTTTGCTTTTTAATTCAATTGGGTGTTCTTTCTTGTTTTAAACTCTATTGTAGTGAAAGCCAGGAGTTTCATAATTGATGTACTTGTGTAATAAATGAGAAATCCATCTTGTCTAGCCATACCATAACTAATTGAAGAGAACTATGAGTCCATCTAGAAATATGGCACTTTAGGATTGAGATTTCTCTTCTCTTGATTTTCCAGAGTGAGTTGTCATTAAAATTCTGATCGCAATGCAATCGTAGAGAGTGAGTACAAGAAAAAAATTTCTCTTGCTTTGTATGGGATTAGGGTTAATGGCCTTAAGAGAGGGATTGACTACTCACTAAATACATGTCTTTTTTCAATAGAATTCACTAAATGCAATGTAGTCATAAGGTAGTCTGTATCAAAGCTATATGGGACTATCTATTGTTCATCTAAGAAAGAAGGCAATATGATTTAGGAACCCTCTCGGCACAATTGTATTACAACATTTAATGTAACCTTGTCTAGAACTCAATTAAACCCAATGAAAAATCTATGCCTAAACAACTCTCTTTCATACTTGACTCGCCATTACTTTATTTATGCTTTAGTTTCTAGTTTTTATTCTGGATTTGACACATTCGACTTTAGTTTAGGCTAATTAACAAGTTCCGAATTAGTACTAGTACTCCTTAGTTCCTCATGGATAGATACCAGTCCTGTTTTATGCACACTATATTACCTAATCGGCACACACCCTATATTACCTATCACTTGCACCATGTAGAATTAGCTACATAACCAATATATGCTCAACTACATCTCAACTAAATTGATGTTAACCTTTCACATTAAATTTTTAATCTAAATCAAGTAGACAATTTGCATGGTAAGAGACGTAAGAAAATAAGCAAAAAGAATAAAAAAATGAAAAAAAAAAATAGGTATAATTATGTTCATGGCCAAAAGATGCGGTTTGAAAAGAACAAGGGTAAATGAAATCATGATTGGAGTTCAAGATAGAAAAGCAATCTTATTAATTTAGAGGTTGATATGAAACTACAAAGTCGATGGCGTGCATGGTTAGGCAAATAAAGAGGCTTCAATTCAAGGTCGACCTTCAAATAGTCTGGATGTTAATTGATGCCGAACTTGATTTTTTATTATCTTTGGCTTTCTCTTAACTAATTTATTAATTAGTTTGTGATATAATAAGTTATGCCAAAGTGTGTTTGGTGGGCAAATTAACAGACTTGCATACAAAATACACCTCGACTATAATATATAAATGAAAGCTTTGTTTGCATATATATATATATATCAATTATTTGTAAGAATTATTATATAGATCATTATTTGATGCATATATGGATATTGTTGGCGCTGCACATATATATACATATGTTTAATCATTTTTCAAAATAAAAAATTTAAAATTTTAATTTAAAATATTAAATTTAAAAAATTAAAGAAATTAATAAAGAAAAGTAAAAAAACAGAGATATAGAAAAAAAAATATTGGTAGGGAAAAAGGAAATTTTTTAAATAAATTAATAAAGAAAAGTAAAAAACAGAGATATAGAAAAAATATTGGTAGGAAAAAAAGGAAACACTTGAGAGAAGGGGGGGGGGGGGGGGGGGGCGGTAAGAATAACGAAGACAAAAAAGCACTTTGAGAGGGAAAGGAAAAAAACACGCGAAGGAGATTAACAAAAAAAAAACCAATTAAGGAAGATATTCCATCAACACCAAGATCAAGATTGAGGGATTTCTTTCCCTTTCTTAATTAAAAAATTTATAAGCAGGCACTTTGTTAGAATACTATTGTTTTTCTCTTTTGAAGTATTCTATGAAAATCTCATGCAATCGTTTCAAGGATCATAAAATATATTCGATCTAAATTATGTGATCTGATATATCTGATTTACATGATCAGATTTATTGGATTTATTAGTTCTGAGAATATAGAGTTTATTTATAAATTTTTGGAAAAATATTATAAAGACAATACTCCGAAGTTATTTGCAAAATTTATTAAAAAATATAAATATGCAAGAATTTTGGACTTATTTGCAAATTTTGCACTTTTGTGAAAATGCAAAATTTCAGATTTATTTGTAAAATTTGGGTTTATCTGTAAAATTTATGGAGAAATATAAAAAGTGAAAAGTCTAGGAATTCATTTGCATAAACGATAGTAAACTTGTTAAATATGAAAAAAAATAAAATAAAATAAAATAAAAAGTTGAGGTCGAGTGCGAAAAATATCATTACAGGGTTAAATTGCAAAAACAGAAGAAAGTGAGAATTTTTTATGTTATATCTTTAGAGATGAGGGATATTTTATAAGTTTGCATGATTTCTCTCACACGACCCACTTTTGCGTTTATGCGGTAATCAACTACTCTCTTGATTGAGGATATTTTTAAGCCAATATACCTTATTACGATGTCTAATATATTAATCAACTACTTTCTTCAACAGAGTCTCGCCTATAATCTTTTACACTCTAAGAATTGTTGAAGATATTTTCTAAAGCTAGTGATCTACTATAAGGTTCATGCAGCAATGGCCGAATATTTTCGGTTAGAGTTAGGATTTATAGTTAGCATCATTTGACATCAAGTTAAAATGACACGACAATGACGATGACATGGCAAGTCTAGTGACATGACAAGATGACTTGGCAAAGGATGATGATGTAGCGAAAGAAAACATGAAGGCTGGTAATTCAATATAGGAGCTTATATTTGGACATCTCTCAAGAAATCATATGAAGCTATTTTTAGTAAGAGCCTATATTTGAAGGATCTCTCTCAATGAACCAAGTGGAGAAAATCTATTAAAGCTATCTTTGGTAAGAGCATCAGCCTTGGAAGATCTCTCTTAAGGAGCAAGCAAAATGCACGTGGAGAATATCTACACAACTATTTCTTGAGAGGAGATCTATTTGAAGACACAATAATATCTATGGTCACATCTATTTGATGAGATGAACGCTATATTTAAAGAAGCTATATCAGGCAAGTGGGTTGTAACTTCAAGACCAAGCAAGCAAATGATGTGGTAAACAATGATGACAAAGATGATGATGTGGCTAACGCATATAGTGGCATGACAAACGATTAAGTGTGTGATAATTATGGTAGGAGAATATGATTGAAGAATTCCTCTCACTGGTTCACATGAAGAATAACAACTTTTTCGAAAGAGCATTAAGGTAACACTACTAGAAAAAAGACTTATAGCGGCCGATTTTTCAGTCGCTATAAGTTCCATTTTAGCTTCAATATTTTTATAGTGGCAAATAGCCAATTAGTCATTAAAACCTTGGTCGCTATATATTTTTTGCAACAAATGTACACTTTTACCGCTATCCCATTTATTAAGGTTAGAGCTACAAAATAATCTGTAGTGGTGAAAAATTTTTGCCGCTATAAATTCTATAATGGAAGAACATTTTTGCCGCTATAAAACCTATAAATTTGTTTAATATCCATATAGCGGCGGTATATTTTACCGCTACAAATTTTATAGTGATAAAATATTTCTGCCGATATAAGTCTTATAGATTTCTTTAATATTTTATAGCGACTATTTTTATTTGTACACTATAAAAGTTAAAAAATATAAACTAAAAAACAAATTTTTTTATTATAAATATACATATCATAAGCAAACACACACAAACATGCATGGACACACATATTATAAAAGGATCTCTCTTAAAGAATAAGTTTATCTTAAGTATGATTTTATATATTTTTTATAAGATCCAAGATGATGAATTGTATCTTTGGTAAACTCCTTTTATGAGAGATCTATTTCTAAAGAGAGGATTAATTTATTAATTGGGAAGATTAGAAGATCATCATGAAGATTGCATGGAGCATAAGTTGATATGAAGGTTATTTATGAACGGAGCTATTCAAAGATATAAATTATATATTGTGCGATTTAATTGAAGATTTGAAGACCCAAGCATGGCTGATTGAAGATCATGCTTGGAAGATATTGAAGGCTAAACTTGGATAAGGGGAGATCAAGTTTAGTAACAATATATTGATGGATCAAATGAAGATTATAATTGAAGACCAAACTTGGACCAAGTTTGGAAAGAAGATCGAAAAATCTTTGGTGGTCATCTTTGGTGAGAAGGTTGTTTGCGCCTTGGTGGATGTGACCCTTAGAAGAGGGGGCTTGCTGAAATAACGTGAGGAAGGAAGCAGTTGCAGGCAGAAGGAGCTTAGGATGAGTCAACTGCTATGAAATGAACTGAAGGATCCAAGAGGGTTGAAGATGTCGTAAGTTCGGTTGCAACTGGGCTAGAACTCAGTCATATTCAACAAGGTAGGCAGTGTTGCAGCTAGATGTTGCAACATCTAACTTTGGAAGGTGTCCAAGTTAGGAAGTCGGGGAGAAGTCTAAAAGAGGAAAATCTATTGGGACGTAGGTGCGTCTATATAAGATAGCATGCTTGAGACCTCAAGATGTGTGGATTGAGGAAAGTGGGTATCGGGAAATCTTAAGAGGGTTTTCTTTGTCATTGTGCGAGTGAAAGAGTGTGTATGTACTCTTCATTCCTAACTGCTTTTAGTGGATTATTTCTCTGAGATTTGCCCCCAGATGTAGGCAAGGTTGTGTCGAACTGGATAACCAACTTATGTGTCTTCCTACTCTTGCATGATTGGTTGTGTGTGTTTTACTTTCTTGTGAGATTAAGCGTTTACCTTACACACACCTAACCCAACGAAACTAACACTTTCTTCAATAGAGCTTCATTATTCAATCTTGATACTTGTAAGTGTTGATGAAAATATTTCTTGAATCCAGTGATCTATTGTAAAGTCCAATATAATTATCAGTTGTCTTCCTCAAGAGGGCCTCACTATTATCTCTTAATACTCACAAGGATTGATGCAAATATTTCTTAAAGCTAGTGACCTACTTATGAAGTCTAATGCAGTGGTTGACTACTCTCTTCGAAAGGGCCTCACTATAACTTCTTGACACTCATAGTTGTTGATGAAGAATTTCTTGAAGCCAGTAACCTATTGTGAGGTGCAATATAGTAGTAGACTAATTTCTTCTAGAGGGTCTCACTAGTGCCTCTTAACACTTATAAGAATCGATAAACATATTGTTTGAAGCCAATAACCTATTGTAAAGTCAAATTAATGATTGAGTATATATTCTCTTCATGATGGCATCATCATTGTCTCTTAACACCCACAAGGGTTGATAAACACATCCTTGAAGTTGGGGACTTATTGTGATATCAATGCAATGATTGATTGTTCTTTGTTAAGGAACCTCATCATTGTCTCTTAGTACTCATAAGGATTGATGATGGCATCCTTTGAAACCAGTAAACTACCGTAAAGTCAAAGCATTAATGGGTTGATTGTTCTCTTTAAGAAAGCATCATCATTACGTTCTGGCGCTGACAAGGGTTGACACTTAATGCCATTGAGGTGATCGATGTAATTCATTACTGATAATTGACACATATAGTAACAAAGACAAAGATACCCAAAACAATAATTGATATAGTGCATGATTTCCCATTGCTATCATTTACTACCTATGTTCAAAAAGGTTATTAGTGTAGTGTATGGTTTTTTGCCACTAACACTTGGCATCATGCTCGAGAAAATGATGCTAAGACTCCTTAAGTAATAATAAAGAGGGATTCTCTCGAACAATGAAAATGAGAGACTCTCAACCAATGAAAAGAAAAGTTTTTTCTAACAAAGATAAAGAAAATGACCTCTCAACTAATAAAGAGAAAAGACCATTTTCAAGTAAGGTATCTTCAGGCAACAAAAAGGAGAAACCCATCTTAAATGATAAAGAATAGATTAGGGCTTCTTAAATGATAAAGAAGAAGGACGTTGTAAGTGATACAAAAAGAGACCTCTCTTACAATGTTGAGGAGATATGCTTCTTATGCAATGATGAAGGAAATGAACTCATGTGACTATTTATGATATCATAAGTTAATAGATACAAAGTTCCAAACTAATGAAAGGAGAAAGGTTCAAAGGCTAATAATTACAAAAAAAAAAATATTAAAAGTCAAACAAGTTATAACACTCTGATGAATGTATAATTTTCTATTATTTTATATCATTTTGTACACTTATTTGGCCTGTATTAGGACATTATTGTGGAATTCGGTGCTAAACCGAATATGTCTTGCATTCTTAGGCTTTGAGCAGTACTAAAAGACAAAAGATAGCCAAAAAAAAAGCATTCCAGACCTTAAATAAAGAAGTTAGAGCTCTCTCAGCATTAATTGAACAAGGACAAGGCAAATTGGGTAGTTTATAGGCACCTTATGAACTTGCTTACAGTCGTAAGTACTTTCCAAAGAACCTTGCGGGAATGCTTATGCCTGTAAGGAGGAGTTTAGCGCCAAATCAGAGGATCTTATAGGTAGGATTTAACCTAGTAAAAATGACCTTAAAGACCATCTAGAGGAGCTTAAAACCAGAGCTTATACTCGTAAGGGCGGTCGCAAGGGACATCATAGTGAAGCTTATGGTCTAGTATTTACTGTTGTAAGATGGACCATAACACAAACAAAAAACCTTAGGGCCAAGACTTATAGCCATAAGTGATCTAGTAAGGCTCGCGACCAATCTTCTATAGCTCCTTACAACCCCGTCCTTATGCCCGTAAGCAGCTCATCAATCGAGTATAAATAGATCTGATAAGGATTTTTAGGACATTTTTTAATTTTTAATTTTTATTTTTTATTCTTGAAGGCGAAGTTAGGGAAGAAATGAGAGAATCTCCATGGCTCAAGGGGCGATTCTAAAGGAGATTAGGATCCATATTCAAGGGGATATGATATTCTAGCCGTCAAGCTCACCTTAGCGGCATGCGTAAAAGCTTTGCTAAGGTTTTCTTGGTGATTCACCTATGGCACGATTAAAAAAGTGTTTTTTATGCTTTTAATGTTTCCTTCCGTGTCTTGTATCTTTGATTTTTGTCCTCCAGGGACAAGTTGTCACCGCGGTATTGAACTTTTGGGTACTAGATTAAGGGTAAAATGGACTCTAATATAAGAGATTCCATCATCCACATAGAGAGAAGAATAAGGGGCATGTTTTCATTAATGTCTTTAGTTTTGGATTTCGTTATGGATTCTTGTATCATGAGAGGATAACTTTTATTGGTGCCTTAGATCGTTGAACCTTGAGATAATTTGTAGTTGATTTCCTTGTTATTATTCTTCTATTTGAGTTTTTTCTTGTAAGTCTTCATTGTTGTTTCAAACTTGTGTTTACTAGTGCAAAAACCCTAAACATATACTTGGTTTACATGATTAGGATTGAGAAATCAATCATGTATAGATGTCACATAGAGGATAGAGATTGAGTGCAAATCTAAAGATATGGTGTATGGTGTACTCAAACTCTCTAGATTAGGGTTAAATCTAATATTAAAATTCACGGAACTTTCTAATACAATCGTAGGGGGATTGGTGTCATTATATTGGATTAGAGTTTGGGCTCTTTGAGATAGTGGTCATTCTAATTTAGAAGTTTCCATGGTCCAAGAAAGCTCAACACTTAGCCAATATAGGAAATTTAGTTGTAAGGTAGTCTCAAGGGGATTTGAATTCAAGGTATAGTGTTCTCATATTGATCTTACCCTAGATTCGTCATTTCTCTTAGTTTCAATGTTTTCTTAGTTTAGGCACTCAACAAACATCATTCTATTTGCCAGCTAGATAATAGAGGAAAGACTAATATTAGGAGTACCAGTCCACATGGTACACTTTACTATTTGCATTACCAATATACTTGTGACATAGTCCGCATAGGAAAAAGCGTATCATATTAAAAACAATTATGTACAAAAATAAACAATATATAACTAATATAATTATATATAGAAATGTAACATATAAAAGTTATACATATATTTTACTTATTTTACATTCATTATTATAATTTTTTTCCAAATTTTCATTCTATATATAAAGATGGCAAACTCTGTAAAGGTATATTGATATGGGCACACGCAAGTGTACTTGTCAATCGCGTAATAAAGTGTGCTTAAAATTCATAGTGTCAGTCCACAGGGAAAGAGGTGAATACTAGTAGTAACTCTAAATCCGAAAATTAGCCTAATGAAGTAAGTGAAGTGTGTGAACACAAAAACATAAGAAAACTAAAAAATACGAGAAAATCACAGGAGAGAATTCAAGGAAGAGAATGATGTCCGGACATAGAATCCCTCTAGGGTTATGAAGTATAGGACAATGGTTGTCTGAGCATGTCATCCTATTTAAGCTGAAAGATTTCTATAATTATACAAAACCCCGATTTCTCAGGAGAAGTGTAAATGAATAGGTGCAGAGCTGATACAGATATCTACACAATCGCATTAACACTCTATGAAACCTTATTATGAGCTAACAATAACCTCTTAAGTAGATAATCTCCCCCTCCCCCCAAAGAGAGAGATTATCTCTAATCCGAATACAGAGCAAAAATACGATTTCTACTAAAATCCACTCACATGATTGTAAAGAGTATGGATATTATTACTAACCCACTCTGAAGGATTGTAGGAGACAAAATCTCCTAAATGCCCTAACTAGAGGGCATCCACTATCCTCTCGAATTGTGGTAAACCTATGTTAGTTGGAAATTTTTTCTCGTTACATAGCAATACATGATATGAGAGCTAGGGCTTTCACCTCGTTAACTATCAAGCATCCATTCACACAATTAGACTCAAATTGATATGATTTAAGAAATCAATTAAAACATAAGAGATCTATCAACCAAAGTCATAAAATATCAACCCTAGAGTTTAACTATGCCCAAACATCTACAAATTAGCTCTCCATTAATGAAGGGCAAGCTTTCAAGATACAAGGGATAAAAATAAACATAGGATCCATGAAAACCCCTTGTCATTTGTTACGCCCCAACCCACGGGCCGTGATAACCGCTGCAATGATCCCAAGGAGGAATACCCCGTCGCTCAACCCTCAGGATGTCGCAAGGCTAACCAATACACTTGGAATTCAACAAATACAGCGTATAAAAGAACAATGATACGTAGCAAGAGTAACAATAACAACAAGGTACAAAAAATATAAAGGTTTACAAATGCACAGGGAAGCAACCCTAACAACAATAGGAAATGCTAACACTCAAAAGTTTAAGAGTTTCTTAGATACAAAACCATGCAACAGGGTTCTCTACAAGCCAGTGTATCCAACACTCAACAACATGCACATGATAAAAATAACATACATAAACTGAAGGAAGTACAACAGATGAAATGGTAGCAAATGCTCAGCACGCTGCCACACCGCCGCACCTACTACCTGCAACAAACTGAGAAGAGGAAAGAGGTGTGAGCAACTAAAGTTACTCAGTGAGGGGAGGTTAGCACAACCTTAGTAGAAATATACCAACAGCAATAATAATAATAAATCACCAAGATAAATACATACCAAAGCAATACTTGTTTAGAAACAGTAGCACATATCATAGAAATCTTCAAAAGAAGTAAAACAACATAATATCATACCAAAACCCTTTTTACTCCAACTAGGATTTACAGCACTAAAACCACAAAACATAGTTTCAAATACAAGTAAAACAATTAAATGCCATGGTTTTGAAATAAATAAACACAATACGTGTGGCAACTCAAATATGTGGGAGACTGTCTTCCTAAAAACGACAACTGGGCTTCGCCCCCTTACCACACATTCAAGATGACACTACATAAGAAACACATTGGGTAAATCTCAAATTCAGTATAAAACAATACCCAAAACTCACTCAGCATAACGTGGTCTAGAAAACTCTCTAAACCTTCGTCGTGGCCATGGCTAGGTTCAGAGCCGTCAAGGTACTCATGTCCTTAACGTTGACCCATCGGTTCACTGGTTGGTGACTCCGGCTACCGGATGAATATCCAATCAGGGCTCTACACTCCCACCTAAATCTGGCCCTCGTAGATAATAATTGGTCTAGCATGCCACCTTAAAAGACTGGACGTGGAGACCGCCTACTGCATTAGGATATCACCATGCAATCACACAATAAGTATAACTCCACTGGAGTACAACAATCATTCGTAAATCATCAAACAACAACACCTCGACCATTTGCATGGGAAAAAGATAAAACACAAACAAAGCTCAAGCTTTTAAACACAAATTAATTTACAAATCCCAACACAAGAAGCAACGTGAGAATCATTTTCCTTCAACCATTTGAAATGAGTTTCAAACCTTAGATTTCACAAAATCAATGATTTCCACAACAAATCCCAAGTTTCACACAAAACCAAAATTTCACAAACTCATTGAAGTGTATTAATCACAAATCGAGCATTAATAAATCAAATACCAAATAAAGCATTGAAGATCTTATTCAATACTGACCATCATTCACCAAAATGCCAAACCAGTATAAATCAATAAAACTATACTTAAAACATATATATATATATATATATATATATATGTGTGTGTGTGTGTGTGTGTGTGTGTGTGTGTGTGTGTGTGGGTGGGTGGGTGTTCATGTCTAGCTATATATATATATATATATATATATATATATATATATATATATATATATATATATATATATATATACATATATATATATGTGTGTGTGTGTGTGTGTGTGTGTGTGTGTGTGTGTGGGTGGGTGGGTGTTCATGTCTAGCTATCGGCATTTTTCTAATAAAGCTATGCTTAATAATCCCACTCATTGAATTAGCGATTTGTCTTCCTCGCAAGCTAATCTTCGGCTAATCCTTTGCCTCGAGCCAAGACTTCTTCTCCTCCACAAACTTTCTCATACAACAATAACAAATCAATGGCTTCAATTTGAGCCTAAAAACACCAAAATCCATGCTATAATCAAGGTTTTAAAAAAAATCTAAAACCAAGAAATACAAGAAAAATACGGGATGAAAAGCATGGGTTAAAGGCTTACCGTATTCAAGAGGATGAGAGGAAGAGAGAAAATGGTTTGATTCGCCAGAAAACTCTTCGGAAAATTTTTCTTTTTGAAGGTGATGGTCGGCTGAATGAAGAGGTAAGTGAAGAAGAAGAAGAAGAAGAAGAAATGGGAGAAGAAGGGTTAAATGAGAAATTAACGGATTGCTACAATATCAAGTTGCTATAGTGACCAAGCTGCTACAGTGCTGTGCTGAAAAATCTATATAAATGGGCTAGTTATATCTACAGTGAAAACTGGTTATAACATATTCCCTAGGATGGAGAGTCACCGAGGTGGATTCCACGCATGCCGCCAAGGTGAGCTTGACGGCTATGATCTCCAATCCCCTCAAATGCCTAGCCAAATCCCTCTCCAAATCTTGCCTAAGGTGCTGGAGATTCTGCCCTTTTTCTTATTCAATCTCGCCTCCAAAAATCACCCCCAAAGAATAGAGAGATAGAATAGATTATACCCTAAAAATCCTCTTGAGTTCTATTTATACCTGATTGCTTACGGGCTGCTTATGGGCATAAGGGCTAGGCCATAAAGGAGCTGGGGAAGATAGTCGCGAAACTTACAGGAACACTTATAGTCGAAAGCCTCATCCGTAAGGTTTTCTGAATATGTTATAGTCCAACTTACGGCCGTAAGCACTAGACAGTAAGCTTCTCCATTTACTTCTTGCGACTGCCCTTACGAGCGTGCACTATGGTCGTAAGCTCCTTTGGATGGTCCTTACGGGCATAAGCCTTGCCCGTAAGATCCTCTGACTTGACTCTGAATCCTTCTTACAAGTATAAGTATGCTCGCAAGGTCTTCTGGACTATACTTATGGCAGTAAGAAGGACCGTATGCTGCCCATAAGCCACCCAGTTTACCTTATCTTTGTTCTAATGATGCCGAGAGAGCTCCAACTTCATTATTTTCAGTCTAAATTGCTTCCTTTGGATCTCCCTCGCCTTTAAGCACTGCCCTAAGTCTATTAATGTAAAACACATGATATTTAGTATCGAATTCTATATTATGGTTCTAATGCATGCCAAATGAGTATACAAATAGATATGAAATACGTGAACAATGTACACTCATCATATATTTATATATGTGTGTGTGATTTTATATTTATATAGAGGTATATATGTACTCTATTATATTCTCAAATGAACTTGGTACATTGCAAAATGGAATATATATATATATATATATATATATATATATATATATATATATAAGAAAAATAAGGGGATAAAAAAGGAATAAGAAGCCATGATATATATAGAGTTTATATATACTAATATACATGAATTTACACTTATAAATATTTACATAAAATTTTTACTTATAAGAATGTCTAACTATATACAATTAGACTTAAGTTTCTAGGCCAAGAGCTTAATTTTAGAAGCAAAAGAACAATGATAAAATATTCCTTCTACTTGGGAACTCAATGATAAAGATGGTATTCTATATTTATTGGTTTTTAATGAATATTACTTTATCTACAAACTTACATCTATATATAATACAAGCCAATGGCGCCTTAGCCTATTGACATGATAATACTTAGAAAATCCACAGCACATGATAATACTTAGAAAATCCACGCACACCCGCGACACATAGCTAGTCAATTGTCATTATATATATATATGGAAGAACTTAATCAATTTGCTCGAAATAATGTATGGACTTTGGTTCCAAGACTAAGGATGTGAATGTCATTGGGACAAAATAGATTTTCAAAAATAAAACTGATGAGAAAGGTAATATAACCAGAAACAAAGCAAGATTAGTTGCGCAAAGGTACACTCAAGTAGAAGGAATTGATTATGATGAAACATTTGCACCAGTTGCTCATCTCAAGTCCATCAGATTATTGTTGGCAATTGCATGCAGCATGGGTTTCAAGTTATATTAGATAGATATCAAAAGTGCTTTTCTAAATGGAGTTCTAAATGAAGAAGTTTATGTAGAATAACCAAAAGGATTTGAAGACTCACAGTATTTTGATCATGTGTTCAAACTGCAAAAAGCTCTTTATGGGTTGAAACAAGCACCCAAATCTTGGTATAAAAGACTCACAAAATTTCTACTTGAAGAAGGCTACCAAATAGGAGAGTAGACAAGACATTGTCTATCAAGAAAATTAGGGTTGATATCATGGTTGCTGAAATATATGTTGATGATGTAGGTTCCACATGTCAAAATCAAGTTGATGATTTTGTGTTACTTATGCTGCAAGAGTTTGAAATGAGCATGGTGGGGGAACTCAATCAGTTCTTAGGGTTTTAGGTCAAACAAAGCAAGAGTGGTATTTTCATCTCTCAGAGCAAGTATGCGAAGAATCTAGTGAAACAATTTGGGTTGGAAAATGCAAGACATGTTAGGACACCAATGAGTATTAATGAAAAGTTAACTAAGGATGAGCATAGGAAAGATATAGACCCAAGTCTTTATAGAAGCATGATTGGTAGATTACTCTATCTCACAACCAGTAAACCATATATTTGTATTAGTGTTAGAGTTTGTACAAGATATCAAGCTTCACCAAAGGAGTCATACTTCACAGCTGTAAAATACATCATCCAATATATTAGTGGAACTGTAGAATTTGGAATTTGGTATTTAATGATTCAAATATTCATTTAATGGGTTACAATTATGCTGATTGGGCAGGCAATATAAATGATCAAAAGAGCACTTCGAGTAGATGTTTTTATCTTGGAAACAACTTGGTCACCTAGTACAGCAAGAAGCAGAGTTCAATCTCTCTCTCCACTCCGGAAGCCAAGTATATAGTAGTAGGAAGTTGTTGCGCACAATTAATATGGATGAAGCAAATGATTAAAGACTATGGCTTACAACAAGGTCAAATGACTATTTTCTATGACAACAAAAGTGCGATTGATATTTCCAAAAATTCAATTCAACATTCTCGAATAAAATATATTGATATTCGACATCATTTCATCCGTGACTTAGTTGAAAGCAAGGCAATCTTAATAGATCATGTTGCAACTGAGAAACAACTGGCTAATATCTTCGCTAAACCCCTTGATGCTACATGATATGAACACTTAATGGGTGCTCTAGGCCTTTGTCAAATATAATTACTACAGGGGTTTGCAAATGACCATATATTTGCAAAAGTTTCTAAAGGTTGTTTGAAGTAAAGCAATTATTCAGGGGGAGTTCTTTGTCATCATTTGGCTCAAAGGGGGGAGAAATGTCTCCCATATTGTTAATTATTTGTTATTTTGTTTTTCACTAGTTGTTCTTGTGAAAAATTGACTATCCAAGTTCTCAGTACATGTTATAACAGGGTGTTGTAACCAGTGGCAGACTGGCAAGAGCATAGGAGAGAAGATTGTGTCAAATAATGCCAAAGGGGAGATTGTTAATCTAAAGACATGGATTGGCATTATATGACAAGCCAAGAGGTGACATGGCAAAATAATGTGACGTGGCAATAATGACTTGGCAAAAAGGAGAAGTGACAAGGAAGATGTGGTTAAATGCATGATGGCTAGAAAATCTTGATGAAGGATTATAATTAGAGATTTTCCTCTCATTGGTTCAATAGTAGAATTACTTTTTTGGAAGGAGCATCAAGGTAAAAGGATCTCACCAAAAAGGATAAGTTTATCTTAGGTATGATTTTTGACACACCCCTTGCGTGAGTGTACCACAAGTGCACTGGTCGTCGAAGTAATAAAATACCCCGATGAATGGATAGTCGAATCCACAGGGAATGGATGCTTAAAAACAAGAAGTATTGCTATTTATCTAAGGTAAAAACCAAGTTGTGATTTGATTCAAAATATCAATGCAAAGAAAAGTAAAAGAGGAAAGACAGAGTAAAAAGAGTAAAGAGAAGTAATCAATGATAAAATGGGGTATCCGGATAATGCTCACCCTAGGACTATTGTTTCAAGTGCAAGACTAATATTATGCATCCCAATCGAAGTTTAATGAGTCGTGAAAATCCAAAGACACACTGTTCCAAACCTAAGGTCAACCATAACTAGCCCTCTACACTATGCCCCGGCGGAAAGGGATACTCTCAACACCTCACACTGTGTGGAACTGCTTAAAGCTCTAGGGATTCCAAGTGATAAACCCTATTCCCTGATTTAGATCTAACCCTTTGGTTCATGTGAAAGATCTCTAGTCACAATTAAACCCCAGCACTAAGGATTACTCAACACTTCACTCTATTGCTCGCACAACAAAGCCCTAGTGGAGTTTGTCTCTTAGCACTTCACTTTATCGTAACCACAAAGAACTCTTGGAACACAGAGGTAGGATAAATCACATCAGAGGGGAAATGGGACGTTCCGCTACCTCTCGACTCACCCTCTCAACCTTCTTCAACCTTGCTAAGTCTAACCCTAATGAAGTGTCACTCATTCAAAAGGATTACCTAGATAGATTCTCAACCCTAGTGTCACTCTAAGGGAAAATTAAATCGATAAGCACACAAGATTAATACTCAATTAAAACATCAATTAAAGGAAAAATAATAAAAGTCAATAAAACAAAATCATCCTAGGGTTTACAAATCCAAGCACCCACTAGGGTTTAGCGCTCCATGGAGCAATACAAAATCAAATATGAAATCAAAAATAAGTGCAAGCAATCCATGAAGATAACCCCCTTGTTGTCCGAATCGATGGTCTTCAAGAGTCGCCTCGTCTTCTCCAAAGACTTCTCCATCGAGCCTAAGGCACACCTCGCCGAATCAATACCACCGAAAGCTCAGCCAATAACTCTCCTTCAAAGGAAATCAATGTCGAATGCCGTAGAATCACTCCCAAATCCCAGCAAAAACCTTTCCAAACTCTAACCACGCTCTCTCCAAAAGATAGGCGAAAGATAAAAAAAAGATCCCTTAATAAAACCCTCAAAGCGGTATTCATAGGGTTGAAATCGGGCATCCACACGGCCATGTGGATTTCTAGGCTTCTCATTTCCTGGGCGCTGTGAACAGTAATTGCTACAATAATTTGCTGCAATAAACTGCTACAGTAGTCTTACCAAAGTGCTCCCAAATTCATTTTCTTTATCGAGGCCACCGAGTTGGGCACACAGCCATCCTGCCTGTAGATCACGTCGCGTCTTGCTTTCAAGCACATTGATAAAACTCTTGCCAATGTTACACAAGTCGGAACATATGAGTATGACTGCCTTTGTGCCCCTCCAATTTGTATATTCACTTGAACACATTAAAAGTTGGTAGACACTTACATGTCTATGAGTACAACTTGTGCCTTGATCCTTGTTCATTCCAAGAATTTCCTCAACAATTACGTCCATAATCTATTTTTGCTTCCTTCCTTCCAAACTCGTCCCCATAACCCTAAATGCACAAAAGAATACAAATGCACACGAATGAGCCATAAAATCTAATAAAAGTGATGCTTAATGTAAGAAAAATATACTTAGTAATACTTATACACAAGCACTTATCAATTTTATCTATCTTTGATAAAATTCAGGATGATAAATTATATCTTTGGTAAACTCCTTTTATGAAAGATCTAGTTTAAAAAAGAGAGGAATTATTTCTTATGGAGAAAAAATCATCATGAAATATAAGATAGCAAGAAGGCTAATTATAGGCAAAGCTATTCTAGGATATTGATTGAAGATTAGTTGAGGATTGATTGAAGATTTGATGATCTAAGCATGGATGATTGGAGATCATGCTTCGAAGATATTGAAGGCTAAACTTGGATGAGAGAAGCTCAAGTTTAGTAACAATATATCCATGATTCAAACGAATGTCATATGGGAAGACCAAACGTGTGCCAAGTTTGGAAAAAAGATCGGGAGATCTTTTGGAACCAGCTTCGCGCCTTGGTGGGTGCGACCCTCGGAAGAGGGACTTGCTAAAATGACGTAAGGAAGAAAACAGGTGTAGGCAAGAGAAGGTTGGGACGAGTCAACTGCCAAGAAGCGGACTGAAGGAATCGGGAGGGTTGAAGGTGTCGCAACTTCGATTGCAACTGGGCTAGAACTCAGTCATGTTCAGCAAGGTGTGGGCAGTGTTGTAACTGGGTGTTGCAACATCTAACTTTAGAAGGTGTCCAAGTTAAGAAGCCTCGGAGAAGTCTAAAAGAGGATGATCTATTAGGACGTAGGTGCGTCTATATAAGATACCCTGCTTGAAGATTTAGGATGAGCCATGTACGCAAGAGAGACCCTTGGGTGAGGGTTGAGAAGAGTGGGGCATCGGCCAATCTTGAGAGGGTGTTCTTTGTATTGAGTGAGTAAGAGAGTGTGTTTGTACTCTTCATTCTCAAGCTCTTTTAGTGGATTATTTCTCTGAGCTTTACCCCCCCAGATGTAGGCAAAAGTGTGTCGAATTAGGGTGACCATATTGTGTCTCTTTCTTTCTTGCTTGATTATGTATATGTAATTTCGTTACTAGTAAGTTGAGAAAAAAATTAGCACACACTAACCCCTCTGGATTTAACATACCTCAATTTAGAAAATGACTAAAATTAAATGTGTAAAGTTTGATATATAACCCAGAATTTTTTTTTTTTTTTTTTTTACGTTATATATATCACTGTAAATTTATTAATATATACTTTTAAAAAGCTAATAGATATTTTTGATTTTTTATCCGTAATCTTAGACCTTTGGCCTTGTTTATGACTTTAACCGAAAGAAAACTAGGTTGATGGCACATAGTAAAAGGAATTTTTTGAGTGTTTATAAGAAAAATATAGCTTTCGGGTGGGTATACTATTGAATAGCAATTTTTTAAAAATATGTGACATCAATTTTCAATTTTTTAAATTTTAAAGTTTGGAAAAACATTCATGTTGTCAACTTGATGATGTAGGAGATGCTCATACGTCAAACAATCAATATTTAAGTCTCGCACAACTAACTTTGCCCGTTGTTTTAATTTTAAAAAAAAAACATTAAGAAAATGAGGAATTATTATTCCATCTATTCAATATATTAAGAAAATTTTAAATGAAATTAAACATAGCGTTTTGTTTTAAATAAATCAACTATATATTCAATTGTTTGCTTTAACTAATATAGTTAAACAAGGCAAGAAATCGTATTAGGTTTATAATGACAAGATGGTTCTTGGCCTCTTGTTTGTCAACTTGTCCTTGATAATAACATACTTTAGTGGATTATTGGCGTGGTTTGAAAGTTATATTGTCCTTGTTATTTAATTTATTTTTAATCAAGATATCCTCAATCTATTTATAACAGTGTTTGTGGTAAGAATTATTCAACACATGCCACAATCAGTAACAATAGAATTTCAAAGTTGGAATAAAAGGAACGATTAATAAGTAAAAAAATAGTTGATACGATTACCGGCATAGAAATTGCGTCAGCCAAGTGTTTCTTCTGCTAGCCCACCAAATTTTAGTATTTTATTTATTCTACCTGTTATCCATATTTTTATGTGAATTTCATATGATTACGAGAATACTTCTATGTATAGTTTAAGGTAACTCAACCTTGTTTTACCTAATTTACTTATATTTTAAAAAAATATTATCAAATAATTTAAAATTATTATTATTATTATTAATAAACAAACTATTCCTAATTAGAAAGTAAATTTTTAATTTTTAAATATCTACTTTATGTACTCATTATTAAGTTAAAGTTTTGTTAATTTATATATAAAAGATTTTTTGAATAACTATTTTAAACTTGTAAATTTTAAATGGACTGACTCTAATAATCCTCCCCCATGATCCACCAACGAAAAATATATCGATATATATATATATATACCATAATTATTATATACTTAGAAATTTTTTGTAGAAATTTAATATAAGTTAATCATTTTTTTTTCTCATGTTAATTACAAGTTTCTCCAAAGAATATTTATTTCATTTATGAAAGTATATGTACGAAGCAAAACTGATTTTGTTCACTTAACATCAATCTTAATTTCTAATTTTCTTGTTTTTGACCTTCTAGTACTGAAGCCTAAAATTCAAAAACATAATGCAATGTCCACAAAACTTTCAGATAACCTTTCCAAGCCTTCTAAATCCACATGTTTTGGCTACATAAACCCTTGAAATTCAAATAAAAAAGAGTTGTTTCTTTTTACGCAAGCCATGCAATGCATGACCAAATAAACCTTCATGCCCTATAAATACCAACCCGAACCTCGCCAACTTAGTTACCAAAACTTCATTCATCAATATTATTAGCATGGCTAAGTTCATGGCTCATTTGTTAGCTTTCTCTCTTTTCATGGCCTTTAGAGTTTGCACTAGTGACCCAATCCTCTCATGCACTCAAACACCCTACCCTTATGTTTGCACTAGTTCCATATCCAACACCATTAAGGACTCATTAGGGTTCCTCAACTCTACTTTACAAGCAACCCTAGACCATGCAGTGCAGACACATAAGCTTGCATCATCAATAGACGTTAGCTTGTTTGATGAGAGAGCTAAGGCTGCATGGAATGACTGCCTTGAACTATGTGAGGACACCATTAGTCACCTAAACAAGTGCATGTCTCCAAACTCTGTCTCATTTGATGACTCTCAAACATGGTTAAGTGCAGCCATAGCCAACCAACAAACATGCATGAATGGCTTCACGGAACTGAATGTTAACCTTTCTCACTTACCATTCTTCCCTTTCACATCCAACAACATTTCTAAATTCATTAGCAACTCTTTAGCCATCAACAAGGCATTTTCTCCGGTTAAATCAGGCGGTAATCGTCGTTTACTCTCCGATAACTTCCCGAACTGGCTCTCCATCTCGGACCGAAAACTCCTTCAATCATCAACTGTAAAGGCTGATCTCACCGTAGCTAAAGACGGTTCCGGTGATTATAAGACCATATCTGAGGCCGTTTCGGCTTCTTCAAAGATGAGGAGCGGGAGTTCTAGGTTTGTGATCTCCGTGAAGGCTGGTGTTTATAATGAGAATGTTCAGATTGGTAATTCAATGAAGAATATTATGATGGTTGGAGATGGCATTGATCAAACTATTGTCACAGGGAGTAAGAATGTTCAAGATGGTTCAACCACCTTCCAGTCAGCAACATTTGGTGAGTTCTAAAATTAACTTTTGTTGCCATGCATCATGATCATGCATGTATATATCAATCAACAATCTCATTTTCATCATCTCTTCTAGACAACCTTTTTTATAAGATATTTGTCATAAACATCCATCTCTAAATTAGACTTTTTGAACCATAATTATTGAAAATTTTCCAACATGTCAATCTCAAAATAATTTTTAACAGCGGTCTATTCTTAATAACAGCGGTCACAGGAAGCGGATTTATTGCGAAAGACATGACGTTCGAGAACACCGCCGGACCACAAAAGCATCAAGCGGTGGCTCTCCGGTCCGGGGCCGACCTCTCGGTGTTCTACCAATGTAGTTTCAAGGGCTACCAAGACACACTCTACGTCTACTCCCAACGCCAATTCTATCGAAACTGTGACATCTACGGCACCGTAGACTTCATCTTCGGCGACGCTGCTGTCGTCTTCCAAAACTGTAATATGTATGTAAGAAAACCAATGAGCCAGCAGCAGAACACAGTCACAGCACAAGGCAGAACAGACCCAAATGAAAACACCGGCATAATTGTACATAACTCGGCGGTGTCGGCGACTTCAGAGTTACAATCAGTGCAGGGTTCCATCAACACGTATCTTGGCCGACCATGGCAGAAGTACTCAAGGACTGTGTTCATGAAGACATCACTTGGTAGTTTGATCAATTCTGCAGGGTGGTTGGCATGGGATGGAGACTTTGCTCTGAGTACTTTGTATTATGGTGAGTACATGAACACTGGAAGTGGGGCTTCAACTACCGGTAGAGTTAAATGGGCAGGGTATCATGTTATAACTAGTGCTTCTGAGGCCGGAAAGTTCACCGTTGGGAACTTCTTGGCCGGAGATTCTTGGATTCCGGCCACCGGAGTTCCTTTCACTTCAGGGCTTTGAAGTTAGCTTGAAAGGATATAGACAGGAAGATACATAGAAGGAGAAATACTTGTCATTTTTTTTGTGTATTAATTGTTTCATGTTTGGTTAGTTATTGATATGAAGTTTGTTGCTGTTGTCTTTGAAGTTAATTAGTCAAAGATGTAAAAATAAAACAGGAAATTAAGTTTTCTGGTATAATTATTTTATTTTGTGTAATTTTCGTTTTAATATTTTATTTTTATTTTCATTTTAAATAAGGTTTAAGTGAGTCAAACATAACGACTTTTTGGTTGTCTATATTAATTTAGATAATGAAATGCACTTAGGTTTATATTTAGATTAGTGGTTAAAGGTATAATAGTTAAAATACTATTATAAATTATGTATTTTTAGGAACTTTGGCAAGCCACTCATAGGAATTAAACCCTTGACATATGATTATTTATTACATAAACTATCATTATATTTAATTTTGTTTGCTTCCCATGTCTCCGCACCCCCCAATGTCAGTAGGGTTTAGAAAAACTATCTTTACTTTTGATTAGGAGGAGAATAAAATATTACCGCTCTGCTGCAAAAGTAGTATTATATATAAATATGGATTATGACTAATATTTGTAATTTGTAAAAATTATACCTACTATTTTTTGGTCATTCATTTGACTAATTGCATGAAATAACGAGAATTAATAGCCACAAACTTCATCTTTCTCAAGATTAGTTTCTAGAGAGGGTTGTGTGTGTTTTTCTAGTCAATTTGTAGACTTGTACTTTGCGTCTCTTGCTTTGCATTTCTTGTTGGTACCCTGAAAGCAGTGGCTAATATTGATCATAATCCTAAAAGGTTTTGGTTAGTCCTAATCAACTTCTTCGTGTGTGTATATATATATATATATATATATTATTCTCTCATTGGGTGTTAAATTTTAACAAATACAAAATTAATTTGATTCAAACACTTAAACCTAATATTTATTATTGTTTGTTTTATTATTTTAAAAGCATTTAAAACATAATGTTATTGTGAAATGGTTTGAGTTTAAAATTTTTATTTGAATCAAAAAGTTACTAAAACAAAGGTGATAGTTATTTGAAAGTTACTTGCCTCTGGTCATTTACAAATGGTTTCTATATTGAGGTTTATTATAAACAATGAAATCTTGTGACCTATGACTGATGTATCCATGTAGATTGTGAAATTTTGTTTATTCAATGTCATAACTAAGACAATGAAATATTGTTAGTGATTAATATGGTATATGATTGACTTATCTACGTATGCTATCAAATTTAATAATTTTCTTTTATTCTAAATGTTTAAGAGAATGAGTTCCTACACCAACCACAAAAATGCATTCCTTATCTTATAAGAGAATAGGAAATAAATAAATAATCAAAATACCAATATTTTGGTTAATAGAAATAAATTGGACTTTTGACGTGTCACATTAACCCTTGACTAGTCCTTTTCATATCATAGGTTGGGTTGAAGCAAAACAATTTATCATGTTTAACTGGATTAAAAGAACAATGGTTTAAACACAAATTAAAAATTGAAGTAAACAAAATGTAGACATTAACTCACAATGAGTAATGTTATATATAGCGAACCAACCACACACGACTGATGTGGCAGAGATTCTCTCTTCTCTTTTTAATTTTTTATTTTAAAAATTAAAAAAAAAAGTAAAATGAGATCTCTTTGTATCACTCACTCTCTCTCTCTCTCGTGTCTGTGCCATAGCTTATCTTCCAAGCCAAAAAGACTGGCCGCTGCTCCCCCCTTCTCTCTCAGGCGATATCTCTCGCTTCCTCTCTCACTCGTGTTAGAGGTTCTCTAAAATTCTTGGGACAAAAACACAGCTGCAACTCCCCTCTCCTTTCTCGTGCTGCAAGGGAGAGGGAAGTGGTGGACAAGAGTTGGAAACTGCGAGAGGGGAGCGGCTGCCGAGCACTCGTGCCACAATAGAGAGGGAAGCGGTGGCCGCGATCGGTGGACGGGAGCTTGGAACCGAACAAGGGGAGCACATACATGAGAGAGAGAGTGTGTGTGATAGAGAGAGAGACAAAAGCATTACTTAATTTTTTTAATTTAAAAAAAAAATAAAAGAGAGAGAACCGCTGCCACATCAGTCGTGTGAGCAGTTGGTTCTATATAGCATTACTCATTCACAATTTAGCATAATGGGCCATGTGTCTTGGTTGTAATTAAATGGGCCAGGCCCAACTAATTTGGGCTTGGCATAGATTCATTTTATTATATATATTTTATAAATATATTTTATTATGCTCGAGATTCTTAGATTGGCTTTTAAGATAATTTATAAATTTTTTTAAAATAAAAAATAAAGATGAGAACAATATTTAACAATTTAAATAAACAAAATAGGCCCTAATCCACAATTAAATTTAATGTACAAAATGGGCTCGGCTCTAAGTGGGCCTGGCCCACTTATTTAGTTTTTCACATTCAACACATTAATTTTTTCCCCCAAATATATATATATATATATATATATATATATATATATATATATATATAAAGTTTTTTTTATAACTAGTTTCATGGGAGCCACAGCTTAACCGAGTCCAAGGAATAACTAGAAACCCTGTAAAGAGATAGATCTTAAGTGATTCAAATCTCTACCACTTGTACAAAAACTATTGGTAGAAATTTATTTTTAGTAATAATATTGTTAATAAATAATTTTTATATTTTATACTCATCAATTTTACCATAGATAATATATTTGCACATTATTAAAAAACATGATTAATATTAAATATGATCAAAATCCTCTCCACTATTCTTTTATACAATAAGATCTATGAAATATATTGTTAATATAATTAAAAATTAATTTTACATAAATTAAGTAGGATTACTTATGAGTATGCCTCCAATCATACACATTATTTTATTTCTACATTATTATTGCATAAAAAAAAAACTTTCTACATTATTACTCTCAAAACAGGTCATCAGGTTTGATCTGTCACATAATGGAAGGCACACATCTAGATGTATTGGCCCTAGAATGTACTATGAAGTACCATTTTTATTTCTAAGCCTTATTGCCACTGACTGCATTATCAATGTTTTAAAAACATAACAATAATAAAAGTACAAGATTTTTTATTGCAACACTTAGTTGTCAGTATTGAACATTGGAGTGTGTATTATAACTAAATAAATAAACCACAACTTATTTGAATAAAGAGAAATAAATATAATTAGAAGAAAATATATAAATTAACAAACAAATGTATGATAAAACAATATCAAACAAAACAACAAATAGACTATTAATATATATAAAAAAAAAACCTCAGATTTATCAAAGGTGAATGCAAGCGTTACAACTATGAGAAAACGAATAGATAGTACTAGTGTCATCCAAGAGATGATCATCGTGATAAAATCATTCATTATAGAAGACATATTGACAAGTAAAATATTGACCGTCTTATTTGAGGTATATATATAGTTATTTGCTCAAAACTTTGGCTATGAAATTTGATCAAAAAATAATATAATAGTTATGGATGACTACTTTTGAAAATGTAAATTGATTATTATGAATGACTAAAACTTATAAGATATATATACAAAGACACAACACTCTTAACATAATGATAGCATGATAGGTGCAAGTGCATGGACAAGGATTAATTGAGATCATGTTAATGAGCAATCCAGCAAATGCAAGCATATCATTGTTTCCTCAATCCTAACTTTTTGGTGTGTTGAGTGTTAAGTTGTAATTTTCTTTTATAGAGGAAGGACACTAACTTTTATATTTATCTTTTTGTTTGTTAAAACTTGCCTACTAGTCATTCTATCATTATTAATGTACATGTAACTATTTGTTTAGGCTCCTAAATTATTTATTTTATAAAAAAAAAATAACCAATGAAAATAGAGTAAAAAACACACTTAAATTAATGTCACACATGATATGCGTGATATCTTTATAGATGTGACCTAGAGAATGTGATTTCTTGGAGACATCACTTCCACCATCCAATAATATACTCTAACCAAGAAAACAAGCTAAGTTTTTCTAGCTAATTTATTTATTTATAAATTTTCTATACAAATAATTGATTGTGGGTTTCGTTAATTTAAGAATTCAAAGCAATTTCTTGCACTAGAGGCTATTAAAAAGTTGCTTTTAAAGTAAGGGAGGGAGTTAAGTGAGTCATATGATTTTGGATTCATTTGCAAAATAAAATGGTAGTTAGAGTAAGTTTGGAAGGGGACATAGCTCCTAAATTTCCACAAAGATTCACTTCAATTCATTGTCACTTGCTTTTATTTGGTTGAGGAGTTGTCATCCTTTTTATTCTATGATGACAGAAATTCCTTCAATCTCTTCTTAGGTTTGCAAGGAAAGCAATAACTATAATTTTTTAAATGAGAGCATTTAAATGTTATAGATTCATTTTAAAAAGATAATTATGTAAATAGTGATTTAATAAATTTTTTTATTAGTAAAATTATTTCAGAGAATAAAAGTATAAATATATCATGGATAAATAGGTTGACTTTTTCTCGCATGAATATACTTGTAACATGCAAATATACCACAATTATGTTTTGCCTTTTATACAAAATGCATGTTATTAGAAAATTTAAAAGAATACAACATCTATTTAGACAATTTTTATTACATAAACAATATACGATATTAAGGATATATAGCTCCAATTATGGCAATTTGAGCAAGTAGAATGTAAGATATTTAATTTTATTCTTAAAAACTATAATTGACCAATATTTATAATCTATGTTGTTCTTCCTTCAATAAGTATGGTATTCACAATAGATTGCCATTCGGAGACATTGGCATTGATTATGATAAAGTTATGGACCATAATAATTGATTTAAATCTAAAGGTAAATTAAATCTTATGTTGAAATTAATAAAATACAATTTAAAATAACTCATGCATAACATTAGGGGTGAGCAAAAAAATCCGGATCCGATGATCCGATCCGATATCCGGTTTTTTTACCCGAATTTTTGGGTACCCGATCCGAAAAAAAGAGTCGGGTACCCGGTCCGAATTTTTAAGGTGAAAATCGGATCGGATCCGGGTCGGGAGAAATTAAAAACCGGGTATCCGAATCCGATCCGGTTTTTTTTGTGTGTGTATATATATATATATATATAAATTTAAAATTTTACAAGGGCTTAGGTAGAAAAAAATCAAAATCCCTCGTTTAAAAACTTAAAGAGTTATATACTTAATTGCTTATGTAGTTATATTTATATATGTACATATTAATAAATTTAAACTTTTTTAGGGTTAAAAGTAAAAAGAAAAAAAAAACATAAATCCTACCCTCCTAGTTCTCAACGTCCATCACCCCGCCTCTTCTCTCTAGCTGCCATCCCTCTCTAAGATTAATGGTTCAGAAAATATTTGATTTTTTTTTTTTTTTTGTCTAAAATTGATAAAGCTCTTTATTATTTTTTTATGACTTTTTTTTGTGGGATAAATAATGTAAGGTTTTAATCCTCTTTATAAGTTATAAGTTTTTCATATTTGTTTGTTTTTATGGATGTTGATGTTGTTGTATAAAACAAATCCATGGAGTAGATGAAACTTAAATTCGGATCCGGATATCCGATATCCGATCTGGTTTAAACCGGGTACCCGATTTTCAATACCCGTTTTAAACCGGGTCGGATACGGTCAAGTTTTTGCCGATCCGAAAAACTGGGTACCCGATCCGGTTTTGAAAATCGGGTCAGGTACCCGATTTTGCTCACCCCTACATAACATTAGTTTGTTTTGGTACCTATCTCCTTGAAATTTTTTTTCTCAAGTAACTTGCTAATTATTTCATAATTATATAACTCTTTAACCAACTTTATTACAAAAATATTTGTTACATTAATTATTACAAATTCATGAAGATAATTTGGAAAAACAATAATTAAATCAACGGCGGTTACATGGAGCAAAGATTTTATAGAATTATCTATAATTATGAAAAATTCAGAGAAGTATTTAAAAAAATAAAAAAAAATTAAGACAAACATGTAGATATGTAGATGAGTGGTAACGTAAACAATCAAAAGAATGATCTAGAAAGACATATTTGCAACTCATATATCAACACTAAACTAATAAAATATTTCAAGAAATCTCACTTTCTTGAAAAACAAAAAAAGAATATATATATATATATATATATATATATATATATAATATATGAAAAACTTTGGATTTGGAACATGGTTGCATTGCCTTAAAATAAGGTCCATTGGCAGAGGATCATGTGATGTCTCTCACTAATAAGATGAACAGCATCTCTAGACCACATCTCTTTTCTTAACTTTGTTATTTTCCTTTTTATTTTTTTATTTTTTGCTTTTTCAGATAGCTTTTCATACTTTCTCTTTCTTTCCTCCAAAAGGAAAAGGTCTAGTTTGCCAAGCTTCCTTCCACTTCCTAATCTTGTTAACTTTATTAGAGAGGTTGATCATAAGCCAATTCACTCTTTCTTTGCTTTTAAGTTTTAAACCACACTCACTCACTCACTCACTCACTCACTCACTCAATTAAGCTCAAATAAGATTATATATATATACACACATATGAATGGTTGTTTTGCTTGGAGTTCTTATTAAGTTATTGAACTTATTGATAAAGGTATTAATTTGCACGCCTTCTCCCTTTTCAGTTTGAGTGTTAGATTGGGATGTGTTGTTAATTCTTTTTTGTTTTTTTTAAACTTAATGCAAGGGTGAAGTGATTGATTGATAATAAATCCAAAGATTTATCATATTTTTTACCATTAATATTAGTGCCATGATTAATATTCTTTATAGGTTTTCAAATATAGATATGGTTGTTATTTTAAGTGGTGTTTTACCAGACTTGATGATAAAAGTATTGCAAGGACACCTTCAATTTGATGTGTATACATAATTTTGCTGTTTTTTTAAACATAATTAAACTTAATTAAAAGTTATAATAAAATATAATATTAGTGTTTAAATCTTATCATTAGTGTGATATAATTTGAAATGAAATCATTAATCAAATCACTACCTTTATAAACATCAAATTTACTAAAATTTCCATATAAACATTTTTATTTATTTACATATCCTAGGGTTAAAAATCAAACTTTAAGATTTTATTTAAAAAATTTTATTATAATAATTATTTTCTAAACAATGGATACAAAAAAATAACACTTCTAGATGTCTAACAAAAAGGTTTTATATCAGTGGCATAGTTAGGCACCAAATCCAATAACAGATAATAAGGACAATTGAAAACATAACAGTTATAAATGTTGGAAAAAAACAAGTCAGAATAGACACCCCATCCACTAAAACCAAAACCATTATAATAGATAAGACCAATCACCTAAACCTTTTTTTTTTCCTTCTTTTTTTAATCACCAAACCATAAAAAGGGCAAAAAAGCCATTTCGGAGATTCAAATATCAACATCAAGTTATCAACCAACAAATGGTAGCAAATGGTCATTTAATTACAGCAATAGGCAACACCCTCAGCTACCAACCAGCATTTGAACACCTTTCTAAGATTGAATGAAAAACATTACAAATAAAAAAATAAAAATAAAAACACTGATAGAAGAAGTTGCTACTCATCATCATCATCATCCTCCTCCTAAGTAAAACATCAAACAAATAACAATCTGTTATAGAATGAAAGAACAACAAGCACACTTACATCATCATCATCATAAAGGAATGTAAGAAGAAGAGACCACTTTTCTTCACCATTTTCATACAACATTACACCTTTTTTTTCTTTTGTTGGTCAAGAGATCGAAGGGATGGAATCGGTCCTTAGCGATAAGTGATCGAGATCTTCCATGGTTTGAGGATGGTCATGGTGATCTTGTTCTAGAGCTCGGAGGCTTGATTTGCGGATTTCTTCAATGCGTATCACAACATCAGCCATGGTTGGTCGTTTGTCTGGGTATTGTGCTGCGCAGTCAATTGCGAGCTGCAACAGCTGCACCATGTCTTCCTCTACAGTTTGATACCTCAGTAGCTCCATGTCAAACACCTCTGATGTCCATTCTTCGCGAACGACTGATTGGACCCATCTTGGCAAATCGACACCCTCCTCATTGAGAAGAGCTTGGGCTGGAGCTTTGCCAGTTAGCAGTTCTAAGAGAAGGACACCGAAGCTGTATACATCAGCCTTCTGGGAGACTTTCCTAGGATCGGTTACTTCAGGTGCACGGTAGCCTGCAACACGGTTAGGAGTTGAGGAGGGGCCAACGAGGTGGGCAAGGCCATGGTCAGAGACACGGGCTTCATGAGACTTGGCAAGGAGGATGTTGGAGGACTTGATGTTGCCGTGAGAAGCACTGGGAGCTGTGGAGTGGATGTACTCGATGCCCTGCGCAGCTGCAAGAGCAATGGCTGATCTCGTCTCCCAGTCTAGAGGTGTGCGGCCTGATCCTCTATTTCCTGTATCAAATTTGACATTTTTGCTTATTAGGGATAATTCCTCTCGTCCTCTTGAACAGGATTGTATACAACAAATGTTACACTCAAGAATACTAAGTTAATTGGCAAATGAATCCTTCAACAAAGAACAAACAAATCAATACAAAGTTACAAACTTTCTCATGCAAAAGAAAAGGTGGCAAATTAACATAAATAAGGGTGTGTACATAAGAGCTAAACATGATAAAATTTTGTATTGCTTATCTATGAACATTAAGCGTTTTTATTTGTCAATTCATTTTATGGCATTCATGCAATCAAATACAAGAAACTATTTTCCTTCTTGTTTCCCACCCTTTTTCTCTATTTTTCCCGCAATCCAAACACACCCCTACTGAAAGTCAGATCTTTGAAAGCAACCCAAAACCAATTCCGTCTCAACTGAAAGTAAACGCATCGATCCACTTGAACAAGGATTGAGCAAAAAGAAATCAAACGAAAGCATGACTTGCCTTTAAAAAGCATTTCTAATTAAATCAACCACTGAAAGTGATGGAGCTTGAGAGAATGACCAGACAATTAAAGATACAATAAACCCTCGAGAGTCCATTATCCTCACAATCCATGTACATTCACAAGAAAGACACCCACAAAAAACAATACAAGCAGAAATTGAAATTCTTCTGACTCCGTAATATTAAAATAAAAGTCGTAACACAGCAAAATATTTCAAAAACAACAATAGATCATACTTAAAAAAAGGAAAGATCAATTCAGCCCTAAAATCAAGAAAAAAAATTCTATAACTATCAATAATTTCTAGATTTAAAAAAAAAAAACATAATTTTTCAAGCAGACAAAAAACAAAGATCCAAAATTGAAGAAAATTAGTTGCAGAAAAAAGAGAAAAGAGGAGAAGAACAAACCATGCAATAGAGCAGAGAGGCTGCCCATGGACATGTAGTCATAAACTAGGAGTTTCTCATCATTGCTGTAGTAATAAGCTCGTAGAGGAACCAAATTTGGGTGATCCATGGCGCCCACAGCCTCAATCTTCTCCCTGAACTCCTTCTCCGGCATGCTCACATCCCTCAACCTCTTCACGGCCACAACCGTCCCCATCTCCAGCACCGCTTTGTACGCCGTCCCAAAGGTCCCCTTCCCCAGAACCTCCGCCGAGGCCCTCAACAAGTCCTCAAGCTCAAACGTCCTCGGCCCTGTCCCGAAGAACAACAGCTTCTTGGTATTCTCTCCCTTCGCCGGCGCCGCCACTGATGTCGGTGGTGGACGATGAGCAGCCACGCCATTCCCTGGCTCTCCGTCGACAATGCCTTTGTCCCGGAGGGCGACTTCAACTTCTGGGGGCTTCGCCGCTACCTCAGCGGTCCCTGACTTGCTGGATTTTCTCCTGCAGAGAAGGATGATGATTAGGAGGAGCAACAGGAACCCGGCGACAGCGCCGATAGCTATTCCGGCGATGGCGCCGCCTGAAAGCTTATGGTCCTTCTTGGCTTCACTACTAGGAACAGACGGAACAGAGCTCGTGGGTGAGATCTCGCCGGGGCAGGGAGTGAGAGGGCCACCGCAGAGTGACATACCGAGAAACGCCGCTGCCGGCTTACTCCGGAGCTTCTGCGGCACCGATCCATTCAATTGGTTGTAGGACACGTTGAATTGAACCAGATTTGGGAGGTCGAGATTCGGGATCTCGCCGGTGAGCTGGTTTTCTTCAAGATATAGCGTCCCTAACCGCGTTAGCTTGTTGAAATCTGGCGAGATTCCGCCGGAGAAGTTATTCCTGGCGAGATTCAAGCGAACTAAGTTCGGAATAGAGAAGAGAAACGTCGGGATCTCGCCGGAGAAGCGATTGCCCTGGAGATAGAGATTGCGAAGCTGGGAAAGCGAGGCGAGGTCGGAGGGGATGGCACCGGAGAGCGCGTTGAACCGGAGGCTCAGTGTACGGAGAACAGTGAGGTTGCTGAGAATGCCGGTGGGGATAGGGCCAATGAGGCCGACGCCGGGCAGGCGGAGGAGCACGACGCGGCCGTTCTCGCAGACGACGCCTTGCCAGGCACAAGGCGAGGTGGTGGTGTTCCAGGACAGCGCCATGCGACCCACGGCGGTGCGGAAAGCAAGCAGCGCCTTCCCATCAGAGGCCAGATCTGGCCTCGCCGGCGGTACCAAGCATAGCAAGCACGCAGCCCAGCAGAGAACCCACAACGGCGACGCCATTACCGAGCTCTCCGAGCTCTCTTCGAGGTGTCTCCCTCGATGGTAAAAAACCCTAACCCTTAGCTCTGCGCCATTTTATATTTACACCACCATACTTTTCTATAATTAAAAAAAGTACTAGTGGGAGCCAATCCAACTGTACACGTATTTTTTTAAGATCCGAGATAGAGTACGTGTACGATGATGATGAGTAGTTGGAACCACTTTACTTTATAGTCCCTGTAGGAGTTTAAAATTGGTAGAGGTTTTTGGATTAGGTGCTTTTCCGTCAGTGGTATTGAGAACGGTTGTTAAACGGCAGTGACACGGTAACGGCGTTTTGGGGGGTCGGGAAACGTGTCGGTGTTGTAAGGTGGGGCCTGGTCGGGAAACAGTGCGCCGTTTCGGTCCTGTTGGTTTGGGGGAACGGGAAACGCATTTCCTTCTTTATTCTTCAATGTTGTCCACTGCTCCATGTTGGGGTATGATTATGGAATTAAATTATTGTAATAATAATAATAATAATAAACTATATATTTATTGAGGGAAAAAAAAAGAAAAACAAATTGGGTAAATTAATAATAACAAAGCGTTGGGACGGTGTATGCATCTGAATTTTATGGACAGTTGAATGATTGGGACCGTTGGATTTGAAAAGATGGAGAGGGTAGGCGTGGGTGGAGCCGTTGGATGAGAAGATGAAAAGCGCGTGTGATGCTTGAGCGGGAGCATGACTTTGAACGGCTCATGTTTGTTGGTCCCAATTGTTTGATAAGACAATCTCAACCGCCCGATAAGGATCGGACAGCTAGATCTTGTGGGACCTATGTCCAGCACAGAATGACGGGGAGATTTGTGAGATTTATTTTTAATTGAATCCCTGGATTTTAATAATTACATATAAGTCCCTGGTTTCACAGAACCATCTTTACTATTATTTTAATTTTTATTATCATTATTACTAAAAAGAAGGCCTTGTCCTACATACACTTCATATGGTATATGATTGAGTCGGCTGGCGTGGTTGAAAAATTAGCAAATATATTTTTAGAAAATGTGGGGAATGAACAAAATGTATGTTCTTATCTTTTTAAAAATATTTAAAAAACATATTATGTAGGAAAAATATAAAAATTATGCTTATCATTTTAACTTCTATTTTAAAAAAATTATTATTTTCTATTAATGATTAATTCATCTATTGAAAATGAGTTTTTCTCTATAAAATTTTCGTGTTCCATTGAGTACATGAGTTTAAAAATATAAAAATATTTAAAAAATATAAAGTGTTCATGTTCGCGACCCATGATTTGTTACATTTGTGAATAAAAGTAATTGTTTTTAATATTTACATCATGTATATATATATATATATATATATATATATATATATAGAGAGAGAGAGAGAGAGAGAGAGAGAGAGAGAGAGAGAGAGAGAGAGAGAGAGAAGAAAAAAGTTATCTGTGAAAATGTATGTTTTCATGGATGTATATTAAAAAATGAAAATAAAATATATGAAGTTTTGGGGATGTATATTAAAAAATGAAAATAAAATATATGAAGTTTTGGGGAGAGAGAGAGAGAGAGAGAGAGAGAGAGAGAGAGAGAAAAGAAAAAAGTTATCTGTGAAAATGTATGTTTTCATGGATGTATATTAAAAAATGAAAATAAAATATATGAAGTTTTGGGGTAGGGGGGGGGAAGGGAAAAGAAATAGAGAAGCGGGACCAGGACCGATGACCAACAAGGGATGGTGGGGTCCATTGATCATGTGGTGGGACCGGAACGACAGCTGTTTCAGAGAATCTCGTTGGACGGCTGTGATTGGTTGTTGGGACTGTGGTGTCGGCGTGAACTATGGAACATTTAAAAGGGTATTTTTGGAAAACTACTTCTTGCAATTACGAATTTCCCGCGAAAAAGGACTTGCTTTCCTTCTGATTCCTTTGAATTATTTTTTTTGAAACCTTTCTTAGAGTTTTGCAGTTCCATATTTGCCCTCCATCGTTTGGAGGTTTCAATTTAATAACACTGATTTCTTATTTTAATTTTAAATTGAGTTTCATATGATTCCAATTTTTTTTTTGTAAACCTGAAAAAAAAAAATTAATATCAAAAGAGAATATATCCGGATATTAATATTTATTTATTTTTATTTATTTATTTTTTTTTTTGCCAAGATGAGTGGCCTAACCGCTAAGACAGGGACGTGCACAAGCCTCGGCGGAGCAAGTGGGAGCGGGGTCCGCACACACATTGGCGCAGGGACCACCCGCACACAACCACTACTCACATTCCCAGAAATGTGCCCTCACTCAAGATTCGAACTCTCATCACTTGTGAAGGGTTCTATTGGGGACCCGGTTACCAATAGACCACATTTTTTTTATTGTACTAAGTTACTAACTAATAAGAGATTGAAACACTACTTCCAAAAGGAAGAGTTACCATAATACCCATACCCATATAATCAAGCAAGTGTGGTCGAGTGAGAAATAAAAAGTTATTTTTTTTAGCTCTTTATGCACCAGTTTATTAGAAGCCGTAAGTTATAAGTCAGTTTAGAGTAAGATGCTTAAAAATATGCAGTGTATAAAAAATAGATCCATTCCAGTCGGTGTTTTTCATGTGAAAATATTTAAATTTAAAATTACTTGTTTAAATTATAAATAACCTAAATTTATGTTACTTGAACCAACCTCTTTGACAAAATATATTTTTTTAAAATAAAAAACTTTCTCTAGGTATATATTTAGATTAATTAAATATTAATGTAAAAAGTTTAAAAATATATAAATAAACTTTGGAGTTGGAAGAACAGTACTCAAAATAGCATTAAAAACTATGTTTAATTGATTATTTTGAAGAAAAAGGAGGCACGATACAAATATTTGGGTGGGAGATAGAACTAAATGATTAAAAAGAAAAACTTTTATCTCAAACTGAGTAAAGTTTGATTTAATTAATATTTATTAGAATTAAATATTTATAATTTTTACAAGTTAATTAATATATATATATATTTATTTAAAAATTAAATATTTTTAAAAAAAATGCTACAAGGTGTTAGGTATGAAAAAAAAAATCTTGATGTTGTTAAAAGATCATGAAAATATCATTGATATATATATATATATATATTGATGGGTGAAGTAAATGGGTGTGATGTTTGCATTGTTCACATGTGCTAACTAAATCCATTGGACCACTTTGATTGTTAGAGTGCCCAATCAATCTAAAACATAACACTGCCTCAAGAAACTCCACCCCTTCTTTTCAAGCAAACACACTGCTCAGTCAATATATCATGCATGATTTTCTGAGATTGATCTGATCCATAACATGAACAACTTATTAATAAGGTGGTCCACCCAACCACAATCACACATACATGCAACACTATCCTTTTATATACATACATATTATATTATCTTGTAATGATTTAAGTCAAGAATTTAGACTGATAAGATCAAAGATAACAGGGACTTATGTACCCATATCTATAATTCATTGGCTTTAATTTCTCTCAAAAGTATAGTACATTTGAGACAATGAAGGTTCAATTATTTCAATAGAATAAATTCAGAGACATTTGAAACTTCTTGGGTTTCTACATAGATTCACATGTACTGAACAGCATGATATTGAATTACATTTTTTTAATACATTTATTGAAGAGGTAGAATAAATTTTCTATATGAAGTTACTGTTATTTCTGTTTGTACTTAAAAACCTCCATTTCTAATATGTTCCCTCTTTTAAGCTTAACATAAGGAGAAATTAAAATTACTGCAGGAATCACAGTAATGGAAAAATTAAAAAGTATTTAAAGGAAGCTTCTGTGGATTAAATCAAATAACTTGAATCTTACTAAATAGAAACATGAACATAATTCTCTCACTTTAACAAAAGATGAAACTACTTTTCTTTGGCGAATGTAAACAAGAAAGATGAATCATTTGAATTTTTACAATCACACAGATTAAATTCACAAACGTGTACTGATTTATAAGCTTTATTTGAGCCAAGACTTATTCATCTTTAAAGATGCACAAAGGCATTGGCATCCACAAGTCACCTAAACACGCTTATGAATTACAATTACCCCCAATCCCATTCCTGAAGAGCAGAGCAATGTACCAAAAAGAATCCTCAAGAAAATAATTTAGAAACAACATCGAATTCCCCCGGCAACTGTAGGCATGTTATTTTTAATATACAAAACCTCAATTGCGGCGAGCTTTGCTTATTTGTGTTGATTCCTATCTGTAGTGGTCTCGGCAGAGATATCTACCTTTCTCTGCTTTCCCTTCAAACAGCTGCATTTCTCTTTGTTTACTGACCAAGTTACCCGTCGTCTCATCAAGAAAACTACAACAAGTTGCAAGTGCAGCTAATTTGAACTTGCGAGGATTGTTTTTTGGGTAAAGATTAGCTAAGTAACAACTGTTTCTTCTTTTCCTTTTCCTCTATCATCATCTGATATCAGCATCATCTTTTGTTATTGTGTAGAGCATTGGATGAACCAACAAATACAGCACAAAAAAAGAATAGGGTGAAGTATCTATAGGAAACCAGAAACAACATGACCGGCAACTGCATCCCTGTACACAGACAATGCTTCTTCCATCACTTGTGCCTGAGACAAGAGTTTTGCTCTTGTCTTGCTTGAGGGATGAGTTGAGATATAGTCATTCAGTAAACTCTCCCCGCTGATCTTCCCCAGTCTTTCATAAACTCCTGGGGCCACACGTGGGTCATATCCAGCAGAAGCCATCAGCAAGAGACCAACGTAATCTGCCTCTATTTCCATCCTGCCAAACAAACAACAAATCAATTGTAAAACTATATAATACACAAACAGTTTCTTTTTAGATAAGAAACATGGGAAACAGAATGAATTCAAGAGTGCCCTGGTAATGCAAGGCGATATGCAACAGGCACAATTCATTCTAATAAATCATACAGAACCGAGAATCTTAGTGATAATGTCTTCATACCACAAATATTCACAGACATATGTTTATAAGGCTGTAGACATAGATGAACCCAATCTTCAACTGAAAATTCTCGTCCACTTCAGTGCTTCTCTGCTTGCTGTTTCATTCAGGCTTGTGCTTCCGGAAGTTAATTTTTTAGGGATCACAAAACCTGATCCCATAGTACAAATCACGACCTACTTGGTGCACGCTGTGAAGAGCCATGAGCATAACTAATAATGATGGGTGGTAGATGGCCATAAACTGCTTCAAATGTAGAAATCTTGATTAAAGAATGATAGGTAGTAGTATATCATCATTCAGCCATGGAAGCCAATGGACCCACTCCTTCGGATGGTCACTTGTGAACCACCTCAAGTAAATCATTCAAGCATTTGTTAACCACCTCAGTTTGTACATCAGATTGAGGATGGCATGCAGTACTTAAGTGGAGTTTGGTTCCATGTAAACAAAATAATTCTTTCCAAAGATTGCAAGTGAAAACTGAATCTCAATCACTCCTGATAGATGTTGGCATGCCATGAAATTTAAAAATGTTTACCATGAAAACTTTGCCCACTTTAGAAGCAGTTTACAGATGAGAAAGTGAACATTAATGGGCTTACTTGGTTAGGCAATCCACTACAACAAAAATCGAATGAGATGGAGGAAACCTATCAATGAACTTTAAAGATATTTCTGTCCAAACTTCATCAGAAATAGCTAATGATTGGAGAAGACGTGAAGATACCATTGTTTCATCTTTAGTTCTTTGGCATATCTCATACTCAGCAAAACATTGTTTGATTTCTTTTTTCATTCCTTTCGAATAGAAAGCCCAGTGCACGGGCTTGTAGGCGCAAAGAAATCCTGAATGGCAGGCAATTGATGACCTATGTAACTACTGCCATATGATTACCTTTCGAGTAGAGTCAGCAGCAAAGGCAAGTTGCCTTTTATAATACAAATCCACATTGCCCATGAATAATGAAGAACTGAAATTCGACCTTGAAGTAGCTTCTGTATTATATTTTGCAAGTCCTCACCCTTCACCACCTCTATTTTCATCCCCTCACCAATATGACATAGAGGTATTGTTATTGCAGCAATCTCGTTCGCTTTAGAAGACGAGATAGTGCATCTGCCACTAGATTTTCCTGTCCTTTCTTGTAGACTATTTCAAAATCGTAACCAAGCAACTTTGAGGCCCACTTTTGCTGTATGTGGAAAGAATTAGCTGTTCTAGAAGATATTGTGAGGTTTTATGATCAGCTTGGACCTAAAAGTGTCTCCCAATAAGATAGTGCCTCCAGTTTAAAATATCATGGACAACTATAACAATCTCTTTCTTAGGCACTGCTAACCTTTGTTAATATTGTGACAAGGACTTACTAGTGAAAGCCAATGTTCTTGCATAGCAACTCTACCATTATCTACAACAAATGCACAGTTTCAATAACAAACACCTTGTTAAAGTCAGGTAATGCCCATATGGGACTTGGGTGCCATAACCTCTTTCATGAGATTAAAGGCCTTCTCTGCATCTAAAGGCCAATGAAATGCATCTTTTAAGTAAAGCTATCAGAGGTGCACTAATCCTTGCATAATTTTTCACAAATTTCCTATAGTAACCAGTCAGTCAACCCTACAAAACCACGCAAGGCCTTGATTCCCTTTTGGTGTAGGCCACCCCACCATAGCATTCAACTTTGAAGGATCTACTTCAACTCCCTTAGAAAAAAAATATGGGGCAAAGATATTCTACTTGGAGTTATTGAGAGCTGCATTTGATTTCTTTGAAAACAAAGAGCGCTCTCGTAAAAGGGTTAAAACAAAATGCAAATGCTTCAACTGATTTTCATAAGAATGACTGAATATCAGAATATCATCAAACAAACTTACAAAGATAAGACCGAAATAAATCACTCATTAAGCTTTGGAATGTGGATGGTGTTTGTTAGACCAAATGGCATTACCACTAATTCGTAGTGCTCATCATGTGTCATAAAAGCTGTTTTTGGAACATCTTCCTCATGCACCCGTATTTGGAGATAAACCAAGTGAAGATCTAGCTTTGTAAAATACCATGCTCTACCAAGTTCATCTAACATCACATCAACCACTAGAATGGGATGGGATTTTTTTTTATCTTTGACAGTGATACTTTTTAAGGCTTTGCAATCTATACACATCGCCATAACACTACGAACTACAGAGTAACAGTGCCAGGATCAAAACAAACTTTCTATGGTTTATATTGGCTATTTCTAAAGCAATTATAAGCCACATCGAAATTACCAAGTTAAATTTGCTGTATAAAGATAGAAGTCCAAAGAAATTAAAGCGAAATACCTTCTCGAGAAGGGCAGTCGCAGCAAAAGAGTAGACATTGCATTGATAAGATCAGGCATGAAAAAGAATTGGAGAAGAATCAGCTGAACAATTGCAAACCACAAGCTCTTTGTGATCATCTCTGCCGAATGGCGAGCAATAGCATGGGCAACCTTCAAGAAACAAAAACAAACCATAGAAAAGCTTGAAGAATCATCTCAACTTCAATAAAGATTAAGGAAAAAAATAAAAGTACCTCATGTCCAAGCACAGTGGCAATCTCAGCATCCGTCCTGAAATGATCAAGAAGTCCGGTGAAAACAACAATCTTGCCGCCCGGAAGGCAAAAAGCATTGACAGTGTTATCCCTCACCACAAGCACCTCCCAATTCAATCCCTCCAAATGGCGCGTCTGCGGCACCGATCTGGAGCTATGGCTCTCCGCAGCCTTCTTCCTACTGGCATGCACCCATTTATCATCAAGGATCTCATCCTCCGAGCTCCATCCCTCTTTCTTCTTAAGTTTCGCTTCATCGCCTCGTCTCAGAGCCAACAAAGTCTCTTTGGACTTCTCAGGATCGACCTCCCATTCCGGGACCTCGGAAGCGTATCCGAGATCGCCCCACTGCCGGGTGTCATGGCGAAGACCTCGTTGAAGGGCTTCAATGATATCCTTGGCAATAAGCCGGACGCGGACGCTATCGGGATGGATGGCGGGGAGGATCTTGCCCTTGAGGGAGTCCTTGATCTGCTGGAACTCGTGCTCGCCGAGCTGGCGCTCAATGGAAGGAGAGAGGAGGATGAAGTGGGAGCGCTTAGTGTAGGGGACGGTCTCAAGATGGCCATAGTAGACCGTGAAGATGGTGCAGCCGCTGAGAACGATGACGATGAGGACGGTGCCGGAGTTTTGGTACCAGCGGCGGGAAGAGCGGCGGCGGAAGTGCTGGAGCTGACCTCGATCGAAGTAGTAGAAGCGACGCCATTGAGAGGATGGATTGGGGATAGGGTTAGGGTTAGAGATGGATTTGGAGAAGAGAGAAGGAGGAGGAGGAGGAGAGGGTTTGGGGGAAGTGATCTTGGAGGAGATGGAGCGGCGGAGGAGGGGAAGTGATCTACGGAGAAAGTTCATCTTGGATTTGTGTTTGGGAAGTGAGGAGGTGCCGTGCGGAGGATGTAGTAGCCGGAAGTGAAGATAGAAGCGCACTTCCGGGATCGTTCTAAGAACTCTGTAGAAGCCTGGAGTAGTGGCTTTAGAAACTCAACAGTGAGACACACGTGAGAGCGATGCGTGTTTTTTTTTTTTAAAATAAAAAAAAAAGTAAAAATTGGCAAAAACACCACCAAAGTTTACAATATGCACAGATTCTCCCTAAATTTGAATATCCATAAAAACCCCTTCCTTTTCAATACACTGATTTTTAAACCCTCAAGCATCTAACAGTAATTTTTTGGACGAAATTGTCCTTTGCATGGGAAGTTGTGCAATTTTCTTTTATTTTTACATTTTGTGTATTATTTTTGCTCGTTTGGAAAAAGATTTTCCACAAACTTGCTAAATTTTTCATATAAACATTGTTGTCTTCATAAACGAATGCAAAAAAGTATGGAAAAAGGTTTAACGAGGAAGGAAGGCATACCATAACGTCTGGGTAGCCCTTAGGTAGAACGGATACGCTCGGAGAATCCGAATACTTGCTAGAATATCATAACTTTACAAAGAGAAGAAAAATTTAAGTGGAAACATAACATTTTAAACGGAAAATAGAAAAATTAAACGGAAACTGGAATATTTAAGCTGCAACGTAATAGTTTAAACAGAAACTTGATAAATTCAAGCGGAAAATTGGATGTGACAAGGATAGTAAGGCAAAACATATGTTCTTCCTTTGTTTTAAGCGGAAACTTATGTTTTTAGCGGAAACTATAATAATTAAGAGAAAACATATGCTTTTAAGCTGAAAATGTCATGATTTGTTTAAGGAAAAGCAAAAAAGAATGCAAAATGAATGCTAAAAGGTATGGAAAAAGGTTTGACGAGGAAGGAAGGCATGCCATAACGTCTGGGTAGCCCTGAGGTCGAACGAATACGCTCGGAGAATCCGAATACTTGCTAGAATATCATAATTTTACAAAGAGAAGAAAAATTTAAGCGGAAACATAACATTTTAAACGGAAAATAGAAAAGTTAAACGGAAACTGGAATATTTAAGCGGCAACATAATAGTTTAAACGGAAACTTAATAAATTTAAGCGGAAACTTGGAATGGGATAAGGATAGAAGAGAGGAGAGAGTAGAGATGTCGCCATTGGTGGTGGAAAGCGAGAGGAGAGAAGAGGGGGTGAAAAGGAGTAGGAGGGGGAGGGGAGGGGGAGGGAGTGGAGCATGCCGTTGGCGTCGAAAAGATGGTGAGGACCGCGGGGGAGATATTGAGGGTTGGGGCCGTTGCGGATGTAGGTGCCATCGGCGAGGCAAGGTAGTATACGACCGTAAATGATGGGGCATGGGGTCGGGGAGAGCTCGAAGACGGGGGCGAAGTTGTTGGAAAGGACGATGCGGGGGTCGACGGAGGGACGGAGGAGATGTGGGTATGAGTTTGAGGTTGATTTTGGTTTTCTCTACGGTCTTGACTGCAAAAATGATGAGACGAGGCAATGGTGGTGGAAGGTTGGAGAAGAAAGCGGAAAGGGGGCTGATGAAAGTAGAGGAAAGAGAATCTATGGTGGATTTTTTCCCACCATGTTCAAGGGCAAAGAAGGAATTTCACAACATAAACCCAGTCTAACTGATCTACAAGGGGAAAAAAAAGTAAAACAATAAAGGAATGGCTGTCTGGGGTATTCGAAACTTGCAGAGGCTGATTGGGAAGTTTTGAATTTCCCGAGGGGTAAAAAATAATTTTCTCTAAAAAAATTCATATTTTATAATTATTTTTTGAAAAAATTACTTAAAAGTCCCTGAATAGTTTTAAACTTTCATTGCAGTCCCTCTGATATTTCCATTTCCCATTAAATACCTCCTTTTTAAAACCCAATTCACTTTCATCTCTGGCGTTAACTCAGTCATTCATTTGGAGGGGAAATGTCACAAATGCCCTAGCTACCATGTGAGATGTTAAAAAGTCAAAAGTTGCTTTTCAATCCATGTCACATCCCCTTTAATGAAAAGTAAGTCATGAAGCTTCTTTTGCCAGAAAGGAAAGGATAGTACACTCCTTCTTTTTTCATTCTTGCTGCCATTGTTGTTGAACTTGTCTCATTCTTCATCTTGGTTGGCTTGCCGAAAATTGAAGTCAAGATATCTACGCGTAAGAAGTTGTTTTTTTTCTTCTTGTTCTTGTTCTTCTTCTTTTTGGTGTTAACGTTGTTCTTGTTTTTATGTTTTTTTGTGATTTTTCTTCTTGTCATTGTCTTTGTTTTTGTAGTTGTTACTGTCATTTTGCATGTTGTTGTCATTCTTCTGTGGATGTGGGCTCTTACAAGTTTTTTAAAAGTTGATGTAGGCGTCATCAACAATGGAAACTTTCTCTATCGTGGCGCGGTTCAAAGGAGAAGAACCTGCGTTTCAATTCATCGTACTAAGTTCATGGGAGTCAGTCATGGGTGCGATATGTGCGCGTTGGACCCTTAGATGTTTCTGAAGTGAGAGTGAAGTTCGTAACGCCTGACTCATACAAAACGCTTTGCCTAATTGAGTCTGATGCGGATTTTCAACGCATGTGTCATATTTACCATAGCTTCAACAAATTTGTTGTGGATATCATCATCGAGGAAGTGCGTGTGTCTTCTGCAGATGGGAACTTAGCCTCCTTGATCCCATCGTAATGCAACAATGACTACTTTTACTTGTTACTTGTGTTATATCTGTTCTTGTGTTAGAGATGCATGTCCTGTGAATGATAATCATTTCCTGTGTATAATTATTATTTCCTATGTATTGTTATTTATTCTTGTGTATAATATTTGTTTCCAGTGTATAATAGTTTATTCCTGTGTATAATATTTTATTCCTGTGTATATTTTTTGTTTTCTGTGTAGAAAATTTGTTTCGTGTGTATTATAATTGTTCTTGTGTATTTTTTGCTTGTTTTTCAAAGCAGGGAGTCCTTGTCAGATAGCATAAACCCCAATGCCGATACTTTTCTTTCCCAATATAATTCTTCTAGGCGCTCAGTGTTGCCAGGTGTACTGATACACATGATGGTTCAACTTTAAAAGTAGGCCAACGGTTTGAGAATGCAGATCACTTTAAAGATTGTCTGCGAAGCATAACTACAAAGAAAAATTTTGACTTTACATTTATAAATAATGACAAAATCAGGGTGACTGTACGGTGCGCTGCTTTAGAATGTCAATAGTGAGTACATGCTTCTAAAAAGGGAACTCATGACACGTTCCAAAATGCCAATGCCAATAGCGAAGCATAGCTATAAAGCATGCCTGTGCGGCAATCATGCAAACAGACAAGAATGTCCATTCTTATGTTGATGATTACTTCACAGTCGAACGGTGTCGTCGAGCGTATGCAAATCCGATATTCCCTGTTCCTGACAGTAACAAGCCATCTGATGAAAACCCTAAACTACGAATTAGGCCACCAATATCCAAGAAGAAAAAGAATAGAGTCACAAGCTTTCGATATCTGTGAGTTACATTGTAGCCGGTGAAATCAAACTGAACATAATCGTCGATCCTGGAATGTTGTCATAGCGGACTAACCATGCCACACGTAATGGTAGCGTACGATATTTGAGTTTTGTTTCGCATGTTCTTTGGTATGAACTTTGTTTTATTTTATTTTTCCTGTGTATAGACTTCTAGTTATTGTGTATATTTCTGGTTTATTGTGTATGATATTCGATTTCCTATGTATACTTTTGTGTTTCTGTGTATTATATTGGCTTCCTGTGTATAAAATATGAATTTGATAAGCAATTACAACCCCAAATTTTCATTCACAAGTAAATATATGAAAACTTGTTGCAACAACTATCACATTTCATCATCACCTCGGGGAACCTCCATCGGCATCTCGATCGATGACTGTCGGCGGCTAATATTTTCAGATGTGATTGGCGGGGATTGATCACGAGTTCGTTTTTTTGCTGGTTCTACTCTTGGCTTTTTCCTAACGATCGAGACCATGGTTGGTTATCAGGACTTCCTCTTAGAGTCTCCAGGTTCTGACTTACTGACAGGGTCTTGTCTCTGGGTATGGCTAACATTACCAACTAACACATTCTCTTCGTCGTTAGTTGACAGAAGCTCGGAGAACTGAAAAACAAACACGAAACATATATGACCTTTAGCACATTATACATAACAATTGTGTAATATACACAGAAAGTAGGTAAATATACACAGGAAATGTATTTTATACACAAAATTGAGATATTATACACAAAAACATACAAATAATACACAGGAATGAAGTGATATACACAGTAAACCAGTTTATACACAGAAAATAACTCATTCACTCAAATTTCCAGACATTTTAGGCAGCAATAGAAATAACTTACTTATTTTCCTTTGATTGATTTCAATAGCGGCTCGATAGACGCCGCCTTTATGAAACTGGACTCCCCGTAACACATTATACGGGGTGTTTGACCTACTCGTTGTTTCTTTATGCTATCCGTCACCTCATAAAACCAAATGATCAAAGCACGGGAGTGATGTCCATGAAGGTACGTAGTGTTTGGATAGTGGGATATTATATTCCCTGAATGGGGAATATTCATGGATGAGAATATCCATGTTTAAGTGTTTGGTTGGATGGATTTAATAGTAAATATAAAGATTGTTGGGTGTTTGGTTAGAGGGATAAGAATATATAAAGTTTTAGATATCCATTTTTAAATGTTTGGTTGGATGGATATAAGAGTGGTATGATAATCTTATCTATGAGGAGGTCGAAGTTACCTCTTTATTTAATTAATAATTTTTTAAAATATTTTCAAATTGTTTAATTAAATTTGCTTAGTGGATGATTAGAGAAATTTATTTTTTAAAGATTTTAGGTAAGAATTTGATTTAAATAACGGATATTAATAAATAAATTTTTATTTATTTCTCATAAAATATTTTTAATAGATTATTAATGAATAGCATAGCAATTTATTATCTAACTTGATTTTTCAAATTGAATTTAATTAGTTTAAAATATTGACATAAACATTTAAACTATAGTAATTGATAAACAATTAAATCATAATGTAAAGAAACAAAAATTTATCTTATGGCACATGTAGCTAATGACAAAATGATTATGGATTAAGATGGTTTAGATTATCTAGAAGCTTAATAGTTAATATCATTATGCAATATCATCTTGTTTAGAATTAGTACAATGCCTCTGCTTTCAGTAGCATAGAGCTGTATCATAAGCAACAAGAGAAACACGGTTTAGATCGTTAAGTATATATATATATATATATATATATATATATATATATATATATATATATATATATATATATATATATATATATATATATATATATATATACCTGGCATGCCGAGGGGTTATCGTAGGAGCGGCTGAGAGCTTCCGGCATTCCCAGTTCTTCGTATCTCTTCGGAAGAAGGAGAGAAAGGATGAGACTGAGGGATGGTAGAAGGAGAGAGAAAGGATGAGATTGGGGGATGAGCGGAGTCCCATCGAGCGTTTACAAGTGTTGTTGTTGTCTTTGCTTCTATGTCAACAATGCAAACACACAGTCAATCACTGAGAGGAACATAATATTATACACAACAAACCATAAATTATATACAGGAAAATTGACAAACTTTACACAGGAATGTCGAAATCAACAAAGAAACCACACAATATTACACATGAATGTCGATGTTCTCACCCAATTTTACACAGGAATGTCTTCTCACCTTTGTGCCTTCTTTTTCCTTGAAAGTCGTCGAAGAACTAAAGACCACGATGAAAGTCACCGGAGAACTCAAAGAAAAGGTTTCGTGAGAGAAAAAAGAGCGGAAAAGAAGATCTCAATGACCTTCAGCGCAATAAGAAGGAAGCAAAACGTTACAGCTGTTCGGGGAAGGTAGGGTTTCGTTCGTGAATCCCAACGTCTCACTGAGTCACCGCGTCCCAAGGAAAAAGAAGGGGCAAAAAAATCATTTCAGACGTGTGATATGATGGCATGTTGTCAGCGGGGCATTGTCATAATTTCACCGCCGTTTAAATGCCTCCGTCTTCTCCGTTACCATGCTTTGGATTGAAAAATAATTTTATAAAACAAGAGGGACCTATGAGGAAGCTGAAAATTTAGAGGGATTATATGGGAAAAGCAAACTCCTCGGGGACTTTCTGGTACTTCCCCGTTATTCTTTTAAAAAATAATTTTTCATAATTTTAATTGATAATAATAATAATAATAATAATAATAATAATAATAATAATATGATAGAGAACTCTCTGAAAATGGAGGTTGGCAAATAATTTATAGAATAATAGGTTATATTATATATATGCATATTTATATTAGAATTAATCTTTTGTTTAAATTAAAGTGAAATTTGAGATAGTCTAAATATGTAAAATTTTATTTAATGAAATTTTAATTTTCATATTATTAAAATAATTAAATTAAATTAAAGGGTATATCTAACAAGTTTTCTCCTAGTTTGTATGATTAGTGGATTTTTTCTTTTAATTTATATTTGTATGATTAGTGGATTTTTTCTTTTAATTTATATTTTTGTTTACATTTTATATAGAATTATTTAACCATTCTACGGTTTTGTAAGAGAACATAAATGAGAGGGAAATGAAATAAATAATAAAGAATGGTGTTTTTTTTTAGTACCTAAAATTAACAAATATGTTGTTGAAACTCTCAAGATAAGTTATCCAATCCTATCGGGCTTTAACAGTGGTGATAAAAAGGATGGCAGAGTATGAAGCATAATGAATTATCAGCAATAAGTTTGACCAAGATTCGCTAGAAAATTTACAAAACGACTTCCTTCACAATAAATATGTTTGACCTCATGAACCCAACGTTCCTTTACCAGCGCAATATAATTATCTACTGGAGTTTTAGAAGGATGTGATGTGCACACTCCAAATTGAAGAAAGCATACCACCACTTTGGCATCAAGCTCAACAATAGATCCATGAAAAACAAGTTGCTTTGCAAAGAGAAGACCTTGTTTGACACCCCAAAGCTCTACAATTGGGGTAAAATTTTCAGGAGGTCATCAAAGTTTGCTTCGTTTTCAATTCGGTCACCCAACTACAAAACGCATAAAAACGGTCATCCAAATATGTTTTTCTTTTCACCGGACAGTCATCCTATGAATTCCGGCCCCCATAAGCTGATGTGGCTCTCAGAAAGTTCCAATCAGCGGCCCTATGCTGACTCGGAAACATGATGTGGCATGCTCACATTTTTTTTGCAATCCGCGTAAGCAGAAACTGGCCACGTTAGCATGGTCCACGCCATCTTCATCTTCATCTTTTCATCCTTCGTCGCAGAGACTCAGGGAAATGAAACGAATGTTTGTGAGAGAGAGGAAAGGAATGAGATGCCAGCTCCGTCATGTGTGTAAGAAGGAAAGGAGATAATTGCGTTGTACCGGTAGGAAGGAAAGGAACGAACTTGAGGAGAAAGCTTTAGTTAGGGTTTATTTTCAGATTGAATGTTTTTTTTATGTTTTTTCCCCCTGTAAATGAGTGATCCTTTTCCTTCTTCATGGAATTAATATTTGTAATATTAAATCCTTTTATACCCACAAAATATAATTTCATGATAGATCATAGTCCTACTTTTATACCCACAAAATGTAATATTAAATTCTATAAAAAGAACAAGTCTGATATTAATATTTGTATAGGTTAAATGAAGCTCGAAATCACATTATCAGTGATTGTAAACACTTTTCACAAGTAAAAAAGACACAGGACATTGTCTTGGGTTTTTTTTACTCTTGTTGTCCTATTTTTTGTTAACACTTATCAGTTGGTCCTACTTGTTGATTAATAACACCATAAAAAATGAATTATGTACAACTTGAGTTCTTAATTTTGTCAAATATGAAAATTGTTGTTTTTGGTTGTCATTCATATACCCACATTTCTAATATTAACTTCTATGAAAAGAACAAGTTCTAAACAAGATTATACAAACAATCAAAATGTTCAGAAGATTAGATTAACTGAAGCTGTAAATCACAAATTCAGATCTGCAGAAATCTGGTTCAGAAATGGAAGGTACCAAAACTCAAAAAATTTGAGCATTCAAACAAAAATTTCACCCATCAACTGAAGGCTGTTAATCACATTATTAGTGATCTTCAAATAAATTCAGATCTAGAGACAGTTAGTTCAGTAATGAAAAGTACTAAAACCAAAAAAGTTGAGCATTCAAACAAATTCCAGTATAGATTAACTGAAGCTGTTAATCACATTATCAGTGATCTCCAAACAAATTGTGATCTGCAGACATTTACTTCAGTAATGAAAGGTACTAAACCAAAAAATTAAAGCATTCAAACAAGATCCAGTATAGATTTAACTGAAGCTATTAATTACATTATCAGGATCTCCAAACAAATTCAGATCTGCAGACATTTACTTCAGTAAAGAAAGGTACTAAAACCAAAAAATTAAAGCATTCAAACAAGATCCAGTTTGAGATTTAACTGAAGCTGTTAATTACATTATCAGTGATCTCCAAAAAAATTCAAATCTGCAGACATTTGCTTCAGCAATGAAAGGTACTAAACCAAAAAAAGTTGAGCATTCCATGCCTTTTTCCTGCAACAATTGCAAAACAAAAAATAGCAAAACACTTGTTTTAATGTCCAGTAGATGTTCCTGCAGGTACCCATGCCATGTTGAGCTATGGCAGCAACAAAACCCTTGCCTCCCTAGGCAGGTAATTTATGTGTCCTCTTCTCAGACTGAACTACAGTTTGTGTTGTAGGAATAGCCTGATGAGGTGCATTGATCACCTGTTATTGACAGAACAATTAAAGCATGTCAAGGTAATGATCTAACAATAAATAGAGCAAAATACCTTGACTGAGAATAATGTAATTCAATTTACTTGTGAAACAGTGTGTACGCTTGGGTTTATCTGTGTTGTGGTTGCTGACTGGTTGGGTCCAGATAGAGCATCAACCTAATTTCAAGAACAAGTAATAATTAATTTCTAACATGAAACAAGAGTAATAAGAAATAAAAAAGAACAATTTCTCCTTACCAGTTGAAAATGCTCCTCAAGGATATGTGGATCAATGTCATCCATTGGATTATGTTGCCCTGCTTCTGTTGAGGGTGCTTGTTGCTGTTGACTGGTATTTCTTTTCTCACCCTATTACAAACAAGTAGTCAATAAGGACACATTCAACAACTTTGGAAATTACCACTTAGTACAAAAGAACTACCTGTTGGCCTTGGTGGTGTCTTTTATTGTGGCATGGAGTACCACATATACTACACTTCATGGTGACCCCTGTCTTCTTAACCCTTCCATTTCTGAAGCCTTCATTTTCCTCACCAATTTCCTTTCTCCTAAGCAGTGTCTTCCTCCCTCTTCTCCTGGTCATTGGCTCAGGTGGGATCATAAGCCCTTGTTCACTCTTAGGCCACGAGTCCCTATCTTGTGTGGGTTTAATGTGTGTCTATATATTTCCACGAAGGTACTCACTTTGTAGCAGTCATCTAAGAAATTTTCTGGCTTGTCATTGTTGTGGTAAATCACTGAAATAGTATAACTGCAGGGAATTCCTGCCAATTGCCATTTTCTACATGTGCAAGTACCCTCATGTTTGTTAATCACAAATTGGCCATCAGGCCCAAGCACCTGATACTGATCACCACCAGACCAAATTGAATTGTACAACCAACTAAGTTGCTTATTTTTTTTCTAACTTTTTAAGAATCCTAGGGCAATGAGTTGTGGTGCATTTTTTTTATGGCATCCTTTCTCTTCTGAATCCTAACCATCAACTTTGTCATGATCGTCTCATTCATTGTTACAATGTCTTTTATTCTAGCTTCAAGGATGTGGCTATTGAAGCACTCACAAAGGTTATTAAGTAATATGTCACACTTAAATTGTGTTTGGAAGTAAGCCCTACTCCAGTGATGTGGGTCTATCTTCTTCATGTATTCATGGGCACCTTGGGACATCACATTCAATATGTCCATTGCTCTTTCATAGGCAGGTAGGTATGTAGATTTGGCACAGTTCCACATTTGATCTTTTAGTGCTTTCCCTCTAAAAGTTTGTTTAAAATTAGTGTGGATATGCCTAACATAGTACCTATGCTCACTGTGAGGAAACAACTCCTCTATTGCAGGCATTAAACCCTAAGTTGGAAATTAAAGACACACAACCACCACAGAACAAAATAAAGAAACAAGACCAAAACACCAAATGTCAGCACAAAACAAAAGAAAACACCATATATACACCATATATAATTAGACAAGTGAAATTGAGTAGGACATGCCCTAAAATATTTTATATAGCAATACAAATGAAAACCAGCAGGATAGATTAGTTATCAAATAGGACAATGATGCATGCATTCATTCCAGTCATATTTATTATACATACATATATCAAGCAGGACATGCCCTAAAATATTTTATATAGCAATACAAATGAAAACCAACAAGATAGATTAGTTATCAAACAGGACAAAGATGCATGCATTCATTCCAGTCATATTTATTATACATACATATATCAAGTAGGAGATGCCCTAAAATATTTATTATACTAAGCAGTACACATTATAATTAGGACAGAAAGTTATGGAGCAGTTCATATTTATTATACATGCATGCATTCATTCTAGTCTATCATACTTACTAAGCAGTACACATTAAACTTAATCTACAGTAATCCTAGTTTAGGGCAACCTAAAAAAATTAAAGACTCTACAAATTCAAATGAAGATGGGAAGAAAATTACCTTCTGCCTATCACTCATAAATGCCCAGTGATAGCTATTTGAGATATTCAAGTCTTCTGCCAATAGCTCCAAGAACCACTTCCAATTCTCCTTGTTCTCTTTGCTTACAGTGGCCCATGCTACAGGATAGATGCAGTCATTTGCATCTATCCCAACTGCTGCTAACAGCTGTCCTCCATACAGGCCCTTCAAAAAACATCCATCCAGTGATAGAATCTGTTTGCATCTGCCAAGAAACCCTTTCTCAAAGGTGTTAGACAAACATACATGCATTCAAAAACACCTTGCCTACATCTGCATTTAATGGTTGATCCCAGGTGAGTCCTAATGAGCTCCAATCTGTAATCATAAAGTCTTGCCATCTGAGTTTTTTCATCACCATCTATGAACCTAGTTTGAATGGTAGAAAAACAAAATGAAGCAGATAAATTAAATTACAAACAAGAGATAGCATGGCTAAATTAAATAAGACAAAAGCATAAAAAGATACCTGAGTGAGAGACACTTAGCCCTATATGCTTTCAGCCTACTAATATCCACTTGTTGGTTTATTTTCACAGCATGGACAATCCCAGCTAGTTTGCACGAAGATTGCTCTAAATTGCTCCAAATAGGTTTTCGCTATCCATTCTGCATTTACATGCCTATTGGTGTGATCCCATGCACATTGATGCTCTAACTTCTCTGCCTTAACTTGCACTGTGGTCCCATCTTTGACCATAGGTGATGCCCACAAATAAAAAGGGCATCCTTTCTTGCAAAAGGCTTTGCATCTCTTTTGGGAATTAGATCTAAAGTTCATTACATATCTATTCTTAATCCCATAAGCCTTGACTGCATCTTTAAATTGTTTAAAACTCCTAAATTTCATTCCAATTCTGAATTGTGGATTGTTCATATCAACCTCTTCATTAAATTCTGAATATTTGGGCTTCTTGCTAACTATCTCCTCTTCATCTGTTGATGAGCATGAATTCAACTCCTCACTGCCTGCATAGTTTGACTCAACATCATCTTCACCTGCCAGGTTTGGAGGTTCTCCATGCATAACCACCATGGTTCTGTTTTTTTGGCTACAATCCCCTATTTCTTGCTCAGAAACATCACTAAAATTGTAATCAGAATCATGCAAAGTATCTTCCTCATCTTCTACATCCTTATTCTTACCATCCCCTTTTATCAATTCATCCTCCAAGTCCCTATCTTCTTCATTAGATCCTTCTCCTACTTCTTCTAAAATATCTTCTATGTTATCAGGCACTGGTTGTCCACATTTTGCAAGCTTCACAAAAACTTGAACCTCCCTGTTAATGCCTACTGCCATAGCCATGGATAATGCATCCATATCAGTGCATATCTCCCTTAAACCCTTGTTTTTAATAGATACATCTAGCCACCACACAGTGCACCCTTCAACATTTAATTGGAACTCCCTGGCCATAGCTAGCAACTCAAGCCTAGATATCTGATCTGAACAACAGTAGTCTACAAAACCAGCCAAACTCTCTATACCCCCAACCATGTAGTGCATCCTTATACTAAACAAATCAGCTGTGGGTACTGCAATAAAAAAGAAATATATGCAGTTAATATAAAACAATGGCTAGTGTAAACCTTAGTTTTCTAACAAGTACACATGCACTTAATGGAAGCAAATTCATAGTTAATGGAAGATTGTTATTTTAATTGATTGTTAATTATCTTGCCATACTTTTCCTGCCATATGATTGTTATTTTAGTTACCCAGTCATATGATTGTTATTTTAGTATGCCCTACTTTTCCTGCCATGTTACTTTTCCTATGCCACTAGTTGGGAAAAAGTGTGAAGAAATCAAATAACATCATATTCAACAAAAATAAAATAAAATAAAATAGACAGTTAATTATACTATACACCTAGAATCTGCAACAACTAACACCTAGAACATCCTTATATTATACAATTCAGCTGTGGGTATTGAAATAAAAAGGAAATATAGACAGTTAAGTATTATTTTTAGGTGCTCTTTATGACCATGTACATTATCCATAACATAGGAGAAGAAATATAGAACAACCATGACACAGAACATTCATGTCAAAAAAAGAAAAAAAACTAGGACCATCATCCTTATCAGAACAATTAAACTTAATTAAAGTACCACAACAATCTACAAAATTAGGTCTTTCTCATAACAGACCATCTTTCATTAGTTCTCATCCCACGCATGCATTAGCAAGGATGACACCTTGGAGTTCATTTGAAAACAAGTACAAGGTTAGAAGTACAAATTTAGTCAAAACAAAAAGAAAACTTATTTCAAAGCCAATCATTTGCACATGGTAATTCATCTTAAAATGAATGCAAGGCTACACCTTTTCAAACACCAATCACTTTAAATCCATTCTCTCACAATCCTTACGAAGGATTACACCAAGCATGAAACAAACACAAATCTAGACAGAAAAATTAAATCCGAAGGGGAAAAAAGTTCTTTTTGAACACTAAAAGAAAATCAAAGTGAAGAACATGAGGAATGGCATCAGATAATAAGCGGAGTCCTGGTTTTGGATCTAGATTAAAAACCTAGGACAACCATAGTTTCAAACTAGGGACCACAGAAATGATTGTAAACCATGAGATCAAACTAGGGACCACATTCATGTCAACAAAAAAAAAAAAAAAAAAGTATAATACCCTAATTGGTCCCTCTACTTTTCTCTCTCTTCCTTTTTAGTCCCTCTACTCATAAATGCTCCTGATTAGTCCCTCTACTTTTGAAAATGTGCTCACTTGGGAGAAATGCTCCCAATTAATCCCTCTACTTTTTAAAATGGGACTAAATGGAGGGACTAAGTAGACCCATTTCAAAAGTAGAGGGACTAGTTGGGAGCATTTCTCTTTAAATAGCTACATTTTCAAAAGTAGAGGGACTAGTCGAGAGCATTTCTGAGTAGAGGGACCAAAAGGGAAGAGAGAGAAAAGTAGAGGGACCAATTAGGGTATTATACAAAAAAAAAAAAAAAATCAATAGGACCACATTCAACACAATACTTCTACAACTAACACCTACGACATCCAAAGTAAAAAAAACCCCAACAAATCTTGAGGGACTACGGTAAAGATTGTAAACCCTGAGGGGGGCCACATACCCTAAGTTGCAATTGTAAACCCTGACCTTATTTTGGTTAAAATCGACACTACAACCTAAGAACTAAACACAAAATGCAATAATGGTCATTAGGGTTTCATGCCACTTATAGTACTCCGGTGGACCTTTGCCTGCCGGACGGACCTCCTAATTCACCGCCATTTGCAGTTGAAGAGTTGCTCGCCTTGCTACCTCACTGACGATAGCGTCCTTTGCGCCTGATCGGCGACTAAGCACCGCCTCAATGGAAAACCGGAAAGGAGAAGAAGATGAGAAGAAGAAGCCACTATCTTCTCAACGGTGGTCTACTTTACACCCCTTTTGTGATGTTAGCTAACGTGGCCAGTTTCTGCTTACGCGGACTGTGAAAAAAATGTGGGCATGCCACATCATGTTTCCGGGTTAGCATAGGGCCGCTGATTGGAACTTTCCGGGTACCACATCAGCTTATGGGGGCCCGAATTCATAGGGTGACTGCCCGGTGAAAGGAAAACATATTTGGGTGACTGAATTGAAAACGAAGCAAACTTTGGTGACCAACTGAAAATTTTACCCTACAATTGTCTATAAATCGACTTTTATTAATATGGATGTTATGCAGGACAGTTTAACTGTTTAAAGCTTTTTGGAGGCCAACTATTTTTCAAAAGGTGCCCGGATTATGGTGTTTGGGGTGAGCTGTGAGTGGAGAAAGAGGGGACCTGGACCTCAGGCAATTTATAAAGCAAGTCATGGGTCTGATCCCCCTCTGGATGTGCCATTTCTATTGTCAAAACAGTTTATAATCATTTGAATTTGGGAGTTTAGAGCCACGAGAAAGGCTGGGATGGCCGCTAAGCCATTTGAAAGCTTAGCGGCCATTTCATTGCAAAGAGTGGAATGGAGAAAAGCGAAAGAGTAATGACAGTGAAGGAGATTGGAAAAGCAATGAAAATGTAAATTATGCTTGGTTGAAAGAATTATAGAGGCAGTTTATTAGGAATGGGAAAAATGAAAAAAGAAAAAATTGATAAAATAACTATTATGCCCTTTATGTAAATTATATTATATAAAATAGATGTATATAAAATATGATAATTATTTTTTAATTATAAAAATTATATGTATACCATTATAATAAATAAATAAATTACATTATTATAAAATAGAGAGTTAATGAGTTAAAGTTTTAATTAAATATTTAAATAAAATATTTTGGATATAATTTTTTCAATTATTATAATTTAATATTTACAATAAATTTTTAATTGTAATTATTATATAATTTAACATACCTATAACAATTACTTTAATCACATAATTTACTTTAAAAATTGTGTATTTTTAATTATTATAAATTAATTATTTGAATAAATAATTTAAAATAATTTTAATGTTTATCATATCAAAAAAATTAATTGTATTCTATTTTAAAGATTATATAAATTTTTCATAAACAATATACATCAAGGGCAAAGGGCAAACTAAACATTTTACATGCAAGGAATCAACATTCCTCCCAATTTTGGGAGGATTGTTATTCATCCAACCATACAAATTCATTACTCTCCCATGCCTTTTCCAATCCCATTGATGCACACCCAAACAAGGGCATACATGACTTAAGCAATGGAATGGGTTCCACTCCTTCCAAACAAACACCCCTTAATACTATTGCTAGGGTTAAGGTTTTCCTATGGAGATACTTGCACGGAAGAACTCAAACCTTTGAGTACCTTTATAAGATTAACCTTGGACCTCCATTGCCTTTGTTGCTTTTGTGGATTTGAATTGGAGAGTGATGAACATGTCATTTGGCAGTGCCAAAAGAGCAGAATTAGCTGAATTAAGTTAGTATTTTTACCATGGTTTTTAGACCCGGACCCGGCCATTAAACCGCTCCGGTCCATTACATAAACCCGGATTTGAATAAACACGGGACTGAACCGGTGACCCGGCCGGGTCACCAACCCGGGTTTGCATAAATTTTTTTAATTTTTTTAATTTTATAATATACAATTTTTGGGGGGTTAAAATGTAAAATTGTAAACTTTAGGAATAAACTTTATTCACTATTCAATTATGGATTATTTAGTTGTTTATTTCATGTTTATATTTTAATTTATGGAGATTTGAACAAGTTTATGTTTATGGTATTTGATGTATTTGAATTTTTGAAGATTGAATATTTTTACACATCTTTTTTTTATGGATTTCTTAGTTGTTTATTTCTTAGTTGAATATTTTTATGTTTTTCAATTGATTTTGTACTAGTTTATTTTTATGTTATTTAGTGTATTTTACATTTTGAATGTGGTGTATTTCAATATTTATTTATGTAGAATACTTATTTAAAGTTTTAATAGTCATATTTTTATATTTTTATTCTTCAATATTTGATTTTTTTAATCATATATAACTAAAATTTAAATTATTTTTAATAAAATTTATTGACCCCGGTTCAACCCGGTTGAACCCCTCGACCCCTACCCTTCTCCGAGTCGATGCCCGGGCCGGGTCTGAAAACCTTGATTTTTACTAGTACTAATCTGTCCAAAATTAAGATGTTTTTGCCAGGTGACTGGATAACAACCCAATGGAGGGCATGGGTGGGGAACAAAACCTCAAGTCTGTTGTTACTTCTAACACCTAGCTTACTTGGAAGGTTAGGTGCGCCAAAGTCTTCAGGAACCAAAACCCGAACTTTTAGTGCATTACCTAATAGGCAATCCAAGTGGTGGAAGAGTCCTTCAAGGCTTCTAAAATTGAGTATAGAGAAGTTGACACAATCCTTCCAAACCTCTTGCTCTTTTTCTCTCTTTATTGATGCCTCTTGAAGTAAGAGTGTGATTATTAGTGGGGGTGGTTTTGTCTCGGTTACTAATAACAACATCATTGTTCTTGTAGGTGCATTTCAAATGGTGGCTAAATCAAGTACCATAGTTGAGTTGTTAGCACTAAAAGGAGCTCTGAAGCTTTGCTTGGACAAGAACCTTTACCATGACCGCATTTACACGGGTTGTATGAGCATTGTTAATCTTGTTTACAAGGAGGACCCGAGAGTGGCATGGAGATACGATGAGCAAGTTAAGCAGCTCAAGCTTATTCTCGGAAGATGTCCCACAACGATGATTGACCGATAGAAAATTTTGCCTTAAAGATTACTATCATACCTTTGAATTAGAAGTTTATAGCAATAATTTTTATTACAAGTAAAAAATGATACGAAAGTAATGATGTTCTGGGACTTGGAAATGTTCCCATGAACCTAACTCCCAAATAACTTTACAAGTTTACCCTGTTCCTTTAAAGATTGTCTAGGAAGGTTCCCTTAGGACCTCATCTCCTATCTAGCTTCAACAATTCATATTGTTCTTTTACCTTTTCTTCTAAAATCTTAACTTGATTTTACAGTAACTTGATCTCACGCATACAACCATAAATTGGATATGCTACATGAATTCGTACATCTCCTATGGTGGCTATGACAGCCTTAGAAAAATCCTCGAGAACATGCATCCCTTTGAGAAGGCTGGAAAAGTTATGAACGATAAACGGCTAACTATTTTGAAAATTTGAACACTTTCTTCTATTGAGTCAAAATGCAGCGCAGAGATGCAATCATCTTGACATTTTTTCTTCAAGGCCTTACAGATGCCACATGGAGGTTAAGGTCGTCCTTCACCTATATGTTTACCTTTTCAACCAAATCCACCTCCTCCATTGCCTCCATGGCTTTATCTCCTCCAATGTTCCCTCTCCATCTTCTACGCGGTTCATCTCATACGCACTCACTTGATGAGTGATTGTCAAACTATCTGCGAACGGTAACCACACAGGTAACTATTTTGAAATTTTGAACACTTACTTCTACTGAGTCAAAGTGCAGTGTAAAGATGCAATCATCTTAACATTTTTTTTCAAGAACTTGCAGAAGCAACATGGAGGACGAGGCCGTCCTTCACTTGTGTGTTAACCTTTTCTACCAAATCCACCTTTTTTATTGCCTCCATTCCTTGAAGCATTCCCTCCTCATATTCTATCGGTTCACCTCGTGCGTACTCACTCGGCAAGTGATTGTTAAACTATCTACTAACGATAACCACACAACTAACTATTTTGAAATTTTGAACACTTTCTTCTATGAGTCAAAGTACAACGTAAAGATACGATTATCCTGACATTTTTCTTTCAAGGACTTGCAGACACCACATGGAGGATGAGATCGTTCTCCATTTGTGTGTTCATCTATCCCACCAAATCCACCTTCTTCACTGCCTTCATCTCCTGCAACGTTCCCTCTCCATCTTATGCTGGTTCAACTCGTGCCACTCACTCAGTGAGTGATTATCAAACTGAGTGATTATCAAACTATTTGTGTGACTAATATAAATCACATAACATTTAATCTAAGAACCTAAGTGACCCTTACTGAGACAACACCAGATTGTGCCTTAAACGCATGATTAGAATTCAAAAAAAAAAAAAAGTGTGGGCTGAGGAGAGTTCAACATAATTAGTTAATATGACAAATTTTAGTAAGCCATGTGTTACAAGTATGTGCACCACTAGAAATTGATCATTCAATCTGTGCACACTTAATTGGGGATATGGAGATTGGATTAAAAGCTCGCTCTCACAATCTGGGACTTTTATTGACATCACTGTATTTAACAAATTTTGAACCCTAACCAATAAAAATCCTTATAAGACATTTTTTACAGTAAAATCGGACCACTAGACTAAAGACCAAATGCCTTTTGATAATATAACAACTTAAAACTTATCAATGCATATAAAATTTTATACAATGTTAATATATGATTTTGAAAAATATAAATATATTTTAATTGAAAATTTTAATATGAGAACAGGAATAAAGATGTGATTTTATATTTATCTGCAATCTCTTGAATTTTTATTTTACTTTTAATAATAAAATCTTATTCACACTTGAAGTGGGTCAGTATGGCCACTCTAATCTGGCGAACTTACACCAAATATTGTAAGAGTGTTTCACAATGCTCATTACATTTTTCTTTACTCTCTTCCTCCAAAAATCACTTTATAAACATATAAAATACTACTATACATTGAAAAACTAAATATTTATATTAAATAATATATTTGAATTAATTATAATTAATGCTTGTGTCAACCATTATTAATTAACATCTATTAGTATTTAAAGTGTTAGAATTTTAATCTTAAAACATATAATATTTATTAATAATTTAATACTACTATTAAGTAAGTCAAGATTTTGGTTGGTTGAAATAAAAACCTTTTTTATAAGACCTTTCGCGCCTCCTTTATAGATTTAGACTCATGACGCTAGAGAAAACCAATCCATCAAAAATCTAAAAACTATAAAAATAATAAAAAAAATTCCATCTAACTAATATTCAAATTTTTAATTAATATTATTTTCATAGTTCATTGTTTTATCGAGTTCTTTCCTTAATCCTTTAACAATCATGATTCATTTATTTATTTATTTTTAAATAATAATTATAGTATCATAACTCATTTCTCTATATGGTAACCCATTTCTCTCTTTTAACTAATAAAGCATTAAACCTGAAAAGCAATCTATAAAAAAAAATATTCACCAACTTATACTTAGGAACCTGTTTGGCTACAAAATATAAAAATATGACATAATTTTATTATGTAAGAAGTGCAAGTGATTATTATAGAAATTGTAACATATTTTATTCTTATAGAATAAATGTTTGGTTAACAAAATAAAAAAATTACAGAAACTTGTCGGTTGGCAATCGAACCGCCGGTGGACCGGTGGTCGGTGACCGGCTGACCGGACCATTGGTGGACTGTCAGCCGATGGTCAGTTGTTGGAGGTCAGCCGGTAGCTAATTGGACCACTGGTGAACCGATTGCCGGTCGCCGGAGATCAGTTATTAGTCGACCGAACCACCAGTGGATCGTCGACGTGTCATCGAAGGCAGGTCAACTAGTGGCCAAACCCTTTATAGACCGGTGACCAGTCGCCGGAAGCTGGCTGGACCGCCTGCCAGTGACCGGAGGCCGAGCGAACATCAAATGGACTAGTGGCTTGATATAAAAAGATTTTTTATAATGAAAGAATATTCCACTTTTACTGAAATATTTTTTAATGTCATAATACCTTTATTATGCCAAAATTTTATACTCTAAAATAAATATCCAAACAATCAATATGGCATAATTCTCATAAAATATTAAATTATGACATATTGTACGAATTATGCCATAATTTTGGACTATTCAAACATGTCTTTAAAATAGTTGGATTCTATGACTATATCCTAAAAATATTTACTTTATTTAACATTTATACCGTTAAAATAATTTAGTAAATAAAAAAATTTTGGGTATTTTAAAATGATCCGGTACATTTTAAGTATGGCACTGACAAAAGGCAAGTTTATAAAAATAAAACAGAAAAATAAAATATGAATAAGAATACATAAAATAAAAATGCCATGGACAAATTTATGATGAAGATTCTTGAATCACCAAAAGTATAAGGGGATATTTTTAGTATTTCATACAACCCTGATAAAAAAACGCAATTACATTTATATTATTAAAAACATTGAACAATGATATATAAAATATTATGGATAAATTTATGATGAAGATTCCTGGAACACCAAAAGTTTATGAGGATACTTTTAGTGTTTTATTTAACCTTGATAAAAAATTAAAAAAAAAACCCAATTACTTTTCTATTATTAAAAACAATTGAGATTCGAGCATATATCATCATATAATAATGTTAAAGCGAGTTTATATGAAAATATTTAAATATTACCTCCTATATATATATGGCTTGTTTGGATTAGCTATAAGCTGATCCAAAAACACTTATTTCATAAATTAGTGCTTATAGTGTTAAAATTGGTGTTTGAATAGGTTTATTCGGATAAGCTGTAAAATAAACTGAAAAACAGCTTATTTTATAAACCGCAAAAGATCAGCTTATAAAAATAAACTGTTTTTAATAAACTGAGTGATTAAATGTAATTACTAAAATACCCTCACTCAATCAAAAAATTACTACCTTTTATATATCTTAACAAATCCTCTCATCCCCATCTCAAATCAATTATAATAATAATAATTATTATAAATAGTAATAATAATTATTATTAATAATAATTATTATAAATAGTAATAATAATTATTATTATTAATTATTATAATAATAATAATTATTATTATAAATAATACTAATAATAATAAAAATAATAATTATTATTATTATAATAGTAGTAAATATTATTTATTTTTTAAGTAAAACATGTGAAAAATATGTAAATTATAAAATTATTATAATAATTCAGTAAATGAGCATTTTAGTAATTTCTCACTATAAAAGCACTTTTCAAATAAACATTCCAAACATTTTCACAACTGCAAAAGTACTTCTGAATCTAATACATCAAAAAAAAATATGCATGTACTTCTAAAAAACAAAAAAAAACACTTTTTTTATAAACCGATCCTCTATATATGTTAAATACTTAATTTTTTTTAATAGATTTTCTAGATATTGTGACATATAATTTGCACAAAATTACTCATATTTCAAATGTATTATCCATATAATAGTTATATTTATACACCTTAAAGATAGTTAAAAATAAAAATTTACAAGCATTCAAATGCATTTTAAAAAATTAATAATATTATTTGTTTAGTTTTAATATTTTAAATGATATCATCAAATATCCTTAAAATAAATGAGATGATAGACATCGATTTGTAAAGTGCACGCATGCATGCACCTCATGCTAAGGAACAACATCCTACTGTGGAACCACATCTTTATTCTTTAATGTGGAATTGGTATAATTAAACCATAACAATTCAAAATTCAAGGCAAAAATAAAAAAATTTAAAAAATTTAAAAACCTAATGTCATTGAGCATATCTTCCAATACAATATATCTACAAGATCTTCATTTTAAATTCAAAAGCTCTAAATTCTTCATTTCATTAGATCCAGTCAAATTTTCACTTTGATTACCAGTAGTAATCAAAGTGAAATCAAGGTCATCAAATGACAAAAAAGATCACATTTTAAAGAACTAGCTTTGATGAATTTAAAACCTAGGACAATAGCTCATCTTCCTTTTTCTTTCTTACACATTAGACATCTAAAATCAAGGTAAAACCACAATACAATCCATATAATTCAACAAGCGACCACAACCCTAACACCCTACAATAGTGTAGATTAAACATGATATGAACTGAAGTACTGAACTGAGATAAATATCAATAGGTCAAAAATACTAAGGTATGTCATGCTAATAACACAATCTGTTTCATATTTCTTTATAAAGCTGAAAAGTTTAAATTCAATATAGTTTAAACCACTGAAAAATGAAGAAACAAATTCCAGCTTTAGATCTCTCTTACTTCTTTTCTTTTACAAACCCCCACTGCTAATTTTGGGTTTTCAACCATGCAAATCCTATTTAAAAACATGCAAAGGAATATCTTTCTAAACGCTCCCTTCAGATAAGAAAAAAAGAAAAAAAAAAAGAAAAGATCCTACAACAAAGAAACAAAAAATTACTTGCAAACAATGTCCTTCTATAAATTGGTGCTATGCAATAATTGCATAGCCCTTGTAAAAAATTGTCCCAACAACAAGCTAGCTTTGACAGCATCAAAGTAAACAAGAAATTATGATATTAAAAAACCCCAAACTAGAGTGCTCTTAAATTCAACAATCTTTTTTTTTTTGACAGTGAAGATGAATCAAGAAAGTTTAAGAGGTGAAATTTCAAAGTTGCAGTATCACTTTCTGATCTACCTTAGAATTCTCCCAAGTAAGCATTTTTTTTAATAACAACTAAGTCCAAAATTGAGTAGCAGTAGAGCATGATAGAATAACAACTAAGCACTCTGCACCTTGAAAATTGGTAAACAAAGGCAATGCTATTTATTCAAGCTCATAAACAAATAAAATTTACTTCAAATTGAACCTCAATCCAATAATCCCAGAAATCCCAAATTGAAACATCAAAGATAGATCAAGCATAACAAGAAAAACAAAGAAAAATAGAGATAAACACAAGAGAACCACAAAATTCTACAATGTTATCAGTTAGAAAAGATTGATATCAGATCACCAGCAAATCCATCCACAGATCCAAAAACAACAAGAGTATTCAAATCAAAATCCATACATCGATCAAACGCCGAGAGAAACACCAAAACAAAAAGGGGCAAGAAAAGCCCTATAGATTAAAGTAACATCATCGGAAAAGTAGCAATCGAAACAAGAGAGGAAGGAAGGAGGCGAGCCTGATATGGGGAGGAGATCAGTCCTCGCGTTTGAGCTTCTCGATCCGCTGATTGAGCTGCTCGACCTTGACAACAAGATTGGTGACGGCGAAGAGGAGCCAGTAGAGGACAAGGGCGGAGGCGATAAGAAGAGCGTTGCGCTGGCTCTTCATGATCGATTTCTGGTGCCGCAGGTGCTCGGTCGGCGTGCAGGCGTGCTCCTGGTCGCACGTCGGCCGGGTCTCGTACTTCCAGTAGATATCCATGAGCAAGAAGAGGCAGAAGGGGACGATTGAGAGCATAGGCTTGAGAGCAGATCGGACGACGGCGATCAAGCCCTTGCGAAGGGCGCCAAGGACGGGGAGGGTGATGAGGAGGAGCATGATCGCCTCCGCCGCGGCGGCATAGCCAAGCACCACCCACTCCAGCGCCATGGATCCAAGGGTTTCTGGATTTCCGCGGTTGTCGATCGGAAGAGCGTGGAACACGAGGAAGAAGAACGGTGTAGTTGGGAATGGGTTTTATTGAAGAGAGAGAGAGGAGGCGTGTGATGATGACACGTGGCGGTCATAGAACCGTTTAATTATGACACGTGTCCGGAAAATGGACTTCCTGGGGCTTGGTATCGATTCTCTCAGTCTGCTTTGCTTAGCCTAGAAGGAAGAGTGTGAAAGATTGACGCGGACTAAGCAAGCCTTGTTTGACTTGACCCGCCTCGGAATGGATCTGTGTTCCGATTCGGTGGATTTAAATTGGGTCTGATAGTCGATTTTAGGTTTATGAAGAAGGCTTTTACATGTAAATTTTAAAAATTTAAAAATATATTATGGTAGTTGGATTTGCATCTAATGGTCTCATAGTGCTTAATAGTATATGACAATTTAGTGATATAGTAATTAACAATAAAATTTATAGACCACTTTTACAAATAGTAACAGTTTAATTATACATCTAATGACCACTATTTATGGTCCAAGTATGGGAGACATGATGAGTAATATAGTGTACACGCCGATCCAGTAATAAAGTATGCTAAGAAGTAAGAGTATCGATCCACAAAGAACTAGAGAATACTACTACTGAATCTAAATCAGACAATTAACCTAATTAAAATGGTTAAGTGTGAAAGCAAAATAAAAATAAGAATCGAAAGAGTAAACAAAAAAAAAAAAGGGTATAGCTAAATAACCATGAAGATGGGGGTGTCCATGTATAGATTTTTAGGGTTTGTTAGGTAATGGACAATGATTATATAAATGCTTGCAATCTAATTGAACCAAGAGAGTTCTTAAAACATGTTACTCCCTTTCTCAAGGTGAATAGTAACTGATCCCATATGGTGTTGATATAGTCAATCCTATGGCCGTAGTATACTCTATGAATTCTCATCTAAAATAAGCAAGCATTCAAACTATAGACAATTCTCCTTTTGAATTAATTAACCCTAATCCCATACAAACTAGAGTCAGAATCTCTTCCTGAAACTACTCCCTACATTTGCAATTCGAATGAAATTCTTTGCTAATTCACTCGGAAAGATTATTGGAGGAGAAAACTCAGCTTCAAAGCACCCTATCTTTAGGTGAACTCGTAATTCCCTTAAATTACGGCTTGCTTATAATATGTGGGTCTCTCGACTTATTACACAAGCATATCAAACATGGATTCACGATTTTTGCTACAATAGAATCCAATACAATAGAGATACGCAATTGAATTTAATAATGAAACATTGCAATAAATAAATCAATATAAGAACATTCGAGATCCACAACCAAATTCAATCAAATTGTAAACCCTACAGTTCATCTATGCTTAAACACCTACAAATTAGTTCTTCTTCAAAGAAAAACAATCATACACTCCATAAGAGACTATATACATGCTTCTTGCCCCTTTAGATACCATTAAGCTCCGCCCCTATATTCCACAAACGCCTCCAAGGATGCTCCCTGGTGAGTCCAATGGTGTGCGAGATGGTGGGTAAGTCTCCTTGACTTAATGGATTGCCCTAAAATACTTAGAAGAGTTTCCCCTATTTTTTCCTTTACTTGGTCATCAAAAGATTTTCTAAAAACTTTCAACATAGTTTTTTTATATCTAACCTCTTACGAACATAAAAATGAGGCCTTAAGGAGCTGAAGATAATGGGTCATGTGCCTTACAGGCATTTTACTAGCATAAGCTCCACCTGTAAGGTCTTATGTGCCAATGTTATAGTCCAACTTACTACTGTAAGTGCTGGACAATAAATTACCAAAAATGGTGCTTGCAACCCCCTTACGGACGTATATTGTTCCCTGTAAGCTCCTCTAAAAAGTCTTTATGGTCCTGTCATCAATTCTTTTGTTTAATCATTATACTCCTCCTTAATTATAAACCATCATTCAAACAATTAAGTAAAAAACCTCGGCTAACATTGTGACACTGTTCACGGCAAAGAGCTTCGTATGCTCCAAATTCATAATTGCAAAGCCACCATGACTGAATATATATTTGGCTCTATAAACATTTATGTTCACAAGAAAGGCCACAAGCATTAAAAAAAGTTGTAGTTGCTTAATTTTCATCATATATAACTGAATATTTAACTATTTTATAAACTTTTTAATTAATAATTTATTCACTTTATGAAAAAAAAAATCTCGGCATGCTTAATTTTTTTTTTCAATTGACATGTTTGGATTTCTGTACATAAATAAAAGTGGTCAATGTATTTTTTTAAAAGATAATTCTACTGTCATCAAATGAAAAATCAGCATATATCTTCTCTCTATAATTCTATTACCATCTAATATTATAATTAAAATAAAATTAAAAATAGATTATTGTTGGAACAGTATCATAAAATATAATATATATATTCATGTACACGAGAGACGGCAGGTTGGAAGTATATATGTTCTAAATTATGTAATAAAAGTGGGGGTTTTTTTAATATACTCGTAAACTTCAATTAGTACATTAATTAAGCTTGTTGACATTGAAAGCTTTCATCTGTGAATTATATCACAGGAAGAAATCAATGATACACTTATTTTTAAGGGAAAATGTTTGAAAAATCTGACAAAACTAAGATAGCGTTTGGTACATGAGAAAGTTGGGTATTTTTTTCTTGAAAGCAACACATGGGAATGCCTCTGCCGTATCTAGTAGAGTGTTTTTTTGAAAAATAGCTTTACCATGAAAATCAAAATCCATCAATTTGACGGAAAGTCATTCTTTCACAATTTGGTGGGAAAGTTTGTTTTCCGTGGGAATGGAAAGTTAACAAATTTTTTGGACAAAAAATACCCTCAACCATTTTTAAAATGATTGAACTACTTTATAAAATGTTATCTTATTATTATTATAAAGTTCTATTCATTATTATTATTATTATTATTATTATTATTATTATTATTATTATTATTTTAATACTATTATTTTAAACATTATTATTATTATTATTAAAACATTTTATACATTTAAAAGCATTTTTTTATTATTATTTATTATTTAAAAATGTTTTATTTAAATATTAATATTAAATATTTTATACATTTAAAAACATTTTATTATTATTTTAATATCCAAAATATATTATTATTTATTATTTAAAAATATTTTATTTAAATATTTAATATTAAATACATTTTATTCATTTAAAAACATATTATTATTATTATTATTATTATTATTATTATTATTATTATTATAGAGCTAACCTTGGGGGTAGGGTTGATAACCCCGGAGCCAAGATTAGCATCACTATAAAAAGAATGAACCACTTATTATAGAGCTTTTTCACTTACTAAACCAGTATTTATCTACATATTATATTATGTTTTAACTTAATATAATATGTTTTTACTTATTTGTTTATTATAAACCATTTACTATAGAGTTTTTTTCACTTACTAAACTAGTTATCCACAAATTATATTAAGTTTTCACTTAGTATAACATGTTTTTACTTTTTTTTTTTTTATAGTAAACCATTTATTATAGAGTTTTTTCACTTACTAAATTATCCACATATTATATTAAGTTTTCACTTAATATAATATATTTCTACTTTTTTTTTAGTAAACTACTTCTTTCACTTACTAAACTACCTATCCACGTATTATATTAAGTTTTCACTTAAGATAACATTTTTTTTTGTAAACCACTTCCAAAACTTTCAAACAATCAAAGCATAAATGGTTAATCTAAATTTTTGTATGCTAATGAGTTTGCTAATGTGCATACAAGGTTAATTTATTATTATTTTGATATTAAAAATTAATTGACAAGTTGTTTATATGTATAATAACACAACGCATTTATGTTATTATGACAAAAAATTCCCAAGAATATATTCCCATACTAAACACATAAATATTATAAAAATAATTAATAATTTTTAAAATATTTTATTATTATTTTAAACATTTTATTAATAAAAGTACTATTCATTATTATTATTATTTATAACATTTTATTATTATTAATAATATATTATTATTTAATATTAAAAATATTTTATACATTTAAAACATGTTATTATTATTTTAATAATATTATTTATTATTTTAATTTCCAAAACATATTATTATCTATTATTTATTTTTTAAAATATCTAATATTAAATACATTTTATACATTTAAAAACATATTATTATTATTTTAATATTAAAAATTGATTAATAAGTTGTGGATAAGTAAAATAACACAAGGACATTTTTGTCATTATGCTAATAGATTCCCAAAAATATCTTCCAATACCAAATACAGAAATATTACTTTCCTATCAATTTAATCAAACTTTCCAATGTTTATCAAACAAAGGAATGTTATTTTTTCATGAATTACTTTCCCATCAATTACTTTTCTATCAATCAAATTCCATCAAAACATTCCCATGGTAAAGCACCAAACACAACCTAAAGGTTTGTTAATGGTGAACAACATAATATTTTTTGTTTGTATTTGATATCTAGGAAGATGGACTTGTTCCAAAGCTTTTAATCAGTTGTTTAGTTGATAATTAATTAAGTCAATGCCAAGCAAGAGATTGCCTTTGATTCACAAAGCACATCTAGATTAAAGTAAATGATTCCTTTATATATTTGAATAAAAATGTATACTTGATGACTTATTGCTATATATGGTGAAAATCAAGGTTTATATACTTCTACAACTTCTAATAAATCATATTCAACTACACATTTTTTTGAAGTATATTTTAAAAAAAGAAAATGCTGGAAAGTTAATGTAATTTTTGTAAATTTTAGATTACCAACTAATTTTAACAACATTCTTAATTCATGTGATTTAGTTAAAATGGATAAGTAAAGGAGACCAAAGGGAGTATAATTTTTTTTAAAATAAGCCATATAAAAAAAGCAAGTATAAAAATCAGCAACAAGGCAAACACAAAAACAAATGTCAAGACAAAGCAAAGCATATATGATTAACCACAAAGTGGTCTATTGGAAGCCGCATACATGCAATGTCATCACCTTTGAAAAAAAAAGAAGAGATGCTTATAATTACAGGATATATTTTTGTTTTTCAACCAAGAAAAAAGTTGGTGGTGTTACACAAACAAGCATAAATTCTCCTATATATTTTTCGTAAATTAATAATTTTGATTATATTATAATTTAGTCTAGTTACAATTTTTTTTATTTTTTTAACATAAGTTAATAAAATCTTCCATTCCAAGTTGATTTGTGGGAGGACATTTGTCCATCCCTTATTCATTGGGGGGGGGGGGGGGGGGGGTTACTTAAATGTGTTTAAAGTAATAAAACTGAAGCATCACAATCAATGGCTGATATTTATCTCCTCAATCAATAATAACCCCGCTGGCCAAATTTAAGGTCTTTTTCCGTTTTTCATTATTAGTCACCAGACTAATGAGAAGGCACCAGCTATAACATTTTATGAACATCCATGAGTGAGCATACTCGGTCTTTACCACGCGGTAATGTGTCATGCCAGATCTTTTTATGGTTTGCTAAGAAAGTAAAAGCAGACCATATTGAACATTCCTACAATCACAGCCGTCCACTTTGGGATTACATGATTCGCTTGCTGAAGTGGCCCACACTGGTTACTCTGCTCCTACGGCTCAGTCTACTGTCACTTTAGCTCTCCACCACCCCTCTCATCAAAACCTAACCCTAAATCCCCAAATCCCTGACTTTCCTTCTCTTTCTCCCGCCGTCGACCCTACAAGCTCCAGCCGCGCATTTTGCTATGTTTCTAGCTAGTGCAAAGCCCTTACCACCATTAATTTAGCTCCATAAACCAAGAACCAGAAGTGATTGGATCCCAATCCCTAACCTTAACCCTAGATTTGGGCTTCTCTTTCCCTCACTCTTTCTCTTTATCTTTGTGCTCTTTGATCGTTGCGGCGGAGATGATGATCTTTGCCAACGTCGGCTTTTTCTTTTTTGAAGCTTATTTTATTTTATTTTCTTTAATTATGATTTGATTATCTTAATTATTTTATTTCATGGATCTTAGGGTTTCCCCCCAAGTGCATCCTGTCGCTACCATGCTGTCTCCAAGAATGACTCTCTCACCTTCATGAAGTTGTGCGGTATGCCATGCTTGGTTGGTTTCTCAAACTCTTTCTGAGACTTTTATTTTTTTCTTATTTTTATTTATCTTAAATTAAATTTCCTCTTCTTTATAAAGGTATGTGAAATTACTTGTTTGCCCTTCGTATCAACAGATTTTTTTGGCATGGCCTCTGGAGCGGCGGCGTCGACTTTCTTTCCGAGGAATTGTCTTTCTTGGGCAGATCTTTGGGGGAGATGAGTTCCACCTTCTTTCAGTTCTTAAAGGACTCATTTTATGCTACCAAAGGATAAGGTAGGGAGGAGAATGAAGATTGTGAGGAAGAGCTTTCACTCCACTTTTTCTAAACTAAGATCTTGCATGTCTTCATTCTCATGTTGTTGAACATGTAAGCATATTTTCATCCATATTCATGAGAATATATATTGATTACTGATAAGTGCCCGTGTATAAGTTATACGAAGTATACTTTTCTTACATTGAGCATCGCTTTATTTATATTTTATCACTTATATGTGTGTATTTGTGTTCTTTTGTGTATATAGGGTTGTGGAGGCGAACTCAGGAGAAAAGAAGCAAGAATAGGTTATGAACGCAATTGTTGAGGGAGTTCTTGGACCGGACAAGAAACAAAGCACAATTTGTGTTCAAAGACATGTGAGTGTGTGCCAACCTCCAACTAAATTCAAGGGAATATGTGAATTGGAGGGGCATAAAGGCAGTCACACTCACATGTTCCGAATTGTGCAACATCATTAAGAACTTCATCAATGCGGGAAACTTGAAGACGCGACGTGATCTACCGCACGATTATGTGCCTAATTCGGCGGCCTCGATGAAGAAATTCCACACGGCCTCGACATCTATTCGGCAAGGTGTGCCCTAGGTTTGACAAGGGAACTTTTGGAGAAAACGAGGCGGCTCCACAAGATCATCGATACGTACCACAATGGGGTTTTCTTTATGGTTTTTATGCATATGTTCTCAAACTCTTTGTTGACTTTGTATTGCTCTATGGAGAGCTAAACCCCTGGTGGGTGCTTGGACTTGTAAACCCTAGGATGACTTTGTTTCATTGACTTTTATTATGCTTCTTTAATTGATGATTTTAATTGAGTTTCAATCTTGAATGTTAATTGCATGATTTTTCCTTAGATGTGACACTAGGGTTGAGAATCTATTTAGGTAATCCTTTGAAGGTGTGACAACTTCACTAGGGTTAGACTAAGCAAGATTGAAGAGGGTTGAAAGGGTGAGTCGAGAGGTAGCGAAATGTCCCCTTTCCCTTCCGGCGTGATTTATCCTACCTCCATGTTCCAAGAGTTCTTTGCGGTCATGATAGTGTGAAGTGCTAAGAGATGAACTCCATTGGGGCTTAGTTGCGCAAGCAACAGAGTGAAGTGTTGTAGTGAATCATAGTGCTGGGCTTAATTGTGGCTAGGGTCCTTTCGTCTGGACTAAAGGGTTAGGTCTACATTAGGTAATAGGGTTTATCACTTGGAGTCCCTAGAACCCCATGCAGTCCCACACAGTGTGAGGCGTCGAGAGTATCATTTTCAGCCGGGGCATAGTGTAAAAGGCTAGTCACGGTTGACCTTAGGTTTGGGATCGTGTGTTTTTGGATTTTCACGACTCATTAAATCATCAATTAGGAAGTATAATATCAGTCTTGCACTTGAAACAATAATCTTAGGGTGAGCATTATCCGGGTTCCCCATCTTCATATTGATTACCTTTTTCTACTCTCATTGCTCTTCTTGAGTTCTTTTATTTTTCTTTTGCACTCTATTACTGATCTCTCTCATCATCGATTTTCTTCATAGTTAAATAGTGATAACTTTTGTTTTTAAGTACTATTCTCTGTGGATACGACTACCCACTCACTGGGGTAAAATTTTATTACTGCGATGACCCGTGCACTTGCGGAGCACTCACACAAGGGGTGTGTTAATTACCTTCATCATCATCATCATCATCTTTTTTTTCTATGTTTTGATTTATGTTTTTATTATCTATGGCTTAGATAGTGCTTGATGAAGTAGTACACATCATATGTCAGAAATTTAATCTTTAGTAAAATGTGATAATTTTTGTGATTTCATGCTTTTACTGAGATTCAGCTTCTTTCACATCTTATCATCAGATGCTGATATTTATGTCCATGTCTAGGAGCCTGCAAGTCCAGATGGTATTTGTCCAATTTGCTCAAGCAGAATACTAGACTCTGTGATTAGTTAAAAGTGAGTGGTATTAATCCTCTCTCAACCTCATTTTTTTTTATTTCACCACCATCAATTGTTAGATGAACCTACTTTTTAATTAGTTACCATGTTCGCCCTTGTTATCCACAGATATCTTGGCATGGACGCCGGCGGTGGCGGCATTGGCGTCGGCTTTCTTCTCCGAAGAATTGTTTTTCTTGGGCTGATCTTTGGGGGAGATGAGTTCCATCTTCTTTCAAGTTTCTTAAAGGACTCATTTTATGCAACCTAAGGATTAAGGTAGGGAGGAGAATGAAGACTATGAGGAGGAGCTTTCATTCCATTTTTTCTTAACTAAGATCTTGCATGCCTTCATTCTCACGTTGTTGAACATGTATGCATGTTTTCATCCATATTCATGAGAATATATATTGATTACCTCCTCCTCCTCCTCCTCCTCCTCCTCCTTCTTCTTCTTCTTCTTCTTCTTCTTCTTCTTCTTCTTCTTCTTCTTCTTCTTCTTCTTCTTCTTCTTTGTTTTCTATGTTTTGATTTATGTTTTTATTATCTATGGCTTAGACAGTGCTTGATGAAGTGGTACACATCATATGTCAGAATTTAATCTTCAGCAAAATGTGTTAATTTTTGTGATTTCATGCTTTTATTGAGCTTCAAAGTTTTTTCACATCTTATCACCACAATCTGATAATTTATGTCCATGTCTAGGAACCTACAAGTCCAGATGTTGCAGTGTCTGCCCAATTTTCTCTAGCAGAATGCTCGACTCTGTGATTAGTTAAAAGTGAGTGGTATTAATCCTCTCTCGATCTCATTTTTGTTTATTTCACCACCATCAATTTTTAGATGAACCTACTTTTTAATTAGCTAAGGATTAGTGGTATTAAGTCATTTATTGACCTCATTATTTTTAACTTTCATCGATATCAATTGTAAGATGAATAATCATATTGTAATTATTGGGGTGGGTTTTTTTCCTAATTGAATTCATATTTACAGGTCCCCACTTTTGAATAAATATTATCCACAATTGTTGACTCTATTGAAATATGTATCTAATTTGTTGCAAAGATTTGATGTAATCTTGCCAATATGTTGACATCTTCAGATTCAGTGATTTTTTTTTTTTTTTTTTACTTTTTACATACTTACACAGGAAACAAAAAAAAAAAAAAAAAAAAAAAAAAAAATCCTTCATTGCTTATAAAAGGATGTGATTGCATTATAACAACTTTTAGATTTGATTCATACACGTTTTACACCAAAATTAAGATTGTCTTAAGCTTGATGGATTGAAGCTATGCTTCATTTAGGAAATCAGGTAAATTTTATACTTGCGATTTGTTTTTTTTTTTTTTTTTTTTTTTTGATAATGTTAATAAATAAAATTCTTGATATTAATTTCATTATGTTTTTTTTTTAAACTAGTTATGATAAAATGAAATTAACAATAATGACTAAATAGGATCAGATTAACATTTTGTAATGTTTACTTTCATCAATAATTTTAATTTTGTTTATTTTATTTTATTTTACATAATTTAAGACTTGGGCACATTTTAACAAAATATAGGAAATAATGGGAAATTTTTAAAAATATTTAAAATATAGATAAACAATACATTAAGAAAAAAAAAACCAAATATAATAAGGATTTAAACAATATATTTTTCTTCGATGTTTAAGTGGTAAAACTTTAGTTTATTTTTAAATTTAAAATTATGTATTTTTGATAGGGACGCAAGTGTACGTAATGATAGTGTAATAAGGTGTGCGTAAGTGCAGAGTATGACAAGGAAGGAAGTAAGTACCAGTAATAACTCTAGATCCGAAAAATAGCTTGAATAGTATAGTATTTTGTGTGTGAACAAGAACAAATGAAACGAAGAGAATACGGAAAATAGCAGAAGAGAAATCAAAGAAGAAAGCGATGTTCTAGTATAGCATCCCTCTAGGGTTATGAAGTATAGGACAATGGTTGTCTAAACATGCAATTCTAATTGACCTGAAAAGTTTCCAGAAATATACAAAACCCCGATTTCTCAAGCAAAGTGTAACTGAATAGGTGCAGAGCTGACATAGACATCCACAACCGCATTAACACTATATGAAACCTTATTGTAGACTAATGATAATCTCTTAAGTAGATAATATCCCCATGAAGAGAGATTATTCCTAATCCAAATATAGAGCAAAAATGTGATTTCTCCTAAAATCCGCTCCATATGATTGCAAAGAGCTTAGAAATCATCATTAGTCCACTCGGAAGGATTATGGGAGACAAAGTCTCCTAAATACCCTAACTAGAGGCGCACCCACTATCCTCTCGAATTGCGAAAAGTCTATACTAGGTGGAAATTTCTTTACGTCACGTAGCAATACAAGGTATAATAGCTAGAGCTTTCGCCTCGTTAGCAACCAAGCATTCAATCACATAATTAGACTCAAATAGATATGATTGCAAATAAAAAATCAATTAAAGCATCAAAGATCCAACAACCAAAGTCAAGAAAATAAACCCTAGAGTTCAGCTATGCCCAAACATTTACAAATTAGCCCTCCATTAATGGAGGACAAACATTCAAGATACAAAAAATAGAGGAAAACATAAGATCCATGAAAACCCCTTTTCAATCTCTAGGATGAAGAGTAGCCGAAGAAGCTTTCATGCACGCCATCAAGATAAACTCGATGGCTACGATCTTCAATCCTCTTAAATGTAGAACCAAATCCATCTCCAAATCACTCCTAAAGTACTAGAGATTTGGCTTTTTTCTTCCTCAACATCTCCAAATCGCCATAAGAGAGCTGAAGAAGATTGTCGCGAGTCTTATGGGACAACTTACTGTTATAAGCCCTGTCCCTAAGGTCTTTTGTTTGTGTTGCGGTTTAACTTACGGCCATAAGAGCTGGACCATAAGCTTCACTATTCTTCTTCTTGTGACCACCCTTATGGGCATATATTGTGGTCGTAAGCTCCTCTGGATGGTCCTTGTGTTCAGAAAAATGAAGTTATTCAAGTTGTTCTTTTTACCAAAGAAGTCCCTCTCTGACGGCCAGATGAGTCATCTACTATAAAGGACCCTCCCCGTTGTGTGCCCCTCTTTGAATTATTCGGTCATGCAATACTTATTGAATACAAATAACAAAATTCCGATTGAGCCCGTCATAGTTCTCAATCATTTTGTGGCACTGGGTGTGTGATTTAGGAAATCCATGATCGATACGTCGAAGAGAACTTAAAGGAAGAATTCATTAATTACCTACTAATCTCCTTTACTTGGGACTTGTCAAGAACTTTACCAAAAAAAAAAAAAAAAATGCAATTTAAAAGTAGAAATAGAAAACTCTTCCCAAAGATAGTAAATAACAAATAAGAACTTCCTCAATAAATCTTTGAACTTCGAGTTTATTCCCCTATGTTGCTCGTGTGAAAAGAAAGAAGAAAAATGGATTTTCCATGTTTCCTGAGAGAGACTACCTTCTCTCAGGCCAGAAGTCTTCTACTTCTAGTCAACTGCTCTATGACGGCCTTCCGTCTTTCCTGAGCTCAGCTAGTTTGTCTATGCTCCGACCAATTCAATTAAGTAAGTATAAATGGAAAAAACGATGTTTTGTATGCTCGACATTAGTTACCCTAGTGTATATCTCGGAGTACTCCTATGGCCGATCTGTCACCTATACATTATGGGCTTGCCTTGTTCCGTGTGGAGAATGCCCCTTACGGCACGGCTTAGTCAGTTATTATCGCAATTTAGAGTGGATTCAAACCGCCAATTCTGTGAAAGCATGGTTCTCTCCTTCCTCCTTGGAGATGGCCCATTCGTTCGGTGATCCCTTGCTCTCACGTTCGAGTGTTTGCTCATTGTTTAGGCCGGTGAGTGACATTTCTGCTCATTGCAGTCACCTTTGGGGTTCTTCACACCTGGGTAGTACCCGGACCCTTGTGCCTTTGGCTGCACTACCCGCCCTATGACCCAAAACTCAAATGAGCCTAGGCCTCGAACGTAATAAGACAGAGCCAGAAGAAGGGGATAACTGTCGTACACGCTGCCTACCTACATAGGACGGAGCAGGGGACCCAGACCTGATATAATGTAGGTGAGTATATATGCTAGCTCCACCACTGTTGGTACTGCCAGAGATGGGAGTTCTACCAATTTGAGGTATCGGTCGGTCTTAGAAACGGCGGCAGCGGCGTGAGGAGTTAACGATCGGATGTGCTGCAACCTAGGGATCACTAGGTAGCTCTTTCGCTCCATAGGGATATTGGGGAGGCATAGCACAATTCTTCTTGGAGAAGTTTTGGTTTGCTTAGGTGTCCTGCCATAATGTACTCCTACCTACACCGGTAATCGAAGTCGAAGATACATATGACGATCTTTATGTGTGAATTTGATAGGAAGAAAGAAAGGGCGCCACGAGTGAGAGCCTGATTGGTCTGCAGTCTGAATTGGTGGCTGTACTTTTCTCTTTCTAGTGTAGACTTCGAGAGGTTTGCTCTCAGTTGATCTTTTTGGAGAATTACCATTTAATTTAAAGGAAGAAGAAGAGGAATAGGTACTTGCCTCTTTTCACTCACCCCTGGAAAAGGAGATGTACTTTCTCCGTTCTCAACAACATTCTCCCCCAGAGTGACATGACAGAAGGAAAATCAACATTCAATGCTTTCCTTCATCCGAAAAGAATGGAGTGTTTTCCAAGAAGTCACATCAAGAGATATGAACTTCTTGCGGGTAGAACATCGATACCCTTTCCCGAGTCCGAGAAGTATCCAAGAAAAATGCATTTAATTGCATTGCACAGGGATATAATTTGTTACCACTAGGACTCAGAAAGAATATGAATGAAGCAGACACACCCGGGACATAAAATCAAGGATCAAAAGGAGGACCTACACATATTAGTTCAATATACCGGGGTCCCCGGCCATAACCACACATGCAAGTTTCCCTACATGTGGCTCGTCCATGCTTTTTTCCGAGGCGCTGCCTCTGACTCCGCATGGGAGAAGGGGGTTGAACTGCAAACTTTCGTGTTCAGAGAATTGCCTTTACTTAGTCTTTCTTTCCTTGACAAGAGAACATAAATCCTTCCCTTAGGCTTTCATCAGCAAGATCGCAAAACAAACAACAATTAATCCACTGAGGGACTTTCACGAGAAGGCTATTTTCTTAGTGTTTAATGGCATGTTTATGAGCCGGTTGTCAAACCAAACCAAATACTATACGAACAGTCCTCTCCATTACTCTGCTAACGTGCTAAGCAAAGCCCATTCAATTGCTTCTGCTTTTTTAGCTTCGCTCGAACGATTTCTTTTCTTCTCTCCTGTTCCAGGAATGAGATTACTAGTTGTACTTTGTAACTGGTTCTATGGTATAAAAACAGTAAAAAAAGGAAAATCCTCTGCCCCTTTCATTCCATTGCTAGTTTGAGAGGATATCTAGTTGCAGAAAAAAACTAAGTCCTTACATGAAAGAAAAGGATTTTCTTCCAAGGCAAGCTCAGGTAGGAAAGTTTGAAAGTGGACAAGGGCCAGCAAACGAGGAAAGAAGGAAAGTCTTTCTTTAATAAGTCTCTGACTGTAGATCTAGGATTGGTCTTTGTCCTTTTCCTCTTTACTTTGATTGATTGATATTTTAGTAATGGAATGAGAATCTTGATGAGGCTTAAGATCTGGATAGAATGACTGCCTATTTGCCACTATGCGCACACCTCACTCATTATTATTTTATTTATGTTATTGTCTTTAGTCATCTTCTTTTATGCTCCTGTCTCAGAGAAGTGTTGACTGAAGCTCTTCCTCAGGTCATGAAATGTGAGAGATTGGTTCACTTTCTTCCTTAGGGATCCATCTTTATTGGGGCAATATAAAGAAAATTTCTAGCTCGATTTCTAGTTTGGTAGAAGAAGTTTCTTCTTTTTTTAAGGTAGCTTTAAGTTAGCAAGAGTGTCAGTCAGTTCCTTTGAGTTTCATTCTTACGAACGTACTCCCCAGGCGGGATATTTAACACATTAGATACAACACTACACGGGTCGATATGCACAATGCCTAGTATCCATCGTTTACGGCTAGGACTACTGGGGTATCTAATCCCATTTGCTCTCCTAGCTTTGAGAATGAGTCAGGAAGTAGCATTCATTGATTAGAGTTTTGTGCCTGATTTAATTTATCCGACTGAGCAATCAGAGTCATCATCATGAAGAAGAAGGATTTCCCTTATCACGAGCTGGACTCGAACCAATGCTCGATGGGCTCCCTTAGACTAGGGTAGAGTCAAGCTAAATTTGGATGGCTCTGCCTCTCAATGGGACCTGCGGGGGCTGGAGGTCTTATTATTATAAGACACCATGATGGCCAGGTACTTGCTTGCTATTCAATCCCAATCACCTAGTCTACTAACAACCGAGCAAAGGTTTTGGCTTGGGATTCTAATATGTTTTTTCATACAATTGGGGCATGTGCGGGGACACTAAGAATACAATCCAGATGCTCCTCCAGAAGGCGATTCCCCCATGGACCCTCAGGACCACTGTCCATGATTGCCAGTTCTGCTACAGAAAAAAAGTCTCACAGCTGGTTAGCGAACCACCAGTTTAGGGAAGAACTAAGGCATTGAAAGACCTTCCCCTAGTGCTTCCCTTGAAAGAAGCACAAGCCGAGCGATTTTATCTTGTGAGGCTTTCGGGGAAACGCTTAGCCCCGTTCATCTTCGGCTTAAGAGTGCTCGATTAGTGAGCTATTATGCATTCTTTCAAGGGGGGCTTAGGCTTGGCAACCTAGGTTCTATCCACCTGTTACGAGCTACCCCTGATGAAAAGAAAGACCTATCTTCGGTCTCTTGGTCAGCCTTCTTTTGGATAGATTGAACAAAGAAATTTATGCCCCTATCGATCTTCTTCATATAGGGGAAGAACATTGGCATAAACGATTGAGGTATTCGAGAGCCCCTTTGGATAACTTTTTTTTATGAGCACCTTTCTTTCTTACTAAAATTTGGGCCCTTACTGCCTGCTCTACTTTCTGTCCTTTTTGATCTAGACTTGGCAGAAAAGAGGCTTTGAGAGATCGAAGTGGAGCTCTGGCCTACTTGCCATCCTTCAGCTAGCTGGCTAGCCATATAGTTATGCTATTATCAAAGATTGGACTGCTTAGATGTGCAGACAGATAGTTATAAAAAAAACTGGTCTGCTTTTTGAATGCTAGCCCTCGTCTTTCTTTTACGACTCATGTGTTAAGCATGCCGCCAACGTTTATCCTGAGCTAGGATCGAACTCTCCATGAGATTTATAATTGCATTACTTATAGCTTCCTTGTTCGTAGACAAAGCTAATTCGGAATTGTCTTTCATTCCAAGGCATAGCTTGTATCCATGCGCTTCATATTAGCCTGGAGTTTGCTCCCAGTAATATAGCCATCCCTATCCTATCACATCAAGTGAATCAACTTTCTTATGAAAAGCGAAAACGAAAGAGAGATCTTCTTTCTATACAGAAATTATTAAAAAAAAAATGGAGAGCATAGGGAATTGTATTCGTTCATATCATACAATGAACTACAATATCGAACTCCTATGAGTTAATTTGCCGGTCGCTGAAAGACTGACGCAACTCAGCCGGTTGGTATTAACTAAGGCCTTTTTTTTTTTTTGAAGTAGTAGGCGATTGGTTTTGTTTTAACATCGAGCTTTCAACAGGTTTTGATGCATATTGTTTCTGGAACTGAACAGACCCGTAAGGTCCTCTGACTTGGCTTTGACTCGCCCTTAGGGGCATAAGCATACCTGCAAGGTCTCTAGAATTAACTTATGGCCGTAAAGATGATCGTAAGCTTCCTATAAGCCGCCCAGTTTTCCATGTCCTTATTCAAATAATGCCGAGAGAGCTCCAAACTCATCGTTTTGGGTCTAGAATGCTTCCTTTGGCTCTCACTCGTCTTTAAGCATTGCCCTAAGCCTATTTAATACAAAAAACACTGTATTTAGCATCGAATTCCACAATATGATTCTAATACATGCCAATTGAGTGTACAAATTGATATGAAATATATGAACATTGTACACTCATCAATTTTTTTAATAGAACTTTCCATATCTCTTTCCATACTAGGTAATATAATGTAACCGGTTATAGAGAGATGATAATATAAAATGTATTTGATATAATTTTTTAAAAATATATGTTTTTTTTTAATAGAACTTCTTTAATTTTTTTTTATAGAAGTTAATATAATGTAATATAATAAAGATAATATAATATTATTTGTGGCTTATAATAATTCAAATTCATGAAAATATTATAAAAAGATATATCCTTCTATCCACTTTTATTATATATATATATATATATATATATATATATTTATTGAGGACTTAGGAGGGCTTAGGAATAGGGACAAAGACTCAAATAATTTAAGTGTTAGAACTTAACCATTTGGATGGTTGCAAAATTTAGCACTCTCTTTTGGAATTGTTTGTACATTTCTTAGACTTAAGAGATTTTCTTTGATAAATCTTTGTTGATTTCCTTTTAAAAGCAAAATAACATTTTCCTTATTATATACTATTAAGATACATAATCGGCTAAAGGTTAAAGGGAGATGATGAAAAAAACAAATATTTTTGTATATATAAATAAAAGATAATAATATGCAAAAAAAAAAAAATCTATTGAATTCATCAACTAAAATTAAAAGAGTGAATTTGTTAAGCAAAATTACATTTTCAAAATTAATATTTTGTTGGGTGTTTTATTTTATAAGAATGATATTGAGTTTTTCCCATTACATATGAAAAAATATGAAAAAAATATTCATACGGTTGAGTTAACGCTATTATTTTTTATTTAATTATTATCAAAATGTATGCAAAAGATACTTATACCCTTTTCGTACAGGTCAGAGAAATTGTGAAAATAATTAATATAGGTTTTAATTAGAGATTGGCACGGGCCGGTTAACCGGCCCGGCGGGCCCGACCTGCCAGGTTGCGGTTCACCGGCCCTTTTACCCGGACCCGACCCGGCATGGGTGTAGAACCCGCCGGGCTGGGTTAACCCGTCAAACCCGGCGGGTCCGGGTCATAGGAGGCCGGGCCCGGAACCGGCCCGGCTTCATTGTTGAACCGGCGGGCCGGGATGACCCGGCGAGCCAACCCGGCGGTTTGGGCCCGGCGGGCCGGGCCGGTTGGCCTGCTCAAAAATATTAAAAAAATCAAAAATTTCAGAAAAATAGAAAATAATAATAATAAATTCAGAAAATTAAAAAAAATAGAAAAAAATTCAGAAAATTCCAAAAAAAAATAGAAAAAAATTCAGAAAATAAATTACATTAATTAACAAATATTTAGAAAATTTTAAAACACCCTAAATTAAATAATAAATGGCTTGCACTTAATTCGTTTAACTATCGAATTAAGTTGCCTACGTATCCTTCTGGCGAGAGGAATCAAAGCCAACGTAGTTCTCTTACATTGCATAACTGTTGTCACCCACTTACCTATTCGTCATCATTTGGCTCTTGGTCGAACTCATTGGCTGTTGTCGTGCCAGGTGTGCTCATCATGTTATCTGTGTAGAAAAAATCACTGCCGTCTGGACTTTGTCATTCTGCTTCTTGTTGCCGAACTTGAGCACGCTTCCAATCATCCGTGCAAACTTGAATTTCAATATTTTGTGGGGTCAACTGAGAACGTGTCGTGTCCAACATGTTCCCACCCGCACTGAAGGTCTGTTCGCATGCTACTGTAGACATAGGGCACGCAAAAATATCTTTTACCATTAGTGAAAGTATAGGGTATGGGTTTCCACTACCTTGCCACCACTGTAGGACGTTGAAGGTCATGTCTGTGTTGATTTCTTCAGAGAACCGGAATGTTGTGTTCAAGTACAAGTCGAGCTCTGTATACTCTGATCCTCTTGGCTTTTTCTTTGCTTGTCTCTGCCGGAATGATTCCCCTCCACTACTGCTAGATTGTCCTATTGGCTCTTGTGCAACCTGTGGGACTACATGGCTATATCTAATACAATAGATATCATATAATTCAATAAGTTGATTCCTAGTATCAGCAACAATTTTATTGACATCCACAATGCTGTCTGGATCTGGTTTGTAATCTTGGGTATCCACTTCGCTCATGGGCAAGCTCATAGCAAACGGTTGGGAATCTTGTCCTCCATTAAACCCTAAAAATTTGTAATATGCTTCCAAATATGCTTGCAAACCTTCTAGCTTCTGCCTTGGATCAAGAACAAATGCAACTAAAGCAATCGGAGGTATATCCTTGTAATAAAGCAACCATTTAATCCTCATAGGGATCAGTGCCATAAACAATTATGGATCAAATCTATACTTCCAAAACTGTTCAGCCACATCAACGACACCATATAAAAATAAATGGGAAGTAGGAAAATAAACTTGCGAAAACAAATTAGTACATGTGTTAAAAATCGAAAGAAAATCAATAATACGAGCAATAATCACCCATTGATACTCGTATAGATGGAAACCAACCAACGAATCATTAACAAAATTAGTCAACAATGTCCTATAGGGAAATGTTGCACTAAGAAGTCGATAAGTGGAGTTCCATCTTGTTTTTACATCTTTAGGGAATTTTTTAACCCTCATGTTGTGTGCTTTACAATAGCGAGCCCATTGTTTCATGAGGGTCATGTTTTTTCCCAAATAAGCTACGACTTCCCTAATAGGAAGTACGTATTCTTTAAGCTCTTGCAAACTAGTTTGGACACATAAGTTCAACACATGACAAACGCATCTTATATGGAAATATTTGCCACCACATGAAGGCCTCAAAAAATCTTCTAGAGGTCTAATTGAGGCCGTATTAGCGGAGACATTATCAAAAGAAATCGGAAAATTTTTTAACATTAAACCAAAATCTTCGATAACTCCACGAATAAGTCTATAAATATTTTCGGCGGTATGAGACTCGTTGAACACCCTAAAAGCAAGAACACGCTTTTGGATGTTCCACTTGTCATCGACCCAATGCGCCGTAATACCCATAAAAGAATTTTCATGGAAAACATCGGTCCATACATCGGAACATAAAGAAATTGATGAATTAAAAGTTCGAAAATACTCACAAAGTTGTTCTCTACCATTCTTATATTGTTTGAAAATTGTTCTTTGAATTGTCCTTCGTGAAACCTTCTTGCATGCCGGTTGCAATGTTTCATTGATGCATTCTTGCACTTGACACCGTTCAGCGAAGCTGAATGGCAAGCGCTCGACGGATATTGTCTCTGCAATTTTATCCCTGTATTTTGCTTGCGAAAATATAAATAGTGATGAGTGAGAACCAGTACCTTCGTCCGTAGTGAATCTAATTTGGGATTGTGATCGACTATGTCCAAGTTTGTCCTGGTGCTTCTTCTCCATGTGTCTGTTGAATGTGCCGTATCCTCCACCCTTACAATGCTTAAACTCCGAACCACAATAATTACATTTACCATGTGTTACAATGCCATCATTATTATTACAAACTTTGGTAAAATGAATTTTAAAAATGTTAGATTTGAGGGTGGTTTCCGTGGAGTTGTTTGCTTGTCCGGTTTGTGATGGTGCATTAACCGGTACGGATTGTTGAAATGGACTCTCACTATCCTCAAATGGATTGCTCTCTTCAGTAGGTATGGGAGTGGAGACTGAACCAACAATGCTTTTTCCTCTCGAGCTTCCACCACGTGAAGCCATTTTTTCGATGTCTAAAAACACAAGTATTAATTTTGTGTAATTTATTTAAAAATATAAGTATTAATTTATTTAAAAACAAGTAGAGGCTCCACAAATAAACACTATCACAATAATTATGATAATAATTTCATGAAAAATAACATACATACAAAACAATATTAATTTCATGCATTAAAAAAAAAAAAACAAGTTCTAACTCCACAAATAAATACTATCACAACAATTATGCTAATAATTTCATGAAAAATAAAATACATACAAAACAAGTGCACAAGTCTTGTGATATCAACTTCATGCATTTAAAAAAAAAAAACAAGTAGAGGCTCCACAAATAAATACTACCACAACAATTATGCTAATAATTTCATAAAAAATAAAATAAATAAAAACAAGTTCACAAGTCTTGTGATATCAATTTCATGAAAAATAAAATACATACAAAACAATATTAATTTCATGCATTAAAAAAAAAAAAACAAGTTCTAACTCCACAAATAAATACTACCACAACAATTATGCTAATAATTTCATAAAAAATAAAATAAATAAAAAACAAGTTCACAAGTCTTGTGATATCAATTTCATGAAAAATAAAATACATACAAAACAATATTAATTTCATGCATTAAAAAAAAAAAAACAAGTTCTAACTCCACAAATAAATACTACCACAACAATTATGCTAATAATTTCATGAAAAATAAAATACATACAAAACAAGTGCACAAGTCTTGTGATATCAACTTCATGCATTTAAAAAAAAAAAAAAAAACAAGTAGAGGCTCCACAAATAAATACTACCACAACAATTATGCTAATAATTTCATAAAAAATAAAATAAATAAAAAACAAGTTCACAAGTCTTGTTATATCAATTTCATGAAAAATAAAATACATACAAAACAATATTAATTTCATGCATTAAAAAAAAAAACAAGTTCTAACTCCACAAATAAATACTACCACAACAATTATGCTAATAATTTCATAAAAAATAAAATAAATAAAAAACAATTTCACAAGTCTTGTGATATCAATTTCATGAAAAATAAAATACATACAAAACAATATTAATTTCATGCATTAAAAAAAAACAAGTTCTAACTCCACAAATAAATACTACCACAACAATTATGCTAATAATTTCATAAAAAAATAAAATAAATAAAAAACAAGTTCACAAGTCTTGTGATATCAATTTCATGCTTTTAAAAAAAAAACACAAGCTCTAGCTCCACAAATAAATACGAATTTAATATTGAAAAATAAAATAAATAAAAAACAAGTAAAAAAAAGGTGAAGTTTATATTTTAAAAAAATTAAATATGAAATCATATATGTGAAAATAAATACGAATTTAATATTGAATAAAAAAATTTATCATTTCACAAATACAAAGGTATATTTGTATTAGCATCAAGTAAGATTGTACATTTAATTCTCATTTGCAAAAGAAACCAAAACAAACAATGGATCTAATTATTATTTTATAGGACAAAAAAAATTCTCAATATTTCTATTTGTATATAACCTTTGTTTTATGTTTTTATTAAGATTTAATAAAAACCTCTTCTATTACACAAATATCTCCCCCACATAGAGATGTACGAATTTGTTTTAATAGTTTTATTCATAATATTTTAAAATATTAACTTTGTGATATTCAATTAGTTTGTAATTTATTAATAACAAAATTGCAATTATAGTTTTTTTATATTTAAAAGTAAGAAAAATAAAATAAAATATACAAATTTGTAAATATATGAAAATATAGTAAAATATACGAATGAAAATATATGAAAATATAGTAAAATAAATATATGAAAATATATGACAATATAGTAAAATATATGAATTTGTAAATATATGAAAATATAGTAAAATAAATAACATTTCCAACTAGTTAAAATAATGGCATAATTTACATCTATTATTAATTAATATCTTAAAAATATATACACACACACGTGTTAATGGCATAATTTACATCTATTATTAATTCATATTTTAAAAATATAAATACACATTACACACACATCCATTAATAACAAAAACTATAAATTATTACCAACCTTGTTAATAATCACTTCAAAGAGAAAGAAAATAATAGATGTCCAAACTCCAAGTTGCTCCAAGCCTCCAAGCCTCGAAGCCTCCAAGTATCCAAGACTCCAAAATATCCAATAATTAAACCCCCAAGTATTCAAGCCTACAAAATTGCAATTAAAAAAATAATTATTTCATACATTATTTAACAAAATTACAATTATTTAACAAATTTAAACTAGTAATTTAAATAAAGAAATCATTGCTAACCTTGTTAATTGGAGACCTTGAAATACAAAGAAAATAATTAATCCAAAACTTGATCCAAAGCTCCAAGAATTAAAATTCAAGACTCCAAAAATATACCCAAGTTGGAGTTTGGAATTGTTGAAAACTTGAAATTATGAGAGTGAAAGTAGAGGTAGAGATTGAGAAATGTTGACATTAAGAGAGAAAGAGTTGGGGGGGGGGGGGGGGGGGGGGGGGGGGGGGGGGGGGGGGGGGGAAAGAATGGTATTTGGTAAAAAAAAATTGGGTAAGGATGTGGGGATATATATAGGGAAGTTTATTTAAAATTTAAATTTTGAATTTTTTTTTTTACTTTTGAAAATTAAAAACAAAAAAAAAACAAAAAAAAAAAAAACCAACGGCTATAATAGCCATTGGTGATTTGAAAATCAGCCATTATGGCTGATTTTCAAACTCAACCCGGCGGGTTGACTCGGCGGGTCAACCCGCCGGGTTGAAAGTTTTTTAAAAACTTTCACTAACGGGCCAAACCCGGTTCCAAACCGGGTTTGGCCCGGCGGGTTGGCTCGGCGGGTTGACCCGGCGGGTTGACCCGCCGGGTCAACGGGTTGGGTTTCCCCAACCCGTAACCTGCCCGTCTACAGTACGGGCCGGTTACGGGTTGGTGAACCGGCCCGCCGGGTCATTGAACCGGCGGGCCGGTTCCGGGCCGGTTTTTTTTTTGGGCCCGTGCCCACATCTAGTTTTAATATATTTTGTCATAATGTTTATGCTTTATATAAAACAATTAGCTATATATGTAAAAGTCTCTGATAAAGTAGATTTTCCTCCTGTGAAAGTAACTGGGCTAATATGGAATTAGCCCATGAAAAGCTATTCCATCCGCTAAATAGCCCATAAAGTTTGGCTCATTTAAAAATATACATTTTCCCAGTGTTTTTAAGGTCAATTTATTGATTAAAACTTTTACCTATTTTTAATATAAATCACAATAAGTTAAAATATTGGAAGACGACGGCCATGTTGTTAATGTTGTACAATTTAAGGTACTATTTAGGGAATTTTTTGAAAAATTAATATTACCATCTGCAATTTATGAATGCGAAAAACATGGACCAGATCATAAATAGTGTTTTTTTAATCTAAAATCATATTGGAAGATAGCAGTGAAGTTCATGAACATCTTGGATAGGAAGCATATACCAAAAATACAGCTGAAAATAATGCTATCTTACATGCTATAAAGCACCTTAAAAATATTTATAATAATATTATTAAAGATGTGAATGAGAGGGAATTATTTGACGTTAAAGATAAATTACAAGATCTAAAGTATGTTAACAAAATATTATCAGAAAGTCTTGTGATGCTTCCTAATGAGTTGCAAGAGTTGGAGGCTAGGATTAGACTAAATGAAGTAGAACAATTTAAAAGTAATCAAGATTTATTTATGAATTGATAGAAAAAAAGATCTGCTTCAATACATGATTTCTTTTTTAGATGTGAAAAAAAAACAACTTCTTTAGTTATTAAAATAAATTTTAATTTAGTACAAATGTTATGTTTTGTATTTCTTCCTCGTTTATATGCATGACAGTATTATTGCATATATTATTATTATTAGATATATGCTACTATTGTTATATACAAGTTAATTAATCATATGGTGACAAGGATGGGATGGATGCCATAATTCACTCACGGAATTCCTCCATTTGGATAAGCTACAAATACATGCAAAAAAGGGTATGGGGTTAAGGCCAAATCAAGAGCTTAGCATCCTAAGCCTGTTTTAGTGCAGGCACGGGTCCACAATCCACTTGTAGAAACATTTTCCAATAATTCATAACAGAGAGAGAGAGAGAGAGAATTATTTAAATTGATAAAAATGGTTACCCTAGCCGCTCGTTAGGATTGTGTGTAACAAAAAAAGAAAAAGAAAAAACAAAAAAGTGAGTGCAAGCAACAAGTTTTATAAGATTTCAACTTACAACTAAATTAATTATAAGTTGAAACAATATTAAAAAAAAAACCTTAAATTCTTAAGTTGTTTTTCATGAACTCCTTACATCCTATTATAAGTGCTTACTTTTAAAAGCTTTTCATGTCTCAAATTTTCTGTCCTCCATTCCTCATACCTACTCCTTTTTGTCCTTTTTATTTATCGTAGTTAACTGATTCTCACATACCATGAACTTAGTTATTTCACAAAATTTTATAAAAAATTAGTTATTTTATCAAAATTACTCATAATTTATATCTTTATATTCCTCTCTCGTATTTAATTCCAAAAGAGAGTTGAATAAAGTATTAAGTGTAGCTTTGGAAAAAAAATGTTTCTTGATGTTACAAAATGACAGATAAAAAGGAACATGGATTTTATGACAGATAAAAAGAAACAAAGGGAGTACTTTAAAGTTTAATTCCAAATTTACTTTTACCAATCTCTGAAATGTACTATCCTCAACTATTGTGCATGTTAAATGCACAATCTTAGTGGATGGAGAGAGAAATGGGTAAGAGAAAACTAGGGGTATATTTGGTTTGCCAAATAACAATATAGATGATGGATGAGAGGGAATGGAATTATGGGCAATAAAAATAAAGGAATGATAATAATAATAAAAACAGTGTTTTGTTTGAATGAATAAAAATGGTGAATGGAAAAGGTAGAAGAGAAAAATATGATGAAATTATTTTATATCCTTTAGGGTCCTTTTGGTGGACAGGTAGGGTAAGATACGACGGATAGGATATGAGAATGAATATGAGTAGGAAAGATGGATATGAGTATGATAATCTCATATTGTATCTTATGTTTGATGCTTACCATATAAGCTATCGGATAGCATTTTATTATCCTAATTTATATGTTTGAAGTGAACCACATAATAGCAGGATATAATTTGATTTGTATATGAATAGACATAATTAACCTTTATGATATAGGTATATATTCTTTTTTATAAATATACTTTTGTTTTTTTACTTTTTCCTTAATGATTTACATCTTTATTAGTTTATATTAAATTATTAAAAAAAATACATAACCTACATATAATGCTAACAAATATACTTAAAAATTACTTCTTCCGTTCCTAAATACATATTGTTTAAAGATGTTGCATAAGAATTAAGAATAGCATTAAATTATCTAAACTTTAACATAAAAACCAACCAAATTACTAAACTATCTTTCTTTTGAAACCATGTATTTTTTCTTGAGACTATAAATATTACTCTCTTCATTTATATAACTTAGGAAATTGAAGATTGGTAAAATTGAAAAAAAAAAAGAATAAATATTGCCTTGATATTGTAAAACGACAACTATTTTAAAATTTTTTTTTTTCTGAAAACAACATATATTTTGGAATGGAGGAAGTACAACAGATAAAAAGCATAGAATCTGTACATGCAGCAAAGTAAATAGATTTGAATCTCTTTCACATTAAAATTAATAAAAAAAATCATTCGACTCATTCGACTAGAGAAACTAAAGATAAAGACATAATCAAAGAAGAGATTCAAATGAAAAACAACTTATTTAGGAGATCGACGAAGAAATTCTTCAATAGCTCGGATGTGGAAAACCTTACTTAAAATAATACAATTAGTGTCATATTTAGTTGTTGACAAGCTTCTTATTATATTCCTTAGGATTAAAATATATATATATAATGAAACTGTACATGAGGGAGAGAAAACCAAGTATAATGGTAAAAAAGTAAATTTAATTTTGTTTTTTTATTCTACCCGTTTTGATCTTGACTCTTCTTATATAATTAGTTTTAATTATAATGTAAAATAAAACAAGTCAATAAAATAACATTATTATATTCTATTGACCCACCAAAGAGAAGATAATAGATATATCATCCTATTTTATGGTCTTTACTCTATTCTATCTACCAAATTGCTCTAATTGTAATAAATGATTTTATATAAAATAATAGATTACTTTTCCTAACCATTAAATTTAATAGTTTATTAGAAAATTTAAATAATGATTATAATTAAATAAACCCATTTTTATTTTAATTATTATAATTAAATATTTAAGTTAAATGCTTCACAAATAATGGTAATGATAATTATTATTAATTCAATTAAATTATGGATTTTTATAATTATAATCAATTAATCAATTAATCAATTAATTATTATTAATTAAATAGTTTAAAATGTTAAATTTTATTAAATAAACTCAGTCATTTAACAAGGAGAATATAATTCCCCCAATTTTGAGAGGAATTAGATTAGCCAAATGAGGGAATGTTATTCCTGTTACAACAATGTCTTCCCAAATCCAAACACACCCTGAAATTAATATATATAAAATTTTTAATTCTAATTACTTTTTATAAGATTAATTAAAATGGACACTTATAATAAAATGGAAATGAAGTAAACTCACTGTCAAAGGCATAGAAAACAAAACTTGTCCACCGACCGCTTTTTACATTACAAGTTTACAACTCCTTCCATCAACCCAATAGCCCCATAAAAAAAAATCATTTAACCTTTAATATCCGATTAAAAATAAAATAAAATAAAATATAGACGGTCCAACGTGGTTATTATCATTTTATCTAAACAACTATATGACATGTCATCACGCCTCTAATAAAATTAATTCATACAATTTAATTATAGATTTTTTTTTCTTGAAAAGTAATAACTCATACAATTTAATCATAAATATAATTACATCACAACTCCATGCACTTATATATATATAGTTTTTAAAAAAAATATTTTTAAAGTATCCCTTTAAATATCCCACAATAACAAATAGCCACAAAATACCATAATAATTAAATTTAGACTACTAAACTGCAACCCATCATCATCGTTACCAAATCAGAAAATCTTACAGCTTGCTTGTCACGGCAATGGTCCTCGGCTTCAGCTTCGCCGGAACAGGCTCTTTGGGCACGACGATGGTCAGCACGCCGTTCTCAACCTGAGCCTTGATCTCATCGCCACGCACGTTCTCCGGCAGCTCAAACCTCCGCGAGAAATCCCCCTTCACTCTCTCAACTAAGTGCGACACCACCTCCTTCCCTTGCCGGTGCTCCTCTTTCGACGCCGGCGATTCCCCTCTAATGTGGATTATGTTCCCTTCTTCCAATTGAACTTTGATGTCATCCCTCCCAAATCCTGAGAGAACGAGAAGAGCCACAGGGATTAGGGTTTGGGATCGAAGAAGAGGAGAGATGAAGAAGGGATTGGATTTTGAGGAGATGCGTACCGGGGACGTTGAACTTGAAGATGTGGGAAGATGAGGTCTCGATCCAGTCCATGGGGGTGGAGACGGCGCCGGACCAGTCGTGAAGAATCGGAGAGCTCCAGATGAGGCGGCGGAAAGGAGATCCGAAGAGAAAGTCCGCCATGGCCGAGGGTTTTGTTCCTTGTTGAAGAAGTGAATGATGAGGAGGGCATTGGGTTGATGATGATATAGAAGCAGAGATAGAAGCTTCTTGAACTTTTTTTTTTATATAATTTATGATGATTTAATAATTTTTTTAATTGAGTATATATTTATAAATAGAATGTTGTAGAACTTCATTAATTGATGTGGTTTATCATCTTTTAAAAAAAAATAATAAATAAATAGAATGTTGTAGAAGGTTTTGGTAAGAAGAAATTATTTATTTATTTTATTTTTTATTGTTGTTCTGACCTATGAAGTAAAAATATATTTGTTTTTTTAATTAAAAAATTAAAATAAAGGTATGTTTTATGTGTTAATGACACACTGATGGGTTTAATTAATAACTTGGCTGTGAATTACAAGTTATTGTACTAATCCATTAATATCTGCAATATTTTTCAATGTATAAATATAAGTTATATGGGTAAATGTATTTCAAATAAATTAATTTACTATACAGGTAATTATAACTCAAAGTGTACAACAAATCATGTGAAAAATAAATATATAAACCATGCAGTGAAGTAGTAAAGGTTTAGATACATACAAAAAAAAAAAATGCATAAGAGATATCTAAAATTAAATTTGGTTTATCCATATATTTTACTTTGTTTAATATTGTCAATATGAAAAATGAGGGAGAAATTCATCTTTCTATCCAGAGTTTAGAACCCAACAAGAACATCTCAGAATTGTTTAGTCCGAATCAATTAATAATTTCACAATCAAAAGCTTTGAAAACCAAATTTCATATGGCTGCCAAATACAGGCAGTAAAACAAAGGCCAAAGAAAAAAAAAATTGACCGTACTTAGCAGAGGGCATACCTAATCTCTTAGTTCAAACTAGATTTGCCTTCATGTTGCTTCAAACATCACAAACATGGGCCCATTTATGACTCACCTGCATGAATGCCATTCATCAAATCAAAATATGCAGAGGCGTTGCAACTTTAGAAGACATTCATACCATTCATTGTACACAGCATTATCCCAGTCTTAGTTATTTGACCAATATCCCCTCCTAGATATTAAATCATCCTTTGCTTGTCTGGGGAACTTAGGACAACCCACTATAACAATCTTCTGAAGGTGGCCAAGATGAGGCAATTCTGCAGGATTTGTACCCCAAGGTTCAAGACTACTACAATTACTGATATGCAGGGAATGCAAGCCCATAGGCAACACAGGCAAAGACCTGAGACTTGCACAATGATTGATTTGCAACGAATGTAACCTTTGAGGCAGGATTATGTCTCCTCCGTTAGGCATCCAAGAACTCAGTTTAGGACATGAGAGAATCTCCAAGTGCTTCAATGATACCAAACCTTGCAATCCTTGCACTGAGGTTAACTCTGGACAGTGGTTGATATGCAGCTTTTGGAGTGATGTCAAATTACACATTACCTCTCTTGGAAGGTGCTTTATCCCTTGTTGAGATAAATTGAATGTGATTAGAGATTTAAGACCCCACAAACAGTCTGGTAATTCTCTATCAAGATCAGAGCACCCAGTTATGTTCAGCTCTTGCAGTGAAGTCAGCATCCAAAGCGACAAACAGCTGACTTTTAAACATGATCTGATATGAAGCTTTCTTAGTTTTGGAAAACAAGAGTAGCTTCTCATGCATTGAAAGGTGATTGATGTGTTCTCTAGCCATAACTCATTCAATGAAGGAAAGAACTCCAATGCTTCAGTACTTCCCTCAAGAGTTACATCCATTCCTTGAATGTATAAGACTTGAAGGAAAGGAAGACGGCCGAGAGGAGGAAGGCGTTGCCAGCAGCTGCATTCAATCAGAGAAATAGATTGTAAATTCTCGAGTGATGATTTTTCAAGCCAATGTGGGGAGTGACGACCCATGTAGCCTTTAATTTCAAGTACTTTGAGATTAGAGTGTGGCTCAAGGCCTCCAAGGACTCTCTCCTGCACAGTAGACCTGTTGGTCCCATCCTCCAAATCAATCCATTGTAACTGAAGTTTGTTAAGCCGCTCTTTGTCCTTCAAGTTGGCTTTGAGTGCTTCTTTCTTGGATTTAATATTCTCGAGATTTAAGATGCGTAGTTGGCCACCAAGCTCCCTCATGTTCTTGAGCTGCCCTATATCATGGCCTCTTGACAATTTCACATGGAATTCCCTCAACTCTTGGAGGGATGTGAGTCTTCCAACATCAGTGATGGTAGAAAGTGCTTCACCGGATGCACTGAGATGCCTCAAGTTGATCAGATTAGCAGTCCCTCTTGGCAGCATGCAAGCATAAGGTAGCATCAATGTTTGCAGATGGTAAAGCAGACACACAGACTCTGGCAGGACTTTCAGTTTTGTGCGTGAGAGATCTAGATATCTCAAATGCTTCATCTCACCAACAGAATCAGGCAACACATCTATGGCTACATCAGATAAATCCAACACTCTCAAACTCTTCATGACATCGAAGTAACTTTTTGGTATTGGTAAGAAGAGCAGGAGGGTGTGCAAGTTCTTGCATGCAAAAACCATGTGCAGCTCAGGAAGGTAACGCATAGACATGTGACGCACTGTTCTTGGTATCATGCCAGACTCCCGACCTTCATACACAAAGCACTCACCCATGGAAACAGAGTGTGCAAGATCATGCAACAAGCTGTGCATAACATAGTATGTGCCCTTACTAGACCAGTAAGCACTGCTATGTTGCTCAAAGAAAGACCTCGAAAGTAAATCATCAAAGTATTCTCTTCCTATATCTTCAGGTCTCTTCAAACCATTATGTGTGGACATGAGAATTAAGCGTTGAGCAATCCAAATCTGAACTAGTTTATCAACGTCGTACCTGTAATCCTTTGGGAAAATGGAGCAATATGCAAAGCAACGCTGCAACTGTGGGGGCAAATGCATGTAACTCAACTTCAAAACTGGCATAATATCACCTGCACCTTCACCTAATTCCCACACATTGCTTTTCAGGATGCTTGTCCAGTGCTGTACATTCATGTTCTCACTCAACAATCTCCCCATTGTCTTAGCTGCCAATGGAGATCCCTGCAGCTTCTCAGCTATCTGTTTGCCAATGCTCAGTAGCTTTGGATGTTGTTTTTCAGCATCATCATCACTGAATGCACATTTCTTGAAGAAAACCAAATAATCATCTGATCGTAAACCCTTGAGGACAAATTTGTTTCTCCTGACTTTCATGTTAACTATCTTCTCCTCACGAGCAGTAATCACTATCTTAGATCCAAAGGCACCGGACTGCAAAGCAGGAAGGAGCTTAACCCATTCATCGGTCCACAAATCATCAAGAACCAACAGAAACCTCTTCCCCTCCAAATTCTCCTTAAGCTTTCTCTCAAGTCCATCCAACCCAATCCCTTCAAAAAAGTATTTCTCCTCAGAAGGAGAAGTATATGCCACGAGCTCCCTCATGATCACCAGCCTGTCAAAATGATAAGACACACAAATCCAAACTCTTAGTTCAAAATGCTCCTCAATTCTCTCATCATTGAACACATACTGAACCAGCGTTGTCTTTCCCACACCACCAATCCCAAACACTGGCAAAATAGACAAGCGTTCAAGATGTTCAGACTCCAAAAGCTCACTCACCAACATCTCTCTTTCAAAATGCCGTCCAAACACTTCTTGTTGAATGACAACAGAGGAACTTAAGTGATGGTTTTGACCTTCAGACCGCCCTATCAGATCACTAGTTAGTTTTCCCAGGCTAATCGATTTCTCCAACCGAGAAGTAATCAGTTCCAGCTTCTCTGCCGTTTTGATGATCCTTTCACCTACGGTCTGCTGGTAAGTGATCTCTTGTTTCTGAAGCAATCCTGTTTTGGACTGTGAAGAATTAGAAGAATGTTCAGATGCCCCGGGCAAGAGAATCTGGGGAGGAACTGGAGGTTGAGTGGCCTGAAAAATGTTCATGGAACAATGTGTATAATATTTTGAAATAAGTAAATAAACTAAAATTAACTACACTCTGAAGTATGAGCAGTCAGACATTAAAATGCAATTGCAACAATCCATGAGTAAATATGTACATATTCTTGTCTACCCTTCTTTTGAATCATCTGATTAAATTGCCATTCCCAACGTCACCTTCAAATTAAGCATGAACATTATCAAAAAGTAAAAATAAAATATAAAAACTAAAACAGTAGAGTCACTAATTATATCATGAATCAAATTAGTATGGTTTTTTCTTACTATAACCAGATGCTAGGCAGTGTGTTCAGTTTGAGCCCATTTTGTGAAACAATAACAACCATTAGTGTGATGCTAGCCTGGAGTATATATATACAGGACAATGAAGTGTCTCCATGGTCCAAACTGCTACAAAGAACCCACCAGCAGGAATTATTGTAATGCTATTGGTACAATGGATTTACAAAATAGACTTAAGGATGACCTATTAACTATCTTAGTAATCATCAACATCACAAAATAACTTTGAATGATATCAATCAATCAAGAAATTTGTCTAGTAATTTATCTTATGTATTCCAACCAATGCATCAAACGAGGGAATTTGAATAACGTGGGAGATATATATATACACACACACAATTTAATTAATTGAAAAAAATATTTTTATTATCAAATATGCATTTTAATCAGTGTTGATAAAGCTACAAATTTATTTTCAAGTCAGATTGAAACTTCAAAAGAATCAAAACCCAACCCAGGGATCTCCTGAGTCCATTTTACCAACAGTAGCACATGAAATATTTTGGAATACCAATTTCACTCCGGTTCAGCAAAATAAAATCATTAAAAAATGATTTTTTCTTTTTTTCCAATTAAATGTATTTATCTATATACTCCAATAAATCTATTTTATATTTTATAACTCTTACCAAAACAGACTAAATGCTCTAATTAAGAAAATCAAGCTATCCTTTATTTGGTCATTCATCCTTAATTTCCAGATGAAAAATACAAAAATAAATATAAATATGCATGACAATAGAATTATTAAATTTACTTTTTTTTAATATTTTTTTAACTGTACATATATTTATAATTTTTTTAATTATATGCATATATGATGGAACGATCTTGTAGTTTATCTTATCTGTATTTATTAAAAAAAAAAAAATGTATACACAGATACAAAAGTTAAAATATATATATAATAAATATATATATTTATATATAAGGCCATATTAGCAATTATCAAACACTTTAAAGTATGCAAGCAATTTACTCTAAAATTTTACTTTATTTTCTTTTAAAAATAAGCTAGGTTAGGTTATTTAAGAACATAATAAAATTTCTCAAAATAAAACTAGTTCTAGAATGTTCTAACAAAATAACATAAAAAACAAAAAGGAAAAAAACTACAATACCTGGGAAGAAGAAGCGATGGAGGTGCTGGAGATGGTGGTGCTATTGCTTGAGTTGGGATCGGGCAGCGATGCAGCGGCACGGGAGCGATCCGCCGGGATCTGGGCCGAGCTCCCTCCCGAGAGAGCTTGCACAGCCTTGCCCCAACTCAAAGCCCTAATCATATCCAGAGCCAGCGACAACGGCGAATTCACCGGTGCAATGACGGACCCTTGACCGGAATCACCGGCCACGGCATCACGCACCGGCGCCGATCGCGCCCGCGAGGGCTGGGGCTCGAATGTGGGGGATGAAATGGAAAGGGGTGTGTAGGATTGTGCTTGGAGGTGGATCGAGTGGTACTGAAGATCGTCAAGGAGGTCGTTGGCAGAGTCGGATGCGTCCTTGAGCTGGCGGAGAAGGTCGAGAAGGCCGGCGTCCGGTGAAGGGGTGTTCTCGGCGGCGCGGGCTAGGGCTGGGATGTTGGACATCGAGAGGCGGAGACGCTCGAGGTCATCGTCAAAGGCGGAATGCGATGATTGGTCCTCGGAGAGGTAGGCGACGAGGCGATCTAGGGCAACTTGGAGAGCTGGGGAGGCGAAGATGCCGACTGTGGAGACGATTGTGGCTGGATCCATGGCCGAGAGAGATGGATGAATGGTGCTTCTTCACTGCTGCTGCTTCTTAATTTGTGGGTTTGAGAAGCGAGATGGTCTCTTCTTAGAAAGTTAGAAATATGGTCATTATATTCAAAGGTTCATTATTGGTCCCGAAACAAGTCGTCGGACTGACTACTGAGTCTCGCCGGGCGACTTTACAATGTGAAAAAGCAATGCAAGTTCACGGCAGCTTCGCGCATTAAATTTTCTAATTTCAGGGTTTTCTTGCCTAAGTTTTAGTTGAAGGTTTTACTGATTTTCATTCTTTGGCAATTTCCAGCTTATTTTATAAAGAAATTTTTATGTGAAAAATAAATTAACAAAATTTAAAGAAGGAGAGATGTTGGAGAAAGGTCATTTACGCGTGGAAAGGTTACGATGAAGACAAAGCAACAAATAAATTTAATTATAACCGTTGATTAAGCTTGGATAGTGGAGTATGTACTGTTTTTTTTTATGTTAAGAAAAAGTTAAAAAATAAAAAAACCAATTGACTCCACTGTCACGGATTGTTCAGAAGTGTAAGCGAGTAGAACTACTTTTGAGCAATTTAAAATCAACTCGGACAAAGTTTGCATTCGATTTGGAATTTTGCCAGCTGAGCTCAAATTTGAGTTATTTGAATAGTTTTATAAACTGAACTTGAGCTATAAAATACTCAACTCGATAGGTTAGAGAGTCTAATTGAGTTCTATATATATATATGATTTAAAAAAAAAACCTAACAGCCCCAATTCCACCCCCTTTGGCCTTGGCCTTTTTCGTGAGTAACCTTGAAGCTACCCCATCCCTTTCATCTGCACATCATCCTCAGCCACCCCCTTCATCTGCAGCTGAGCATCGTCATCCGCCACCTCCTTCATTTGCAACCGTGCACTGTCCTCCACCACTCCCTTATTGATCACCGGTAAAACTCATAATCTCAAGGTCCCTGCACCTCACAATTCCATGTGCCTTGAGTACTTATGATCTGCTCGACTCTCACGTCCTCCTCACCAATATCAAGGTTAGGGTTCTCTTCTTTTCAAGGTTTTTGTTTTGCTTTATGCATTTGTTGCCATCTTTCTAATTGGTAATGTTTTGTAGTTCTATTTTGGCCAACGGAATTAAGGTTTCAACATGAGATAAGGGTATAAAGTAAAATAAAAAATATATAAAAAAAAGTTGGAGGTTGACTATTTTGCATGATATTTGAAAAAAAAAAGGAACTATTTTGAATGAGAAAGGTTTGGTTTTTATTTGTGCATAATTTGCATGTAGGTTGAGGGTCTCTTCGATTGAGTATATAATGTTTGTTTTGTATATCGGTGCATAGAACTAAGGCATCATGTTACTCTTTTTGTGTGGAATGGTGATTGTGCTTAAAAAAAATGAACTTTGTGATTTTTTTTTGGTTGGAAGATTGACATGGATATAATCATAAATGAGGTTCCCCATGCCTACTTTGCTCTATTCTAGTTCTATGTTTTATGTTGACAAATGTAATTGTGCGCGGTGTATCACAACATCTTCTTTTATTATTGACCTTAAGTGGGAATATGCCTTCCTTTAGTAGAACTTTTGCTATGGATCCGTAGCATTTCCTTGATTGGTATGTTGATATGTTTGCAAAACTTTTGTGATATTTTGGTTTATTTTGCTAAACATTTGTGTTGTTTTGCTAAATTAATGGATATCAGTTACATTTTTTTTTTCGACACTTTTACTAAATGAATGGATATTGATTACATTTTTGCTAATCACTTAATGTCTATGGTACTTTTTTGAAAATATTTTCTCTAATGGATGTTTTGTCTCTAATTTCTGTAACTAGTCCAAAAAATGTTACTTTCCCAATACCACTACTAATACAACAACAACAACAACAACAAATATGGAAGAGCTAAGAGAGGATAAATGTGCATTTCAAAGGAAAAAGAGGGCAAAGACATCAACATGTGGGTTGAATTCAAAGAAGTTGGTGATGGATGAGTGCATTTATTGCAAGACTAAGATTTCAATACTTGCAAGTGGTTGTACAACACACTTTTTAAGACATTGGAAGAGTTGTTTGACGAAAGAGAGGCATATGAATAATCAACAAACAATTAGTTTCCAAGAAGTTGAGAAGGAATGTGATAGCACAATCATGGCACTGGTAGTTATGGATGAGAAATTGGACATGATGAAAATGAGAACATCTGTTGCCCATAGGATTCTTATGCATGAACATCTATTTTCATCACGGAGGATGAAAGTTCTAACATGATGCTATAAAGGGAATGCCTCAATGGAAAAAGTTTTCTCGTGTCATAGCTAAAAAAGATTGCATGATGGTGTATGAGAACTAGAAAAAGAAATTGGTTTCATTGTTGAAAAATGTTAATAAGTTTAGTTTAACAATAGATATGTGGTTGTCATCACCTCAAAAAATGGAGTACATGGTTCTAATTGGAAACTTTCTAGATAATAATTGGAAGTTACAAAAATGTGTTCCAAATTTTATGCATCTTCCTCCTTTTCTTCATGGTATTGACATTGCTGATAGTGTTTACAAATGTTGCAAGGAGTGGGAAATTGAGAATAAGGTCTACACTACTTTGGTTGACAATGCTACCAAGAATGATGTTGCAATTAGAAATTTAAAAGATACCTTTTCAAAACATAAGAAATTGCTTTTGTAAGGGAAAGATATTTCATGTTCGTTGCATAGCTCACAACTTAAATATTATGGTTTAGTATGGTCTTCAAAAGATTGGGAGCATCATCAAAGATATTCTTGACAGTGTGATCCACATCAAACAATTTGAGCAATGACTAATCATGTTTTCGGAGATTGTATAGTAATTGCAATTGCCTTATAAAAAAACTTGTTACTGATTGCAAAACAAGGTGGAATTTGACTTATGATATGTTATTTATTGCAATGTCCTTTAGAGAGGTATTTCCAACATATAAGGATCATCATGATTCCACCTATGAATGTTGTCCAAGCAATGAGGACTAGAAAAAGGTAGGAAATGTTTGTGAAATTCTTCAAGTTTTTAGTTCAATCACCAATATTATTTTTTGGAAGTGAGTGTCCTATCTTAAACTTGATTTTAAATGAAGTTTATTGTGTGAAAACTTTGCTAGATAGAAAATATCAAGAAAGTAGGGATATAGATAATTTCATTAATTTTTGACATGGTTGTAAACATGAAAAATTAGGTTTGATAATGTTAGATTTTGTATTTTGTACTAGTGGACCCTATATGGGTTATACATAAGCCTATGGGCCTTACACCAAAAAGTCTCAAGACTTAGTGGCTCAACCCATATACCTATATATAAACCCATTATACTTCTATAACACAACCGATGTGGGACTATATTTCCAACACCCTCCCTCAAGTTCAACTGGGTCATTTTTTTTTTCCAAGTTTGAACTTGCTCAGACTTGTACACCAGAGGTCTGTTTTTACTAGGACTTGTACACTACTGTGTCTCAGAGGTCCTACACACATGGACTTGTACACTATTTGTGTCTCAGAGGTCCTACTCGCATGGATTTGTACACTACTTGTGTCTTTTTTTTTAAATGGGCTCCACTATATTTCTCTGATACCGTGTTAAGATAGGAAAACTAATTTGTATATCACATTAGTAAAAGAGTACAAGGATATATATAGAGAAATATTAGGGTTTTGTGGTATGGGCCCAATATGGCTCATTAACTAAATATAAACCATAACATAACTCTAACACTCCCCCTCAAGCTGGAGCATATATATCGAGCATGCCCAGCTTGTTACATAAATTACTAAAGACTTTAACATTTAAACCGTTGGTGAAGATATCCGCCAGTTGCTCAGATGACTGGGTATATGGCGTAGAGATAACTCCCTTCAATACCATATCACGTACATAGTGACAATCAACCTCCACATGCTTGGTACGCTCATGGAATGTTGGATTATTTGCAATGAAGATGTCGGTCTGGTTATCACAGAACATATGCATAGGTATTGTGATGGAGAATCCCAACTCAGATAGAAAAGACTGCACCCAAACCATCTCATAAGCTGTCTGTGCCATCGATATGTACTCTGCTTCTGCACTTGATCTCGAAACCACATTCTGCTTCTTGCTTCGCCAAGTAACCAAGTTTCCACCAACATACGTACAGAAACCCGACGTAGACTTTCTGTCTCCTTTATCGCCAGCATAACCTGAATCAGAATAGGCTGCAACGTCCAGGTGAGCATGATTCTTGTAGAGAAGACCTTTGCTAGGAGCTCCTTTAACATATGCAAGAACCCTTAGAGCATCCTTGCCAATGAACTTCTCGTGGCTCATGCATAAACTGACTCAAGAGTCCGACTGCGGAACATATATCAAGACGAGTAACTGTCAGATAAATGAGCTTGCTAATCAGACGCCTGTATTGACCCGGATCTTTGAGAAATGGGGAAGATGTCTCCCAGAAGGGTGGTGACTGTTCAATAGGTGTACTCTCTGGTTTACAACCCAATAAACCAGTCTTTTCAAGTAAGTCCAACACATACTTCCGCTGTGAGAGCGTCATCTTTCCTTTGGCATATGCAAACTCAATACCAAGGAAGTATCTGGGTCGTCCCATGTCTCGTGTAACGAAATGCTTCATCAAATGTTCCTTAGTCCTCTGAATGCCCTGACAATCGCTACCCGTCAACAAGATGTCATCGACATATACCGCAAGTACAACACATCCAGATGAAGTGTTTTTATAGAACACAGAATGATCCACATTGCACCTGCAAAAACCATCTACAACCGCAATTACACTAAACTTGTCAAACCATGCACGAGGACTTTGTTTCAGACCATAGATCGCTTTCTTAAGCTGGCAGACTAGATTCTCCCCTTGAGCAACATACCCCGGAGGTTGCTCCATAAACAGAGTCTCAACTAAATCTCCATAGAGAAAGGCATTCTTCACATCAAGTTGACAAAGGGCCCATGATTGATTTATAGCTACCGACAGTAGAATGCGAATAGAATTCAGACGAGCAACCGGTGAAAAGGTCTCAGCATAATCAACACCATGAGTTTGAGTAAAACCACGGGCCACCAACCGGGCTTTGTACCGATCAACTGTGCCATCCACTTTGTGCTTGACAGAGAAGACCCATCGGCAAGTGACGACGCTGGCATTAGCAGGGCGAGGCACGAGCTCCCATGTACCACGAGATCTCAAGGCTTCCATTTCCTCATCCATTGTTGTCTGCCATTGTGGAAGCAAATGCGCTTCCTGGTAGGTCCTAGGAATTGATTCAGCAGACAAAGAAAGAGCAAAGGTGCGGAATGATGGGTGAAGATTATCATAAGAAACAAAAAGTGGGATGGGATGTTTAGTACAAGAACGAATACCTTTGCGAAAAGCAATGGGAAGATCAAGAGACGGATCTGCATCGTCCGGAGAGGGGATTGGAAGGGGCGGAGCTGGCAGTGGTAGATATTGGCGGCGATGATAAACCTGTCCAAAACGGCCATCTTCTGTGTCCATTGGAGGAGGTGTTACACTAGGCATAGGCACATACGGAGAGACCGAAATAGGAATGGGAAGAACAATATCAGATGACGTGGTCAACATATCATGAGAAACCGAGTCAGAAAAAAATGATTGAGACTCAAAAAACGTGACATCCATAGACACATAATACTTTCGACTAGTTGGATGAAACAAACGGTATCCACGTTGGGTGCGGGAATATCCAACAAAGACACATTTAATCACACGCGGGCGCAACTTGTCTAAACCAAGAGTTAAATCCTGAATAAAACCAACACAACCGAAAACACGAGGGGACAAGTGAAATAACTCGGTATCAGGTAGAAGACGACGTAAAGGAACCTCTCCCCCTAAGGGTGCAGAAGGCATACGATTAATAAGATAGACTGCAGTTAAGATAGCATCTGACCACAAATACATAGGAACGTTACGCTCTACCAAAAGAGTACGCGCAACATCCAAGATGTGACGATGCTTTCTTTCAGCAACCCTATTCTGCTGAGAGGTGTGCGGACAGGTGGTTTGATGAATAATCCCAAAGGATGTATATAAAGAATTTACGGTAGAAGATACAAATTCTAAAGCATTATCGGTGCGAAAACATTTGATAACAGTAGAAAACTGATTTTTTATTTCCAAAATGAATGTTTTAAGGACATCAGCAATAGACCGATGGTCTTTTAACAAATATACCCATGACACTCAGGAAAAATCATCAACAAACACAACATAGTAACGATGACCAGAAATAGACGCGGCCTTAGAAGGTCCCCAAACATCACAATGAACTAAATCAAATAATGACCGACTAGACACTAGAGTAGAACGTTTAAAGGTAGCACGATGATGTTTACCCAACTGACACGACTCACATTGAAAAGGCTCGACCCTAATCCAAGGCAAAGCCTGCTGAAGACGACTAAGAGAAGGATGACCCAATCTACAGTGCCATATGAGTGATGACTCGGAGGTAGAAACAGAAGCTTCCAAACCACGAGGAATATCATCACGCACCAACGTATACACTCCATCACCACGATTACGCCCCAAACCAATCCTCTTCCCCGTCTGCAGATCCTGAAAAATGCAGTGAAAAGGGAAAAATGTCACGCTACAATTCAAATGTTTGGTGATTGTAGAAACGGATATCAAGTTGACTGGAAATTCAGGTATGAAAAGAACATCATTTAGTTTGAGCTGAGAGGAAGCCTGCACAACTCCCTCCCCAGACACTAAGCACGATCGTCCATCGGCAATTGCCACAGAACGAAAAGCAGATGGAGAAAGATTTTGAAAAAAAGGTTTTGTACCTGTCATGTGAGAGGAGGCCCCAGAGTCAATAATCCAGGAACTGTCCCTGGAAGCAAGAAAAGCATTACCTGAGGAAACAGAAGAAGAGACTATGGCTTGAGAAGCTATGCCTTGGAAGCAAGAAAAGCATTACCTGAGGAAACAGAAGAAGAGACTATGGCTTGAGAAGCTATGCCCTGTAGCTGTTGAAACCGTGGAAAGTCAGCCTAAGAGATGGTGACTAATTGTTCAGCACCAGAAGTGGATGACGGATCGACCACCTCAGTACTAGCATTGGCCACTGCGGGGCGACCATGCTTATCCCAACAACGATCCTCAGTGTGGCCTGTCCGTCGACAGAAGGTACACATAAACCTACCCCGAGAATCACCATGGCCAGCTCCTCGACCACCACGAGAGGAGCCTTTACCACCACACCCACGAGAAGTTAGGAAGGCGGACTGATCAGAGGACACAACGGGCGATGGAGATGTGGATGTAGAAGACAGGCGAAGCACGCTAGCATAAACACCAGCAAGATTAGGCATTCTCTCAGAACTCAGAATAGAACCCTTCACCTGGTTTTGCACCTCAAGAGGAAGCCCGGAAAGGTATGCGATGACTGCAACTTCATTCCGGTAACGACGAAGGGTGGCCATATCAAGAACTAATGGCTGGTAAATATCTAGCTCATCCAATAGGCTACGAATGTGAGTGAAGAACTGAGGGGCGGTACGATCGCCTTGACGGGCTGTAAACAGTTGCTCATACAACTTAAAAATGCGGGAGATATTATTTTCATTTCCATATGTCAATTTGCACATCTCCCAAATTGCCTTTGCGGTAGTCAACATCACCACACTACAGGCAATATCTGGCTCCATACTACTTATCAAACTGCATCATCCTCAGCAAGCCAATCAGCATACTTGGCATCCTTAGAGTTCGGCAGATCTGCCGTGAGATACGACGATTTCTTATGAGCCATAAGGAACTGCTCAAAACTCTGTGCCCAAAAAACATAGTTCCTCCCATCTAACTTTTGCGAGGTACAATGGAGATTCTTAATTAAAGAATCATTAGACGAAGACATGACGACGGAGAGACAAATCCTTCAGCAACAAGACAAAGGCATCACTGGTGAGGGCTGAGGAACATCACCAGGTGCCCATAGACCAACAAGAATGGCGAGAGATGAGCGACGGCGGTGGCGGTGGCGGCGGCGGTGTCTAGGGTTTAACCCAGTGCTCTGGTACCATGTTAGATTTTGTATTTTGTACTAGTGGGCCTTATATGGGTAATACGTAAGCCTATGTGCCTTACACCAAAAAGTCTCAAGACTTAGTGGCTCAACCGATATACCTATATATAAACCCATTACACTTCTGTAACACAACCGATGTGGGACTATATTTCCAACAGATAAGTATTAGGGTGAATGCAATTTGTTGATGGAAATTGGTGCCATTTAATTTATATCCAAGGTGCAAAATGAGAGTTATTGAATTTTGCTTTCCTAAAATGTATTCTTCGTTAGATGCATAAACTTGCGTTCTTGATTGGAAGAATTGTTTGTATAAGCTCTATAGTTAGTATGTTGCTGAATTTCAATCCATTGGTTGTGAAAATAATGCTAAAAATTTAACAATTGCTGGAGTTAGTTGTGCAAACACTATCAGTGGCCAAAGTTTTTCCTTGTTATAGTATAAATTTTCAGAGTTTGTGAAAACCGTTGAAACCATTTCTCCACAAAAATTAGATTTGGATACTTACCTTGAAGAGGGGTGTTATATTTATGATGGAGATTGAAGTAAATTTGATGCTTTGGATTGGTGGAAGGCAAATACTTTAAAATATTAAATTTGGGCTAAGATGGCTAGGTATGTTCTAGTAATACCCGTCACTACTGTAGCTTCTGAAGGCACTTATAGTGTCGGTGGAAGAATTATTGACTCATATCATGCTTCATTAGCTCTTGAAACTACGCAAGGTTTAATATGGGGAGGTGCTTGGTTGCGTTGTTCTTATGGCTTCAAGAAAAAGAGCAAGATATTACTAACTTTTTTTTTTTCTTTGAACTTATTAAGATTTTATTTTGTACTTGACATAATTATATTTTAACATTGTTCTTTTTCATCTTACAGAAAGAGAATAAAGTCAAATAAGTTATTCTTCCTATCAAATCTTGATCTTTGGTTGATGATCTCCCATGTGAATCAATTTGCTCATTTGGACAATGATAGTGTTTTATGGAAACTCTTATCTAATTTGAACAATTGTCATTCTATTTCTATGATTTGGTTCCTAAAAAAATTATTGGACAATCATATTATCCTCATATTTAGTTTTGGTTCTTGGTTTGCATCATTAAGGTCTTGCAATATGCACTCTCAATATTCTAATTCGTGACTGCTATTTTAGTTGTATGATCTGTTGTGTGAAATTCCATCTTCTTATTGCACTTGTTTTAGTTTTGGTGCTTAGATTTTGTATTTTTGATGATGAAAAATGATGAAAATTTGCATTGCATTTTTACTTACAAATAACACACATGACATCTATTTTCTTAGATTACTGGTTTTCAGCATATAATTCTTTTCTATATTTGCTATTATTTTTCCAAGGTTTTGAATTAACATTAATGTTGGAATTAGATGTCTTTGTAGTTGATGAAAAATTTTGCAGTCAAAGTAAATGACTCATCCAATATCTATTTTCTTAGATTAACTGCTTCTAGCATAATTCTTTTCTATATTTACAATGATTCTTCCAAAATTCTGAATCCATATTTAGCATTTGGAATATGTGAGAATAGAAAAAATAGTTTGGATATCTCATTGGTAAAAGAGTACAAGGATATATATAGAGAAATATTAGGGTTTTGTGGTATGGGCCCAATATGGCCCATTAACTAAATATAAACCATAATATAACTCTAACACTCCCCCTCAAGCTGGAGCATATATATCAAGCATGCCCAGCTTGTCACATAAATTACTAAAGACTTTAACATTTAAACCCTTGGTGAAGATATCCGCTAGTTGCTTAGATGACTGGGTATATGGCGTAGAGATGACTCCTTTTAGTACCATATCACGTACATAGTGACAATCAACCTCCACATGCTTGGTATGCTCATGGAATGTTGGATTATTTGAAATGAAAATGGCGGCCTGGTTATCACAGAACATATGCATAGGTATTGTGATGGGAAATACCAACTCAGATAGAAGAGACTGTACCCAAACCATCTCACAAGCTGTCTGTGCCATCGATCTATACTCTGCTTCTGCACTCGATCTTGAAACCACATTCTGTTTCTTGCTTCGCCAAGTAACCAAGTTTCCACCAACATACGTACAGAAGCCTGACGTAGACTTTCTATCTCCTCTATCGCTAGCATAACCCGAGTCAGAATAGGCTGCAACATCCAGGTGACCATGATTCTTGTAGAGAAGACCTTTGCCAGGAGCTCCTTTAACATATGCAAGAACCCTTAGAGCACCCTGCCAGTGAACTTCTCGTGGCTCATGCATAAACTGACTCAAGAGTCCAACTGCGTAACATATATTAGGACGAGTAACTGGCAAATAAATGAGTTTGCCAATCAGACGCCTGTATTGGCCCGGATCTTTGAGAAATAGGGAAGATGTCCCCCAGAAGGGTGGTGACTGCTCAGTAGGTGTACTCTCTGGTTTACAACCCAATAAACCAGTCTCTTCAAGTAAGTCCAACACATACTTCCGTTGTGAGAGCGTCATCTTTCCTTTGGCATATACAAACTCAATACCAAGGAAGTATCTGGGTCGTCCCATGTCTCGTGTAACAAAATGCTTCATTAAAGCTCCTTAGTTCTCTGAATGCCCTGACGATCGCTACCAGTCAACAAGATGTCATCAACATATACCGCAAGTACAACACATCCAGATGAAGTGTTCTTGTAGAACACAGAATGATCCACATTGCACCTGCGAAAACCATCTGCAACTGCAATTACACTAAACTTATCAAACCATGCACGAGGACTTTGTTTCAAACCATATATCGCTTTTTTTAACTTGCAGACTAGATTCTCCCCCTGAGCAACATACCCCGGAGGTTTCTCCATAAACACAGTCTCAACTAAATCTCCATAGAGAAAGGCATTCTTCACATCGAGTTGACAGAGGGCCCATGATTGATTTATAGCTATCGATAGTAGAATGCGAATGGAATTCAGACGAGCAACCGGTGAAAAAGTCTCAGCATAATCAACACCATAAGTCTGAGTAAAACCACGGGCCACCAACCGGGCTTTGTAGCGATCAACTGTACCATCAGCTTTGTGCTTGACAGAGAAGACCCATCGGCAAGTGACAACGCTGGCATCAACAGGGCGAGGCACGAGCTCCCATGTACAACGAGATCTCAAGGCTTTCATTTCCTCATCTATTGCCATCTGCCATTGTGGAAGCAGACGTGCATCCTGATAGTTCCTGGGGATTGACTCAGCAAACAAGGAAAGAGCAAAGGTACGGAAAGACGGGTGAAGATTATCATAAGAAACAAAAAGTGAAATGGGATGTTTGGTACAAGAACGGATACCTTTGCGAAAAGCAATGGGAAGATCAAGAGATGGGTCTGCATCATTCGGGGAGATGATCGGAGGGGCCGAATCTGGCGGTGGTACATGTTGGCGACGATGATAAGCCTGTCCAAAACGACCATCATTTGGATCTACTGGAGGAGGCATCACACTAGGTATAGGTACAGGCGGAGTGACAGAAACAGGAATGGGAAGAACAATATCAGATGACGTAGTCAACACATCGTGAAAATCCGAGTCAGAAAAAAAAGATTGAGACTCAAAAAACGTGACATCCATGGAGACATAATATTTTCGACTAGTCGGGTGGTACAAACGATATCCACGTTGGGTATGGGAATATCCAACAAAGACACATTTAAGTGCACGCGGGCACAACTTATCCAAACTAGGAATTAAATCCTGAACAAAACCAACACAACCAAAAACACGAGGAGACAAGCGAAACAACTCAATATCAGGAAGAAGACGACGTAGAGGGACCTCTCCTCCTAGGGGGGCAGAAGGCATACGATTAATAAGATATACTGCAGTTAAGATAGCATCAGACCACAAATACCTAGGGACATTACGCTCCACTAAGAGAGTGCGTGCAACATCTAAGATGTGACGATGCTTTCTTTCAGCAACCCCATTCTGCTGAGAGGTGTGTGGACAGGTGGTTTGATGAATAATCCCATAGGATGCACACAAAGAATTCACAGCAGAAGATACAAATTCTAAAGCATTATCAGTATGAAGACATTTGACAACAGTGGAAAACTGATTTTGTACTTCCAAAATAAATTTTTTAACGACATCAATAATCGACTGACGGTCTTTTAACAAATATACCCATGATACTTGGGAAAAATCATCAACAAACACAATATAGTAACGATGACCAGAAATAGACGCGACTCTAGAAGGTCCCCAAACATCACAATGAACAAGATCAAATGGCGATCGACTGGACACTAAAGTAGAACGTTTAAAAGTAGCACGATGATGCTTACCCAATTGACACGACTCACATTGAAATGACTCGACCCTAATCCAAGGCAAAGCTTGTTGAATACGACTAAGAGAAGGATGACCCAATCTACAGTGCCATATGAGTGATGACTCGGTGTCCGAAATAGAAGCTGCCAAACCACAAGGAGTATCATCACACACCAACGTATACACCCCATCACCACGATTACGCCCCAAACCAATCCTCTTCCCCGTCCGCAGATCCTGAAAAGTGCAGTGAAAAGGGAAAAAGGTAACACTACAATTCAACTGTTTAGTGATTGCAGAAACAGATAGCAAGTTGACAGGAAATTCAGGTACGAAAAGAACATCAGTTAGTTTAAGCTGAGAGGAAGCCTGCACAACTCCTCCGTACACTAAGCAAGATCGTCCATCGGCAATTGGCACAGAACGAAAAGCAGATGGAGAAAGATTTTGAAAAAAAGATTTTGTACCTGTCATGTGAGAGGAGGCCCCGGAGTCAATAATCCAGGAACTGTCCCTGGAAACAAGAAAGGCATTACCTGAGGAAATAGGAGAAGAGACTATGGCATGAGAAACTGTGCCTCGTAACTGCTGGAACCGCGCAAAGTCAGCCTGAGAGATAGTGACTAACTGTTCAGCACCAGAAGTAGGTGACGGATTGACCAACTCTGTACTAGCATTGACCACTACCGGACGACCATGTTTATCCCAGTAACGATTCTCAGTGTGGCCCGTCCGTCGACAAAAGGTGCACACAAACCTACCCCGAGAATCACCACAGTCGGCTCCTCGAACACCACGAGATGAGCGTTGACCATGCCCACGAGACGAAGACATGACGATGAAAAGACAAATCCTTCAGCAACGAGACAAGGGCATCACTGTGATGGCTGAGGAACATCACCAGGTGCCCGTAGAACAACGGGAACGGCGAGAGATGAGCGGTGGCTAGCGGTAGAGGTGGCGGTGGTGGATTGAAGGCTAGGGTTTGGTGGCGACGGCGATGGCGGCTAGGGTTTTGGGTGGCCTCTAGGGTCTAACCCAGTGCTCTGTACCATGTGAGAATAGGAAAAATATTTTGGATATCTCATTGGTAAAAGAGTACAAGGATATATATAGAGAAATATTAGGGTTTTGTGGTATGGGCCCAATATGGCCCATTAACTAAATATAAATCATAATATAACTCTAACAGAATAAGATGACTATGTAGATGTGTCATTACTTGACAACTATAATTTTCTTTCTATCTTTAGTTAGTTGGTCATAAGACCTCTCGAACGAGCAGATTTTAGAGATGTTAAAAGTGAGCTTGTACTTCTTGCATTACCTGCTGTAGTTGGACAACTTCTTGATCCATTGGCACAACTTTTGGAGACAGCATATATTGGTAGACTAGGTAACTCACTGGTGCCATAACTTCTTATCATATATTCTCTTATTTCTCTTACCCCTGAAATTCTTTATATCTTGGAGGCATCTATATAATTGAAGAATGACGTTGTGCTTTAATCTTATCAGAAACCAAAATTTTCCTGCAGATGTTTATTTAAGTTGTTGTTGTTGTTGTTTTTTTCTTTTTTTTTCTTGTGTGTGTGTGTGGAGGGTCAAGAACCAATTTTCAAATCCTATCTGTTTAATGTTCCTCTTCTTAGCATCACAACATCTTTTGTAGCAGAAGACATTGCAAAGAATGCTATTTGACAATATGGTATAGATAAGATAGTAGGCTTACAACTTATATTTTTCATTTCTATAGTGAGGACTTTGAAATTCTTCTATTTCACAGTAAAAAACTCTTTGATCAAATTAATGGGATTTTTGTATATCTGGCATCTAATTAATCACTTTCAGTAGAAAATTATGAGCATGGAGAAACTTCAAATGATGTAGCACCGAGGATGCGATTTTTAACTATTTTCACAGCTTTACTTTTGGCTGCAACCATTGGTACCATTGAAGCTTTAGCCTTATATTATGGAGCTAATATTTTTCTCAACATAATGCGCATATCATCTCTAAGTCATAAATTAGACATTGGTGGGACAGAAATGTTCACATTGTTAACCTACATAAATTATTCTCGAGTAATCATTCCCAATATATCAATGTTCATCATTTCCTACATCCCAATTAAAAATCCATATACGTCCTTGAAGCTGGTTGATATTTATTATGAGAGTTGATAATATTTCATTTATGCATCTAGTTTTATGTTCTAGTAATCATTTGTTGACATGCTTTTTCTGAGCAGACTTTGCCAATGAGATACGAGGCACAACAATTTCTCTCTTTGAGAGCCTTGGCCCTTGGGTGCTTCTGCCAATGTGATTGTTCTGGTTGTTCAAGTTGTTTCCTGTGGTTTTAAAGATACAAAGACACCTCTAGTGTGTATAGGTAAGTGTACTAGATAAATTGTTGACTTATTTTGGTTTAGTTAGATTTATATTGACCTAACAGTTATGCTTGCATAATTCCTTATTTTCTCTTATTCCATTGTGATCTTATAATGCCTATAACTAGACCACGTACTTTGATTATCATCACTCTAAGTTGCGAGAAAATACTTTTGTATAGGTTTCTCATAATAGATTCACTCAGTCATCCCTTAATTCCTCTGTAGACAACTTCTACTGCTTGAAGGATTTAGGAAGACAACTGCTCCTAGTTAGGATAAGATACTTTTGCTTGAACATCTTTTCATGCTTTTAGCTGTCACACCAACGAACACAATAATGAAAGCAAGAATTAATCAAGCATATATTTGTGAAAGTACTATAACATGGGATATCTGCTTAATGATCCAACTTAATTCTTTCTCATATGCTATAGCTTGTAGATGATGTCTAAGTTTTGATTCCCACATCGTGATAAATCTATTGTTCAATTCTGTTCAGTCTCTCATGGAGAAGCATTGACTTTGATATCAATAGGATGAGAAGTAAGGTACATAACTAAATTTACTTCAAATTCTCATACTCTATTTCTTTACTATATCTCATTAATTTATATTTTATTCACACTAGGCATACCGGTTGGCACTAGAATAGAATTCTTTTTAGCATAAACTTGTGCATTTATAGAACTTGTTGTATATTATTCATTAGATTCATAGTCTAACATCTTTAATATTAAGAAATGAAACACGTTGTTGGTTTACTACCAATGAATGTAATCAGCTTAATGAAGCTTGAATTATGATGTATAAGCTATGTTGTAATATACATTATGTGTTTACTTATTGTTCCTTGGAAATGAGCTTAAACAAGCTCAAGTTGAGCTCATATTTATGAGCTTTGATTCAAGCTGAGTTGTGCTATTTGGATGTTATTGGTAAGTCAAGCTTCACAAACCGAGCTCAAGTAGTTCGATTAATATACAAGTCAAACTTGAGCAACAAAAATTAAGGCTCCAAGGAGCTCGAGCCAAACTTCAAGCTTTGAGTTTTATTTATGAACCAAGCTTGAGCATGCCAATAGTCGACTCAGCTTGGCTTGTTTACACCCCTAGCGGTGCCACGTTGGTCAATGTTTTTAAGGTAAGAAAAAAAAAAGACTAATTCATTTGCCAAAGGAGAAATAAAATAACTATTTTATATTATGGAGACAATATGCCAAAGACCTATAGGTCAAGTGTCAATAGGACCCTAGTGTGTGAATGGAGACCCAAAATCGAACTCTAAAAAGTGCGCCTGAGAAGTTAACTCTACATCACTACTAGGTGAGTGTATGTGCGGCAAATGTGCCATCAATGAGGCCTGCCCTTGATCCATAGCGTCTTGTAAACCTTGTTAAAAAAAAAAAAAAATTAGTAGCGGAAAAAATTTGTCACTCTCTTCCTTATTATTATATAAAAAGTATAAGAAATTTCATATGACATTTTAATTTAAATCATTTGATTTTTGAAAATTTTTTAAAGGTTTTGTTTTAGTTGTAATGATTTTTTTTTTTTTTTGAGTTAATTGAATTTGATTTAATTAAGGTCTACTTGGATACATTTTTAAAATTAATATTTAATTTATAATTTTTTTGATAACTTTCAATCTTTAATAATTGTTTGAGTAATATAACTCTATTACATGTTTAGATTAATATTTATTTAATCATTTGTATTTATTCATATTTGTGTTGCGGCTGAGGATTACTGGTGAAGATGCATGCTATATTAAAAATTGCCATTTATAAGGAATACTTTAAAAATTGATTTAATTTCTATCTTTATAATTAATGAACTCATTGATTAATTTAAGTTGATTCCTTTTTTTTCTAGCTATTAGTCTGATAATTAATTAAATTTTGCAAACAAATTATCTCATAGCAATGAATGTTCACTTGCAATTTTTTTTTTAAATATAAAGTACAACTTGAAAAACAAAACCACCAAAACTTCAACATACTGTGTAAAAAAGGCAATTTCAACCAAGACATCTTCCAAAAGATGATGGATGAAGATAACACATATATAATGGCACCCGAGGAACACTATCAAAGTGATTATTGACTGATGTTTCAATATACAAAAATTGAGTAAAAGTCAAGAACAATTTATTCTGTAATTTGAATGCAAGCAATGAGACCAACACCAGATGAAGGAAAGTAGCAAAATATGAAATGCCTGATAATAAAGGAGGAAATTTCCCTCCATTTCTCATGTAATGATCCACAAATTTAACATTTCAATCTAAAAACTAAATTTAACTAATTTCTGCCATTTTGCAATCACACAAAGTCATACAAAAAGAATGGTACAGCAAATGCAGTAACATTAGCAAACAAATCACAAGCATATATGAAAAGCACTAATAAATCCATCATACCAAAATAGAGACAACAAATATTATGTTAACATGGTAAATAAGAAAAATATCTAAATAAATGAACTAGAAACCATAAATTAAAGCAAAAAACATCATATAAACCCTAAATCGTAGACATGCTATAAGAAGTTGAAGGGAAACATTAGATCTAGAGGGTTTTAAAGAAAAGAAAGCATGAATTACAACAAACATTCAATTAACCTTCTTATATATATAACAACCAAATAAATGGACAAAAAAATCATGAATTAAAGCAACAAATATCAACATTTTAAACTAGGAAAATTTACATTCTAGACATGCAATTATGACCACTAATGTACTCGCTGTCTGTAGTCATGACATGCAATTTATATATGTCTTACTTGTCTTGGGGGGAAGGGAACACATGATGGTAGACTTTTTAGGGATGATTTACCTAAGCATAATGAATTAAAGGTTCTAACCGGTAAATAAATTATTCTTGAGTTGCTTTTTAAGATCTCAACAACAAAATAGTTCCTCAAACCATTGGCTAACAAAAAGTTTTCATTTGTTAGGTTTCTACTACTTGGTGGATTCTAGATATGAAAATTACCCTGTTTTTTCACTTTTTTAAGGACAAAAATATCACTTAAGTTCTTGGGCCGATGAACGTCAACTAGAAACACCTCAAGAGTTTTTTTAACATGAAACATGCTAGTGCTAGGAATGTAATCGAGAGGGCATTTGGTATTACAAAAATTTGTTGCAAAATTCCACCTAGCCCAAGTTTTTATAATATAACCACCCAACAACATATTATTAATGCTTGTTGCATAACTTTATTTAGATGGAGATGGTCGAAGACTTTGCAAAAAATGAACTTCATAATTTACTTTTAGACTAGAACATGCAAGATGTGCCAGATAACATTACATTTGTTGATCCAACAGATGAATGCAAACAATTTAGATTTGGCATGCTTACAAATATGTTTAATACTTGGCAGTAAAGTCAATTTTATTAATTTAGCCATGTAATGAGTGTGAGTACTTTTGTTTGTGTGTGTGTGTGTTTATCAAAGCTTGTTTATTTTTTTTCCTTAGCCAACACATGTTTGCATTGATGTTTAAAATATGTGGAGTAAATATTACTGTAGATCACCTAATTATACCAAATTCTCACTTTGGATACCAAATTTTGATTTGTATCAAAATGGTCACCTCATTTTAATTTGGTTTCAAAAAGATGTTACTCAAAGGAATCCGGTGAAATTATGCTGAAGTGGACATCGGCAATCCAATGTGGTCGACTGATTTCCACATCATACGTCCCAATGGCCTTGCCATGTGGATTAAATGCCATCACATCACCTGCCCCAATGGCATGACATGGATCATAGTGGCATTTTAATCAACATGGCAAGGCCATTAGGGCAGGTGATATAGAAATCCGGTGACCACTTTGGATTGCCGCGATCCACGCTTGCATAATCTCACCGGATTCCTTTGGGTAATATTTTTTTGAAACTAAATTGAAATGAGATGACCATTTTGATACAAATTAAAATTTGGTAACCAAAGTAAGAATTGGGTATAATCAGGTGATCTACAGTAATATTTACTCAAATATGTGTTATGAAATATATTTGAAGTGCTTGATGGGTATTTCAATTAAGTCTTATATAACATGTCTTATTTTAAGTGTTTGATATTGATTTGAATTAAATGTTATTTGAAGCATTTGAATTTGGCTAATATGTCTTATGTTATGCTCTTATATTTGTTTAGTATGGATTCAAATTTACAACTGAGAGGTAGGGGACAAAATAAACATTATTAGACATAGGATAAAGATAATGCCCTCATCAATGCCTTACTTGAACTATTCACAAACCCTTTATGGCATGCTGAGAATGGGTTTCGTAATGGGTATCTTGTTCAGATTGAGAGAATGATAAAGGAAAATCTTCAACAAAGTACACTGAAAGCCTTGCCTAATATCGAGTCAAGGGTGAAGCTATTTAGAAAGCAAACTACTGTGATTGTTGATATTCTACAAATTAGTAGTTTTGTTTGTAATTATGAAAGATGAACTATCAGGTGCGAGAAAAGTGCATTTGATGAATATATTAAGGTGTGTATTGCATTTGTAATTTATATAATTAATTGATGGATGTGTTTTTGGACTTATTAACTTTTTTTAATTGAATATAGAATCACAAAGAGGCAATTGATCTCTATGAAAAAATCTTTTTCTTTCTTTAATGACCACGCTCAAGTATTCACAAAGGATAGTGCGCATGGCAATGCATGATGGGATACTGGAGATGATGCGAAGCAATATGCACATAAGAGCATTAGTCTAGACAAGGAACCAAGTTTCTCTCAACTACCAAATGATGAGATCTCTATGCCAGTGCAAGAACCTCTTGCATCTTCATCGCCCACAGCATCATAGACTAGCATCTCAAAAACACGACAAAAGAAGAAAAGTGTTGCTAGAGATCCCTCGATGGATACAATTTCTGAAAATTTCTTCAAATTTGTGGAAATGGTTGGACCAGGATTTAGGTCCATGTTTGAAACAACTTCAATTAGGGATGCCGCTCATGCAGAGCATGAAGAAAGGAGAAAATTATTGCATCAAATACTTTCTCAGGTTGATGCAGTTTCCATTCATGAAATAATGTTTATCTTGCAGGTTTTACTGAAACATGAGGATGAACTCAAGACCTTTTCAGAGTTACCCGACAACATTAAGCTATGTTTTTGTGATGTACTTTTAGCAAGATTAGGATATAACCAGCCTAATGTGTGAACCATATTAGCCAGCCTAGTTCAACATCGGGTATGTTATAAACTATATGTATAGCGTTTTCCTTCTTTTAAATGTGTGTCATTGTCATAACTTTTCAATATCGTAAGAACTTTTAAAGGTGTGCTACTTGTAAGCAGCTTCTAATAGTGTTGTAAGAGGGGTAAATATTGCTGTAGATCACCTAATTATACCCAATTCTCACTTTGGATACCAAATTTTGATTTGTATCAAAATGGTCACCTCATTTCAATTTGGTTCCAACAAGATGTTACCCAAAGGAATTCGGTGAAATTATGCTGATGTGGACGTCTACAATCCAATGTGGTCGACGGATTTCTACATCACATGTCCCAATGGCCTTGCCACGTGTATTAAATGCCATCACATCACCCGTCCCAATGGCATGACATGGATCATAGTGGCATTTTAATCAACGTGGCAAGGTCATTGGGACAAGTGATGTAGAAATCCGGTGACCACATTAGATTGCCGCGATCCACGTTTGCATAATCTCACCGGATTCCTTTGGGTAATATTTTTTTGAAACTAAATTGAAATGAGGTGGCCATTTTAATACAAATCAAAATTTGGTATCCAAAGTGAGAATTGGGTATAATTAGGTGATCTACATTAATATTTACTCGTTGTAAGTGCTTTTAAATATGTGCCTTTGTAAGAACTATGCTTTTACTATTTTCATGTTAAGTTGAATGAATCCTATTGAAAAAATGTTGTCTTGATTATTTGTTCAAAGAATATGTAGATATTAAATTGATTATGAAGTGATTATGCAGGTCAAACTAATGTTAGCTTGTTGAATATGTAGACATTCAACTGATTGTGAAGTGAATATGCAAGCCAAATTAATGCTAGCTTGTTGAATATGTAGACATTCAACTGATTATGAATTTAATATGCAGGAAATTCAATTAGTTGATGTTTCTTATTGAATATATAGCCCATTAATGTGTTGTATCCCATCTATTTATGTGCTATCTGCTTTGTTGCCAGGTTAGAATGTAAAAAAATAAAAAAATAAAAACAAATAGTTGAGGTGAGATTATTTCTTTTACTATCATAAAGTAAATTATAAAATTAACATTTACTTATAAATATGGGTGAGCAAAAACGGATCGGGACCCGGTTTTTCGGATCGGCAAAAGCTCGATCCGTATCCTCGGTTTAAACCGGGTATTGAAAACCGGGTACCCGATTTAAACCAGATCGGATATCGGATATCCGGATCCGAATTTAAGTTTCATCTATTCCATGGATTTGTTTTATACAACAACATCAACATTCATAAAAACAAACAAATATGAAAAACTTATAAATTACAAAGAGGATTAAAACCTTACATTATTCACTCTACAAAAAAAAGTCATAAAAAAAATAATAAAGAGCTTTATCAATTTTAGACATTAAAAAAGAAAATCAAATATCTTCTAAAGTATCAATTTAGAGAGGGTTGGAGGCTAGAGCGAAGAGGCGGGGGGTGATGGACGTTGAGAACTAGGGGGCTAGGATTTAAAATTTTTTTCTTTTTACTTTTAACCCTAGAAGAGTTTAAATTTATTAATATGTACATATATAAAGATAACTATATAAGCAATTAAGCATATAACTCTTTAAGTTTTTAAACGAGGGATTTTGATTTTTTTCTACTTAAGCCCTTGTAAAATTTTAAATTTATTAATATATATATATATATATATATATATATATATATATATATATATATATATATATATATATATATATATATATATATATATATGGGATTTGGATTTTCTTCTTTTTTACTCTTTTATATAATAAGAATATACTAAAAACCGGATTGGATTCGGATACCCGGTTTTTAATTTCTCCCGACCCGGATCCGATCCAGTTTTCACATTAAAAATTCGGATCGGGTACCCAAAAAATTCGGATAAAAAAAACCGGATATCGGATCAGATCATCGGATCTAGATTTTTGTGCTCACCCCTACTTATAAAGATTATTTAATTAATATTTTATTATAAAAATTAATTTGAATAATAGTTGTAATACCTAGCCTTCGAGTTAGACCTAACCCTAGGGGCAAATTCAGAATTCTAGATTTCAGTTAAATTAGGATAAACTTAAATTCAAATATTAGTCATTATCCTACTAGGACATTTACATTTGTAGTGGGTTGTTTCTAGATAAATGAATTTCAAATCAAATAAGTTAAATTTTGATATTAGTGTAATTTAAATATTATTCCTAATCATACTAGGACCTATACATTAGTGGTGGTGATCCTTAGAGAGAGAGAGTTTGGAATTTTGTTATTTATAAAACCCCAAATCTGTCAACTGAAACCCTATGTTCTTCCATTAATCCTCTCTCTCTCTTCTAACTCCTCTTGAGAAAGGATCCCCTTCTTTTCCTTCTACTTAGATTGAAGATTTGAGGTGGGAAATTGATAAGTGTTTGAGTGAACATATTTCTTCATATGTTTTATGTGCATTAAGTATCATTTTTATCATTTTTTATGTCTCATAAATTATATTTGGTGTTCCTTTGTGCAAATAGGGTTGTGAAGGCCTTTAAAAAAGAAAATGAAGGAAAGATAGGTTATGAAGGTACATTTTCGGAGTCTTTTGTGCAACATAAGAATCAAGACACAAGTGGAGTTCATACACATGAGGATGTGTGCCAACTTCCAAGAGAATTCAAACTAGATTGTGAGTTGGAAGGGCACAAAGGCAGTCACACTCCCATGTTCCGACTAGTGTGAAAACTTCAAGAGCCTTCAGAGAAGAGCCTTCAAATTAGATGATAAGAAGCCTCATAACCTACCACACAGACGTGTGCCCGTCCATGTGGCCTTAAGAGAAGAGTTTTGGAGTCCTGTTCAAAAACACTGTCACGTGACTTGGTGAAAATCCCACCTGGTCGTGTGGGCAATTCTGCAGCCCACCAGAGCTTGTGGTGGCCGACCCGAGCGGGTGGAGGCACATGACAAACATTAGTTTTTGATTTTAAAAGGCCGATTTGCCCTATTCTTTGGGGGACTTTTCACGGCTTTTAAGAGGCAAAGTGGCTAGGATTTTGAGATGAGGTATTTACGGCATGGGGAACACTTATTCACCAACTTTGATTGATTACCCTTTATCATAGCATCAATGAAGCCATCGTCAACCTAGTTTCAGAGAGGAATCCATCAAGACGTTGAAGCTGCCCATGAAGGCCATCATTGCGAATTCAAGGGGGTTTATTTCCATGGCATTTACAGATTTCATTTCTCTTATTATTTGTTTTGTAATTTTCCCCATGGAGAGCTAAAACCTAGTAGGTATTTGGGCATGTGAATCTTAGGATTACATACTTTATATTGATTTACATTGTGTTTTCATCTTAATCCGAGTTAAGTTGAGTTTTATTCTTGTGTTCCCAATGCTTGTTTACCTTAATGATCTTATGATTGTTTGGTTTGTACGATTTGTTCACCTTGGTGAGACAGAGGTCTCCATTAAGGTTAGAATCTCAAGATTAAAGAGGGTTGAGAGGATGAGTCATGAGATAGTAGAGTGTCCTCTTTCTCCTCCTATTGGTGTACTCTATCTCCGTATTCCCTAAGTTTTATGCAACCATATGTGGTGTGAGGTGTTGAGAGAGTTCTCCACCGGGACCACGTAGGGGGTTAGGGACCTTTCCACTAGAGGTAGGGTTAGGTCTAATTTTAGGAATCGGGTACACCTTTTGAAATCCCTAGAGTGCTTAGTGGTCATATGTGGTGTGAGGTGTTGAGACTGAAAGATTTCTCCACCAAGACATAATAGGGGACTAGTATCGGTGATCTGGAAGTAAGATCCGATTAGTTTTGGATTTCCTTGACTTAACTAGCTCGAGTTAGAAACACTTTGTAAATCTTGTGCTTATTGTTGAATCCTAGGGCAAATATCGCCGGATATCTAATTTTCATTGATTGAGACTTTCTTTTGTCTTTACTTCTGCTTACTTTCTTGTGACATTCATTTATTCATAGTTTGGTTTATTTTACCATATTCTTGATTCCGACTAGATAACTTAGAAGTAGCCATTACTAACACTTTCGTTTCCTATGGATTCGACTATCCTACCCAGTGGATACACTTTATTACTTGAGCAACCCTTGCACTTATAGACACACGCAAGTGGTGCGTCAGAAAATTTTGGCTCAGTTACCGGGGAATGGGATATTAGGAACACTAGGACTGATAGGGGCCCGAAAGTGCACGAGTTGTCGAAGTAATAAAGTACCCCGGTGAGAGGATAGTCGAATCCACAGGGAGTAGTGATTCAGGACAAGAGAAATTGCTACTTAGCTAGTATGATACAATGGTCATGAGAGAAATCAATGTGTGTGTAAGAGAATAAAAGAGAAATATGAAAGACAAGAGAGTGCAAGCAAAGAGTAGAGAGGAAACAATCAATATGAATATGGGGTATCCGGACAAGCTACCCCTAGGAATAATGTTTCTAGTGCAAGACTAGTGTTATACTCCCTTATTGATGTTTAATGAGTCGTGGAAATCCTTACACACACGGTCCCAAACCTAAGGTCAACCATGACTAGTTCCAATACTATTCCCCGGCATTAGGTTTCACTACAACCCTTCACTCTGTCGATCTCTCAACTAAGAACCAGGGAAGTCCATCATCCTAAGCCTCACACTACGTGGAACTGCTTGACGTTCTAGGGATTCCAAGTGATAGACCCAGTCCCTAAGTATAGTTCTAACCCTTTGGTCCAAGCGAAAGAACCCTAGCCTCAATTAAGCCCCAACACTAGGATTCACTACAATCTTTCACTCTGTTGCTCACGCAACTAAGCCCTAGGGGAGTTCACCTCCTAGCACTTCGCTCTACTTTAACCGCTAAGAACTCTTGGAACACAGAGGTAGAGAAAATCACGCAGAAGGGGAAAGGGGACGTTTCGCTACCTCACGACTCACCCTCTCGACCCTCTCTAATCTTGAGTAGTCTAATCCTATAGAAGTTGTCACACCTTCAAAGGATAACCTAGATAATTCTCAACCCTAGTGTCACGGCTAAGGGAAAATCAATACAATAAACAATCAAGATTGGAACTCAATTAAAAGCATCAATTAGAAAGCATAATAAAAGTCATATAAACAATGTCATCTTAGGGTTTACAAGTCCAAATACCCACGAGGGGTTTAGCACTCCATGGAGCTATACAAAATCGTCAATGTATATGAATCAGAAAGCATAGCAAACATAGTTAAAACCCGCTTGTGATGCGTGGCGATGATCTTATGAGGCCGATGCGTCGTCTCCACCAAGCCCCGTCAAGCCTAGGGCACACCTCGCCGGATCGGTGCCGACGAAAGTCCCTCCAATAACTATCTTCCAAAGGACGTCGATGTTGATGCCGTAGACTCGCTCCAAACCTTCATAAAATCCTCTCCAAACCCTAGCCGCGAACACTCCAGAAGTTGGGAGAAAAATAGGTCGAAAAGTCCTCGAATAAATCTGAGTCGCGGCTTTAAATAGGATGAAATCGGGCATCCACATGGCAGTGTGGAATTTCCACACACCTGTGTGGATTCTCTGGAATTGCATTTCTGGCGTGCAGTGAATAGTAAACTGCTATAGTACTCATGCACAAAATGCTCCTAATTTCATGTTCTTCATCAAGGCTAGACTCTTTATTAATGAAGATCATGTCATTTGCTTCTTTTCTCCTTATTGACGATGTTCTTCAATACTACACGGGCTAGACTCTTACGAGTGTGACTACCTTTGTGCCCCTCCAATGGAGGTTGGCACACACTCACAAGTTTAGAACCTTTGCCTTGTTCCTTGCTTGGTCCAAGAACTCCTCAACAACTGCGAACATGACCTAATTTTGCTCCTTCTTCTCTAAATCTACTCCACAACCCTACATGCACAAAATAACACAAATGCACACCAATCAATGATAAAATCTGAGAAAAGTAATGCTCAGTGTAAGAAAATAATACTTCGTATTACTTAAATACGAGCACTTATCAAGGATTTTGTTGCTTTAGTCATTCGTCTTATCTTTGTTCTTTGTCTTTTCCACATTTTATCTCCTCTATTTTTCTCTTTTATTTTTTTATTTGATTATCTTTCTCATATTTGTCTCTTATTTTTCTTGGTGAATAGTAATTTCTGGTTTTTCTTTCATTTCAGGACCATGTTTAATGAAGCATCAATCATTGAAATGTTGAAGGGAATGATGACATCTAATGTGAAAAATGATAGAACAACTTGTAGCATGCCTTGATTCAAGTGAACAACATGAGGAAATTTTGAGTTTGAGGGCAGCTGAACTGAAAGAGACAGATGAGGTGTTTGGCATGCACTATCAAGGAGCCAAATTATCAAGTTTGTTGGATCATTTTGGAAATTTTGCATTTATCTCTCTGAGTAATGGAGCAGAATGTAATTCGAAAGAAATTTTTGCACCTTTCTCAAAGGCATTTGCAGCAGAGTATGTTAAAAATCAATATCTGAATCAGATGCAGAAGATGAATCCACAGCTTATGTGGAATTTGTTTTGTCGATTGAAATGTATGGTTTGGATGTTCAAGTGGGTGATGTGAACAGTTTGGATGTGTTAGAGGTAGACAAATCAGAACATGAGGCACTTGAAAGTGAGATATAAGACACCTTCAAGGGGTTTGAGGAAATTAAGCAGAAACAAGCAAATTGGCTCCGACCTTCAGTGGAAGAACCTCCTGATTTAGAACTAAAAACGCTATCGCAACACTTAAAGTATGCTTTTCTGACTGAGGGATAAAAGTTGCCAGTTATCATTGCTTTAAGTCTGTTTACTAAGTAAAAAGAACAGCTGGTTGCTATGTTGAAATTACATAAAACAACCAAAGCCTTGAAAGTTTCAGATAATAAAGGAATCAACCCATCTTTTTGCACTCATAAGATTTTGATGCAAGATAATTACAAAACTGTGATTCAACCTCAATGAAGATTGAATCCAAATATGAAGGAGGTGGTTAAAGCAGAGGCGGTGAAACTTCTTGATGTAGAAATTATTTACCCCATCTCAAATAGTGCTTGGGTGAGCCCAACACATGTGGTGCCTAAAAACGGTGGTATGACAGTGGTAAAGAATGAGCAGAATGAGCTAATTCCTACAAAGACAGTGACAGGATGGCGTGCTTGTATTGACTATCGGAGATTTAATGATGCTACAAAGAAGGACCATTTTCCATTATCGTTCATTGATCAAATGTTGGAACGCCTAGCTGGGCACAAGTTCTATCGTTTTCTAGATGGTATGTTGGGGTATTTCCACAGTCCAATTATCACCGAAGATCAAGAGAAAACATCCTTCACTTTCCCCTTTGGTACTTTCGTATATAGAAGAATATTGTTCGGATTTTGCAATGCACCTGCTACTTTCGAAAGATGTATAAGGGCCTTTTTTGTTAACTTGCTAGAAGATGTAATGGAGGTTTTCGTGGATAACTTTTCGGTGTTCAGGAATTCTTTTGAGACATGCTTAAAGAACCTTCAGAAAGTGCCCATACGGTGTTAAGAGACAAATCTGGTTTTAAATTAGGAGAAGTGTCACTTCATGGTTCAAGAGGGGATTTTCCTTAGTCACAAAATTTTTAGCCAAGGAATTGAGGTTGATCGGGCAACAATCGAGACTATTAAGAAATTACCTCCCCCAACAAACATCAAGGCAATTCGAAGTTTCTTGGGCATGCGCGGTTCTATCACCGATTCATTAAAGAATTCTCTAAGATAACTTAACCCTTAACCAAGTTGTTGGAAAAAGATACTCCATTTGAATTTAATGAGGATTATTTGCTTGCTTTCAACTTGTTAAAGTAAAAACTTACACAAAGCACCTATCCTTATCTCACTAGATTGGAGTCTCCCTTTTGAACTTATGTGTGATGCTAGTGATTATGCCGTGGGGATTGTTTTGGGGTGAGAAAAGATAAGCACTTTCAGTCAATTTATTATGCAAGCAAGACTTTGACAAGTGCCCAAGAGAACTACACCACTACTGAAAAAGAATTGCTGGCTGTGGTATTTACATTAGAAAAATTCATATCATACCTCATTTTGTCACAAATAGTTGTCTTCACAGGCCATTCAGCACTATGTTACCTAATGAGCAAGTCCGATGCCAAGCCAAGGTCGATTTGTTGGGTGTTATTGTTGTAGGAATTTGATGTTGAAATTAAAGATAAGAGAGGGACTGAAAATGTGGTTGCATATCATCTTTCTTGCATTGAAGGTTTGGAAGAAGACGAATCATGGAAAACATAAATTAATGATTCATTTCCGGAGGAACACTTATATAGTATGCATGAAATTTCAAAATTGGAAACTCCATGGGTTGCCGACTTTGCAAACTACCTCTCGGGGAGAGTCTTTCCTAAGAGACTCACATTCCAACAAAAGAATAAGTTCTTTGTTGATTTGAAGCATTTCTCTTAGGAGGATCCATACCTTTTCCGAATGTGTGCAGACCATATATGTGAAGATGTGTTTCACAAGAAGAAGGATGGGACATTCTGACTCATTGTCATTTGGAGCCAGTAGGGGGTCATTATGGTTTAAGTAGGGTAACTGAAAATATCTTGGTTGCCGATTTTTATTGGCCAACTCTATTTCAGGATGCTCATCAATTTGTGCAAGGTTGTGATATATGTCAACGAGAAGGAAATCTCTCTAGGCATGATGAGATGCCACATACTCCAATTCAATTTTTGTGAAGTATTTGATGTTTGGGGAATTGATTTCTATGCGTTAATTTGTTCACTCGTTTTGGGACCCTTAGGATCATTATAAGTGATAGAGAGACTCATTTTTGCAACTCCCAACTTGAGAAGATTCTGGAAAGATACGGTGTAAATCATCATCTTGCCGCTCCATATAATCCACAAACAAGTGGGCAAGTTGAGATAACCAACCGGGAGCTAAAAAGGATTTTATCAAAATTGGTAGAGCATAATTGGAAGGATTGGTCGGAAAGGTTAGATGACACATTACAAGCATATCAGACAGCGTATAAGACTCCGGTGTGAACTACACCGTATAATTTGGTTTATGAAAAGGCATGTCATCTACCGGTGAAGCTCGAACACAAGACATATTGGGCAATTAAGGCAATGAATTTTAGCCTTGAGTGGGCTAGGAATCAAAAGAAGCTCCAATTGAATGAATTAGATGAGTGGAGATTGAGGGCCTATGAAAATGCAAGAATCTACAAAGAAAGAATGCGTCAATGGCACGAAAAGAACATTAAACCACAAAAAGACTTCAAGGCGGGAGACCAAGTGCTACTCTTTAACTCTCGCTTGAGGTTGCTTTCGGGAAAACTGAAGTCAATATAGTCAGGTCCTTATACAGTTACTCAAGTATCACCGCACGGTGCTATTGAAATCCCTCACCCGGAGAAAGGAACATTCAAGGTAAATGGGCATAGATTGAAACCTTACTTTGAAGGAGCGATGTAGGCCACAAAGAAGGAGATTCTCCATCTCCATGAGCTACTATGAGGTAAGGGCAAGTACATTAAGCTAAATAATGTAAAATAAGAGCATCAAGGATGCCATCGGCGACCTAGCTTCAGAGAGGAATCCATCAAGACGTTGAAGCTACCCATCAAGGCCATCATCGTGAATTCAAGAGGGTTTATTTTCATGGTATTTACAAATTTTATTTCTCTTATTATTAGTTTTGTAATTTGCCCCATGGAGGGCTAAACCCTAGTAGGTATTTGTGCATGTGAATCCTAGGATTTCATTCTTTGTATTGATTTACATTGTGTTTTCATCTTAGTCCGAGTTAAGTTGAGTTTTAATCTTGTGTTCTTAAAGATAATTTGCCTTAGTGATCTTATGATTATTTGATTTTCATGATTTATTCACCTTGGTGAGAGAGAAGTCTCCATTAAGGTTAGAATCTCAAGATTAAAAAGGGTTGAGAGGGTGAGTCATGAGATAGTGGAATGTCCTCTTTCCCCTCAGATTGGTGTACTCTATCTCTGTATTCCCTAAGTTTTATGCAACCATATGTGGTGTGTGTTGAGAGAGCTCTCCATCGAGACTACGTAGGAGGTTAGGGACCTTTCAACTAGAGGTAGAGTTAGGTTTAATTTTAGGAATCGGGTACACCCTTTGAAATCCCTAAAGTGCTTAGTGGTCATATGTGGTGTGAAGTGTTTAGAGTGAAAGATTTCTCCACCAGAGCCTCGTAGGGGACTAATATCGGTGATCTGGAAGCAGAATCTGATTAGTTTTGGATTTCCTCGACTTAACTAGTATGGTTAGAAACACTTTCTGAATCTTATGCTTAACGTTGAATCCTAGGGGGAAAATCGCCCAGATACCTCATTTTCATTGATTGAGACTTTCTTTCGTCTTTACTTCTGCTGACACTCATCTTTCCATGATTTAGTTTGTTTTATCATATTCTTGATTCCAACTAGATAACTTAAAAGTAGTCATTACTAATACTTCCATTCGCTGTGAATTAGACTACCCTACCCAGTGAGTACACTTTATTATTTGAGCGACCTGTGCACTTGAAAACACACACAAGGGTGTGTTAGTGGTCATGGCTAAAACTACAGGGTAGGTGTAAAAAATCCTCAAGTAAGGACAAGGAGCTTGCGGAGGAGTGCCACATTTAACCTCTTAAACTTACGGGTCTAAGCATTGTGAGTGGATGGCTTTCCCTAAAAGTTATTTTCAAAATAGTTTTTCCTATTTGGTTTTTAAACAATCATGTTACTATTATATACTATGCTATACTGAATTTCTTTATGTGGTTATTCGTGAGTTATGATACACTATGGTTTGTTTTAAAAAAGGACTTTATTTCAATTACATTGATATGTGATATTTTGACTTTAGTGACCGCGAGTCTGTGACTCAGCTACTAAAGTAGCGGTTTCCACGTTCTGGCCTAGTGAGAGGTAGCGTGGTAGGCTGGTTAACTTTGGTTATCCATTCAGGATGTGCAAAGAGAACCTAAATTGGAAGTGGGTGGGTAGCCCCATTTATTCTAAGACACCGTGTGCCACCTCACATGTGAACTCAAAGGCCAACGCCAAGAAGGACTCGTTTTCATGTTAAAAATTGTGTAACTGGCCTTCACAGTCCCATTCCTAATTGTGCTAATGGTTTAGTTTGGGAACTAGTTCTTAACCAATTTATGATGTTGGATTTTATATACAAATTTAAATTGATTATTATTATTATTATTATTATTATTATTATTATTATTATTATTATTATGGCTACCTTTAAATCTTTGAGTTGAACTTATTACATTATGAGAGACTTGATTATCGGTATCATTTCTTATTTCAAAATTATTCTTATAATGTTTATTTTAAATGTAATATTTATGGTATTAAATGATATTTGAAACACTCTTAATAACCATTCACTAAGTAACTATGTTACTCATCCACTCTACTTTTTTGTTTTTCGCAAGTAGTGATTTTTTTAGTGCGATGGCATTAGGGTGTTGTGATGAGTCTCTCCTTTTTTTCCCGAGATATTGTTTGGTTGGATTACGTTTGGACATGTTAGTTGGATCCACTAGTGTGTAATAAGTGCTTACAGTTTGTCAATTTTTGCTTTTTTTTTTAAAAAAAAAAGGTAGATAAACCACTTGCATTAAAAAGAGAACACCAACAAATAAAAAGAGAATAAAAAAGAGGAATAGAGAGTACAAGACAACAAAAAAGAGAATAAGATAAAGAAAAAAAAAAGGAAAGGAGAAAAAGAAAGGAACGGGGATTTACTAGCGGTGGACCAACATACAACAACAAACGAAACCCTAGGAAAACCAGGTGACGAACAAAGTCTAAAAAAACGCTAGCCTATGTCCTAGGTGGAGACCTCGTCACAATTGCCACTTGTTAGGCTGACAGTGAACGAGATCCCATAAAATCCATACCTCGTTGAACAATCGCTATGGAACCATCTAGCTTTGCCCTCTTTCCCTTTGATGCTACAGAGAACCATAAGAGAAGCATATGAGCAATCTTTAAGATAATCGAAGACAAATGTAGAGATTTATCATTAAAGATGCGTGTATTGCTTTATAGCCAAATATTCCAGGTGATTGCTCGAATAAGCAAATCCCCAAATTCCCTCACAGAACGCAGCATAGTCAATCTCCACGTTGACCACATTTCTTGGAGAGAAGAAGAAACAGCTGGAAGCTGAAGAAGGTGCACAAAATATCACTAGATCTATTCCGTAAAGTTACAATGAAGAAATAGGTGCTCTATAGATTCACCCACTGAGTGACACATGATACATTTGTAGTTGACAAAGTGTTACACCTTCTCTTGGCTAAATTTTTGACAGTAAGAATTTTGTTTTTCCAAGCTAGCCAATTGAAAAGATTGATCTTTATTGAGCAAAAAGACTTCCAGAAGTGACGAGCCATCTGCCATCGGAAACCACGTTATTCAAAAAGTAGTAAGGTAGCGTTTGGTTAGGTGTAATTAAAAATGCAGTGGATTTCAAATTACAATGTAGTTGTAATTACTGTATTTAAAAATACAAGGAGTGTTAAATCTACTGTTTGGTTTGATGCAGTTGGAATGCTGGATTATAAAATTTTGTATTTGGTTGGAGAGATTTATAAATCTAGAGTTTTAAAATATTATTTAGTTGGATATATTTATATGATATAAACACTTTTGGTGTTGTTACTCCCACCTTAATTCAACATTAAAATTAACTAATTATAAATACACAGTTAAATGTTATTATGCAAATTTTAATATATAATTATTGTTTCATTACAATTTATTGTTAATTTTAATAATTATATTAAATATATTACACAATTTATGATTTTTTAAAACAAATTATTGATAAAAATATAATATAAATAATAATAATATACTATTTTTTTCATTTTATATTAAGATTATATAATAATATACTATTTTTTTCATTTTATATTAAGATTATATAATAATATACTATTTTTTATTTTACATGATGGAAAATCTTAGCCTACCAAACAAAAAATTAAAGATAAAAAATTTGTAAAATACAAAAACTTAAAAAAAGGGGAAATTTACAAATTAAAAAAAACAAAGATAAAGATGAATGCAGATTTCTTCTTATCCTGGCAAGATCTTGATATGAGAAATAATATAAATAAATAAAAATTCAATGTCACATGACACCACGTGCAATGCTCTCTTAAAATTACAAAGTGCAGGAGTTTGAACTACACCCGATTTGGGCATAGTTACAAATACACCAAAATCCATCACCACTGTAGTTGTAACTACTTTGAATTTCTCAAATCCACTTAAACAAATATCATATTTTAAAAGATGATGTAATTCCAATTACATGTACTTTTAAATCCGACCAAACAAACACACCCTAAAAAGATTTGATAGAATACCTGTCATTCGAAGTGAGGCACCACTACTTCAAATCTCTATCTTCAATAGTATGCATAACGAGTCTTGAGCAGTACTCATTGGCATTTGGATCCAACATCAAAGGGTATATGGTTAGAAGATGTGCTAGCTCTCTTGCCGTAACTTAAGGTTACGGGGAAGCATTGAAAACATCTGGGGAAATGTACATGGGGGAATGACCTTTGAACCAACGATCTGCCCAAAAAAAAGTAGTGGCCCTATCCTGAGCAATTTGATTAATACATCCCCCAAAAGCTAGAAAACAGTTGCGAATACCATTCCTAAAGAAGGATTTTCTCTAAGAAAATTTAGCAAATAAGTTACAAGAAAGGAAGCTACCCCCATAGTTATATTGGAAAACTTTGGAGCCAGACCAATTAGCTCTCGTCACAATCTTCCACCACCACTTAAACAGAAGTGCATTGCTGAAGTCCTCTAGGTCAAGAATGCCCCAACCCCCTTGGTTTCTTGTCTTGCACAAAAGTTTCCAACTAATAAGATAACAACTCAAATGATCAATATCTGGACCAAACCAAATAAAGTCTCTCCTAATACGGCTGATTTTCTTGATGACCCATTGAGGTAACTTAAAGATAGAAATCCAATAAATTGGTAGTGCAGATAGGATTGAGTTTATTACAATGAGCCTGGCACCTAAAGAGAGAAATTTAGACTTCCAAGTAGAAAGGCGAGATCTAATCTTCGAGATTAGTCTTTCCCAATCCTACCGTCTTGGTCTCCTACCTGAGATAGGGATCTCCAAATAAGTAAGGGAAGCTGATCATGTCGGGTTGAGCATAAGAAATTTTTTGACAAGTTATTGGCAAGCCCAGACATACCTTCAAAAAGGTAAAGAATCAACTTAATGATCTTGAGATCTTTCTTTCCTCCTGTTGTAAACACAAGAAGATCATCTACATATTGAAGATTGCACATGAGCCTAAAATCCCCTAAAGGTACACCATATAGAATACCGAAGTTGAGAGCATTAGAGAACATAGTGCTTAAGGCGTCGATTGATAAGTGCTTGAGTGAACATATTTTTTTTTTCGTGTTTTACATGCATTGAGCATCATTTATATCATGTTTTGTGTCTCATAAATTGTATTTGGTGTTCCTTTGTGCAAATAGGATTGTGAAGGCCTTGAGAGAATAAAAAGAAGCAAAAATAAGTTATAAAGCCACATTTTAGGAGTTTTTGTGCAACATAAGGATCAAGACACAAGCGAAGCTCATATATATGGGATTGTGTGCCAACTTCCAAGAGAATTCAAGTTAAATTGTTGTTGGAAGGGCACAAAGGCAGCCACATTACCATGTTTCTACTTGTGTGAAGACTTCAAGAGCCTTCCCAATGATGATTAGACTACAAAAAGCCTCATAACCTACCACACAGACGTGTGCCAATCCATGTGGCCTCAAGAGAAGAGTTTTGGAGCTTTGTTCATGCGAAGTACTGTAGCACAAACAATATAGCAAATCGTTGTAGTAGTACAGTAGCAAAACACTATTTACCCCACGGGATCATAATTCCGCCCGGGAGGGTGGAGAAATCTGCAGTCGACCCAGGCAGGTCGAATTCTGGCCAGAATAGGTCAAGACATGTGACAACTTCGATTTCTTATTATAAATAGTCATTTTTCCATATTCTTTTACATCTTTTGTAAGACTCTTGAGATGTGAGGTGACTAGGGTTTGGATAGGGGGTCTTTGCGGCTTAGGAGGTGTTTCTTCACCAACTTTAATTGATTCATTATCCATCATAGCATCAAGGCCATTAGTTTAGATATAGGAGGGGGGGGGGTTTATTTCTATGGCTTTTATATACTTTCATTCATTGATGGTTTGTTTTGTATATTGCTTCATGGAGAGCTAAACCGTAGAGGGTATTTGAGCTTGTGAACCCTATGATTCTAATCTTGTGTGGATTTTCTTTGTATTTCTATTTAATCTGAGTTTAGTTGAGTTTCAATCTTGTTTCCCTAATGCTTGCTTGCCTTAATAATCTTTTGGTTGTTTGGCTTGCATGATTTGTTCATCTTAGTGAGAGAGAGAGGTCTCCATTAGGGTTAAAACCTCAAGATTGAAGAGGGATTGAGAAGGTGAGTCGTGAGATAGTAGAGTGTCCTCTTTCCACTCCAATTGGTGTATTCCATCTCTGTATTTCCTAAGCTCTAAGCAACCATATGTGGTGTGAGGTGTTGAGATTGAGAGAGTTCTTCACCAGGACCTCGTAGGCGGTTAGGGATCTTTCACCTACAAGTAGAGTTAGGTCTATTCTTAGGAATCGGATACACCCTTTAGAGTTAGTAAATTGTTATGTGGTCATATGTGGTGTGAGGTCTTGAGACTGAGAGATTTCTCCACCGGGACCTTGTAGGGGACCAGTATTGGTGATCTGGAGGCAGGATCCGATTATGTTTGGATTTCCATGACTTAACCTACTCATTCTAGAAACACTTTTCACACCTGGTACCTAATACCTGAATCCTAGGGGAAGCATTGTCCGAATACCCCACTTTTACTGATTGAGATCTCCCTTTATTTTACCCTTGCATATTCATCTTTGGTATTCATTTCATTACACATTAGATCATCACATCATCCCATTTATCATTAGGCTAGATAGCAGAGAAGCAGTTAGTACTAGTAACCCTGTTCCTTGTGGATTCGACTACCTGACCCGTTGGGTACTTTATTACTTCGACACCCATGCACTTGTGGTACACACACGCAAGAGGTGTGTCATCTGTAATGAGGGCAACGAGCAACGTTGAAACGGGATCCCCTTATCTTAAACCACGTTGATATCAAACATAACTGCATTGAGAATCGTTAACCAGAATGGTAGCTTTGAATGATAAGAGTATAGTTTTAATCCAACTGATCCATTACATACCAAATCCCCGAGCCTCTAGAAACTCCAGCAGGAAGTCCTAATCAACCATATCAAAAGCCTTAGAAAAATCTACTTTAAGCACACAATTAGGGATCCTTTGTTTTGAAGACAAAATCAATTTCGCCATTATGAAAATGTTGTCTAGAATACAACGTCCTTTAATGAACCCAGATTGTGCTTTATCAAGTAGAGAGTCAATAATTCGATTGAGACTTGTGGTCAGAAGCTTAGAAATGATTTTTAAGGTCGATTTAATAAGACTAATGGGACGAAAGTTAGCGGGAATATTAGGAGATGCCACCTTAGGAATTAAGGCTATGTTGGCCCAGTTGATTTGGTCTAGATTGGCTCTTCTAAAATAGAAATCATAGCACAGCTTAACCAGATCTGAGCTGATTATGTCCCAGTATTTTTGGAAGAAGGAAATTGGGAACCCGTCAGGTTCGAGTGCCTTATCAGCCCCTAGATCAAAACTGGATTTTTAATCTCTTCCAAAGAGAAAGGGATTTCTAAATTAGATAAAACTATTTGCTCTTTACTCTCAAGAAGTTTGACCATGAGAACAAGAAAAGAGCTTCCCTCCTAGTCCCGAATTGGGAATGAAACAAGGAAGTGAAAACCTTGCCAATCTCCTCATTATCAATAACTCTGTTAGGGGCGCAAGTGTATGTGTCAATCGTGTAATAATAGTGTGCTAAAAAAGAGTGTCAATCTATAGGGAAGAAAGTGAATGCTAGTAGTAACTCTAAACCCGTAGATTAGCTTTAATAATCAAATGTTGTGTGTGTGAACAATAACAAGTAAAATAAGAAAGTATGGAAAATAATGGGATAGAAGTCAAGGAAGAAAGCGATGTCCAGGCATAGCATTCCTCTAGGGTTATGAAGTGCTAAGCAAAGGTCGTCTAGATATACAATCCTATTTGAACCGAAAGGTTTCCAAAATTATACTAAGCCCCGATTTCTCAGACCAAAAGTAACTGAATAGGTGGAGAACTGATACAAAAATCCACACAATCACATTAACACTCTATGAAACTTTATTGTGGACTAATGGCAATCTCTTAAGTAGATAATATCCCCCCAAAGAGAGAGATTACCCTTAATCCAAATACAGAGCAGAAATGCGATTTCTCATAAAATCCATTCCATATAATTGCAAAGAGTACGAAGATTGCCAATAATTCACTCGGGAGAATTGAGGGAGATGGAGTCAGCAAAGTACCCTATACCCAGGCTTACTCACAATTTCCTCTAATCATGACATGTCTATGCTAGGTGGGTATTTCTACTCATCACGTAGCACATCAAACATGACAGTTAGGGCTTTCACCTCATTAGCAACCAAGCATTCAAACATGCAATTAGATACAAATAGAAGTGATTATAGTTAAGAAAACAATTAAAGCATGAAAGATCCAACAACCAATGTTAAAGAAATAAACCCAAGAGTTCAACTACACCCAAAAATCTTACAAATTAGCCCTCCATAAACTAAGGGCAAACATCTAAGATACAAATAATAGGAGGAAACATGAAATCCACGAAAAAGCCCCTTTTCAGTTATGTCGATGTAGAATCGAAGAAGAAACCCTTGAGAAGCTTCCAAGTATGCCGCCAAGGTGAGCTTGACCGCTACGATCTTCAATCCTCCTGAATGTTAAGCCAAATCCCCTTTGAATTTGCTCCTTAGGTGCTGGAGATTCTCCTCTTATCTTCCCTAACTTCTCCTCCAAGAATCGCCTAAAATAAAAGAATTGGATGGCCTCAAAATCCTCATTAGGCCTATTTATACCTAACTGCTTACGAGCTATTTATGGGTGTAAGGGAGTGGCCGTAAGAGAGCTGCAAAAGATGGTTGCGAGCCGTACAAGAATACTTACGACTATAAGTCATGTTTTTAAAGTCTTGTGTATGTGTTGCAGTCCAGTTTACGGGCGTAAGCACTGGACCGTAAACTTCACTATTTTTCTTCTTACAACCATCCTTACTTGCGTATATTGTGTCGTATGCTCCTCTGGATGGTCCTTACGGGCGTAAGCCTTGCCCGTAAGGTCCTCTAAATTGGTTCTGAATCCCTCTTATAGGCATAAGAATGCCCGCAAGGTTCTCTGAAATTTACCTATGACCGTAAGGTTGGCCATCAACTACCCGTAAGCCACCCAATTTGCCTTATCTTTGTTCTAATGATGCTGAGAGAGCTCAAACTTCATTGTTTGAGGTCTAAAATGCTTTCTTTGGCTCTCTCTCATCTTGAAGCGCTACCCTAAGCCTGTTAATGCAAAACATACTATATTTAGCATCGAATTCCATAATATAGTTCTAATACTTGCCGATTAAGTGTATAAAATGATATGATTATTGTTTTTCTGGCCATTAGCAATAGCATGAAAAAATTTGGTATTCTCATCCCCTTCCTTCAACCACCACAACCTGGATCTTTGTTTCCAATAAATCTCTTCTTACTGAAGTAGATACCCCAATTGCTAATAGAGTGTCAGTTCTTACCTACTTTCTTTAAGCAAGAGTCTTCTTGCCTCTTTTACAATATCAATGTTCTCATGCTTATAAAGTAGAGCTAACTTCCTAAGCTTGGACCCGAAGCTAGATTTAGCCAAACTCCTTATCCTATCTCTAAGCCATGAGATTTTTTTAGATATAATAAAGCTCCACACCCTACAGGAGATAAATCATTCTACTAAGTCTGGATAAGTTCAGTAAAGACATCTACCAAACACCATGCTAACTCAAAATGGAATGGTCTAGGTTTAGAGGAGTGGTAACCAGATTCCAATCGGATTGGGACATGATTAGAGCCTAGTCTAGGTAGACAAGTTTAGAGCACTTTCGAAAATTTCAAAACCCACAATGAGTTAACAAGAAAGTGGTTCAAATGAACCCTAATAGGGTTGACTTGCCCGTCCATCCAAGTGAACCTACGATCAAAAGTGGGTGGTTCAATTAGGCTTAGGGACTAGGTAATTTGCACTATAGATGCCCTCTAAGTTAGGAAGACCACTTATCTTGTCCTATAGAGAGAAAATAGCATTGAAACCTCCACAAATCACCCAAGGAAGAGAACTCGAGCCATTGCTAACTCTAATCTCATCCCAAAAGCTCTGCTTCAAATGTCATGGATTGGGGGGGGACGTACACCGAGGTGCAAATCCACTGGATATTATCTGACAAGCTAAAGAACTCCATGGTTAAGCAGAAAGTGCTCGAGTGGACAACTCTTCCTTTTAACAGTGAGCCATTCCAACCAATGATCATTCCTCCCAAACTCCCCCCCCCCCCCCCCCCCCCCCCCCCCCCCCTTTCCCCCTCAAAAAGACGTGAAAACACATTGGTCCAAGGCAAACCTCACCAATCTCACTTTAGATTGATTGGGGGAGTTCAACTAGCTTGGATTCCTGGATGTAACAAATATATGTACAATGGATTTGCCAAAAATCCTTAACCAAAAACCATTTGGAAAGCTGTCCAAGACCCCTAACATTCCATGAGATTATATTCATGGGGAAACTGGAGAGAACCAAGGTGGACCTATTACAAGGTCTCCGCCATCCCCTTAGGAAGGGCATCCCTTGCTTTTCTAAAAGATAAATGTGATTGAAGCAATCAATTTTGTGAGATAAAACATCAGAGAATTCAATGCCTCATGCTTCAAAAAAATTATCAAGTTGAATATTTGTCCAATCAGAAATAAAAAGAGATTTATGAATAGTATCTTCGTCACCATTGGCACTCGAGCTTTTCCTCTTAGCAGAGCGAGGTGGCTGCGCTAAGTACCCTGTATCCTCATTCCACCTGAAGGAAGGTTTTTTCTGTCATTCACTGCTTTTGGTCCCAGACAATTGCCCCTGGGAGGACCTAGGGGCCTTAGAACGGAAGTCTGGCATAAACTTTCTTATGTTCTTTTCAAACTTAGATTCAGATTTATCTAAGACTGACTTTACTGTTTCAAGAGCGCCTTCATCTTCTTGGGATTATTGTTGTTCTTCCATCCCAGCAAGAGAATCGATTTCAAGGACTTCCTCTAGGTGAGCCCCAATTCTGGGCAAGTCACCAGGGGTTGTCTCTTGGAGTTCATCCTCGAGGTCATCCAAGGGATCCTCACCAAGTCGTCAAGGCAAGGGTTTAACTCTTTAAATTTTATTGGCACGTTTCATTGGTACTAAGGACCACACACCTGATATAAAGTGCCCCTGGCGGTAGTCCTTGGACATGATGAGATTTAGAGGCATTACAAAAGTCATATTCCAACTTAGAACAATCAGCATTAAGTATTTTAATTACATCAGAGTTAGAGGAGACATTAGGAACAACAATAGGCCCATCAATAGACACAACATTAACAGGGACATCGTTAGGCCCAACAATCGGCCATGGTCTTGACAAATCAAGGGCTTTACAACATTAAAACCACAATCCAAAATTGGAGCAAGGGAAGGTTAAATAGAGGCAGAGTTAAGATGATTAAACTCAATGGGCTGAGAAAAGGCCATTTGCACCATAACATGCTTCGTTAAAGAAGGTTGCACCCGGTCCAACTTAGTCAAAATCGAAATAGGTTCATGAGAACCCAAGTTGAGTGGGTCTTGCATCACCACAATAGCATCACTAGTTTTCTCTCTTCACCTTAAGTTGACACATGTCGTTGTAACCCACTTTTGCATGGATTTAAACTTCTGTGAAATTGGATCCGACGTAGCCCCATTAACCAATGGAAAAGTGACACACTTGTACTTGGATCTGGTTTGCACGGCAACTCCACGCTTCTATACTGACACCGATGCCTCCTCACGATAGATGATGCGACTAACGGGTCTTTCCTCACCTCATTTCTGACCATCAGTCAATTCGGTGTAACAATCCAGTGAACGTATGCTGCTCCTGTTAGGGCGGGAGTTAGTCTCCTCAACCACCGCTGAGGGGATTTCAGTTGAAGGAGTCGTCGTTGAACAGTGGGCAGTCCCTCGCTTCATAGGTTGATCGATCACTGTCGCCCTAGGAAGGTGCGTGACCGGGTTTGAACTCTGGCCAGTGACAGCTTGTTTATCCTTCAAAGCTTGCAATATTTCATGAGTAGACCAGGGAGGGTCTTGCAGAGGACAGGAGTTAGTTTCCTCAACCGTGCTTGTCACCGGCGCTGGGAGTTCATATCGCTCAAGCTTACTTCGGAATTTCGGAAATGTGCCTCTGTTTTTTGTGATGAGGACAGGGTATCTTCTCATGCCAAAGCTGAAATCAATCTCGTGAGGAAGGGTGATGCCATTCCGACGTGGGATGAAATCAATTCTCGCTTTGTTTTCAACATTTTCTCGAATGCTACACTTATTAATGTTATGTTATTTTAAACTTGCATTTTATGTGAGTTTTGGATATTTATATAGTTGTAATGAAAGTTACAAGATATTTTTGCCTTACGGTGTTTCATGGTAAGATGGGTGCTCATGTCATCTATTTCAGGATAACATGGCGATTGCCCTATGAGCAACCGTGGGCCCGAGGCATGACAATAGTTGAATGGTTTAATTATTTGAAGTATTTAATTATAATAATTAACACATTTAATACTAAAAATGTAATGTTTATTTAAAATATTTAATTAAAACTAATTTGAGTGAATTATTATATATAATTTCTTAAAATAAATAAGTTTGGTTATCACCGATCCTAATTCACCATGCACTAAAGTAATTTCATTCCAATCCCTTTTTTTTTTTTTTTTCCATTTTCAAACATGGTTTTTATTCACATCAATTTTTTTTCTCTTCCTTTTCTCATTCCCATTACTCATACCCCATTTGGTCAAAATAATCCTTTAATTTCTCAAATTTATAATGACTTAATAATTTTTTATTGAGTATATACATAATAGGATGTTGTAGAAGGATTTCTAAGAAGAAATTGTTATTCTAACCTATGAAGTAAAAATGTATTTATTTTTAATAATTAAATTAAATATATTCATTTAATTAAAAAGTTAAAATAAACATATTTTCTGTGAGTCATCGAAATATATAACGAGCAACTGATGGTTTAAAACAATAATCTAGCTGTTAATTACAAATTATTGTACTAATCTATTAATCTCTGCAATATTTTTTAATGTATAAATATAAGTTAATAGGTAAATACATTTCAAATAAATTAATTTGATATGTAGGTATTTATAACTCATAGTGTAAAACAAATCATGTGAAAAATAAATATATAAACGACCTAGTGAAGGAGTAAAGTTTTAGATATGTACATACAAAATGAATAAAAGATATCAAAAACTAAATTTGGTTTATCTATATATTTTACTTTATTTAATATTGTTCATATATTCGTATGAAAAATGAGCGTGGGTACAACTTTCTTTCCAAAATTATGAGCCCAACAATAAATCTCAAAATAATTTAGTCCAAATCAATTCATTCTAAAATAAAAGTTCTTAATTCAGAACAAATCAAACCATTTTAAAGATAAAAATAACATATTTATTCAAATTTTGTAATTGACTCAGAATTAGTGCTCATCAACTACTTGAGAGATTCTACATGCATATAAGTGATGGGCATCCTTTTCTATCAGACTGATCTATTGGGGTCTACTCTCCTCATCACTTGTGTGCAACATTAGTGCTTTCGTTAAGAGCCCATATAGAACCTGGACTGAAACCCAGGAAGACTGGTTGGTTTCACACCGGATCTTCTGCCGTATGCATGGATAATTGCATAGGCCCCTAGATGAAATCTGACTTGACGGACCATTCCAACAAACTGACTGGCTACACTTGGGGATTGACAAGAGTGTCAAGCTTTGATCGAAGGTGCCATATAATAAATCTATTATTAATCCCACACTGGCTACGTAAGAGATTCCATGTTGACATAAACCGTGGGCCTTTCCTCACCGCCTGTGTGCAACAAATTCATACATATTCACTCTTAAAAACATAGAAATTAGGATACAAATTAAAATTTTCACAATCAAAGCTTTGATAACCAAATTTCATATGGCTGCCATATGATTTATAAAAGCAGTAAAAAGGCAAAAGGTAAAAGTAACCCTACTGAGCATAGGACATACCTTCATGTTGCTTCAAACATCACAAACAAAGACCCATTTATGGCTCACCTGCATGAATGCCATTCATCAAATAAAAATATGCAGAGATGGTAAAACTTTACAAGACATTCATACCGTTGTAAACAACATTATGCCCTCTTAGTTATTTGACCAACATCCCCTCCTAGATATTCGACCATCCTTTGCTTGTCTGGGAAACTTAGGACAACCCTTTATAACAATCTTCTGAAGTTGCCCAAGATGAGGCAATTCCGAAGGCTTTGTACCCCAAGGTTCAAAACTTCTACAATTAGTGATTTCCAAGGAATGCAAACCCACAGGCAACACAGGCAAGGAACTGAGACTTCCACAATGATTGATTTGCAATGAATGTAACCTTTCAGGCAGGATTATCTCTTCTCCGTTAGGCATCCAAGAACTCAGTTTAGAACATGAGAGAATCTCCAAGTGCTTCAAGGACACCAAACCTTGCAATCCTTGCACTGAGGTTAACTCTGGGCAGTGCTTGAGACGCAGCTTTTGGAGTGATGTCAAAGTGCACATTACCTCTAGTGGAAGGTGTTTTATCCCTTGTTGAGATAAATGGAGTGTGATTAGAGATTTAAGACCCTTCAAACAGCCTGGTAATTCTCTATCAAGATCAGAGCACCCACTTATGTTCAGCTCTTTCAGTGAAGTCAGCATCCCAAACGGCAAACAGCTGACCTTTTGACATGATCTGATATGAAGCTTTCTTAGTTTTGGAAAACAAGAGTAGCTTCTCGTGCATTGAAAGATGATTGATGTGTTCTCTAGCCATAGCTCCTTCAATGAAGGAAAGAACTCCAATGCTTCAGTACTTACCTCAAGAGTTGCATCCATTCCTTGCATGTATAAGACTTGGAGGAAAGGAAGCTGGCCAAGAGGAGGAAGACGTTGCCAGCGGCTGCATTCAATCAGAGAAATAGATTGTAAATTCTCGTGTGATGATTTTTCAAGCCAATGTGGGGAGTGAAGACCCATGTAGCCTTTAATTTCAAGTACTTTGAGATTAGTGTGTGGCTCAAGGCCTCCAAGGATTCTCTCCTGCACACTAGACCAGTTGTCCCCATCCTCCAAATCAATCCATTGTAACTGAAGTTTGTTAAGCCGCTCTTTGTCCTTCAATTTGGCATTGAGTGCTTCTTTCTTGGATTTAATATTCTCGAGATTTACGATGCGTAGTTGGCCACCAACCTCCCTCATGTTCTCGAGCTGTCCAATATCATGGCCTCTTGACAATTTCACATGGAATTCCCTCAGCTCCTGGAGGGATGTGAGTCTTCCAACATCTGTGACAGTAGAAAGTGCTTCACCGGATGCACTGAGATGCCGCAAGTTGATCAGATTAGCAGTCCCTCTTGGTAGCGTGCAAGCATAAGGTAGTATCAATGTTTGTAGATGGTAAAGCAGGCACAGAGACTCTGGCAAGACTTTCAGTGGTGTGCGGGAGAGATCTAGATATCTCAAATGCTTCAGCTCACCAACAGCATCAGGCAACACATCTATGGCTACATCAGATAAATCCAACACTCTCAAACTCTTCATGATATCAAAGTAACTTTTTGGCATCGGCAAGAAGAGTAGGAGACTGTGCAAGTTCTTGCATGCAAAAACTGATTGCAGCTCAGGAAGGCGACACATTGACATGTGACGAACTGTTCTTGGTATCATTCCAGATTCCCGACCTTCATACACAAAGCATTCACCCATGGAAACAGAGTGTGCAAGATCATGCAACAAGCTGTGCATAACATAGTATGTGGCCTTACTAGACCAGTAAACACTGCTATGCTGCTCAAAGAAAGACCTTGAAAGTAAATCATCAAAGTACTCTCTCCCCAGATCTTCAAGTCTCTTCCTTCCACTATGTGTGGACATGAGAATCAAGCCTTGAGCAATCCAAATTTGAATTAGTTTATTAGCATCATACCTGTAATCCTTTGGGAAAATCGAGCAATATGCAAAGCAACACTGCAAATGTCGAGGCAAATGCATGTAACTCAACTTCAAAACTGGCAAGATATCACCTGCACCTTCGCCTAATTCCCACACATTGCTCTTCAGGATGCTTGTCCAGTGCTGATCATTCAGGTTTTCACTCAACAACCTCCCCATTGTCTTAGCTGCCAATGGAGATCCCTGCAACTTCTCAGCTATCTGTTTGCCAATGCTCAGTAGCTTCGGATGCTGTTTTTCAGCATTGTCATCACCGAATGCACATTTCTTGAAGAAAACCAAATAATCATCATATCGTAAACCCTTGAGGACAAATTTGTTTCTCCTGACTTTCTGTCAACTATCTTCTCCTCACGAGCAGTTATCACTATCTTAGATCCACTGTCACCGGACTGCAAAGCAGGAAGGAGCTTAACCCATTCATCGGTCCACAAATCATCAAGAACCAAAAGAAACCTCTTCCCCTCCAAATTCTCCTTAAGCTTTCTCTCAAGTCCATCCAACCCAATTCCTTCAAAAAAGTACTTCTCCTCAGAAGGAGAAGTATATGCCACGAGCTCCCTCATGATCATCAGCCTGTCAAAATGATAAGACACACAAATCCAAACTCTTGGTTCAAAATGCTCCTCAATTCTCTTATCATTGAACACATACTGAGCCAGCGTCGTCTTTCCCACACCGCCAATCCCAAGCACTGGCAAAGTAGACAAGCGTTCAAGATGTTCAGATTCCAAAAGCTTATTCACCAACATCTCTCTTTCAAAATCCCGTCCAAACACTTCTTGTTGAATGACAACAGAGGAACTTAAGTGATGGTTTTGACCTTCAGATCGCCCTATCAGATCACTAGTTAGTTTTTCCAGGCTAATCGATTTCTCCAACCGAGAAGCAATCAGCTCCAGCTTCTCTGCCGTTTTGATGATCCTTTCACCTATGTTCTGCTGGTAATTAGTGATTGCTTGTTGCTGGAGCAATCCTGTTTTGGACTGTGAAGAACTAGAAGAATGTTCAGATGCCCCGGGCAAGAGAATCTGGGTAGGAACTGGAGGTTGAGTGGCCTGAAAAAAGTTCATGGAAAAATGAGTATAATATTTTAAAATAAGTAAATAAACTAAAATTAACTACACTCTGAAGTATGAGAAGTCAGACATTAAAATGCAATTGCAACAATCAATGAGTAAATATGTACATATTCTTGTCTTCTCTTCTTTTGAATCAATAAACATGATTTATTCCTAGTAATTCTTGACATGTGATTCATTTGATTAGATTGCCAGTCCCAACGGCACCTTCAAATTAAGCATGAATGCCACCAATTGAGCTTGGCCAAAGAAGAAGCGGCACATAATCAAAAAATATCAAAAAAATAAAAATAAAAAATAAAAAACTAGAGTGACTAATTATATCATGAAACAAATTAATGCAGTTTTTTTTCTTACTATAACCAGATGCTACGCAGTGTGTTCAGTTTGAGTCCATTTTGTGAAACAATAACAACCATTACTGTGATGCTAGCCTGCAGCATATATATACAGGACAATGAAGTGTCTCCATGGTCCAAACTGCTATAAAGAACCCATCAGTAGGAATTATTGTAATGTTATTGGTACAATGGATTTACAAAATAGACTTAGTGATGACCATTAACTATCTTAGTAATCACCAATATCACAAAGTAACTTTGAATCATATTAATCAATTGAGAAATTTGTCTAGTAATTTATCTTATGTATTCCAACCAACGCATCGAAAGAGGGAATTTGAATAACGTGGGGGATATATATATAATTTAATTAATTAAAAAAAGATTTATATTATCAAATATGCATTTTAATTAGTAATGATAAAGCTACAAATTTCTTTTCAAGTCAAATTGAAACTTCAAAATCCAACCTAGATATCTCCTGAGTTCACTTTATCAACAGTAGCACATGAAATTTGTTTTTTTTTTTAAAATAGATTAACCACAAAATACATTAAAAAGAAAGAGAGTCATAACACAGATACAGACATCAAAATAAAAGGACCACTAGATGTGGTACAGGTACAAACACAAAACAAAAAAATAAAAAAAAATAGGGTCACCAAAGGAGAAAGCAGACGCCCCGCAAGCCACCACAGGACACATGAAATATTTTATAATACCAATTTCACTCCAGTTCGGCAAAATAAAATCATTAAAAAAAATGATTTTTTTTTCTTTTTTTTCCAATTTAATGTATTTATCTATATACTCCAATAAATCCATTTTATATTTTATAACTCTTACCAAAACTGATTAAATGCTCTAATTAAGAAAATCAAACTATCCTTGATCATTCATACTTAATTTTCAAATGAAAAATCAAAAATAAATTTAAATATGAATGATAACAGAATTATTAAATTTACTTTTTTAATTGTACATATATTTATAATTTTTTAATTATATGCATAAATGATGGAACGATCTTGTTGTTTATCTTATATGTACTTATTAAAAAAAAATGTATACACACATACAAAAGTTAAGATATATATACATGGATTAATTTTTTTTATAGGTCACTAAGTTTTGAGCTTATATCTTTTTTATTACCAAGTTTTAATTTGTATCATAAAGGTTACAAAAGTTTGATTTCTTTTCTCCGGGAAATTACCCGTGAGTAATCACATCCATGTAGCTGGCATGGATGCCGAAAAAAACACAGTCAGCACTATTCACCACATCCTGTCTGAAATAGAGCTTTCACATCAGCAGAGTTATCCATGTCAGCAGAGTTGTCCACGTCAGCCTTAAGTAAGAACCAAGCATGACGTTTGGTAACCGTCAAACTCTTATATTCAGTATCAAAACGGTTACCAAACGTCGTGTTTAGTTCTTACTTAAAGCTGACGTGGACACTCATGATGACGTGGAGGCTTTATCTCAGACTAGAGGGGGCACGGGCCGAGTTTTGGCCCTGGCCCGGCCTATACCCGACCCAGAACCAGCCCGCCAGTTCAATGACCCAGCGGACCGGTTCAATGACCCGTAATCGGCCATACTGTAGATGGGCTAGTTATAAGTTGGGGAAACCCAACCCTTGACCCGGCGGGTCATACAATTTTTAAATTATTTTTTATTTTTTAAAAAACTTGTTTTGAAGTCATTTTTTATTTATTATGTTTTAATATAAATGCACAAAACAGGAAAGAAATAAATTCAAAACTGAGGGATATATCAAAAAATAATAATTCATATATACATATATAAGGGCATATTAACAATTATGAAACACTTTAAAGTATGCAAGCAATTTACTCTAAAATGTTACTTTATTTTCTTTTAAAAATAAGCTAGGTTAGGTTATTAAGAACATAATAAAATTTCTCAAAATAAAACTAGCTCTAGAATCTTCTAACAAAATAACATAAAAAACAAAAAGAAAAAAAAAATTCAAGACCTGGGAAGAAGAAGCGATGGTGGTGCTATTGCTTGAGTTGGGATCGGGCAGCGATGCAGCCGCACCGGAGCGATCCGCCGGGATCTGGGCCGAGCTCCCTCCCGAGAGAGCTTGCACAGCCTTGCCCCAACTCAAGGCCCTAATCACATCCAGAGCCAGCGACAACGGCGAATTCACCGGTGCAATGATGGACTGTTGACCGGAATCACCAGCCACGGCATCACCCACCGGCGCCGATCGCGCCCGCGAGGGCTTGGACTCGAATGTGGGGGATGAAATGGAAAGGGGTGTGTAGGGTTGTGCTTGGACGTGGATCGAGTGGTACTGAAGATCGTCGAGGAGGTCGTTGGCGGCGTCGGATGCGTCCTTGAGCTGGCGGAGAAGGTCGAGAAGGCCGGCGTCCGGTGAAGGGGTGTTCTCGGCGGCGCGGGCTAGGGCTGGGATGTTGGACATCGAGAGGCGGAGACGTTCGAGGTCATCGTCGAAGGCGAAATGCGATGGTTGGTCCGAGAGGTAGGCGACGAGGCGATCTAGGGCAACTTGGAGAGCTGGGGAGACGAAGATGCCGACTGTGGAGACGATTGTGGCTGGATCCATGGCCGAGAGAGATGGATGGATGGATGGAGGTTCTTCACTGCTTCAGCTTCTTTGTGGGTTTGAGAAGCAAGATGGTTTCTTCTTAGAAAGTGAAAAATATGGTCATTTGAAGGTTCACTACTGGTCTTGCCGTCTTGGTCCTTAAAAAAATAATACGGGAAGTTGCCAAGTAACTAAGTCTGCATTTGAATATTTGAAATTAACATTATAAAATTAATTTTATTAATACTAATTAATATAAAATAAATACATTAATGATGCATATAACGCTGAAATCCATCTCCTTAAAATATCAATTTGATGCTGAAAGTTAACCTAAACCTTGCATGCTATCTTAGCCGATATAGGACTAATTCTCGGTATGTCTTGCTATAGAATTTAACCAACTATATTAACTCTTATATTTATTATTTATGAATATAAATATTATCCTAATATGTATCTATATTGGCCTCTTAATAAGGTGTATAAGCCAGCAAGTTTTTGGTTTGGCAGTATTAGCACCACTACACTACGAAAAGTGTTGGAAAAAAAGTGTTTAGAATTTTGAAGTTTAAATATATAGACATTTAGGTTTGATTTCCTCATTTTATTCCTAATAAAGTGATAAGTTATAACTTTGTCAAAAAAAACAAAAAAACAAAAAAAAAACATAGAAATGATTATAAATATATTTTACGAACCACTTAGAATAAAAGCTAAGTGTCCTCTAGTAATATAATTAGAGTCCAACAAAAAGACCAATAAAATAGAGGAACATATGCTACCAAAAAGAGAATTACACGAGATGGATCATCCATCATGAGAAGCAAGAGCTTCGTTAAGATTTAACTGGATTAGTGGTGAATGAACCAAATATATCTAAGAAAGAAATATTTGATTAATTTTTATTATAATTGAGATGGTTGAGACTTGAGAGTTAAACATATGGTTGTTTTCTCAAAACCAAATATTTTAGAATATAGTAATGATCAGAAGTTCCTAAGTGCCCCTATAGTGTGTCTGAGTCTCAATTAAAAAAAAAAAAAAAAAAAGAAAAAATCACCCCTCCTTTATAAGTGTTAAAGTATCTAAACAAACCAAATATATTAGCAACATGATTATAAATGAGAACCACTTGATAATTCAGTGGGATTTTTTTATAACAGTGAATGGGTAGCTCAGATATCGAAATCCTTTGGTCATGGTATTGTATTGTGCAAACACTGCATAGTACTTAAAAATATTATATAATATTATTTATTCATTGTTTATTAGATCTTTTGTGGAGAAGACTCGTATTTATTACTCATCAAAATTACATAATAGAGAGATTTATCATTATGGTTATTGTCCCGCCGATAAGCAATTAAGGAGAAAATGGAAGAAATAGTTCACAATGTGAAATAGCATTACAGTTGGTGGTTCATTGCAACCCCACGAATCAAATTTTACAATTTCAGGATTTTCTTGCCTAAGGTAGAAGATTTTTTTACTATTCATCCGTGGCAATTCTTACCTTATTTTACAAAGAATTTTTTATGTGAAAATAAATAACAAAATTTTAAGAGAGAGATTAGAGATGACAACGGGTAGGGTATGGATAGAGTATATCAAAATCCTTACCCCGTACCTGTAACCCTTACCCTAAACCTATACCCTTACCCGTATCTTTCAAAAGAAAAAAAAATCATACCCTTACCCGTAGGGTATGGGTATACCTGCAAGGTACCCGCTTAACGGTTGTTCAAATTACTGAGTTAAATTTAAATAATAATAATAATAATAATAATAATAATAATAATAATAATAATAATAATAATAAAAAATTCATAATCCATTGCGATACAATGTTTAAACCCATGTCCATAAATTCAAAATTACATAATATATCACAAAAAGTAATAAAAATGATATTAGAATGTCTTTGATATGATCTACATAGAACTTCAAAACTTACTAAAGTAATACTAAACTAGTCCTTAAAACTTCGAGTTCGAGTTTCCAAAAGATTTTGAGAGTGAGTAGGGCCATAAGAGGTAATCGAGCAAAAATCCCCTAAAATTCAAGTAAAACTAGAACATGATAGGATGCAATGTTAAAAATTCTCCTAAACTTTAAGAATACAACCGTTGTAACTAAGGTGAACCGCCACAAGCTACATGAGCATAAACAATTGAACACACAAGTAAATGTGTGTGCAAAGTGAACTCCCCCCCCCCCCCCCCCCCCCCCCCCCCCCCCTATCCGAAGAAAGCAAGTATCTACAAAAACATAAAAGAATATAATAAGTGATATGATCAAACTATCATTAAATTCAAGGAAAAATATTAGTTACACACTTACATTATTATGACATTATTTTTTTTTCATATTTGTTTTATAATGTTTAATTTTTTAAATTTAATTACGATTTTTAATATAAATCCAAAATTCATTTTTGATAATATTATGCTCTCTCAAATATAACTATAAAAATTAAATAAAATTGAAAATAATATATTAAGGGAAAATTTAAAGTATTGTTTTCAAATTAATCACCATGAAAATGTATCTTGGGTAAATTGTGGGTAAATGTTTAGCTTAGGTGTTGTTTGGTTGCTAGTGACTAGCTGCAAGTAGATATAATGTAAGTACTTTTTCATGTAAAAAGAACTCTAAAGTTGTTTGTTTAGGTGTAAAAAGTAATTACATGAAAAAGTTGTACAACTGTAAGTGAAAATACAGTAAAAAGTTGCAATAAAGTCACCACCTTCCCCTTCTCTTTACTCTTTCTTCACAGAAACGTCATCTGTTTCACACTTTCTTGTGAAACTGAAATCCAAATCACACGTCGCCTGAGCACAAAGCACGGAGCACGGCCTGCATCTCTCGAATTCTCAGGGCAACGTCACCGGACAACGTCCCACATCTCTCGACGATATCTCCTCCCTCCATTCTTGGATCCAACCGTTTCATACTTCTCCTTGTTTTTTTATTTCTTTATTTGCATTTTTGATGAGTTTTGTTGAGATTTTGTCGTTTGTTTTTGTGTTTGTTGATAATTTCTTTAAGGTTTTTAAGGTCTTGATATGGTGCTTTGGAGTCTACCTTTTCTGTTGAGTTATTGTTAAAGGTTCAGTTTTTTTATTTACCTCTGTTTTAGGTCATCCAACTCAGAAGCTTGACAAGGATAGAGGAAAAGTTTAAATTTGCAATGAATTTAGATATTTATGGTTGATTCTTAACATGATTTTTTTTTTGTAGAATACCCAGATCAGTCCCTCTATTAAAGTGAAGTGCCCTTTTAGTCCCCTTATTATTTTTTGTCCTTTAGGAATCCCTCTATTATTTTTTTTTTTGGGAAAAAGTAGTCCCTTAGCCTAACGTCCATGAGTTTCTCTGTCTGGTGAGCTGACGTGGCTTAAAAGTTGATTAAAAAATTAATAAAATAATGCAAAAAGTTGATTATATATATATATATATAACTCTATCTAGTGTTGCTTTTTGACATTTTGACTCACTACATCTCTTCAGTCCCATTGAAAAAAACACAGTACTTTTATATGTACACTGCCCTCTCTCAAGGCCACCACCTTCTTCTTCTTCTTATACTCTCACTCTCAACTCCTCCTCCTCCTCCCCCATCTCCTCATCAATGGCTTCTTCTCCTTCTCTCCATGTCATTCTCTCACTCCATGAACCAACAAAACCAAACTTACATTATCTACATGAATCCTTCTCACAAGCCTTCACATCATCCAACTCTAACTTCATGGTTTCATTCTCACTTGCTCTCACTCTCATTCTCTCCTTCCACTTTCTCTACTCTTACTCTCCTATTCTCCCAGCCTTCTGTGCTCTCATCCCTGCTTCTCATCTCCAACTTCTTCTCTCCCACCCTTCTATTCTTCATCTCCATCTTGATCCTTTTTCTTAATCTTATAAGCAGCAACCCTAGCGCCGATCGCCGTTCCATGGGCCGTCCCGTTTGCGTATCCTAACAAGCTAGCATTCACAACCAGGGCGCCGACGACGGCGCTTGCGGTGTGAGTTCCATGCCCATCACGGTCTCAGGGGTCCTCGAACTCTCTCTGGCCGTCTCATCCGCTGGTGTGGAAGCCACGGGAGAAGCTATGAGCGCCGATGGGTTTACGGTTGCAAAGCTTAGGGGAGAAGTCGACGCCGGCGTCGCAGCTGCCGCGCTAGTGAGAAGGAATGGGTGGGAGGCCGGAGTTAGAGAAAGAAGGGGATTTCGGCCAAACACCAGTGTCAAGAACGTCAGTGACATCAAGGTTGGCTGCCGGAAAAGAATGAGAAGTGTGAGGGAGGCCAAGAAAGTCAGGAGAGCGAGTGGTATGAAGATTAAGTATCAGGATGAAGATGAAGAACAGAAGGGTGGGCATTATTTTATTAAATTTTTAATCAAATTTTAAACCACGTCAGCTCACCAGACGGAGAAACTCACGGGCGTTAGGCTAAGAGACTGCTTTTTCCCAAAAAAATAATAGAGGAATCCCTAAAGGACAAAAAATTATATGGAGACTAAAAGGGCACTTTCACTATAATAGAGGGACTGATCTGGGTATTCTACCTTTTTTTTTAATTACTTATATCTGAATTATAAAGATTAGTGTAATACTAGTCTCCATGATAAAAAGAGAAAGTTCAAGGCAATTGTCTGTGAATGGAATTGTATTTATAGATGCTTTTATAAATGCTTTTATTTTTAATTTTTATTACACTGTCTGTGAATGGTAATTAATTCTTCATTGAATCTTGTTGCTAATGTGGCAACACCAAAATGTTAATTAATAGTTTGTAGATGGAGTCTTGAATTCCAATTCTTATACTATTCTAGTTGCATGTGCCCCTTCTAGTAAACATCTTTGGGATGCATCATGCATATCACCGCCATTAAATTTGGTTAAGGAAGATTATAAATAAAGCTGGTAAATTTAATCATTAATAAAAAGAATTAATGTTTTTATTTTGAATAAATATCATAATAAATTTATTAATTAGTTTAAATTAATTTAATAAATAGTATTAGATAAATAGAGGTAATAATAGATAATGGGGGTAATCTCACCAACCCACTTGCATGGTGACTATGCCCTTTCATTTTACATCAAACCAAACAAACAAAAGTATTTATATCATTTTTAATTACAGCAAATCAAACAACAGTTACGTAAGTAAAAATACAGTATTTTCACTTACACTGTAACTGAACTTACATGTAATTTAAATTACAGACAACCAAACAACCACTTAATAAAAAATTATACAGTACAGGGTAAGGTTAAGGGTAGGGTAGGGACATACCCTTACCCGACCCATGCCCACTCATTAAATAACAAGTAATACCTTTACCCGGTCAAAAAGGGTAATACCCTCTTTAATCAGGCATAGTTATGAGTATACTCGTTGGGTAGGGTACAGATTGCCATCTCTAATAGAGATGTTGGAGAAAGGTCAATGTCGTGCCACGTGCAAAGGTAAAGATGAGGATAAAAAAATAAATAAATTTAATTATAGACGTTGATTAAGTTTGGATTGTGTTAAAGAGATGGGGAGTATGTGTTGCTTTTATTTTTATTTTGTTTAAGGAATAAAAAAGGACTTAGTTGACTGCACAACTCTTCCACGTGGTGCCACTTAGGTCTTTGTTTTTAAGTTAAGAAGAAAAAAAAAGACTAATTCATTTGTCAGAGAAGAAATGAAATAACTACTTTAAATTACGGAGATAGTAATACCTATAGGTCTGGCGTCAATGGTTGACTAGTGTGGGAGGAAACCTAAAATTGGCTACTAACGAACATATGTGAGAAATTAATTATATGTTTCTACTAGATGAGGACACATGTAGTAGGTGTGTCACCAGTGTGAGAAATTACACATGTAGCGGTATGGTGGGGATTTGTTTATTGAAATTCACTTGCATGATCACATTAGACTAGATTAGAATTTATGGCGGTCTATGCTGGTAATTGTGGATTAGTGTCATTATTTGCCCACTCTTGACTTTCTAGACCTTAGTGTGCAATAATTACTTTTGATTTTATTTGTTATCGTGTCGTCTCCTTGTAGTTCCATGGTACCATGTGATACATTGGAGGTCGCCTAGCTAGGTAGAACTCAACCATGGCCGAGTGAGCTCTAATACCTAGTTTAGAGATTGTGCGAGTTGCGAGGTCGTTAGCTATAAAAGTGGGAATGGGCCGGTTAACTTGACCTACCAAGCCCAACTTGTCCTAGAATGGTTCATCATTTTACCACAATTGGCTTGCCCAATGCCAAGTTTTGATGGGTTGGTTCAACCCGCCCTTGACCTGCTGATTTACGGGTTAATCGAAGGGTTAACCCGCAAACCCTATTTAATCCTTGTATTATACTTGATCTGTCCCTTTAGTCCTTCTATTATAATTTACCCTCAAAAGATCCCTCTATTATCTAGATGGGGTAAATTAAGTCCTTCACCCAGATATCCGTCCCTTTTTCCATCCATCTCTGCTGACGTGGCATTTTTAAGATTAAAATATTATTAAAAAAATACTTTTTTAATGAATCAATTCTTTTTTAATGATACGGGTCTGGATCCATGTTAGATCTTAACCTGATAACGAAATTCTTAATAAACCCTCCCTCCAGACATATTCTCCGGCAATCACTATCAGTCGTCATTGTCACTCTACTCCAACCACTATCGGTCCTCTCATCTTCTTCGACCTCTCCGCAATCCAAGCCTTTTAGATGCTCGAGTTCTTCAAAATCCCTTGCCTTTCCATCAATCTTCGATTGTTTTTATCAATTCCCTTCGATCGGGGACCAATTAGGTTGTTAAATTATACTTTTTGGTGCTTTTTTTTGGGTTTTTTTGGGGGTTGAATCTTGGATTAGGGTTTCATTTCTTGGATCGTGGATATAGAGTCGCGGATTAGGAATAAGTTCAGGCTTGGTCACAAGATCGGGAGTGGTTCTTTTGGGGAGATCTATCTAGGTTTTGAGTTGTTACTTTTGCTTGTTTTAGGAGATTTGGGGAAAATTATTCTCTTTTTTGTGGTTTTGATGGGTGTTTTGGATTTTCTTGCTGGTGCTAATATTCTTCTTCTTATTTTTTCTTGAAAATAATTAGGGTATTCTATGTGTTTCCTAGAGATGGTTTCTTATTTTTTGATTTTTTCCACGATCATGCATTTAACTTGTGTTTTTTTTCTTTTTTTTTTCTTTTAATCAACTAATGATGGTTATACATGCTTTTTCTTGTCCTTTTTCTTGGATTAAATTAGAACTAGAGTGGTCTTGAATGTTAGATATGGATCAGATTTAAATAGTAGATGGTTGTCAGCATCTGGGTTCCTTGCTAGAAGGATTCAGTGTATGAGTATACAAATAATAAAGGGGAATTGAGCATGAATGCCTTAAAAATAGATAATGTATAACAGGTTGTTAAATGGGGAAGGGAAGGGAATGGGGAGGATGAGGCTGGTGAGAGGGAGATAGATGGGAATTTAGAGGTAGAGTGGGCTTGGGATGGAGAGATGGACAGAGATACGAATTGTGAGAAGGAGGGGGATGTTTTTAGGGAGGAGAAGGGCGACAGGCTGGAGATGGCGATGGATGCGGTAGTAGCATGACAGACAGGAAGATGGGGAGGGCAAGGATTAGGATTAGGATTAGTGTTAGATATTTGGGAGAGAGGGTTGATGGAGTAGAGGACCAATGATGCACAGCCGGCGATGATTGCTAGAGGGGAGGTAAGAGAGAAAGCCCAAAGAATTTTGTTATCGGATGTGGATATGACATGGATTCAGACCTGTATCATTTAAAAAGTATTGATTCAATTAAAAAATATTTTTTTAATGATATTTTAATCATAAAAATTCCATGCTAGCAGAGATGGACAGAAAAAGGGACGGACGTCAGGGTGAGCGACTTAATTTACCCCATCTAGATAATAGAGGGATCTTTTGAGGGCAAATTATAATAGAGAGACTAAAAGGGCAGATCAAATATAATACAAGAATTAAATAGTGTATTCTGCCAAGAATAAATAAATTGAATTATGGCCATTGATTAAGTTTGGATTGTGTTAAGGAGATGGGGAGTATGCACTGCTTTTTTTATTTTATTTTATTTTATTTTTTTAAGGAATAAAAAATACCTAGTTGATTGCAACACCTCTTCCACGTGGTGCCACGTTGGTCTATGTTTTTAAGTTAAATAAAAATGCCACATTGGTCTATGCTTTTAAGTTAAATAAAAAATAATAATTCATTTGTCAGAGAAGAAATGAAATAACTACTTTATAATAAGGAGATAATAATACCTATAGGTCGGGCGTCAATGGTTGTCTAGCATGGGAGATAACCTAAAATTGATTAGTAAGAAATGCATAAGAAAATTTAATTTTACATCTTTACTAGGTGAGGACACATGGAATAGGTGTGCCACTAGTATGACCAACAGAGTGAGCATTGAGATGACTAAATTCTGTCACACCAGTGCCGAGCGCCCTAACCCATGGTATTTGGTCCACCTTAATTATTAAAAAAATAAGGAAAAAATTTGTCACTTTCTTCCTTATGGTTATGTATATAATACATAAAATTTCATAAGATATTTTATTTAAACAATTTGATTTTTGAAATTTTTTAAAGAAGGATTGGTTTCAGTTGTAATGAAAACTTTTATTTGTAGTTATTGAATTTGACTTAACTAAAGGACTATTTGGATACATTTTTAAAATTAGTATTTAATTTATATTTGTTTGGATGTTTTTATTTATCTTTAGTAATTATTTGGGTAAAATAACTCTATTACATGTTTGGATTAATATTTATTTAATTATTTGTCTATTTGTCCTATAAGTTTGGATGTATGCAAGCGGAAATGCTACTAAAACATGAAATCCCCTAAAAACATTATTTGATTTTGTTGGATTATATTATCAATTATTGGTTTTGCAGTGAATTTTAGTTTTTTTTTATTATTATTCTATGAGTGATTTACTGGAAAAGAGTGACTTAAGCTTCAAGTCCTACACAAAGGTATTTGGGACTTCCTGATTCGAATCAATCTCTGACACCTTGGCTCGAAAGGAGCTCTCACATTTTTACCCATACTAGTTGCCTCTCTTATAAAAGATTATTTATATGTTCTTTTTATGGGCATCTAGAGCTCCTAGCATAAAGAAGGCCAAGATAGAGAATGCTATTTTAACAGTTAAGAAGACCCTAGAGTTTTTGGGTCACGCACAAATGGAGCGAGTGATCCTAAGAACAAACGACCAACCAAGGTGAAGGCGATAATGAAGTGTGATCTAACTACCTTTGGGTTGACCTGCTACTCAACGTCATCCTAAGGAACTCATTTTGACTTTCTTCTCTCTCAATGTTTTCTATCTATTTTCTGTCTTATATTCACCACTAATGGACTAAGGTCTCTATTTTTTGTGCCTTGTTTTTTGTTTTTTTTCCAATTTAATCTAAATGTGGTTTATCCACTTTTTCTAAAAAAAATTATTCCATAAATTTTATTCTTGCTTTTAATCACCTTTTATAAAATTTTGATATGTTTGTATAAAGCCCACTTTTCTATTCATTTGCCATTATGATAAATTTTAAGTTTTGATGAAATAAACGACAAAACCAATACAAAGGATTGAGGCTTTCGTGTATAAAAACAAAGGAGGAATTATCAAAATTTATAAATTTTGGTGAAAAAATTCACCAAAGTACTTTTTCCCCTCTAAAGATGTGCTCACGAAAAAAGAAAGCACCAAAATTCTATCGAACCTCAATTTAGGAAAGCATGCTTTGAGTTGATAGGATGTGGTTAAAATAAAAAAGAGAAAATTAAATAAAAATCTATTTTGACTTGTGGGCCTTCTCCATGATAGAAAATATTCTCTTTATAATTAATTGGAGCAAATAATAATAATAATAATAATAATAATAATAATAATAATAAATTGATAACTTCTTATTTTCAAACTAGCTAATATGCCTAAAATACTCTTATTTCTTCAACATTGAAGTACATAGTAAATTAAAAACACAATCAATAAATTATATGATAACAAAATCTTGATAAGTATCTAACCTAATATTATAAGCCAGTTTGCCAACAAAGATTGACCACATAACTCTTTATCGTCAATTGAAAAATACAATTAGAATGTTATATGACTACAAAATCTCATTAATTATATAAAAATTACAAGGATTTAGTTTAACAATGATGTATGAGCACACAAAGAAGAAAAGCAATTTACTTAACATAATAAAACTGAAATAAAACATCAAATTTATTGTCTCTTTTTATTGAACAATATATACTAGTTACACATTCACTAACTAGTATAACTGACTCATAAAAATGCACAATTCACTAAATACGTAAATAAGAAACTTATTTTTTTAATAAAGTGGATAAACTACTAATTTATTAGAGAAAAAGAGCAAGCAGAATAAAACCACAAGGAAACAACAACTAGAGGTGGGAAACAATCACTAAGGGTGAATCACACCTCCACAAAAAAGCCACACGAAAAATTGAAAAACAGGGAAAGACAAAAGCCAAAAACATAAAAGACTAAGAAGCTGCAGAAGCAAAGTCCACCCTCTGCTATCCGAGGCCTCCAAAAGCTTAACGACGAAGTCAATCACTCCTGGGAAGTAGAAAGGGTCGTGGCGCTGGGCTGATCGTCTGGACGCGCAATCAGGAAGTTAATGGAGCGCCTTAGCTTTTGAATGGATTTACTTGGGAATCGCTGACTCGGGTCTCTAGCTGTAGAAATCCAATCAAGAAGCATATAAATAATGTTAGAAATAACTGAATGCGGCATAAGAGCATGCAAGTCAAAGATGCGATGATTTCTCTCGAGCCATAAGTTCCAAAAAAATGGCTCTTGAGAGAAGATCCCAGAAGGGACGCTGTGAATCCTTTAAGGAAGGGATCCAAGAAGTACAAACATCTGAGATAGACCAGGGATGAGAGCGAAGACCAAAGATTTTTTTGAATAAATGCCAAATTCTTTCTAAGAAGTCGCATTCAAGCAAGAGATGATCAATTGACTCTGAGTATCTATAACACAGAATACAGGTATCCGTTGCACAATGGATATTACAACCTTTTTTTGCTAGGTTGGAAAGGGTAAGAATTTTATCATCTGAAGCAAGCCAACAAAAAAGGGATATTTTGTTGGGGCAACCCACTTTCCAAAAGTTGGAATAGAGAGGGGTTCGAATACCGCCATCCATCAAGAAACAATAAAAAGATCTAACATACAAAGTCCTATTACTTACCAAGTTCAAAACTTTTACACACTCTTGCTCACTTAGAGAGTCTGGGGTTGAAGACAAAAGAGGTATGAGATCATCAAGGGATGCTTAACAGAATAAGGTCTCAAGAGAATGAGAAGTAGTCAAAAAGTTTCTTAAAGAAATCCAAGGAACGCTACAATCAATCTAGATGTCGGCTAGAGATCTTTAGGGGCTCTACAATCCAACCATTTATCATGCCATAGAAGGCTATCGGCTCCATTCTTCATAATAATATAAGTGTGGGACTCTAAAAGGATGAAGAAGAGGTGTAATGCTTGCCCAAAAAAAGGATTTATCTCTAGGCTGTGTGTGGAACAGAGGTCCTGAAATATCTCTTGACAGATAATTAAAATTGATGATTTTAAACAACAGCTTTTAATATATGAGAGAATTTTCTACCACCCCTTTCCTAGAAGAGCCTTATTGAATTCTTGGATGCTGAGAATACCTCATCCTTCCATATTATATGGTCTACAAATCCTTTTCCAAGCAATAGGCAAATACCTTTGGGGCCCAACTCTGGTCCTCGGCTTAGAAAGTCTCTATGAATTTTGTCAATCTTGTTAGAGACCCAAACTGGAAGTTTAAACACTGACATTCAATAAGTGGGAATCGAGTGTAGAACCGAGTTTATGAGAGTGAGAAGGCCTCCAAAAGAAAGATAGATAGATTTCTAATAATTAAGCTTAGATCGGACTTTCAAAATTAGAATTAGTCAATCTTGTCATCTGGTCTTCTCCCTGAAAGCGGTACACCCAGGTAGGGGAGACAATCTCTAGCACAGTTAAGAATAGAAACTAAAAGGCATTAGGACGAAAACTAAAATTAGAAGAGTATAGACAACTTTTGGAATAATTGATGGTGAGACCTGAAGCATCTTCAAATAGGTAAAGAATGAGCATGATCACTTGAAGATCTTCTTGTCCTCCTGCAATGAAAATTATTATGTCATCTCCAAATTGGAGATGACTAATATTTCCAAATTGCCCAAGTGGTACCCCTAATAAAAATCTAAAGCAAAGTGTGTGTATAAACATTGCACTTAAAATATCAGCTGCTAGAGCAAAGAGTAGGGGTGACAAGGGATCACCTTGTCGGAGTCCTTGTTTCCAATGGATAAAGCCATGCAAAGATCAGTTGATAAGAACACGACCTTTTGTGGAGCTAAGAATTGTTTGAATCCAAGTGATCCAATGGGGACCAAATCCCCTAGCGGCTAAGATTTCCAAAAGGAAATTCCAGTCAATGGAGTCAAAAGCTTTTGCAAAATCAACCTTGAAGGCTAGACCTAGTAGTCATCTGAGCTGCAACGATGTTATCTGCTATACATCCGCCTTTAATGAAGGCTAACTAGGAATCATCTACCGTACCAAATCATTAATGACTTTGCTTAATCTGTTGGCAAACAATTTGGAGATAATTTTATAGGAAAAGTTAATGAGACTGATGAGATGAAAATCTAAAATGTTTTCAAGCTAGTTTTTTCTTGAAAATAAGAACTATGTTAACCTAGTTTAGAAGTTCAAGATTTCCTCTTCCTTCAAAGAAGTCAATGTAAAGGTTGACAAGGTCATCTTTTACCAAGGACCAATGTTTCTGAAAGAAGAATATTGGAAATCTATCTGGTCTTGGGCCATTGTCTGCACCCAAATCAAACATTGCTTGTTCTATTTCATCTAAGGAAAAAGGAGTCTCAAAGGAAGCGAGATTCAAGCTTTCTTTAAAGGAAAACAAAGATGGCCAATCCAGTAAAAAGCAATAAGGTCTAGCGGACCCGAGCAGGACACGAAAATGATCAATGAAAATTTGTCCCAAAATCTGATCCCCTTCAACCCATTATCCATTATAGCTTTATGTGAGGTATGAAATTCTTGTTACGCCTACTGTTAACCATCAAGTGAAAAAATCTAGTGTTCGAGTCTCCTTCTTGGAGCCACATGATTCTAGAGTATTGTTTCCAATAAATCTCCTCTTGTCGTTGAAGGGAAGATAACTCCAACTGAACTTAGGAAAAGCGTTGAAGCTCAATAGCAGTAAGAGATCTGTCCTCACTAGTGGTGTCTAGAGAATCCAACTCTAAGAGTAAAAAGCTTTTAAGAAGATTGAAGAGCCTAAAATTTTTTGAGGCCCATGTTCACAGCGTCCTTTTTACCTGAAACAATGAAACACTCAACCAAATGAAAGACTTATTCAAGTAAATCAACACGAATTTCTAATACTCTCACTTACTACTATATAGTGATCGATAACACTAAGATCACTAAGAAAATTATTCATATTCGACTTATGGAAGAGCTTTGGTCAAATATGTTTGCAACTTGATCATTTGTTCCTTTTTTTTTATTTTGAAAGATAAACAATGCACAAGTAAAAATGATTCTATATTTGGTTTTCACTGGGTACTAAGACCTTTCTCTAAATATACCCCATCTCAAAGAACCCAAAACATCTTTCAATTGCATTCTTAGTAGCAAAGTGCTTGTAATTAAAGAGTCCCTCTTTATTTAGAGGGTGTGATTTTGTCTCCATTCATTTAGATGGTATCATTGACCTCTATATGGAGTTAGAAACCCTTCTCTATTTGTATACCCATCATCACATAAATAGAAAAAAATCTACATTAATATATATATATATATATATATATATATATATATATATATATATATATATATATATATAGATAAAATTGACAACTAATCAATGTACATGTGATTATCTAAATTAATGTTTTACACATTACATATTTGTTTACCTTTACACACCTTCAACCCATGCTTTCTAGATATTACATTTTGAAGAACTAATAATAATTAGTTATAGAACCTTCCAATCCATGTAGGATATAAATGAATTGTGTATCTTGTGAACATATTGTCAGGGGTTTCCAGAAATGCAATAGTGTAAAAGTTAGTGGAAATCACTGTAGCAATACTACTGCTCATGACATTGTACCGATATTATTGTTCACCGTGCAATTTGTCTATGGGCGCACACTGATCGCAGGATTTCTCAGTCAACCCTTTGCGGTCTCTCTACGAGCGCACACCATCCGTAGCCAATCTTGAATATTGTAACAAAGTTACTATTCACTACATTATAGCAATGGTACTGTTCACTGTGATGTTTATATGCGAGCATACGCTGACCACAAAATTTCTGAACCAACCCTTTGTGGCCTCTCTGCGGGCGCACACCTATCGCAGCCTTTTGCTACTATAGCAAAGTTAGTGTTCACTGTGCTGTTGCTACTATAGCAAAGTTAGTTTTTTTGCACTGTAGTATCATTACTATTCATGTGATGTTTGTGTGGCCGCACACTGCCTGCACAGTGTTCTATCAAGCTTGTAGATGCTTTTATGAGGCTTGTATAACCTTCCTAGGTCTAATACACCTTTTCAAACTTTCAAAACAAGCTTGAAACACTACCAAACCCTTCAATATATGTTAAAATGAGATGATCAAATATACAACAAACAACACACAAGGTTTTTAGTGGAAAACCCTTCGAATCGAGGGAAAAACTATAGGCCTCCTTACAACCACTTGAAATAAGCTTCACAATATCAACTATGGGATAACAAGAGTCTTCTCTAGGTACAACTAGAGGAATGACAACAAATGCATCAACAATGAGAGTTTCATACAACAAGCATCAATAAGAAAATAGAATGAAGCAAACACTAAGGCTGAGGAAAGCTACTTGCAAGGATCACTCCAACGAATTTGGATGAACTCCGACACTAATTTGTTGATCAAACTCTTGCCCTAGCTCAACCCTCTCTTTTTCTTCCCTTTTCTTCATGGTTTTTCTTTTCTTCACACTTTCACACTGCCCCCTCATCCTGATGAGTGAACCATCATAAAAGCCTCATTTGTAAATTACTCTTTTGCCCTCCATAAGTTGACATAGGTTTTTTTTCTTTTTTCTTTTTTAATCATGGGCTTGGAGCCCATTTATTCCATCTAGTCCACCAAATGGGTTGGACTCAACACATACCTCTAAGACATTTGAATTTAGGCTTCTCAACGTCTAATGCATTTACTTTAACATAAGTAACTTAAACAATTCTATTATTCCAATAGAATTGTTAAACAAAGGACACAAATTTAGTTTCAATTAAAGGATGGTTTGCTATAGAAATCAATTTATGTAATAAACTTATTTTTATCTTAAACCATTTTCATTTTACATCATTTGAGTTGGTAGGTATAAGCTTTGGTTTCTTTAATAATACTCCATGTGACTTTTGGACAGATTACAATACTATCCCAAACTGCCTGCTCACAGTCTCACCACTCCTCACAAATTCTCTTTTAAGTACTTTCTTTTTGCACAGTGAGAAATTGCATACAAAAATATTGCTATCATTTCTTCAGTATCCATATTCTTTGTTTGTAGAAATTCACCGATTGTTTGAAGCATGTTATATAGCTTATAAAAGGCGTTCCTATCTATACTAGTGTTTTAAATACATTTTAAGTTCTAATCAAATATCATCCTCCTAAAATTTAATTACCTAATAATATGTCTACTGTAATAAGAATATAACACTATTTCGCAATTTTACTTATAGTCCTAAACCTATGGTAACATGCCACCAAAGTATATATCCCCATCAACAAATTAAAAAATCATAAACCCATTTCACATATAACCATCATTAGTGTCAATTCCTCATCAATGCAAGAGTCCATTTTACCCTAACCAACAAATTAAAGTATAATTAAGAAACAATATAACTAAGTATTGAATAAATAAATTAAGATACATAAGTTACAACTATGTTTGAATAAACTCATAGCCAATAGACACACAATTATACATAGAACAAAGTCAAAACGCCAATTATGCATAGATCACAAAATATTATACATAATCAGAATGCCAAAAAAAATGTTGAGTACAAAAAATAAATAGCTAAATAAATAAATACATAAGACCACAAAGTAGGTTTTCGCCTCAAAGGATACATCTAAATGACCAATTTTCTCATCTTAGAGTGTCATTAAATCAATCAATCAATCAACCACAGAAATGGTTTTACACTAACCTGTGCACTAATACATCTCGCCCTTGTGAGTTGTGACTCAAAAGAGAGGCACTCCACCACAACCACTATTAGAACAAATCAAGAACTCCTCTACAGAAAAAGAAGACTAATTTGTCATTATTATATGCTTGGCCTATTGATTCACATGACCGATATGTTGGGTCCAAGTTTTTTAAATATTGTGGTTGAATTTTTGTCAAATTTGATTTTTTTTTTTATTTTATGGTTAAGTGAAGACTTTGAAACAGAGCACATCCCATGTTTCTCCTAAGAAGTTGTTCTAAGCTAATGCCCAAGCAAACATAACAAAAATGTAATTCTAAAATTATTTTTTTAAAAAATTTATATAAACATTCTTGAAGGATTAGTGATAAGAGATGACAGTAGAATCAAGAAAGAAAGTGATTGGATTAAGATAGATAAGACATAATTGGCAAGCAAATTTCATTTTCACAATCAAATAGATGGTTTTGATCACCAAGATACATGATAATAAACATGCTATATTTTCATTAGGATAAGCATTTTTATTATTTATATTTTTATCAAAGGTTCTTAAATGAAGTGGACTACCTTATGGTGTGTATCACCTTACGGTCCTCCAATCTCTTTTCCATATATTCAATAATAGAATAACTGTAAATATTTAAGACATCATCATCTCTAAAAATGGATACTTAACAAGATTTAAAAAAATATATATATGATAAATCCAAATCTTAATGCAGTTTTAACTAGAGTAAGAAACACTTAAATAATATACGTGATCAACATCATAAAACACTTACCTCACGGGTCAATATCTTGAGTTGAGTGGGTACTATATTATGGTCAAATTTCACTTTGAGTATCAAACTTTAATTTGTATTATTTTGGTTATCCAACTTCAATTCAGTTTCACTGAACGGGTACCAAAAGGTTTCTGGGAAGAATTTAATGATGTTGTTGCCAGAATTGCCTTGTTAGTAGCAATTGATGATGTCATCTACTGATGTGTATATGCCACATCATCAATGATGTCCATGTTGCCACCTATTATGCACATGAGGACATCATTGAATTGCATAATAGGTGACTACATTTTTTTTTTTTTTTTGCCAAGATGAGCGGCCTAGCCGCTAAGACAGGGGCGTGCACAAGCCTCGGCGGAGTAAGTGGGAGCGGGGCCCGTACACACATGGGCGCAAGGACCACCCGCACACAACCACTACTCACACTCCCAGAAATGTGCCCTCACCCAAGATTCGAACTCTTACCACTTGTGAAGGGTTCTATTGGGGACCCGGCTACCAATAGATCACTTGGTCGTTGGTATAATAGGTGACTACATTGACATCGTTGATGATGTGGTATGTACGCGTCAATAGATGACGCCATGAATTGCTGCTGACAAGGCAATTCTAATAGTATCGTCATTAAATTTCTCTTAAAAACCCCTAAGTACCCGCTTGGTGAAACCAAATTGAAGTTGGATAACCGAAATTATACAAAATTAAGTTTGATGCTCAAAATAAAAATTGACCATAGTACAATACTCACTCAAGATATTTACCCTTACCTCAACAAAACTTAATGCAATTTCAACTAGTGTAATAAATCCAAAGCTTGCATATTGTGTTTTATTCTCTCTCCATCTATATCTCCATCCCATTACACAGTTGTGCTCGCACATACACAAAACTAAATCTTGTCACTGTGTTTGTTTTCATATCTATATATAAGATAAGATGCTGATTTAGAGAGGAAAAAAAAACCGACCCTTTCATGCAGACTCATTAACAACACAACACAAGGAAGATACTCGGAATGATGAGTGGCATTTCAGTTTTACTTCAGGGATGATATTTTGATGATATTTACCTAAGACAATATTAAACTAAAATTTTAATTAAAAAATCACATCATTCTAACAAGACAAACTTTCAATTTATATGCCAAACCATTTTCTAGTTTATTATTCAGGTCCAAAATAAAATCCATTTCATAGGTCTTTTTGTCCATGTTTAAGTATTGATTTTTCATTAATCCAAAAATATTAGCTATTGAGTTCTAGCTATCTGATAGATTGACAGAAATATAGTTCAAAAATATTTATCAATTGATCTTAATTTAAAAAATTATATATAAAAACCTCTCTAGTGAGCAAACTGTGATGATCAAAATCAGAACAAACATGAGATAAAGAACATCCCAAACCTAATAACTCTCATACCAAGCATCAAAACGAAATGTCTCAAAAATAAATAATAAATAAATAAAATCTACATAATCAAATCAGAATAAACATTAGATAAAGATAAAACAGAATGGATGGGAACAAGAATTGTGTACTAGACAAAAAATGAGAAAAAATGAACAAGAATCATAATTTTTTTCAAGGGAGATGTCACCAGAGGCAGTGCCAAGGGCTACAATGGATGTTTGATAGGAAGCAATGTGGGAAGCAATGTGAGAAGCAATGTTAAATCGAGAACAACCCTAGGCTGGGGTTATTTTGGTCAAAACACTATAACTTCACATTTCATTCCCATGGTAGTGTCACTTTCCCACCATATATTGATGGAATTACTTTCCCTCAATTTAATAGAATGAGTCTCCGTGACAATATAGGATTTCATAAAAAGTGCCTAATCAAATATAGTTAAGTCCTTCTCTATTTAAAATTCCAAAAAAAGTTGACACTTTGCCACATATAAAACACCCCTAATAGTTATAATGACTATAAAAAATAAGATGGTTGCCACAAGAACTTGTTATATGAAGCTATGGTGGTGCTACGTTCCCTCTCGTATTTTCTTTCTTAACCTTACCACTATGACACCACCAACAATTTACTATGACACCACCAAGAACTTGTAGAATGAAGGTACAAAATATAACCTAGAAGATAATTTTTTTTTTTAGCATAACTAATAGATAGAATATCTCAAACAAAGAGACTATTAACAATAAGATAAAAATAAACTTGATCATTTCCGCTTCAAACAAACTCTTCTAGATCGTTATTAAAAAAAAAAAATTCCAAACCACATATGTCCACCCTTACTCTTTGGAGTGTCGTTGTGTGTGTGCGCGCGCGCGTTGTATTAAACCTGCTTTAATGTATGGATATGGCTCAACGATGAATTAGACGAATTAAACCTGCTTTAATTAATGGATAGCTCTTTTCTTGCCATCCAAAGCAAGTCACCTTTTTTAAGCCTCAGCATGTGGACTTAAAAACAAATGATAGACCTTGACTACACCTTCTTTGGCATTCATTCACCAACTCCCTACTATTATAAGTTTGGAATTTGAATGTGAACATATGCAACCAAATTTTTTTTTAATTTATAAAATTAAAAAAAATTAAAATAGCGAAATAGGTTTCAAATGAACACCACATAAGTCGTCTAATAAGTTTAAAAAAAAAGGCAAATAGATTATAAATCACATAAAAAAAAATGGTAACAAGAATAAAACAAAAAATGATAAAAAAAAATCACCTTAATCACTAAATCTAATTAGGTATGCAACATTAAAACTACAAAAAACAAGCCCCATGTTCTAGAAGACAATTCGAGATAAAAACTATTTGCCAATGGCAATACATGCAAAATAAACATTAGGTACATTAAATCAAACCCATAACTATAATCTCACTCACATTATGTGGTTTATTCACCTTTTCAAAAAAAAAAAAAATCTCACCCACATCGTAAGAATTATAAAGCCGATGTTGTACCTCATTTAAAATGGGCAATTGACAATTCTCATGTTTTGTTTTTATTTTTATTTTTTTATTTTATGTGTGTGTTTGGACAAGTAGTTCTTAAAGCATCTAAGGGAAGATAAATACAAACAAATATATGAAAATTAGGGTTATTTTGGATGTGTCAAATGGGTCCATGGATTTGATTCAATGGATTACAATCATTAGATGCTAATCCAAAGGAGATTTAGTTTTTTAAAACAAAAAACAAAACCTTGCAATTTTTTAACCATTCTAATTTCTGGAGTTCTAATTTAAGAATTTTTTTTGGTTTTGATTTTGAACTTTTCCATATGGATATTTGTTTAGTGTGAAAAATACATAAAATTAAATGTCAACTCCCAAAGCATCTGAAGGAGCATTCCCCATCAATCCATTCATCCTATCAAACATCACCAATAGTGTTATTCTATTATATTTATCATTTTAGCAAATATATTATTAAGTAAAGCTTATCAACATTGAGTTGGACAAGGAAGTAACCAGCAAGTTGAATTGATTAAATAATGAACATCAACAGTATAAAAAGAAAGCAAGTAAACGTTAGACACAATAAAAAAAGAATTGTCTCTGCTATTCTTTGAAAAATGGTTTATAGATTATTCACAAGTATGCAACATGATTTTTAATTTCTAACAAGCAAATTTTCACATGCTAATAAATTTTTTTTTCTTAAAGATATTTGATTATATCAACTAATTTCCTTCTGCATATATTATGGAGCATGCTTCCTAATCCAAGGCTAGATTGAAGGCCCAAGCAAATTTCAAAGCTTCTTTAGTTTTACTATTCCCCGTAATAATAATAATAATAATAATAATAATAATAATAATAATAATACAAGTTTTAGATATATTCATATATAGAACGGACTATATGATTTTTAATGAATTGTTAATAAATGTGGCACAGTTGGTCCCTGATTCATTAAAAAATAAAAAAATAGAGAATATATATATATATACCTTGGTGTAGTTATATGCTTTAGTAATCCATTTTTCATGACACTAAGAATTAAAGTGAAATATTCATTCCAAACTTAGACTAAACATTAGATGCAAGAAAAGATACCACAGATGTCCGGAAAGTTGCTGAAATTGTTCATTAATGTGCAAATGGGTCTACGTTACTTTATAAAAAGAAACAATAATAATAATAATTATAATAATAATAATAATAATTATTATTATTATTATTATTATTATTCACCTACTTATTTTGTTTTTAAATTTATTCTCCCTGTGCTAATGATTAAATGATATGCTTTATTATTTTTTATAAACTTATCAAATATTTGAATATATTTTAGCATTTTTGTAATATATTTACGTGTTTAGTTTTCACACAATCTCCTTGCATTACAAATTATTTATGTATTAAAAATAAATTATTTCACATTTATATATATACTTCACAAAAACAAAATTAATGAAAATCCAATTATGCTGTCGGATGAAGGTGCTGCACAACAGGATGTTTAATTTTCAGTTGTGCCATATCCCCAATTGTTGCAGTTATTGTATTTGAAAAAAAAAACCCCTGAACTAATTTAATTAATTATAACCAAACAATACTTTAATTTCAAATGTGTGACAAATTTAAAAGAAAAAAAAAACAATCAGTAATGCAAAGATCGTCCTACTACCAATACTATTTACCCCCTTATTTTCATATGTGTGACTAGTTATTTAACACTAAAAATAAACAAGCAAAATAAAACTTCTCTTGACCATCTTATCTCTCATTTATAAGCTTTGACGCATTCAAATCTTTGAACAAGTATTCTATCTATAATTGCATTAATGTGTCCATAGAAAATAAATAAATAAATAACAAGGACATGAATAGATGCAATAAAGAGTACATATATAATTAGACTAGCTAGTCAATAAAGAGTGAAACACGCACCTCTTCTTCTTCTTTTGCACATGAAAGAAGACTTAATTATAAAGTGCAGTCTTGAATGGGCATTGACTCACTCATTTTGCAAGTTGCTGTTTATCAAGCAAATGAATAAGACTAGTATAGACCTTTCATAAGATGATGACATGCATGAATACCTGCTCAAGCTTTTCTTAAGTTGCCTGTCTTTGACGACCTCAAATGATAAAGATTGTCCAAGTAAACCAATTTCTATTACAAAGATTCTCATTTATCATCAGCTAAGTCTTGATCATCTTTCCTTCCTTTGAATTATCTTCTCTATTAATTAAGAATTTTCTATATATTGTTAATAATTATTGGATAAGTTTTTGATCAAGTCTTCTATCAAACTACCAATCATTTTCCTTCTAGAGTCTTAATTATTTTATAGGTAAGTAGTTATTTCTGAAATATCAAAATAGGTTTTTTATAGTTTATATTAGTCACCTCTCGGGGGACTTCTTACTCTTATTGTTCCAAGAGTGTTCACTAATTAGTTGAACTATGTCTTGTAGACTACAGATCTCATATTACCCCTACAAATGAATAAATTATCAACTCTCTTATAAAAATTATTAGTATAGTTTTTACAAATTATTATTAATTAAAAACTCTTGAAAAATACATTTTTAAAAATAAGTTTTTTATATATTAAAAATCTCCCGAGTTTATGTATGAAAATTGAAAATATTCATTAAGGTCAACCATTGGATAGCCCAATGATATGACACCAATGTGTTAAAGGGGAGGTTATGAGTTCAAATCCTCTCCCTGACAGTACTGTTCATACACTGTTCACCTAGGATGTTTGTACTATTCTATACTGTTCATACAATGTACATCGGCTCTAACACTATTCATATACCGGGGCGCTTGTCGCCTATTATTCAAAAAAAAAAAAAAGTATTCATTAAGTTATGATTACTTTTGTTCACTCTCTCTCACTGTCCCCAAAAGGAAAGTATTTAACTCCTCTAATTAAAAGAAATATTTTGAAAATAGTTCAAAACTTGTTTCATTCCCAAACTACAAAAGCATATTTCTATTTTTAATTAATGGTTCACCAATGCTCCCTAAGCTATTAAAAAAACCTTAACCCTAATTTTTTAAAATTTAATCATTTAATCTAAAACAATTTTTTATTCATTTTTATTGTTATAGTTCACATACCATAAAACTCAAAGAATGATATGTGTTATATATATATATATATATATATATATATATATATATGGGGCGAAAAATTGCTTCGATTCCTATAAAATTTGTATTGCTAATACCCCCTTAAAAAATTATATTTACTTATATACCTTCATAAAATATTTTTATTAACTTATATACTCTTCTATTATTAAAAGTCAATTTACAAACCGTATTAAAATCTATAAAAAGAAAAAAAAAATATATAATTTACTCTTTTTATAACATCCTTTACTCAATTTTCAGCCAAAAGAATATATATATATATTCCCCAAGAGTAATATTAGGCAATTAACCATGTTTACAAGGGCACCCAAGCCAACAAAAAATAAAAATAAAATAAAATAAAGCACATTATATAAAACACTCCACAAGTCACAAATGGTCCAGACTCCATACTCCATATGAAACTCTCCTCTCATAAAACACAAGTCCTCAACTCCCTCACAACCATCACAAACCTCTCTCCAATCACCACACAATGGCCACTAACCACCTTCTCCTCCTCCTCCTCCTCCTCCTCACCGCCCTCTTACCGCCCTCCCTCTCCGACGACCCAACGGCCTTCGTCTACGCCGGCTGTTCTCAGCTCAAATACACACCAGGCTCTCCCTACCAGTTCAACGTAGACTCCATCCTCTCCTCCATCTCCACCTCCTCTCCTCTCACCTCCTTCTCCAACTTCACTGCCTCCAACGCCTCCCCTTCTTCCCCTGCCTACGGTCTCTACCAGTGCCGCGGTGACCTCTCCCTCTCCGACTGCCAATCCTGCATCCACTCCTCCCTCTCTCAACTCTCCGCTCTCTGCCCTTCCGCCGTCGGCGCCGCACTGCAACTCCAAGGATGCTATTTCCGCTATGGAAACGAGTCCTTTCTTGGCGTTCTAGACACCACCCTTGTCTACAAGAAGTGTGGCCAAGCCTTATCCATCAATGGCGTTTATGACCCTAACATGCTTAGCATGAGAGAAGCCGCCTTGAGCCAGCTTCAACAAGGTGGTGGAGGTGGAGGTTTTCCGGTGAGTTCTAGTTATAGAACTGGAGGTGCTGGGAACTTCCAAGCTATGTCACAGTGTGTTGGGGATATTAATGCTAAGGAGTGTGGTGACTGTGTCTCTGCTGCCATGGTGCAGTTGAAGAGCAGTTGTTCTTTTGCTGTTAGTGGTGATGTGTACTTGGCAAAGTGCTATGCCAGGTTCTGGTCTTCTGGTGATTATGGCCGTACGTCTAACGGTGGCGGTGGTGGAGTTAGTGGTGGTGGTGGTGGTGGTAGTGGTAAGAGCATTTCTCCGGCCACCGCCTGTGGTCCGGGTTTATTCTTGTTGTTCTTCTTCTTTTCTTTGTTCGTGTTCTTGTTCTTGTTCTTGCTTTGATGTGTTTGTGCTTGTGTGCTTGTGTGGGGTTGTGGGGGGTCCATATATATATACACATATATACTTAAGTGTGAGTGATTTGATTAATGGTATTGTTTAAGGTTTAGGTATGGTTTGGGTTTGGTTTTGGATGATCAAAGTCGTTGTTATGTTGTTGTTGTTATTATTAATATTTTTGGGGGTGATGTGTGATTGATTATTTGGAGAGTTTTTGGTTTTGGTTGGGGTAGTGCATGATTAGTAAGGGGTTTAATTATTTATTTATTTTTTGGGGGATGGAGAAAGAAAAGTGAGGTTAAGGAGACAATATGATGAAATTAAAGTAAAAGTCTAAAAGAAAATTTGATCTATTTGTTTTCTTGATTCAAACCAACATAAAGTAAAGCACATGTTGCTTTTGCTATCTTGATTTTCTTAGATTTAGTTAGAAATTTAAAAATAATTGTATGATTATTTTTTATATTAGTCACTAATTTATAGCGAGTTTGGAGTCGGTTTGCATGCTTTGAATGCTTGCCAAGTGACCAAGTCCAAACATAATGTTAATCAAGTCTACTACAAGTGGGCCAAGTTATGCCTAACTAGTTTTGAAATCGAAGTGTCAAGTAAGACAAGCTAGTCTTCCATATCAATAGAGACCCAAAAATATATTCATTCAACACACTAATCTTACCTAAAACTTATCATCTATAATTTAGTTCCATAGAAAATCATATTTTATTTTATTTATTTATTTATTTTATTAATACAAAATTAGCCACAGTAGGTGACAAAGATTCTCCACTCATTGAGTATGGTGAATGTGAATCTTTGGGTTAGAAGAAGCATGGTTCAAAGTCCTAATCCCACAGGCTAATAAAGACAAGGTTCTATTAAATACTATTTGGAAGCACCTTGGACACTAATTGGTGGACAACTTGGGGTCATCCTCATTCACTTAACTTTCTTTGAATGAGGTCCTCACACCATTCCTTTTATTAGTATAACACATCCCACAACGTATATGCCAAAAAGTTCTTTTCCTTCTCCAATAAAAACATAAAATACATGATGAATATTTTTATATATATATTATCACAAAAAAAATTATTACTAATATCGTATTACATAACTTTTTTTTTTTTAATATTTACAGCGAACGATGATGCTAGTAAAAACTGGGCGATTGTGATCGGAATCATTGCCGGAGTTATTCTCATAATAGTTTTCCTCTCCTTCATCCGAAAGTCTGCAAGTGGTGGTAAATATGCATAAGTATACTCTAATATGCTTTTTAATTCACTCTATTTTTTTAATTAATGAATTGTTATTTTTTTTTTTTTTTTTTGAATTTCAGGAAAAAAGTGAAGAGCTTATTTGTTTACTTAGCTTAAAAGGTAATGGTGGAAAAGAAACTTCAATGGGGGAACTTTGTTAAGCTTTTGTTTTCTCTTTAGTTCTTTTAGATCTCTCTTCTCTTTCTCTGTGAAAAGAAGGAAGAGGCTGGAAAGATGTGGATGAGTAGGGCAGGGTGGCAAAGATATACATGATAGGTTGCTAAAAGGAGAAGATTCCCTTGTCCATGACAATAATGGAGGATTAATGTATAATAAAATAAAAAAAATAAAAATTATTGTTGCCTCAAATTATTATTATTTTTATTTTATCTCTAATTTGTACGACTTTTCGTCAGCATTCTTGTTCCTTCTCCTGTTTGTTTTGGTGGTGTAAGGATATGGTTGGTGGCTTTTATCAATTCATGAGCACCACTTTTTAATTTTTGTGGGTATGGTACACGAGCCAAATTAAATAATTTCGTATAAAAACTTGAAAATGATGCACTGGTAGTATAGGTAACTTTACTTTTATAAAAAGAACAAAAATATCTTTTAAAACTTAAGGGCTAGTTTGCAGGAAAAATAATTACATGTAAAGTTTTTACAGAGAAAGATTTTACATATAATTACTTTCATGGTAAAGTAACATTACAATGTTTGGTGTATACAATGAAAGTTATAATTGAATTGCGTGCAACTTAATTCCCTCATTTGGTATGAATGCATCTATTGTGTAAAGTTATATTTATTCTCAATATTACCTTTAGTTATTTTATTTATAAAAAGTGGGCTTTTAATAAACTCTAATGACATATTAACTTAATCCATATAATATTAATTAACTTTTTTATCGTAAAGTATTTTATGAATTTTTTAAATATGGTTTTTATATTTTTTTTTAATCACTAAAAAGAATATATGGCTTCAAAACTACCATGTGTTCCTCAACTTTTGTCCATTATACAATTGTGTTTATTTTAATATTGTCATGATTGATATTATCTAACAATGCGCTAGTTTTTTTTAAAAAAAAAAAATAAAGAAGAATTTTTATTTGATAAGAGGGTAGTATAATAATTTAACAATTATAAAACTTTTCCACCCAACATTGTAATCACTTTTCACACCACCCCCATGTGAATCACTTTCTATGGTTAAAATAAAAATGATTCCAAGGAGACCAACTATTTTTAAGAAACTAAAAGAGTGAAAATGATTCACTCCAGTTACTTTGCATGAAAAATTGTTACTTTCACTCATACCAAATGAGCCCTAAAGTTTATGAAAAAAAAATTCTTATAATAAAGATGATAGGATTTTTTTAAAAAACAATATGGACAAGTCACCATACTTATACATCTCTTCGTCTCAATCATATGATAATTTTCTATAGTTAAATAAAAATAAAAAAATGATTTAATAAATGAAAACAAAAAATTGAACCTAAATTAGTTGTTATTTTTTATGCATACACTACATTAGAAAAGTAGTTTGTTTATATGTCAACATCAATCTCCCTCCAGAAAACTCGACTTCAAACAGAAAAATTGAGTGTAAATAAGTAAATATAAAAGAAGATTTGTTCATACTTTTTTTATAAAAAATAAAATAAAATAAATACCTACAATAGTCTAAGAACTCTTTAAAAAAAAAAAGAAACTTAAATGATTGCAAGGTATATTCAATCTAGAAACAAATTAAAAGTTGGATCTAAGTGATAACATGCATATAATAAGAAAAAGAATCAAAATGCCAAAAAAGAAAGACTTATATTGGATGATTAGTGGGGCTATTATAATCTAGTTCTTGGCACTGTTTGATGAGCAACTTTGCTAAACTTTCTTTTCATCATTCTAGTCCTTGTCAATCTCCATGATTCCCTTCTTTTCAAGCAGTGTAGTAATTATCAAACTTATTCAATTATACCAAAGTGTAAATCATTTGAATGATGATGCATTTACCTCAATCAAGAAGTAATGTGAAGAGCACTAAGTATTAGGTTGCTTTGTATCTTTATTTATTTTTTAATATATATCTTTTGCTTTTTAAGACTGGGAAGAGAGATAGAGCTTGTGAGATCCATCCAATCAATGGATGCCAACACAACAATAAGGTAAGCAACCAGCTTGCAGTGATGTTCTTAAAGCGGCTTTGGTGTCCTTGCTTTGGTGGTCATATAATTCATTAATTAATTTGATAGATAATGTTTGGCCTTTTCTCATATATTTTTATATGATTAAAATAATTGCAAATATGACCTTCGGAGTCCTGTCCATGGAGGTGTATACTTTATACATAAGTTTCAAGGGAATATACTCTTAAAACTCCTCTAACAGCCAATTATATTATTACTTTCTTTATTGGCAAATGACCCATATTAGGAGCGTGTGCGAGATTTTTAATTATACAACACATCCTCACTCTTGAAGCAGAGATTAGTGAGTCAAATTTGTGACTACACCATATATAAGGGATTCAAATATAACTAGAAAAGGAGGTTGCCAGCTATTATTATTATTATTATTATTATTATTATTATTATTATTATTTTTTGATAAAGTGGATAAGCCACAATGCATTAAAGACGAATAAAAACACAAAAAGTATAGCAACATAAAGAAGACTTCCACTAGATGTGGATACAAAAAAGCGGGACCGGACTAACAAACAAAAGACAAAAGACAGAAGGAAAGAGGATCTCCTCCTAGGGACGCCATCAACCCAGAGGAGAACTAACCGGATGGATCGAAAGTCCTGGACAGGTCCGCGTCTGCGAAGGTGTGGGAGCTGGGGAACTAGATGCAACGACGAAACGCCAGCTATAATTTTATTTTTCATTCTGTTATGATTAAAATATGAAAGTTAATTTTTTTTGAAGTACCATTTTTGAAATTTCATAAGTGAAATAAATATTTACAGCATCCTATTTACATTTTTATGAGTGAAATAAATTATTTATTCTCCAGTCTCAAATTTTTTTTTATATTTTTAACATTTTGGTAAAATTTGCAAAGAAAAATTTGAGGGCAAGTGAACATGGTCCAGAAATGATTTATTAAACACAATCTTCTAAAGTAGACATTGCAAATAAAGAAAGATTTTCAAATGGAGCTTTCTATTTAAAAAAAAATTAGAAGAATTTAAATAATTAAAATAAAAATCAATCTAAATTTTAAAAAAGTGCTTAATTTAGATTTATATTCAATTTTGTTTTTAAAGTTTCTTTTAACTGAGGTCAAATGTGTTTGGACCCTTTCACAGTTAGTTCTAATCCAGAGAACCACAACAACTAGGAAAGGGAAAACTTGCTTCATTTTATTTCTCTATCTAAATTTAGAATTTTTTAATATATTTCGATTAAATTTTTTATGTGATAATAATTAAAACTTTAGATTAAAAAATATTATTATAGTTAATAAAGTTATTTTACTCCATCTATTTTACTTCAATATTAATATGATAATATACTTTATCTATTTTGTTTCTTTTTGTTTTTGTTTTGTTTTGTTTTTTTTTTTTTTGAAGCAAATCAAACACTGTAAACAAGATATAACTATTCAATTTATTTTTTCAACAACTAATGTGAAATTTAAATTTATAGTGAAAGTGAATGGCTAAAAAATTAATCAAATTTTACCATATTTAATATTTCATAAATTATTTAAAAAATAAAATAAATAAAATAAATTATATTTAAGATCAATAAATAAAAATATAATCATGGATGCTGATAAGGCACTTTGTTAAGAAGAGAACCTGGAGGATAGATATAGAAGAAAGGCTGAAAAATTTAAAGCTTTCTTCTTTTTAAACTCAAAAAATTGTTTTTTCATAACACCACTATTTTTAGATCTAATATTTTAAAAAATTATTGATGTGAAGCTTCATTACTTTTTAATTTAATTTGATGTAAGATTATGAGAATTATGTATGGGAATCCTCAAACCAAGAAAAGGAGAGGATGACCAAAGGTCAATTTATGCTTCAAAGAAGCGGACATTAGTTTGTCATAGCTTGTTATGAGCCAAGAAACTCCCTCGTGCAACCTTTTGAAATTGCACTATCAAATTTTTTAGGTAATAAATTGATCCATGATTACTATCCCTTGTTTCTATCAATGTTGTTGATATGGACCGACCTATGAATTAGATAAGGCCAAAGTTTAGGGGCTAAAAATTCAACCACAGTTAAACCGGAGTTGAATTAGAATCAATTAATATACTTAAATAATATTTATGTTTTAATTTTAAATAAAAATATTTTTTAAATAATATGATATTTAAACATTAAATGGAAGAGTTTTAAATGATTTTAGTTGAAAAGGAATTTATTTATAATTGATAAATTTTCATATACTTTCATTAAAAAACAACTTGGGAGTTTTCTCGCATCACTTGGAAAAACTCTCACATTGCTATTGAGTGAAAGTGGAGGGATGGCTGTGTTCTAAACAAAGCATCTCTAAAGCTCAAACTTGTTATTAATTAGTGGGCTTGGCTTATATGTTACATGTGAGTTTGGCCAAAATTGACCCAACCCAAGTTAAGCATACTCTTTACTTTTAGTCTTTTATCAACATAAAATTATTTTTCTTTAAAAAAATATATTTTGGGCCTAATCAACCAACTTGCCTCGGTCACCTAGGTCCTAGTTTCAACGGGTCTAATTTTGGCCAACCCCTATTTGATCTAGGGGATTAAATAAATTGGACAAATGATCGTTCTCTATTTAACTAATTGAATATGTTGATATAATTCCATTCTGACAATTATGGTTTTTGTTGAACTCTTAATAATAATAATAATTTTAAGTTTGAAGGGAAAGAAGAGTTTTTTATGTAAAATTTAAAAGATTTTATACAAGAGCATGAATGGTTTATAAAATCTTGTTCATATATATAATGATATTATTTGTTAAAATATTTAAATTCAATAAAGATAAAACAAGAAACGTGACAAATTAGATGGAGAACAAGAGCTACATCAAGTTACATTTGAAGCCAACTTGATAATATTATGAGCTACATCAAGTTACATTTGAAGCCAACTTGATAATATTATGTCCACGCAAACAATAATATGACTATATAATTCTGTTGTGAGTGACTCCAATTCCTTTGTATTGGCTTGTACAATATTATATATTTGTCCATGTACTCCAACTCTTTATATATATATATATATATATATATATATATATATATATATATATTTGTTCTACATGTTTTTGTCATTGTAGTTGTACTTGTAGTTATTTTTTTCTAATACATTTTAGACAGTTTATCTATTTTCTTCAAAGAAAAAAAAAAATTTGCGTGAGTAATTGAGCAGATACTTTGTGTGCACTCTGGGATGCGACATCTGTTGACCATTTACTCATGTATTGTCCTTTTACTGTTTTGTATTTGGTATTTTTTTCCCTCTTGTTTAAGGTTCCTTTTTCTCCTAACACCTTGAGTGAACTTTGGGGTATCCGGAGATCCTAATTCCCCTCTCTAGTGAGAGAAATCAGGAATCTTCTCACCAGGGCAATAACTTGGTATATATAGCCTGAAAGAAATACTGGTATTTTCCATGATAATTTCTTTGAATATTCTTTGGTTATCATGAAAGCTATTCACATGTTGATATCATGGATTTCTGCAGCACCAGAATCCAAGAGGGTTAGACTGGAAGACTCAACTGCGACAGCTAAGCTTAGCTTGGTATTCTTTGGACACCGCATAGAAACAAGCGATCATGGCACGAGCTTAGCATAGAGATCCAGTTGGGAGTGTATAGAGCTCCCTTTAGTATTCTCCTTCTATTGTTGTGTCGTTGTCTTTCTTGTTTGTGTACTATTTTGTATTTCGTCTTTCTTATTTGTTGTTCTTTATATTGTCATTCTTTGTTAGTCTCCTTATTATTCTTTGTCAACCGTTATCGCTAGCGGACTACTCTATTTTTTGTAATTTTTTTTGTTTTACATTACTGTAGTTTATCCATTAAAAAATAAAAAAAATAAAAAATGAAAAATAATTGAACAAATACCGATTGCACAAAACACTATGCCAGATAATTATTTTACCTACACTTTTTCACCCACAAAATAAATCCGAACTACAACAGACATTTGCAGTTGAAAACCAGCTTTCATCACAAACATGATAATGTATCTTTGGTTTATTTTATGCACAATTAAAACAACACACATACTCCTGCACATGAAACTCATTTTGTCAATTGTTTTGTCATCAGGCCTTTTTCCCAGATGATGATGATGATGATGATGATGCCCTTTCCTTCTCCATTTGCAAGAACAGGCTTCCATCATAAACTGCTCTAACGGTATCCTTGTGAAGCAGTCCATCTTTGTCTTTGCAGAGGCTGTACAAGATCTTCCACTCTGTCCAGCTTGCAAAACTACACAACAATTTCTCACATTAACAAACTTGCTTGTAATTTTAAGTTTAAATGAGAATACAACTTCAGGCAATTAATGAACTCTAGAGATTTGATAAATTCTCAAGACTTACGCTCCATTACGATCTTTGGGCACTCGATTTGCTTTCAGCATCTCCATCAGCTCATTCGCTGTTAATGCATTAGGATTGGAATGTGCATGTTTCTGAAATATCTCTTCAAATTTTGAAGAAACAAACCTGTGATGGTCATAAAAAGTGGATACGTGAGTGTAGTAGACAAACCAAAATGTATCATTCTTAAGTGGGAAAGCCAAAATGGCTTTTGAAGTATAGCTAGAGAATCAAAAGTGCACTTTCACATAAACTTTAATTCCACCTAGACTTTATATTATATGAATACTGCTGGAGCTAAATTAAATAAAGTTGGAATAAACTAATATAATGACTCTCTCTCTTGTGTAGAGTCGTGTAACACAATCATTGTAAGGTTGGAACAACTAAATAAGGTAGCATAATTTGAAGCTAATAAATAAGAGACCAGAAAAACAAAATAATCCAATGTAATTGAAAGATAAAATATAGTAGAGGGTTTTCTGCTACATAATTATTACAAAAAGTAAAAATTTAGCTATTACCTTCCCTCAGCATCATATACACCAGAGTCACTTCCATGTTTTCCTTTGTGGATGTTTTTTATATAAATGGGAAGGCTTGGAGATAGTAATTTTCCCTGCATGATATATGGAAGTATTCAAAAGATGGCATATAGTTCCAAAAATATAAAATAAAATAAAATAATCTGTGTCTTTTTTTTTTTTTTTAAGACAAAAGATACTGCACAAATGACAAGAAATAAAAAAAACCATTTTACTGTAACCAGTGTTGACATGAAAGCAAACCATCTAATTGGTGGGCACAGTTAAGCAACAGGTCAAGATGATGTAATTATTTAATGTAAGATCGCAACAAACAAAATTTCATATGAAGTTTATTAGACCAATATATAAAATTAAGTTTTTTTTATTATTAGAATAACTAATAGTTTTACACTGATTAATTTGAAAAATATAAATTTTAATATATATGTATGAATTTTTCATCTTATTAATGTAATTAAGTTTTTGAGTTAAGTCGAATCTAAATAATATGTTTGGTTTACCTATATCATCTAGTGCTCCAAATAAATGCTCTGGTTAATAAGATTTCATGTAAAAATTCAATGGATGAATTTAACAGATTTACAAATTATAATTTTTCACTCATATTTACTATGGAGATTCATTACTATCACAAAGCAATCACTCAAGAATATGCATGTGACATTAGAATTGAAAGCAAGTCAAAAAATACCTTCTATAAAGCTAAATTGTTAGACCATAGTATCAATGTGCAAATGTTGCCTTTGAGATCTTTAGTTATAATAATTATGCTTAATTTTTTAGCATAATCGAATTAAAAAGAATAGCCACAAATCTTTCCAACCCTCCACTAATCAATAAAAAATAATTTTATAAATAAGGTCAAGTATCTAAAACTGTACTTTTCTTTACATAGTTTAATATAAGATTGAGCTTGGGATAAAGAGAGTACTTTTCAGCATGCTTATGTGGTTACTTTAATGATGTTAGAGAGAGATAGCTTGATCCTTGCTTGAGTAAATGTCCCATGTTTCTTTAATTCTAATTCATCACCAACTCTTTTAATAAATAAGTGTTAATAATTCCACCATAATCTTTCTAATAATCGCTCTGGAAGAAACCTTTGTTCCTAAACAAGTTATGATTTAGAGAAAAAGATAATGTTTCAAAATTTATTTCAATTCTACCTTTACATTAACCACGAAGTTTTGTTATTCTCAACTAATTGAGTACTTTTTTATATAAGAAATTGATGTGTGTGAAAGAGAATTCATAGTCTAAAAATTAGAAGTATTTTTTTTTAAATATCTTAATCAAAATTTTTTTATAATTTCAGTTTATATAGAACTTTAATGCAAAAGTTAAACTAAACTTATTTAAGAAGAAATGAAGTAATTCCTCCTCTTTATCCATGATGGCACTCCATTTCCAAAAAATAAAGCCATATCTGCATTCTTTAGTTCTGGTCCTTGCTTTCCGGTGGATAAAAGAAAAAAATCCATCTTTAAATGATTCAATACCATTATTCCATCTCAATTAAGTTTTTGGGCAAAATAGATTCCTCACCATGGAATAGAAAACAATACTAGTTTATCAACAGAAAAAGAGAAAAGCAATGAAACAGAGATCTCACAGGAGGCTTTGTCTTGGGAGCAAGAAATCCATTGATGAGCAAAGCGCTAGCGGCGGATAAGGCAACACCACAACCAATAGCACGAAAGCCTAACCCATTCATTCATTCATTCATACATCTTGATCATGAAAAGCATTAACATATAGAACAAAATGAATAATAATCACCAAACAATACGAAAACCTTGATACGTTTCAGATGGGTAGATGATCCCATCTTTGTTCCTGTCAAAGAACGCCACGTGTTTTTGCAGCGCCGTCATCTCATCATCTATGAATGAAAATAACACAAAATTAGTTGATCAATAAGTAGAATAGGATAGAGAGTGAGAGAGAGAGACCTGATGAAGAGGAGGACATTGGATATATATGGAGAAGTATCAATAGAGGAAAGTGGAGGACACTGGAGAAGATGAACTCTTGCACTATATATAGATGGTTGTTTGTTGCATTGAAGCAAAAGCAAAAAGCAAAAGAAAGATGCTTCTCTCTCTGTTTTGGTGTGGCTTTCAAGTAACTGTTAAGAGATAAGAAGGCGCAGCGTTTTTGTGTGTATATAAACGCTAAGAGTTCAAACAGGATTGGCTTGTTTGAGTGTCAACCCAAGTTCAAATTGAATTGGTTAGCTTGGCATGTGAGAAGTCATTTAGAATTGAGTACTTATTCATTTATTAATATATTTGTACTTTTGTTTGGATTTATTTGTTGTGGATTTTCATAATTTATTGTTTTCGTTTTTTTGGTGTGAAGTTGGATCTAATTTATGGAAGTCCAGTTCCATTTGCATTGGCTATCTTGATAAGTGAGAGGTGGGTTAGAATTGAGGTCTTATTCATTTGCTAATATATTTATATTTTTTAAAAAAATTATTGTAAATTTTAATAATTTTTTTTTTATGATGTAAAGTTGCTGAATTTAATTTACTGAAGTCAACCATTAGATACACTAATGGTACGGCACAAGAGTGCCAAGGGGAAAGCAACGGTTCGAATCTTCCCATGATAGTACTGTTCATGCATTGTACACTCAGTTCCAATATTGTTCACTCATGAACATGGGTATGGGTCCCATGTGAGAGAAACAATGGTTTTATTTTTCTAGGGTTGCAGGGCAGGGGGATTTTCTAGGAAGTTCGTAAGCCACCATAACTAGTGCACATCTGTACCTGTTTGCCCCTTTGACAATACCTTAAATGGGAGGCACTTGTCACCTAATAGTAAAAAAAAAAAATTTAATCTATCGCAGCTGAGTTCAAATTGAACAAGCAGTTAGTCAAATTGAGTACTTACATGCGTTCGAGATCTTTCTTATTGCAAGTTTCTAAAATTTATCAATTTATTTTATTTTTTGACAAAGTCGACAAGCGACAAACCAAAGAACAAACGGGTATGGAGAGGTGCACCAGTTACGATGGATTAACTAACCTCCTACGGATAAACTCCCCTATTATACAACTCTGGAGGGGAGAGAGATTCCTCTCACAAAACTACCATAAGAGATCCAGAAAGTGAATTGTAATATGAGAGGTTCGGGTAGTTACTAGTGTACTAACCCACAGTTCCTATTTTATTTTATTGTAATAGTATTATACAAAATTTATTTAAAATAATAATTATCTTAAAATATAATGGTACTTAATTTTTATTTGTTTATTACTATAATATATATAAGTCATTTATTTTTATTGGCATCCTCACAATGGCTTTGTTTTCTTATCCTTTCATCCTGATCACTTTCGGGGAGAGGAGGTGGAGGAAAGAGTTAATTGAAAAAAAAAAAAAGAGAAAGGAAAAAGATTGCTTTATGTTAAAAGGAGATAAGGTTTTTCTTGTGACTAGTAAAATTTTTACAAGGTCACTAAATTTTGGTTTATTTTCACTTTGATCATCGAACTTCAATTTGCATTAATTTGATCATCAATAGCTAGTAAATCAAAGGATTTCGGCTCCCAAATGAATGATGTGGCTCTTTTTTGATAACATGAACACCTCCAATTGACTTAATAATGTGTCATGAGGAGAACTGACTCAAATTTTCAGACAACCATGTAATCAATTGGGGATTGAAATTCTTGATTTATTGTCAGGTGAAATCAAATTAAAGTTGAGTGATCAAATGATGCAAATTGCAGTTCCGTGATCAAAATGAAAATGAGTCAAAGTTAGTGACAGTAAAAAATTTACCTGTTTTTCTTGAATTCAATGATGAGGTTTTTGAATTTAGACATAAGTGACTTGATGGTAAAGTCAATAGGGTTGTTGAGTGCATGAAATGCATTATTTTAAATTTTTACTTTGAGTACTTTGTTTGTTTTATTGTATGATTTTTTCTATTTTAATATTATGTAGGATATTTTATGCATGATGAGCAAGCAAACGAGTTTTGAAATGAAAACAGTAAAATTGGTGCTAATATGAGTGGAACAAACACAAAATGACAATTCAAGAGAAAAGCATAGCCTCAGCACGAGCGTGTTCAGGATGTGCAAAACATAGAGAGGAGAAATTGAAAACTATAGCCCAAGCACGGTTTTGATGTCTAGAACACAACCGTGCTCAATAAGCACGGGTAAGCCCTTTGACCGTGCAAATCTCTAGATGCCAATTTTCACTAAGAATTGAGTCCCAGGTGCTGTCAGTAATCAACATGGGTGAAACACACCTGTAGCATAGCCATGCACTAGCTGTTTAACTACAGTTTAAAAACCAAATAGTTAGGTTTTATTGGAGACTTTTGGCAAAATCTCAAGGGGGTTGCTAGTGTTTGAAGTTGAGATCAAAGGAGGCCTTTCAAGGAAGAGCTGCCACTACTCATTTAGCTCTTTGAGTATTAAATGAGAAGGGCAAAGTTGACTCCAATCCGGAGATTCCATCATCCTCTAGATAGAAGCATTGAGCGAGTCCATCCTATGTTTTTATTTATATCTCTAGTTTTGGATTGTTTCATGGTTTCTTCTATGATGAGAGGCTAAACCTTTGATGGTGCCTTAGATCTATGAACCTTAAGATGAACTTGTAATTTGATTTCTTTGTTTTATATATTGACTCGTTGTTTGTTCTTTTGAATCTATGTGTTCTTCATGCTTGTAATTGCTTATTTAAGAGCCCCAACTGCATACTAGAATTATATAATTACTATTGTAATCACGCAAGGTGATGGCATAGATGATAAGAGTGTTGTGCACGCCTACCTAAAGGGTATATGGTGTCGAACTGTCCAGATTAGGATTAAACGTAATAATGGGATTGATAGGGATACAAGTGTATGTGATGATTGCGTAATAATGGTGTAATTAAAACAGAGTGTCGGTCCACAGGGAAGGAGGTGAATGCTAGTAATGACTCTAGACTCGAACAATAGCCTAAACAATCGAGTGATGTGTGTGTGAATAAAAGCAAATGAAGATAAGAAAATACGGGAGGTAATAGGAGAGAAATCAAGGAAGAAAGTGATGTCCGGGACATAGTATTCCTTTAGGGTTATTGATAAGTGCTTGTGTTATAGTAATGCAAAGCGTTATTATCTTACAATGAGCATACCTTTTATTAGATTTTATCACTAAATGGTGTGTATTTGTGTATTCTTATGCATTATAGGTTTGTGGAGCTAATTTGGAAAAGAAGAACGAAGTTAGATCGTGTTCACCATTGTTGGGAAGGTTTCAGACCAAGCAAGGAACAAGGCACGGGCCTAGACTTGTGAGTATGTGCCAACCTCCTTTGGAGGGGCACAAAGTCAGTCACATTCACAACAAGTCTAACTCGTGTTGCTTAGGAGAACTTCACCAAGAAGGAGACTTGAAGCAATCGGCATGATCTACCATTGATTGTGTGCCCAAATCAATAGCCTCGATGAAGAACAATGGATTCGGGAGCGTTCCGACGAGTTATTGTAACAGCACTGTAGTTGTTATTGTAGCAAGCTACTGTTCATTTTCTGCCGAAAAACAGGATTTCAGAGAGTTCACACGGGCGTGTGGAAATTCCACACGACCGTGTGAATTAATTTTTCAGCAACCCAGAAACTTCACACGGGCGTGTGGAAATTCCACACGGCCGTGTGAAGTCCCGATAAGTCCAATTTTAAAGCCGCGACTCAACATTATAAAAGCCCGATTTTGGAGACTTTTGAGATATCTTTTGACCTAACTTTCTCCCCAACTTCTGGAGAGGGTGGCTAGGGTTTCGGAGAGGACTTCATGGAGGTTTGGAGCGCGTCATCGGCATCGTCATTGACGTTCGGCGGCCACACAAGACCACGGCCACACCATACGCAAGGGGGTTTTCATCAATGTCTTTAATTTGTGCTTTCTTTTATACTTTGATGAACATGTATAGCTCCATGAGGAGCTAAACCCCTCGTGGGTATTCGGACTTGTAAAACCCTAGGATTATTATGTTTCTATGACATTGCTATTATGCTTTTCCATTATTGATGAATAAATTCGAGTTTCAATTTTAATTATCTTTTGCAATTATTTTTCCTTAGCCATGACACTAGGGTTGAGAATAATCTAGGTTACTCTGTGGAGGTGTGACAACTCCTATAGGGTTAGACTACTTAAGATTGAAGAGGGTTGAGAGGGTGAGTCGTGAGGTAGCGAAGCGTCCCCTTTCCCCTTCGGTGTGATTTCTCCCTACCTCCGTTTTCTTTGATTTCTTAGCGATCGAAGTAGAGTTAAGTACTAAGAGATGCACTCCCTTGCGAAGGGTTGAGTGAATCCTTGGACTGGGGATTAACTTAGATTAGGGTTCTTCCACCTGGACAAAAGGGTTAGAACTACACATAGGAACATGTTTTATCACTAGGAATCCCTAGAGCTTAAAGCAATCCCACGTAGTGTTAGGCTTAGGTAGATATACTCCCCTGGGGCTTAGTTGCGTGAGCGACAGAGTGAAGGGTTGACGTGAATCCTAATACCGGGACATAGTGTTGGGGTTAGCCACGGTTGACCTTAGGTTTGGGACCGTGAGTTTAAGGATTTCCTCGACTCAATTAACATCAATAGGAAAGTATAATAGCATAGTCTTGCACTAGAAGCATAAGTCCTAGAGGTAGCTTGTCCGGATACTCTATTTCATCCATTACTAGTCTTTCTCTAATTCACTCCTTCTTGCACTTTCTTGTCTTCCATCTCTCTATTTAATTTCTTGCTTTTTATCATATTTGCTTCCATAATTTACTCATCAATTCTATTATCACTTTTCGTACACCGCACAACTAAATAGCGAAATCTCATGTCTTAAATCCCTATTCCCTGTGGATTCGACTACCCACTCACCAGGGTAATTTTATTACTTTGACAAGCCCGTGCACTTGCGGGATACACGCAAGGGGTCGTGTCAGTTATGAGGCACATGACAATGGTTGTCTAAACATGCAATCCTATTTGAACCAAAAGGTTTCCAGAAATATACAAAACCCTGATTTCTCAGGTGAAGTATAACTGAATAGGTGCAGAGCTGATAGAGACATCCACATAATTGCATTAACACTCTATGAAACCTTATTATGGACTAATGATAATCTCTTAATTAAATAATCTCTCCCCAAAGAGAGATTACCCCTAATCCGAATATAGATAAGAAATGTGATTTCTCCTAAAATTCGCTCCACATGATTGCAAAGAGCACATAAATTATCATCAATCCACTGAGAAGGATTGTGGGAGACAAAGTCTCCTAGATACTCTAACCAGAGGTGTACCTACTCTCCTCTTGAATTGCGGTAAGTTTATGCTAGGTGGGAATTTCATAGCAATACCAAGTATGTTTGCTAGGGCTTTCTCCTCATTAGTAATTAAGTATTCAATCACATAATTAGACTCAAATAGATATGATTGCAAATAAGAAATCAATTAAGCATCAAAGATCCAATAACCAAAGCCAAGAAAATAAACCCTAGAGTTTAACTATGCCCAAACATCTACAAATTAGCCCTCAATTAATAGAGAGCAAGCATTTAAGATACAAATAATAGAGGAAAACATGACAGTACTGAAACCCCCTTTTCAATTCCTAGGATGAAGAATCGTTGGAGAAGCTTTCACACACGCTGCCAAGATGAGCTTGACGGCTATGATTTTCAATCCTCTTGAATGTAGATCTGAATCCCTCTCCAAATTGCTTCTTAAGTGCTGGAGATTCATCTATTTTCTTCCTCAACCTTAACTCCAAGAATTGTCCCCCCAAAAAATAGACGAATAGAAGGGTCCCCTAAAAATCCTTATAAGTTCTATTTATACCCGATTGCTTACGAGTTTCTTACGGGCGTAAGGCTAGGCTGTAAGGGAGCTGGAAAAGATGGTTGCGAGCCTTATGGGATGACTTACGGCTGTAAGCCCCGTCCTTAAGGTCTTATGTTTGTGTTGCAGTTCAGCTTACGACCGTAAGCGCTGAACTATAAGCTTCACTGTTCTGCTTCTTGCTACCGCCCCTTATGGGCGTATGCTGTGATTGTAAGCTCCTCTGGATGGTCCTTATGGGCATCCTTACGAGTGTAAGCCTTGCCCGTGAGGTCCTCTAAATTAGTTATGTATCCCTCTTACAGGCATAAGCATGCTTGTAAGGTCTTCTGGAATTAACTCACAACCATAAAGAAGACCGTGTGTTGCTTGTAAGCTATCCAGTTTGTTTTGTCCTTATTCTAATGATGTCAAGAGAGCTCCAACTTTACTGTTTAAGGTTTGAAATGCTTCTTTTGACTCTCCCTCAACTTTAAGTGCTGCCCTAAGCCTAAGCCTGTTAATGCACAACATAGTGTATTTAGCATCGAATTCCACATTATGGTTATAATACATGCCAATTGAGCGTACAACTTGATATGAAATACATGAACATTGTACACTGATTAGGGATTCACAGAGTGTTAATGCAATTGATAGACGCTTTATGTGTGATGTTAAATCTGTGCAAGTGTAAACATTCGAATATGAAATTAGTATTACAATTGGTCCGTAATACCGTAAGTGTATGGGTCATCATGTAATATCTTGTGGGTGAGAACGAGGGTCATATTTCCCCAAGAACAATGAGAGGCTCATATTACTTCCTTTTTACTTAATTAATATCCTAACATTTACGTTCTCACTTTAACCTACTTCTACAATATAATACACAATATAATTGGAGAATTATTATGCACAATTGGAAGGAGTTCAGAAGTTGTATGATAGTTATCTTGATTATTACTTATGGTAGGTGTTTAGTGCAACATTTGTGTTCTAGAATTGGACCAGGGGAATTCAAAGGCCTACTAGTCCCAAATCCCTTGGCATCTTGGTCTAAATCACTAGGAACTTAAGATGGAATCTATTCCACCCCAGCCTCCTATGTTTGCTTTAAGTGTGAGAATTCCACGAGAAAGGATAAATCAAACCCTAAGCCTAACGGGCAATCAATCCCTAATCTAGAGATCTATCAGTACCTAACCTCTTAGAGCATGCATAGATCTAACATAACATATGTCTCCTAATGTGGGGGCATATCTTCCTCATCCACATTAACAAGAATATTATTCAAGTTCATTAAAAACTAGAAAATTTATCAGATTAAACAATCAATATTCATAAACAATAATTGAGGAACCTAGATATACAATTCCTCTCGAATTAGGCTTTTATGAATCATAAATTAGACAATTAAAGCAAGAGAAAACCATAAGACCAAGAATAAATAAGCATTAAATAGAATTCCTAAACTAACTCCCTCCAATGTACCCGCCAAGGTTGAGGGTGAGAGGATCCCAAGATTGTCTGGATGACGTGTGTCACTCGCGCCTTTCTCTAATGATGATTGTAGGATTATCCTTGAGAAACCTCACCGAAATTTGTTGGAATATGGAAGAACTTCGTCTCCAGCTGCTCAGATCTCTAGAATTCTTGCCGCTCTACCTTATTTGCAAAAGAGTCTTCCATAAATTTAGAAAAAACTAGGGTATTTATGGTGATCGAATCCGCCGTGGTGCCACCACGGGCATTTTGATGCCCGTGATGAGTAAGTTGTTTCTTGTGCTCTAAGTCTCTTCCTGGGACGGTCTTTGGGCATTGTGTGACTATATCATGGGCATTGTGAATTTTCACAATGGTCGTTGTGAGGCCGTTGTGACTTCAGTGCTGCTTCCAATAACTCTATGCTACTATGACTTCATAACCGGAGTAATAAGTGTAGACAACAGACGTTATAACTTGTCACCATGGCTGTTGTGAGCCGTTGTGAAGGTCTAATTCAGCAACCTGGCCTGTTTTACTTCAAAATGCCCCCGTATTTGCTTCTTTTTCCCTAAATCAGAAATAAAGGTCGTGGTGAACAAAAGATTGAAATTTGATACTAATGCGGTGCTAAACATGCCAAATTTCATGCTAAATACAATGTGAATGATATAAAAAATATGATCTAATTAGCACTTATCAGTAATCATAGGGTGATTTGTGTCATCATATGGGATTAGGATTTAGTTGCTTTGAGAAAGGGGTCACACTACTCTATGAGTCTCCACGATTAAAGAACACTTAATATAGAGTCAATATAAGAAATCAATTGCAATGTAGTCTTCAAGGGATTAGTATGCAAGGTTTCATATTGGTCACATGGTTTTTTGATTTTGCTTAGTTAGGTTGTATAACTCATCACTTAAATTCATCAACTATATAAGAGAGGATAAGCTAGTATTAAAAGCATCAGTCTTTATCGATTTGACCATCCAAGCTTCAGGTACACTTTACTACTTCATTTAACCCGTGTACTTCCAGAATATTGCTCAAAGGTCGTATCAAGGACAAAAGATGGTAAAGCCACAATTGATGTTGGAATCAAAGATCTTCTCCATATTAATGAATGTACAATTTTACAACTTCTAATATCATTTTGTACGCTCATTAGGCATGCATTAGAGTGACATTATGGAATTTGATGTTAAACATAGTGTATTTTGCATTCTCAAGGTTTGGGTAGTGCTTAAAGACGGGAAAGAGCCAAAAGAAGTATTCTAAAGCCAAAATGACAAAGATGGATCTTTCTCGGCATCAACCAATGAAGAACAAGTCAAGTAGGCTTAAATACCGGCAGTTTACGACCGTAACCCTCTTCTAAAGGACCTTGCGAGCATATTTATGCCTGTAAATAGGAGCATAAGAACAAGTAGAGGGATTTACGGGCAGGGCTTATTCTCGTAAGTTGGACCATAAGGGTTGTTTAGAGGAGTTTATGAGCACAACATACGCTCATAAAGATGGTGTGATCGATGTGCAATCCCGAAAGTGCACGGGTCGTCAAGTAATACCTCTCGTACGAGCACAAGAAGGTCATATTTCCAAGGGCTCGAGAATCTACCCTTACTTCGTTATCGCAATGTTGTTTAACCTACAAGTCTGGATGATTGAGAGATTGCAAGGAAGCTAAACAAATGCAAGTAGAATGCTAGTAACGAAGGCTAAATATAGAGGGTAATCAAGTAGAATGAGGATCCCATCAGGGGTTACTAAAGTGTGTAGGATGATAGAACTAACATGCAAGTGGCTAGTTGGACCGAGAAAACCCTAGTTAGGCTAACTGGATGGTCACGACAATTGACCCCTAATTCGGTACGAGTATTGGATACGAAGTCTCTTACGCCCAAATCCTCCTATGATTGCAATAGGAGTAGTGGTTTTCTCAGGCTAGGGTTGAAACACAAGCTAGTACTCAATCCTAGAATTGGAGGGGTATAAATACTGGATGGTCACGGCGTATTTACACGTATATCCCTTCCAAGATTGGATACACTAGGGCAATGGTCATGCAATCTAGTATTACCTAAGAATGGATACACAGAGTTCTCATGCATACCAAAGCATTCAAATACACCAAACATGGATCACAAACAAGCCAAAATGCAATATATATATAGAACAAATCATCTAAACAACACAAGTTTACCCCCAGGTTCACCCACATCCGGTAACCTTGGGAGTTTAGTTGTTCATAGTCAATAAATACACTGAGAAGTTCATGCAAACAACCAAACAAAACATAAGAAACATTCCCCCAAAGGATGGAGGTCGGAGAAGCTTCCAAGGACGCCACTCAAAGGGGTGGCTTCCCGTTGTCTTCAACCTCTTCAAACCCGTGCACTTTCGGGCTCTTTGACAGGAGCCCGAAAGTGCACTGATTGTCGCAGTAATAATAGTACCCCGGTGAGAGGGTAGTCAAATCCACAGGGAGTAGGGATTTAAGACATAAGAGATTGCTATGTAGCTAGTGTGAAGTACAGAAAGTGAGAACAAGATCAATGTGTTTATGGAAGAAAATAAAGAGAAATATGGAAGATAAGAGAGTGCAAGTAAAGAGTAAGAGAAAGGAACAATCAATGTGTTAAGTAGGGTATTCGAACAAGCTACCCCTAGGACTAATGTTCTAGTGCAGGACGAAGTATTATGCTCTCCTATTAATATTTAATGAGTCGTGGACATCCTTAAACACACGGTCCCAAACCTAAGGTCAACCGTGACTAAACCCAACATTATGCCCCGGCATTAGGTTTCACTACGACCCTTAATTCTTGTTGACTTATCAACTAAGTCCTAGGGGAGTCCATCTTCCAAAGCCTCACACTATGTGGAATTGCATTATGATTTAAGGATTCGAAGTGATAGACCCTGTTCCTAAGTGCACCTCTAACCTTTTGGTCCAGATGAAAGAACCCTAGTTTTAGTTAAGCCCCAGCACTAGGATTCACTACAACCTTTTACTCTATTACTCGCGCGACTAAGCCCTAGGGGAGTTCATCTTCTAACACTTCGCTCTACTTTGACTGCTAAGAACTCTTGTAATACAGAGGTAAGGAAAATCACACCTAAGGGGAAAAGGGACGTTTCACTACCTCATGACTCACCCTCTCGACCCTCTCTAATCTCGAGTAGTCTAACCCTATAGGAGTTGTTACACCTCCAAAGAATAACCTAGATGATTCTCAACCCTAGTGTCATGGCTAACGGAAGATCAATACAATAAGCAATCAAGATTGGAACTCAATTAAAGCATCAATTAAGAAAGCATAATAAAAGTCATAGAAAAAATGTCATCCTAGGGTTTACAAGTCCGAATACCCACAAGGGGTTTAGCTCTCCATGGAGCTATACAAATCCATCAATGTATAAGAATAAACAAGAATTGAATAGATGAAACCCCTTTGCGTTGTGTGGCGATGGTCTTGTGAGGTCGCTCCGTCATCTCCATCAAGCTCCTCATCAAGCCTAGGACACACCTCGTCGGATCGGTGTCGACGAAAGCTCCCCCAATAGCTATCCTCCGACGGTCTTCGATGTCAATGCCGAGAACTCGCTCCAATCCTCCACAAAGTCCTCTCCAAACCCTAGCCACGACCCTCCAGAAGATAGGCGAAAAGATCCTCAAAAAATCCCGAAAAAGTCCTTTAAATAGTGCTGAGTTGCGGCTGTAAATTGGCTAAAATGGGGCATCCACACGGGCGTGTGGAATTTCCAGACACTCGTGTGGATTTTCTGGATTCGGGTTTCTGGCGCGCGGTGAACAGTAAACTGCTACAGTGAATTGCTACACCAACTGCTATAGTACTCTCACATCAAATGTTCCCAATATCATTATTCTTCATCGAGGCCGTTGAATTGGGCACACAATCAACGGTAGATCATGTTGATTGCTTCCTTTCTCCTTTTTGGCGAAGTTCTCCTATGCTACATGGGTTAGACTTTTATGAATGTAGTTGCCTTTGTGCCCCTCCAAAGGTGGTTGGCACACACCCACAAGTCTAGACTCGTGCCTTGTTCCTTGCTTGGTCCGAGAACTCCCCAACAATGGTGAACATGACCTAACTTTGATATTTTTTCTCCAAATTGGCTCAATAACCCTTCAATGCACGAAAGCACACTAATGCACACCAATTAATGATAAAATATAGGAAAATTAATCCTCAATATAAGACAATAACACTTCATATTACTATAACACGAGCACTTATCAAACTCTCCCATATTTAAGCTTTTGCTTGTTCTCAAGCAAAAATAAAACATGAAAGTATTTGAGAAGAACAATTTAAAGTGCTCGGCCTTAGGTTCACCAAAAACATGCAAAAGAAACATTCTACAAGCAAGGAGAAATCAAAACATTGTATAAAGGTATCATTGCTCTAGCTAAAAAAACTTGAATAAAAAAGGACAAAAACTCGAAAATGTGTAAGTGTGTGCGAACTCACTGAGGTTAACCCATAAAGTACTCCTTAAACTCTTGTTAAAAGGACTTATTTATATACACAAGTAGGGCGTAGTAGCTTCACATAACCTCTAAGGTAACCCTTTCCTAGGCGGCCGCCAAAGATGGCTTTCACATTTTCGAGGAGGTAGCTCTTTCTACCGGGGTAGTAACTTTCACGCATCCCATGAGATAGCTCATTCTCTCATTAGGGCATAACTTGTATCTGACTTGTGAGAGTAGTTACATACTTCATAGGAGATAGCTCTCCACCCCAAATGCACAATTAAAATCTAAAGAAATATTTACAAGGTCACTATTTTTTTAATGTATTTCTCAAAAGAAAACTAAGAACTCACTAAAATGATGATAAACTAGTCCTTAAAAACATCGAGCTTGAGTTTCCAAAAGATTTCAAGAGTGAGTAGTGCAATATGAGATAATCGAGCAAAAATTCCCTAAAATTCAAGTAAAAACTAGAGCATGATGAGATACAATGTTAAAATTTCTCCTAAACTCTAACAGTACAACCATTGCAACTAAGGTGAACCGCCACGGGCTACATGAGCATAAGCAATTGATCGCACAAGTAAAAGCGTGTGCAATGTGAAATTCCTCCCACACTTAAGATGTATATTGTCCCCAATGTACGCACGCAAGCACAAACATTACTCCCCTGAACTCTAAGTGTTGCGTTTGATGGAGCTATGTTCATTGAGAGTTGAGTCTCAATGGGTTGTGGAGCACACACGGTCCCATGACCGTGCCTATGACTATTGATAAGTGCTTGTGTTATAGTATCGCGAAGCGCTATTATCTTACATTAAGCATACTTTTTATCAGGTTTTATCACTAAATGTGTGCATTTGTGTTCTCTTGTGCATTGAAGGTATTGTGGAGCCTAATTGGAGAAGAAGAATGAAATTAGGTCGCGTTCGCCAATGTTGGGATGTTCTCGGACCAAGCAAGGAACGAAGCACGTATTTGGACTTGTGGATGTGTGCCAACCTCTTTTGGAGGGGCACAAAGGCAGTCACATTCACAACAAGTCCAATCCGTGTTACTTAGGAGAATCTCGCGAAAGAAGAAGACTTGAAGCAATCGGCGCGACCTACCGTTGCTTGTGTGCCCAAGTAATGGCCTCGATGAAGAACAATGGACCCGGGAGGCGTTTCGGCAAGTTACCAAGCCTGTTCAGCTGAAGATTAGTGTTCCAGAGAAGTCACACGGGCGTGTGGAAATTCCACACGGCCGTGTGAGCCATTTTCCAGCCAGACAGAGAAGTCACATGGGCGTGTGGAAATTCCACACGGCCGTGTGTTTTGCAATTTCAGCCATCCAGTGAAGACACACGGGCGTGTGGAAATTCCACACGGCCGTATGAAATTAATTTTTCAGCCGAGACAGAAGCTTCACACGGGCGTGTGGAAATTCCACACGGCCGTGTGAAGCCCCCGATAAGTCCAATTTTAAAGCCGCGATTCAACAATATAAAAGAGGATTTTTGCAACCTTTTGAGGGATCTTTTGACCTATCTTTTCCCCAACTTTCTGGAGTGCGGCTAGGGTTTCGGAGAGGGTTTCGTGGAGGTTCTAGCGCGTCGTCGGCATCGATTTCGGGGTTCGACGTTTGCACAAGACCACGGCCACACTAATTCGAGGGGGTTTTTCATTGATGTCTATGTTTTATGCTTTATTTCTCACGTTGATGAACATGTATAGCTCTATGAGGAGCTAAACCCCTCGTGGGGTATTCGGACTTGTAAACTTTAGGGTTTCTTATGTTTCTTTGACATTGATTATTATGCTTTCCATCATTGATGAATAAAATTGAGTTTTTAATCTTGATTATCCTTTCATATTGTTTTCCCTTAAACGTGACATTAGGGTTGAGAGCAATCTAGGCTTTCCTTTGGAGGTGTGACAACTCCTATAGGATTAGACTACTCAAGATTAAAGAGGGTTGAGAGGGAGAGTTGTGAGGTAGCAATGTACCCCTTTCCCCTTCGATGTGATTTCTCCCTACCTCCGATTCCTTGATTTAATAGCGGTCGAAATAGAGTGAAGCAATAGGCAGATAAACTCCCCTAGGGGCTTAGTTACGCAAGTAATAGAGTGGAGGGTTGTAGTGAATCCTATTTGCTGGGGCTCAATCTAGACTAGGGTTCTTCCACCTGGACCAAAGGGTTAGAATTACGTATAGGAACAGGTGTTGTGTATCCTAACACCGGGGCATAGTGTTGGAGTTAGTCACGGTTGTCCTTAGGTTTGGGACCGTGAGTCTTAGGATATCCTCGACTCAATTGACATCAATAGGAGAGCATAATATTATAGTCTTGCACTTGAAACATAGACCCTAGAGGTAGCTTGTCTGGATACCCCCCTTTACTCATTGTTAGTCCTTCTTGATTTTCCTACTTGCACTTCTTTCTTCCATCTCTCTATTTAGTTTATTGCTTTGCATTATTTTCACTCATCAATCTTATTATCGTTCTCCGTATTCTGCATAGCTTAATTAGTGAAACCTTATATTCTATCTCCCTATTCCCTGTGGATTCGACTACCTTCTCACCAAGGTAAATTTATTACTTCGACAAACCCGTGCACTTGCGGGATACACGCAAGGGGTCGTGTCAACTATTCCTCAAATGCCAAACATCCAAGACCATCTGCATACATACACAAAGGGTTTAGTGTAGCTAAAAAAAAAAACCAAAATAAAACTCGAGTATATAAAGATAAAGCAATGCAATACAACTCGAGAAAAATAAATGCAACAGAAAATAAACTCAGAAGGAGAATCCTTTTTGAGTGCTACAAGTCCAAAATAAGAAATGAAAGTACAAAATGAAAGAAAAATGAAAGAAAACTAAGACGCCTCAGCGTCGGTGTCCTGTGCTGTCGGCTCTGGTGCTGCTGCTGGCTCAGTAGGGAACAGTGGATCAGCAGGTGGTGAGGGTGGTGCAGGGGAAACTCGGGGTTGAACAACAAATGGTGATGACACAGCTCGCTCGAGTAATTATCGGATAGCGTCGAATTGTGCCATCGTCTCGGAGTGCTGCGCAACCTATGTAGTCCTAACCTCCACCATCTCTGTCTGTAATACTCCCATAGCACTCTCGAGGCACTCTAGTCTGTCCTGGCCTCGAGAAGGCAAAAATATGCGCACTGGATGTGGCGCCAGTGTTGTGGGAGGTACCTGTGTATATGCCTGCGCCTGAGGTGGCTCCATTGTTGGCTGCGACCCCTCAGCCTACTCTCCCTCTGCCTCGGCTTGCTCTGGCTGGGGTACGATCAATACATAAACTCCTGGTCCATCTCTGCGGATCATACCCATCAGCTTCATCGTCTCAATGCTCAGTGGGGCTGGTATAGTAGTCTTCTTGGCCCCTCGAACTCCGTCCCTGAGACCCATACCTATGATGAGTCGAGTGATGTAAGGGCCTGAGAAGATGACTCCACATTTGGGGGTACTGGCCCTGATAGCGTATGTACTCGGCTAAGATGTGCCCCAAGTGTAGTGGCTCACTCTGTACCATCGAATGCAGGTAGAGCAACTCCTGTCGGCTCAGCACCCCCGTACTATCACCTCTGCCGCTCAATGATAGACTCAGAATGGCATGTATATATCTGTATGCTGGCCGGGATAGGCACGTCGCCTTGGAGACTCCCGGCTTGTATTGACCCTCACCACATAATACTCCATATGCCCTCTAAGGTGTCAGACTTCCGGGGTAGTCGGTGAGGAGCTGCTCATACTTCTCTATCTCTGTGAATGCCTCATCATAGAGCCCTATCTTAATGGAGAACTCCGTCACACTCATGCTGAAATGCTAACCGAGTGTGCGAAATTGAATGGTGTTCACATCAGCAAAACTGTCATACCGCCGGTCAAACTCAAAGGATGATAGAACCTTGAGTGTGAGTGATAGAATAGCCGGATCACGAATGGACAATAGACGGTGCCACCCACCCACCGCAAGTAACTCCTCAACCTCATCAGCAATGCTATCTCCCCCCTGTATCCCTCTAACTGCTCTCAGATCTGGGTACCATGACTGGTCAAATCTGAGCCTTGATAACAGCTCAAAACGAGCCTGATGCTTGGGTATAGTGAAATCCACCTGCTCGGTGGGTGGAGACTGCTCACGAGGGCGTTTACCAGCTGCTTTCTTTGACTTGGAGGCCATACCTACAAGATTGAAAAGAAAATTGATCAAATTCACTTCAAAACTCAACCTGCAGAAATCCACACTGCCTTGTGGAAATTCCACACGCCTGTGTGGATTGTCGGGCCGCTCTAGCCGCATGGCCATGGGGCTAAAAACTCATATTTTACATATCAATTTGTTCCAAATCCTTTCTAAATACATTCGCAAATAATTTAAACATGCAAACCAAGCGAAATAACCAAAAAGATTGAATTGAATCAATCATTGATGAAGTAAAGAGTGAAAAGGGTCTCATCGACGAGTGGATAGTGAAAATAACGAAGAAATGCCGGAAAAACACCCTGAAACCTCTGCAATCGGTTAAGAGAAGGCCGGGAGTGTGCGAGAGAGTGTTTTGAAAGCGTTTGGAAGTGAGAAGATCAAGAGGCATTAGTGATTCTAATAGAAAAGCCGCGGTTTATGGCTTTTTGTGCATCCACATGGCTGTGTGCCTCTATTGAGAAGGTTCACAGGGGCAGTCACACGCCCTTGTGTTCTCTCTGGTTGCTCTCTGAACACCTCCACATGGCCATGTGCCTTCACAGGGGAGCTTCATAGGGGCAGTCACACGCCCTTGTGTGCTCTTTGGAAAATGCCTAAGGCTTTTACCCACATCCACACAGCCGTGTGCCCAACCTGACCAAGAACATAAGGCCGGCTACAGGGGCACCTTGACACGACCCCTTGCGTGTATCCCACAAGTGCACGGGCTTGTCGAAGTAATAAAATTTACCCTAGTGAGTGGGTAGTCGAATCCACAAGGAATAGGGATTTAAGACACGAGATTTCGCTATTTAGTTGTGCGATGTACGAAAGAGTGATAATAGAATCGATGAATGAATTATGGAAGCAAATATAACAAAAAGCAAGAAATTAAATAGAGAGATGTAAGGCAAGAAAGTGCAAGTAGAAGTGAATTAGAGAAAGACTAGCAATGGATGAAATAGGGTATCCGGGCAAGCTACCTCTAGGACTTATGCTTCTAGTGCAAGACTATGCTATTATACTTTCCTATTGATGTTAATTGAGTCGAGGATATCCTTAAACTCACAGTCTCAAACCTAAGGTCAATCGTGACTAACCCCAACACTATGCCCTGGCATTAGGATTCACGTCAACCCTTCACTCTGTCGCTCATGCAACTAAGCCCCAGGGGAGTATATCTACCTAAGGCTAATACTACGTGTGATTGCTTTAAGGTTTAGGGATTCCTAGTGATAAAACCTGTTCCTATGTGTAGTTCTAACCCTTTGGTCCAGGTGGAAGAACCCTAGTCTAGATTAAGCCCCAGTGCTTAGGATTCACGTCAACCCTTCACTCTGTTACTTGAGCAACTAAGCCATAGTGGAGTTTATCTGCCTAGCACTTCACTCTATCTCGACCGCTAAGAAATCAAGGAATACGGAGGTAGGGAGAAATCACACCGGAGGGGAAAGGGGACGCTTCTCTACCTCACGACTCACCCTCTCAACCCTCTTCAATCTTAAGTAGTCTAATCCTATAGGAGTTGTCACACCTCCAAAGGATAACCTAGATTGTTCTCAACCCTAGTATCACGGCTAAGGGAAAACAATTAAAAGCGATAATTAAAATTGAAACTCGAATTTATTCATCAATAATGAAAAAGAATAAAAGCAATGTCATAGAAACATAATAATCCTAGGGTTTTACAAGTCCGAATACCCATGAAGGGTTTAGCTCTTCATGGAGCTATACATGTTCATCAAAATATAAAAGAGAGCACAAATTAAAGGCATTGATGAAAACCTCCTTGTGTATAGTGTGGCCGTGGTCTTGTGCGGCCGTCGAACGTTGAACACGATGTCGATGACGCGCTCCAAACCTCCACGAAGTTCTCTCCGAAACCCTAGCCGCACTCTCTAGAAGTTGGGGGAGAAAGTTAGGTCGAAAGATGTCTCAAAAGTCTCCAAAATTGGGCTTTTATAATGTTGAATCGGCTTTAAAATTGGACTTATCAGGGCTTCACACGGCCGTGTGGAATTTCCACACGCCCGTATGAATTCTCTGGAAAGCTGATTTTCGGCAGAAAGTGAGCAGTAGCTTGCTACAGTAACAAAGCTACAGTGCTGCTACAGTACTCCCCCGAAATGCCCCCGAAAGTGAGCAGTAGGCTATTGATTTGGGCACACAATCAATGGTAGATCGTGCCGATTGCTTCAAGTCTCCTTCTTGGTGAAGTTCTCCTAAGCTACAGGAGTTAGGCTTGTTGTGAATGTGACTGCCTTTTTGCCCCTCCATAGGAGGTTGGCACACACCCACAAGTCTAGGCTCGTGCCTTGTTCTTTGCTTGGTCCAAAAACTCCCCAACAATGGCGAACACGATCTAATTTCCTTCCTTTTCTCCAAATTAGCTCCACAAACCTACAATGCATAAGAATACACAAATGCACACCATTTAGTGATAAAATCTGATAAAAGATATGTTCATTGTAAGATAATAACGCTTCGCGTTACTATAACACAAGCACTTATCACACCTACATGTCCCTGTGGCCTCTCTAGTGCTCCTGAGAAACTGTATTTGTTCCACACGGCCGTGTGCCTTTCACAAGCTCTCTCACAAGGGCAGCCACATGTCCCTGTGTTTTCTCGAGATAGAAGAGAAGTCTCTGCAGAGTTTCACACGGCCGTGTGGAAATTCCACACGGCCGTGTGCCTTAACACATGGGTACTCACAGGGGCATCTACACGCCCCTGTGAACACTCTGGATTGAGCGTTGAAGTTTTACAGGATTTCACACGGCCGTGTGCCCTTCTGAGGTTGTTCATAAGGGCATAAACACGCCCCTGTGCCCTATCTATTTTGAGCCCTAATTGGTGCCACACGGCCGTGTGGAAATTCCACACGGCCGTGTGTCTTCTTTGGCTGACTTAGAAAATTTACAGACTCTGCAGAAAATTTCAGAGACACAGATACAATACCTAGAGCCCGTATAAACAATACAAATACGAGTAGAGATCCATAGAAACATGCTCAAACAACTTAAAACTTCGTCAATCAACATTTAGGCACACGAAAATATCAAAGATCCACAAGAAAATCGCAGCACATGCATGTATGAACAAGACACCAACACTAAGACTCTTATTCATGCTACTACTTAACTAAGTCCTAGAAAAACAGTAAAAGCTTGGGTTGCCTCCCAAGAAGCGCTTGTGTAATGTCACTTAGCTTGACGTACCTGGCCTTACCTTATGGGGGTTCATGAATAAAAATTGTCCTCTTCCCTACAACCTGAAAGCATGTAGAACATAATTTTTGTAGGGTAGAGGGGGAGTTATCGAGTTTGTTACCACACAAGGGTGAAACATCCTTACTCCTTGAATGCTCATCCCCATTTGTTTTGGCGCTCTTCTTGTGGCGTCTCCTCGACCTCCTTATCTTCCGGATCACTCTCTTCATGACTCCTGGGGCCGGCTTTACTTCCTCCACAAGACCAAGTGATAGAACATCTTCAATCTCCACATCTTGGTCTGGCCACCCTTCATACGGGTCCAGATTCATCATTTCCTGTACATATTCATCGATTAGTTCATCGGTAGCATTAAGATAATAAAGAGTATCATCAAAGTCTAGAGAATGCCTCATGGCTTCGGCGAGGTGATAGGTGAGTTTTTCATCTCCAACCCTTAAAGTGAGCTCTCCACCGTCCATGTCTATCAATGCCTTGGAAGTGCGCAAGAACGGCCTCCCAAGAATCAGCGGTACATCAACATCCTCATCGACATCCAACACTACAAAGTCCATAGGAAATATGTATTTGTCGACCTTGACGAGCACGTCTTCAATGATGCCCCTTAGATGTCTAACTGAACGATCGGTTAGCTGAAGTGTCATCCGAGTGGGCCTAGGCTCTCCTAAGCCTAACTTCTGGAAGAATTAGTAAGGCATGACGTTTATACTTGCTCCCGAATCCGCTAGTGCCATCTCCTCACCCAAATCACCAATATTGCACAGAATGATGAAGCTCCCGGTGTCTTTCCTTTTGCTCGGTATACTCTTTTGCAACACCACCGAGCAAGTGGCATTTAAAATCACCGATGCACTCTCCTCCAATTTCCTCTTGTTGGTCAAGAGGTCCTTCAAAAACTTCGCGTACTTAGACATTTGTGACAACGCCTCCACGAATGGAATGTTGATGTGCAACTGTTTGAACAACCCCAAACATTTATTGTATTGCTTGTCATGTTGATCATTCTTCAAGCATGAAGGATAGGGGGATTCTTGGCTTTTAAGGTGGGGGTGCCACCTCCTTCTCCTTCGATGCTTCTTCTACCTCCATAACTTTGGGTGCTTCATCATTTGTCTTCTTGAGAGGGAGATTACTCTCAACCTCTCAGCCACTCCTCAAAGAAATTGCCCTCAATTGTTCCCTCGGATTTGTCTCCGTATTACTTGGCAAACTCCCTTGAGGTCTCTCGAATAGAGACTTCACAATTTGGCTAACTTGGTTCTCCAAGTTGTGTAGCGATGCAGTGTGGTTGCGAAGTGTGTACTCTTCCGATTGGAACCTTGCATCCGATGATTGAACAAACCTGGTGAGGGCCTTCTCTAAGTTGGTCATCTTGCTCTCTAACCCCGACACCTGGTTTTCCAAATGTGGTGCTTGTTGTTGTTGAAAGCCTGGTGGTGTATTAATCTTTTGTTGCCCTTGGTTGCTCCATGACAAGTTAGGGTTATTCCTTCACCCCGGATTGTAGGTACCACTATACGGATTCCCTTGACCTTTGAATGCATTACCTACAAAATTCGCTTGCTCAACCGAAGAAGAAGTACCACCAATTGCAATTGGGCAATCACTAGAAGCATGTCCTCCCCCACATCCAATACAATTTGTGATGGCTGCCACTCTTGGTAAAGTTAGAGTATCTAACTTCTTGCTTAATGATTCCACTTGTGCCGCCAACTATGTAACTACATCTATCTCATGAAGTCCGACAACCTTCTTTCTATCCCTTGAGTTCCATTGATAGCTATTCAAAGCTTTCTCTTCTATGAGGTGTTGGGCTTCACCGGGGTTCTTGCTTCCTAAGGTACCTCCTGCCGTCGCATCTAACAATTGCTTGGTGCTTGGATTCAACCGGTTGTAGAAGGTATGAATGATCATCCATTCGGGAAATCCGTGTTGTGGGCACTTCTGCAGGAGCTCCTTGAACCTATCCCATGTCTCAAATAGAGACTCCAATTCCGTCTGCATAAAGGAAGAAATCTCATTCCTGAGCTTCGCTGATTTTCTGGGAGAGTGACACGACCCCTTGCGTGTATCCCGCAAGTGCACGGGTTTGTCGAAGTAATAAATTTACCTTGGTGAGAAGGTAGTCGAATCCACAGGGAATAGGGAGATAGAATATAAGGTTTCACTAATTAAGCTATGCAGAATACGGAGAACGATAATAAGATTGATGAGTGAAAATAATGCAAAGCAATAAGCTAAATAGAGAGATGGAAGAAAGAAGTGCAAGTAGGAAAATCGAGAAGGACTAACAATGAATAAAAGGGGGGTATCCGGACAAGCTACCTCTAGGGTCTATGTTTCAAGTGCAAGACTATGATATTATACTCTCCTATTGATGTCAATTGAGTCGAGGATATCCTAAGACTCACGGTCCCAAACCTAAGGACAACCGTGACTAACTCCAACACTATGCCCCGGTGTTAGGATTCACAACACCCTTCACTCTGTCACCTAGATGACTAAGCCCCAGGGGAGTCCATCTGCCTAAACCTCACACTATGTGGAGTTGCATTATGCTCTAGGGATTCCTAGTGATTAAACCTGTTCCTATACGTAATTCTAACCCTTTGGTCCAGGTGGAAGAACCCTAGTCTAGATTGAGCCCCAGCAAATAGGATTCACTACAACCCTCCACTCTATTACTTGCGTAACTAAGCCCCTAGGGGAGTTTATCTGCCTATTGCTTCACTCTATTTCGACCGCTATTAAATCAAGGAATCGGAGGTAGGGAGAAATCACATCGAAGGGGAAAGGGGTAAATTGCTACCTCACAACTCTCCCTCTCAACCCTCTTTAATCTTGAGTAGTCTAATCCTATAGGAGTTGTCACACCTCCAAAGGAAAGCCTAGATTGCTCTCAACCCTAATGTCACGTTTAAGGGAAAACAATATGAAAGGATAATCAAGATTAAAAACTCAATTTTATTCATCAATGATGGAAAGCATAATAATCAATGTCAAAGAAACATAAGAAACCCTAAAGTTTACAAGTCCGAATACCCCACGAGGGGTTTAGCTCCTCATAGAGCTATACATGTTCATCAACGTGAGAAATAAAGCATAAAACATAGACATCAATGAAAAACCCCCTCGAATTAGTGTGGCCGTGGTCTTGTGCAAACGTCGAACCCCGAAATCGATGCCGACGACGCGCTAGAACCTCCACGAAACCCTCTCCAAAACCCTAGCCGCACTCCAGAAAGTTGGGGAAAAGATAGGTCAAAAGATCCCTCAAAAGGTTGCAAAAATCCCCTTTTATATTGTTGAATCGCGGCTTTAAAATTGGACTTATCGGGGGCTTCACACGGCCGTGTGGAATTTCCACACGCCCGTGTGAAGCTTCTGTCTCGGCTGAAAAATTAATTTCACACGGCCGTGTGGAATTTCCACACGCCCGTGTGTCTTCACTGGATGGCTGAAATTGCAAAACACACGGCCGTGTGGAATTTCCACACGCCCGTGTGACTTCTCTGTCTGGCTGGAAAATGGCTCACACGGCCGTGTGGAATTTCCACACGCCCGTGTGACTTCTCTGGAACACTAATCTTCAGCTGAACAGGCTTGGTAACTTGCCGAAACGCCGCCCGGGTCCATTGTTCTTCATCGAGGCCATTACTTGGGCACACAATCAACGGTAGATTATGTCGATTACTTCATTTCTCTTCATTGGCGAAGTTCTCCAATGCTACACGAGTTATAGACTTTTGTGAGTGTGACTGCCCTTGTGCCCCTCCAATGGAGGTTGGCACACACCCATAAGTCTAGACTCGTGCCTTGTTCCTTGCTTGGTCCGAGAACTCCTCAACAACGGCGAACATAACCTATTCTTCCTTCTTTTTCTCTAGATCTTCTCCACAACCCTTCAATGCACAAAAGTAAACAAATGCACACTTTTTAGTGATAAAATCTGATTAAATTAATGCTCATTGCAAAATAATAACGCTTCGCATTACTATAACACGAGCACTTATCAAATCCCCCCACACTTAAGCTTTTGCTTGTCCTCAAGCAAAATAGAACGTGAAAGTACTTGGGAAGAACAATTGAAAGTGCTTGGCCTTGTCACGACCTTTTGCGTGTGTACCGCAAGTGCACGGCCTTGTCGAAGTAATAAAATTACCCTGGTGAGTGGGTAGTCGAATCCACAGGGAATAGTGTTTAGAAACAAGTGTTAATCGCTATTTAGCTATGATGGAAATCGATGATGAGAAAAGTATTTATATATAGATGTAAAAGAAAATAAAAGAGTACAAGAAGAATAATGAGGGTAGGAGAGGTAATCGATATAAAGATGGGGTATCCGGACAAAGTTCCCCCTATGACTAATGCTTCTAGTGCAAAACTTGTATTATGCTCTACAATTGATGCCTATTGAGTCGAGGATATCCTTAAACACACGGTCCCAAACTTAAGGTCAACCGTGACTAACCCCAACACTATGTCCCGGCATTAGGATTCACGTCAACCCTTCACTCTGTTGATTGCTCAACTAAGCCCCAGGGGAGTATTTCTACCTAAGCCTAACACTACGTGGAATTGCTTTAAGCTCTAGGGATTCCTAGTGATAAAACCTGTTCCTATGTGTAGTAGTTCTAACCCTTTGGTCCAGGTGGAAGAACCCTAGTCTAGATTGAGCCCCAGCAAATAGGATTCACTACAACCCTCCACTCTATTACTTGCGTAACTAAGCCCTAGGGGAGTTTATCTACCTATTGCTTCACTCTATTTCGACCGCTATTAAATCAAGGAATCGGAGGTAGGGAGAAATCACATCGAAGGGGACAGGGGTACATTGCTACCTCACAACTCTCCCTCTCAACCCTCTTTAATCTTGAGTAGTCTAATCCTATAGGAGTTGTCACACCTCCAAAGGAAAGCCTAGATTGCTCTCAACCCTAGTGTCACATCTAAGGGAAAACAATAACAAGATAAAATCAAGATTGAAACTCAATAAAAGAACATCAAATTAAGAAAGCATAATAAAAGTCATAGAAACAATATCATCCTAGGGTTTACAAGTCCGAATACCCACTAGGGTTTAGCTCTCCATGGAGCAATACAAAATCAATAAAGAATTTAAGAAAATATGCATGAAAACCATAAAGAAAACCCCCTTGTAGATCGTATCGATGGTCTTGTGTAGTCGCGTGTCTTCTCCAACGAATCCCTTGTCAAGCCTAGGGCACACCTCGCCAAATCAATGCCGATGAGAGCTTCCCCAATAGGTTTCTTCCAAAGGATGTCGATGTCGATGCCGTTTAATCGCCTCCAAAGACCTCCAAGAACCTCTCCAAACCCTAGCCGAAAGCCCCCCAAAAGATATCCAAGTGATAGAAGAGAAGGGTCCCCAAATAGATATGAAAACGGGCTATTTATAGGCTGAAATCGGGCTGAAATCGGACTTCTGTGAAAATCCAGAAATTCCACACGCCCGTGTGGAAATTCTGGAATCGTGATTTCTCGGCACATGTGAACAGTGTTTTTACTACAGTGTTTCTGCTACAGTATCCCTGCTACAGTGAATTAATTTTTTACGCCCGTGTGAATTAATTTTCCAGCAAGCCAGAGAGTTCACACGGGCGTGTGGAAATTCCCCTCTGGAATTCTGAATTTCGGCAGAATGTGAACAGTATATGCTACAGTATTTAGCTACAGTGCTTTGCTACAGTACTTCTCCGAAATACTCCCGAATCCATCGTTCTTCATCGAGGCCGTTGAATTGGGCACACAATCAACGGTAGATTATGTCGATTACTTCATTTCTCTTCATTGGCGAAGTTCTCCAATGCTACACGAGTTATAGACTTTTGTGAGTGTGACTGCCCTTGTGCCCCTCCAATGGAGCTTGGCACACACCCATAAGTCTAGACTCGTGCCTTGTTCCTTGCTTGGTCCGAGAACTCCTCAACAACGGCGAACATAACCTATTCTTCCTTCTTTTTCTCTAGATCTTCTCCACAACCCTTCAATGCACAAAAGTAAACAAATGCACACTTTTTAGTGATAAAATATGATTAAATTAATGCTCATTGCAAAATAATAACGCTTCGCATTATTATAACACGAGCACTTATCAGAGAGAAATATCTGGCCAAGAACGCTTCAACCATCTCCTCCCATGTCGTAATATATGCTCTAGGTAATGAGTGCAACCATTGCTTTGCTCTACCTTTCAAGGAAAATGGAAAGGCTCTCAATCTGATGGCATCATCCGTTACACCATTGATATTTAGCATGTCGCACACTTCAAGGAAGTTCTCGATATGGTTGTTGGGATCTTCATCGGCCAAACCATTAAACTGTGTGGACTGCTGTAGCATTTGGATGAATGCCGGCTTTAGCTCGAAGTTCTGAGCTGTAATTGGGGGTCTCACAATGCTTGATTGTGTCCACAAAACTGCGGGTCTAGCAAAATCAGATAAGGTCCTTTGCCGTTCATTCTGTTTTGCTATTGTTTCTGACCCTTTTGTTTCTATTTCAGCTTGATTGGACTGTTCTTGCATAGGTTCTTTTCCTTTTCGATGTGTTCTCCTTCCAATATCTAGGTCTCCTTTAACAAGAATTGAAGGATTGCCATGGGTCATAATCTGGAGCTGAAACAAAAGAAAAGAAAAAAAATAAGAACGATGATTGAAAAAGAAAGTCTAAAATAGAATGTATGGTGAATAGTTAAAATAGTAAAAAGCAAATGTCTAAAATACGCCTACTCCCTAGCAATGGCGCCAAAAACTTTGACAGGAGCCCGAAAGTGCACGGGTGGTCGCAGTAATAATAGTACCTCGGTGAGAGGGTAGTCAAATCCACATGGAGTAGGGATTTAAGACACACGAGATTGCTATTTAGCTAGTGTGAAGTACGGAAAGTGAGAACAAGATCAATGTGTGTATGCAAGAAAATAAAGAGAAATATTGAAGATAAGAGAGTGCAAGCAAAGAGTAAGAGAGAGGAAAAATCAATGTGTAAAGTAGGGTATCCGGACAAGCTACCCCTAGGACTAATGTTCTAGTGCAAGACGAAGTATTATGCTCTCCTATTGATGTTTAATGAGTCGTGGACATCCTTAAGCACACGATCCCAAACCTAAGGTCAACCGTGACTAAACCCAACATTATGCCTCGGCATTAGGTTTCACTACAACCCTTAACTCTTGTTGACCTGTCAACTAAGTCCTAGCGGAGTCCATCTTTCTAAGCCTCACACTATGTGGAATTGCATTATAATTTAGGGAATACAAGTGATCGACCCTATTCCTAAGTGTAGCTCTAACCCTTTGATCCAAGTGAAAGAACCCTAATCTTAGTTAAGCCCTAGCACTAGGATTCACTACAACCCTTCATACTGTTGCACGCACAACTAAGCCTCAGGGGAGTTCATCTCCTAGAACTTCGCTCTACTTTGACCGCTAAGAACTCTTAGAACACGGAGGTAGAAAAAATTACACCGAAGGGGAAAGGGGACGTTTCACTACCTCACGACTCACCCTTTTGACCCTCTCCAATCTCGAGTAGTCTAACCCTATAGGAGTTGTCACACCTCCAAAGGATGACCTAGATGATTCTCAACCCTAGTGTCACAACTAAGGGAATATCAATATAATAAGCAATCAAGATTGGAACTCAATTAAAGGCATCAATTAAGAAAGCATAATAAAAGTTATAGAAAAAATGTCATCCTAAGGTTTACAAGTCCGAATACCCACAAGGGGTTTAGCTCTCCATGGAGCTATACAAATCCATCAATGTATAAGAATAAACAAGAATTGAAAGCATAGATAAAACCCCTTTGCATTGTGTGGCGATGGGTTTTGTGAGGTCTCTCCGTCCTCTCCACCAAGCACCTCGTCAAGCCTAGGGCACACCTCGCCGGATCGATGCCGATGAAAGCTCCCCCAATAGTTATCTTCCAACGGGCTTCGATATCGATGCCGAGAACTCGCTCCAATCCTCCACAAAGTCCTCTTCAAACCCTAGTCGCGACCTTCCAGAAGATAAGCGAAAAGATCCTCAAAAAGTCCTGAAAAAGTCCTTTAAATAGTGCTGAGTCGCGGCTGTAAATCAGGCATCCACACGGCCATGTGGATTTTCTAGATTCGAGTTTCTGGCGTAGTGAACAGTAAACTGCTACAGTGAATTGCTACAACATTTGCTACAGTACTCTCGCATCAAATGTTCCCGATTCATCATTCTTCATCGAGGCTGTTGAATTGGGCACACAATTGATAAGTGCTTGTGTTGTAGTACCGCGAAGCGTTATTATCTTACATTGAGCATATCTTTTATCAGTTTCTATCACTAAATGGCGTGCATTTGTGTATTCTTGTGCATTGAAGGTTTGTGGAGCTAAATTGGAGAAGAAGAACGAAATTAGGTCGTGTTCGCCAATGTTGGGAAGTTTTCGGACCAAGCACAGAACAAGGCACGAGCTTGGACTTGTGAGTGTGTGCCAACCTCCTTTGGAGGGGCACAGAGGCAGTCACATTCACAACAAGTCTAACTCGTGTAGCTTAGGAGAACTTCACCAAGAAGGAGACTTGAAGCAATCGGCACGATCTACCATTGATTGTGTGCCCAATTCAATGGCCTCGATGAAGAATGATGGACTCGGGAGCGTTTCGGGCAAGTACTGTAGCAGCACTGTAGCTTGTGATTGTAGCAAAACAATGTAGCAAGTTACTGTCCACTTTCGGCCGAAATTCAGAATTCCAGAGAGTTCACACGGCCGTGTGAATTAATTTTTTATCAGACAAAAATTTCACACGCCCGTGTGTTAATTCCACACGGCCATGTGGAGCCCCCGATAAGTCAGATTTTAAAGCCGCGCCACAACATTATAAAAGGCGATTTTGGAGACCTTTTGGGAGATCTTTTGACCTATCTTTCTCTTCAACTTGGGGGAGTGCGGCTAGGGTTTCGGAGATGATTTCATGGAGGTTTAGCGCGCGTCATCGGCATCGTCACCGACGTTCGACTGCCGCACAAGACCACGGCCACACTATACACAAGGGGGTTTTCATTGATGTCTTTACTTTGTGCTTTCTTTTCTACATTGATGAACATGTATAGCTCTATGAGGAGCTAAACCCCTTAAGGGTATTCGGACTTGTAAACTCTAGGGTTATTATGTTTCTTTGACATTGTTATTATACTTTTCCATTACTGATGAATAAAATTGAGTTTCAATCTTAATTTCATATTGCTATTGTTTTCTCTTAGATGTGACACTAGGATTGAGAACAATTTAGGTTGACTTTTGGAGGTGTGACAACTCCTTAGGGTTAGACTACTTAAGATTGAAGAGGGTTGAGAGGGAGAGTTGTGAGGTAGCGATGTACCCCTTTCCCCTCCGACGTGGTTTCTCCCTACCTCCGTTTCCTTGATTTCACAGCGGTCGAAATAGAGTCAAGTGCTACGCAGATAAACTCCTCTGGGGCTTAGTTACGCAAGTAATTGAGTGAAGGGTTGAAGTGAATCCTACGCATTAGGGCTTAATCTAGACTAGGGTTCTTACACCTGTATCAAAGGGTTAGAACTACACATAGGAACAGGTTTTACCACTAGGAATCCCTAGAGCTTAAAGCAATCCCACGTAGTGTGAGGGTTAGGTAGATATACTCCCCTGGGGCTTAGTCGTGCGAGCGACAGAGTGAAGGGTGATGTGAATCTTAATACCAGGGCATTGTGTAGGGGTTAGTCACGGTTGTCCTTAGGTTTGGGACCGTGAGTCTTAGGATATCCTCGACTTAATTAAACATCAATAGGAGAGTATAATAGTATATAGTCCTGCACTAGAAACATAGACCCTAGAGGTAGCTTGTCCGGATGCTCTATTTCATTCATTAGTAATCCTTTCTATTCTCTTTTACTTGCACTCTCTCATCTTCCATCTTTCTATTTAATTTCTTGCTTTTCATTCTGTTTGATTTTATATTCACTCATTGATCCCATTATTGCTTCTTCACACTCCGCATAGCTTTATTAGTGAAATCTCGTATTCTAATTCCCTATTCCCTGTGGATTCGACTACCCACTCACCAGGGTAAATTTATTACTTCGACAAACCCGTGCACTTGCGAGATACACGCAAGGGGTCGTGTCAACAATCAATGATAGATCATGTCGATTGTTTCCTTTCTCCTTATTGGCGAAGTTCTCTTATGCTACACGGGTTAAACTTTTGTGAATGTGGCTGCCTTTGTGCCCCTCCAAAGGAGGTTGGCACACACCCACAAATCTAGACTTGTACCTTGTTCCTTGCTTGGTCCTAGAACTCCCCAATAACGGCGAACATGACCTAACTTTGCTCTTTCTTCTCCAAATTGGCTCCACAACCCTTCAATTCACAAAAGCACACAAATGCACATTAATTAATGATAAAATCTGAGAAAAGCAATGCTCAATGTAAGACAATAACACTTCGTATTACTATAACACGAGCACTTATCACTTCCTGTCATCTTCAACCTCTTCAAATCAAGCCCAAGGAGTAGATCTTGCTCCAAATCAAGCTCTCCTTGCCAAATCCACCGTGGAAATGCCCTCCAAACCCTTCTTCAACCTCAGATTATCAATGGTGATGATGAGCTCCAAGAATGGGTTTTCCTTCCCCGAAAGAATGCCCTAATGAAGCATATAAAGGGTAGCTTTGAGATGGCTTACGGGTGGCTTCACGGTTAATATACGGGCCATGAGGTTGCCCAGAAAATGGGCGAAAATTTCATTAAGTTGCTACAGTACTACTATAGTAAACTGCAACAGTAAAATGCCACAGTATTGCTGATCTCTGAATTTGTTGCGGTTGACTTCATGGTCGTGAGGTTGCCCATAAGGATTTCCAGACTTAAGAGTTTTTTCAAAATCTTCATGCTTCAGGTTGCTACATTGATGCTATAGTGCTCGGGCCCTAAAACGTTGTTTTCTACGTTGATTTCTCCCCAAATTGCGTTATTGAGCTCACATAGGCTTCTTTTGTCCTGAAACATGAAATTAAACAATTAAACCATAAAAAAGGCATCTGTTCATCAATAAAATACACTAATCATGCGCACATATATGTATAGAATATGTACATTTAGATGTTTATCATGGTCGCTAGGAAATCTAGATTAGCTTATGGTCCAACACTTATGGGTGTAAGTGTTCCCATAAGGCTTACTAACCATCATCTCTAGCTCTTTATGCTTGCATTCTTACGCTTTTAAGCAGCTTGTAATTGGCTAGGTATAAATATTTCTGAAGAGGATTGTTAGGTCATCTTTTGTTATATTTGAATGTGAGACTTAGGTGAAAGAAAGGGGTGAATCTCCAAGGCTTTGGATGCCAATTAAGAGGGAGAATTAAGAAGGATTATAGTTGCCAAGATTAGCTTGGTGGCATTTGTGGAAGGTCCATGGGCATTCTTCGGCAATTATCTCTATACACAATTGAGAAGAGGGTTTTCATGTCTTCTTTGATTCTCATTATGTCTTGTTGTTTGGATGCTTGCTCTTCATTAATGCAGAGCTAATTTTGTAGATGTTATGGCATAGTTGAACACTAGGGTTTTATTCTATTTTGGCATTAGTTGTGGATATTGTTGCTTTAAATGTTTCTTCATTGCAATCTATATTATTTGAATTCAATTGCGTGTTTTGTATGACTTGATTGCTAATGAGGTAAAAGCCCTAGTTCTCATGTATGATGTGCTTTGTAACTAGTAGAAATACCCATCTAGTATAGACATGCCATGATTGGAGGGGATTGTGAGTGAGCCTAAATGGGGTACTGGGTAGTTGAGAGTTTTCCTCCCTCAATCCTCTTGAGTGAATTAACAAGTGATTTCCATGCTCTTTGCAATCATAGAGAATAGATTTTAGGAGAAATCACATTTTTATTCTGTATCGGATTTGGGATAAACTCTTTGTAAGAAAGATTATCTATTCCAGAAATTCTTTTAAGTTCACATTGAGATTTTATAGAGTGCAATACAATTGTTGGGTGTCTGTATCATCATTGTATCGAATTAGTTACTAATCACCCTTGAAAGAGGGGTTTAGCAGATTTTAGGAATTTTTTTTGGTTTAAATAGGATTGCATACTAATAGAACCTTTGTTCTGAACTTAACAAACCTTAGAGGGATATTATGACCGAGCATCCCATTTCCCCCTTATCTCTCGACCAAATTTATTCCCATATTCTTGTTTTCTTTACTCTTGTTTCTTAATTTGCTCATACAAATCACGACTTTTGTTTATGTTCGTTTTCGGGATTAGGACTAGTACTAGTACTCACAATTTTTCCTGCGGATTGATACCTTACCTTTGTGCATACTTTACTATTTGATCGGTGTGTACGCTTGCGTCCCCTATCACATATTTATAGTGGAGATGAGGAGATTGATGAAGAGGTTGCATCCTTTCTTCTATATAGATACATCAATGTTAGGCTGAACTGGGGTAACGATGAGGACTTCAGTGATGGGAGAGATGAGTAGGGCATGTCTTAGCGCAAATTGGCCATAAGCAACATTATAAAAAATTTGAAATAATTTTTATTAAATAGCAAATTATACAATAATTATAAAAATATAGATGATAAATATATAAGACACATCAAAGTTTTATATTTTAAAAAATTAAGATTCTTAACAATATGGTTCTGTAAATAATAAATAATAAAAAATAAATAAATTAGATAAAATTTTCAAAAATATGAATTGTGGGCCCTAAGCACATACCTTAGTAGCCTATGCCTAGGGTTGGCCTTGGAGACGAGAATGATGGAGATATGGATGATTGAGATTTTGTAAGAGGTGTCTTTTATGGATTTAACAAACATGGAATAAAGAGAGGAAAGGGAGTCACCCTTTATGTCATTGATGGCAAGAAAAAACTTTGTTGGCCCAATAGTAGGAGATGTTGACATAATCAAAGGTACTAAGAGTGCTGTCAGTGGCCTAAAACATAAACAAGGCAATGGGCACAATGCTGGTGAGTTGTGGAGTTTCTTGGCTATAGTAGTCAACGAGGATATAGACTAGGATGTTTTTAAGGGTGGGAAAGGTGAAATGCTTGGCGAGAAGGAAAACACATCAAAGTTATCGACAAAGAGGATAGTGATGGTGTCTAGCCAGTTGAACTTACCTATCCTTGACTACCCCTGTGATGAGTTTACAATTTTATAACATTTAATATCATTTTGTACACTCATTATACATGTACTAGAGTAAGATTATGGAATTCAATGTTAAACATGGTGTATTTGCATTCTCAGGCTTTAGGCAGTGCTTAAGGATGAGAGACATCCTAAAGAAGCATTTTAGAGCCAAAACGATAAAGATGAAGTTCTCTCTGCATCAACCAATAAAAAACATGCCACGTAGACTCACTTACGGGCACTTTACATCCATGCTTACGGCAGTAAGCCTCTTGCAGAAAACCTTGCTGCCATGTTTATGCCCGCAAGGAAGAGCATAAGGATAATTGAGGGACTTACAGGAAGGACTTATGCTTGTAAGTCGGACAGTAAGGACTTTTCAGAGGAGCTTATGAGCACAACATACTCCAATAAGGGTGATCGCAAGGGCTATCCAGAGAAGCTTACGGTCCAACACTTACAGACATAAACTAGATTGTAACACAAGATAGAAGACCTTACAAACAGGACTTACACCCGTAAGTGATCCTGTAAGGCTCGTGAATCATCATGCCCAGCCCTTTACGGTTGCGTTCTTATGCTCGCAAGCAGCCCGTAAGTGGATAGGTATAAATACTTTTGAAAAGGATTGTTGGGGCATCTTTGGTTCTATTTGAAGGTGAGGCTAAGGAAAAGAAAGGGGGCGAATTTCTAGGGTTTTAGAGGTGATTCAAGAAGGAGATTCATCCCACATATTGGAGATTAGAGGGATTGGAGCCATCAAGGATTGGCTTGGCGCCATTCGTGGGAGGTTCTTGGGTGTTCTACGACAATCATCTCTTAGCACAATTGAGAAGGGGGTTTCGATGTTTCCTTTAATTCTTGTTGTATCTTATTGTTTGAATGTTTGCTCTCCTTTAATGGAGAGCGAATTTTGTAGATGTTTGAACATAGACAAACTCGAGGGTTTATTCTGTTTTGACATTGGTTATAGAACTTTATGCTTTAATTATTTCTTAATTGCAATCCATTTATATTTGAATCCAATTATGTGTTTTTAATGTCTTGAATGCTATCAAGGTGAAAGCCCTAGTTTTCTTGTATGATATGCTTTATAACGAGTAGGGATACCTACTTAGGGGGATTGTGAGTAAGCCTAGTAATGGGGTATTTTAGAGTTGAGAGTTCTCTTCCCTCATTCCTCCCAAGTGATTTAATAAGTAATTCCATGCTCTTTGCAACCATAGGGAATAGGTTTCAGGAGAAATCACATTGCTATTCTATATGGGATTTGAGACAATTGCTTTGCAAAAAGAATTGTCTACTTATAAAATCTTATTAAATTCACATTCAGATTTCATAGAGTGCAATGTAGTTACGGGGTGTTTGTATTAGCATTGTACTGAATCAGTTACTATTCACCATTGCAAGAGGGGTTTAGTATATTCTAGAATTTCTCTCTTTTCAAATAGGGTTGCTATACTTATACAACCATTATCCTAGACTTATAAAACCCTAGAAGGACTCTATGCCTGAGCATCGCATGCCCCCTGAGTTTTGACCTATTTACTTCTCATATTCTTGCTTTTTATTCTCTTTCTTAGTATTTTATTTTCACACCTCACACTCTTTAGTTAGGTTAATTTTTGAGATTAGAACTAGTACTAGTGCTCTTAATCTTCCTTATGAATTGATACCTTGCCCTAGTGAACACTTTACTACTTGGTCGACATGTACGCTTGCGTTAACCCCTATCACCCAGCTTGTCATGAAGAGTTGGGAAAAGGGAAAAATAAAAATAAATATAATAAGAGTAAAAAAAAAAGTTTAGAAAAACATGGGAGGTTTAAAAAAAGATAGGGATTTTCTCCTAGACCTCCTAAATGCTTGCAATTTTGGTGCTCACCGGATCGGATGGATTAAGAACATTCTAATCACTTCAATGGCTTCCATTCATGTCAATGGATCAACAAATAAGTATGTTAGATACTAGTAGGGCCTCAAGCAATGGGATCCCCTCTCCCTTTTCTATGTATTCGAGTTATGGATATACTGAGTATTATGTTTTCACATGCCCTAGCTATCTTCAAGGGTAGTGCTCTTCGGCGTCCCATTAGGGAGATTTGAAAAAATAGAAGATATTTGTATTAATAAATTCATTCTCTATCTTTTCTAGGGTATCTTAAGATTTGCTATAAACTTCTATAAAACCTCTCTTTTCTCAACAAAGTTCACCTTTAATATAGATCCTTCTCTGGGACTCTAAATTACTTAATAGGCTTTCTCTCCTTGACTTATCTTGGTTTTCCATTCCCAGGTAGACGACACCTTCTTTAGGATTAGGCAACTCTCATCATAAATCAATTGAAGACTCTTTGCCTGGAAATCTAAGATATTATCGCTAGGAAGCAAACTTACTTTGGTCTATCCCCAATTATTGGATGTCAATCTACAAACCCCTTTCTTAGATCTCTAAAATAATAGTCTGGATGCACCACGATTGCTTATGGACAGGACTAAATATCAATAAGGCAGGTTATAGATTGGTCAGCTGGAAATGTCTTTAAAAACCCTGAGACAAATAACGGTGGAGTATTCTTAACCTTGTGGACTTCAACTTTGCCTTGCTAGGTAAATGGTCATGGAAGACCCCGACAGAGGAAAACTGGTGTAGATTACTAGTACTACAATTTAGTTACTTCCAGTGTGATTTTTCATGGAATTTATTCCTTAGGCCGATGTTGAAAGGTCCTTCTTTTGGGGAGGTCTCCTAAGTTGTCTCTTAATGTTTAATACTTGTATCTCCCATGTAATCCAAGATGGCTCTTTCACATAATTTTGGTTTGATTGTTGGCTTGTGGTATGCTGAGATATTTGTAGCTTGAAATTTTCTCAGTCTCCCCACCCTTTTAGTACAATCAAAGACGTCTCCCAAATCTTCCTTTATAGTTTGAGAAAATTTAACTCCTTTATAGATGATCACATCCCTAGATTGGGTAGAGACTCCAAGGAGCTTAAATGTTGAAGTATTATATCCAATGGAATCTTTTTGATAAAATCCTTCTATCACTTCTTAGTTGATGATGGTATTCATTGCTAGATCGTTCCAGTCATTTTGAAGGTCTTTTGACTTAAGAAGGTTAAAGCATTCATATGCTAGCATGGGATAACAAGGTTAAGCAATTCAGTTGCCAATAATAAATTTTCTCTTCCACAACAATTCTCTATGATGTTTTCTTATTCTAATCAGCAACATATCATTTCATTGCAAAGGCATTCAATTCAATTTGATTTCCCTTGTTTTGATGGAATTGAGGCGTCAGAATTGATTGTCAAAGCTACACAATTCTTCAACTATTTTGAGCTTTCTGATGCTCGCCATCTCAAAATCGATGTAATCCACTTTGATGGGGTAGTGGTACCTTGGTTTCAGAGGGTGCACCACTCTGGTACTATTACATCTTGGTCTTATTTAACAAATGCAATTAAATAAGCTTTTAATCCCTCTTATGTGGATGCAACCTTTAATGTATACAAAACTGGGATGTTTCTAGCTACAACATCTCAGTTTCTACGAATTAAATCTGATTTTTATCTTAATGGGGGCATCCAATACTTGGAAACTTCTCATTATCAACTGGCAACTCACGGCCATGGAACTTGTCTGAACAGTAGTAGAATTGCATGAAATGGTGAAGATGCCCAGGTTTCAATGCTCAACAACAAACATTTGTATATTTCCCACTTATGTAGCAAATACAGCTCATTGGATATGCATCTGAGCAACAAACCAACACTCAGTTCTATAATCTAATGCAATCCACATCATTTTTACATTCATACTACCTTTTCTATGCTTTGGTTGGTGTATTCTGGGATTTCCAAAACAATGGATTGAAACAGGAATTGACTATGGATATCATTCCTTGGCTACCCGATCCCCTAGCTATTGTGGTAACCTATGCACTTTCTTCTGTTCCATAACTAGAAGACCCATTTCAAGGTATTGTTGAGAACCTACAAATCCAGGATCATTGTCAATTTAAGCAGTGAATTTATGATTTCTTAGGCTATTACCAAGTTGGAGAACCCATCTTTCCAGAAATATGTGGTGAACTTGCATATTTTGAATTTCCTAATGATTATATAGCCGAATTAAGCAAGAAGTTTGGTGCTATTTTGGTTTACCTTGAATATCCTTACTATGAGGAAAGTTATTTACATGACTTAGCTGAAGGTTTTGGTGCTGATATTACAAATATGATTTGTTGGCTTATTGAAGAATATGGAATAATGGTTGCGATGCATCCTATTTCCTATATAATTAGGAGGTTTCCTGATATAGCAAAGGCCCATGCTCATGATAATACTGTGAAGGAGTATGTAATGACAGACGTTAGGAAAACATTTTCCTTCAAAATTACTTCAGGACGTAATATGGAATCGATGCAAGAATCGCAGTTCTCTGATAGTTCAATACAACTTATTAAAAAGCTACTTTATACTGAAAGAGTAGGGAATGGCCTTGAGTTCACCATAAGGAGGCCTCTCAATTGGCTAATCTATATTGGCTTGCTTAAAATGACAATGAAAAAGCACAAGAATTCCAATGTTCTCAATGGAAGTATTGTGTGCATTGCATTTGCATTTGAAGATTTTGGTGTTTCTCTGTTGAGGTTGAGGAATTTAATTGATTCCTATGAAGATTTCTGTTTACAATTTAGCATTGTTGGGCTAACTAAATGGGTCATCCATCTAATGACAGATGTTGTTCTTCATGCATACCTTCTCTACATAGCGTTATCAAGACAGAGGAAAACTCTACGCTGCTTTAGTCCACATCTAAATGTATCATCTACTGTATATAATAGATGTTTGGGTTTGATCTATATTGTTATCTATATGTTCAAATAGAGAGCAAAGCATCATCCACCATGGTTAGTTTCATTCTCTTCAAGCATTTTAGAGAGTATCACAATTTGAGCCAATAAAGTTGTTGCTTATAAACCAGTTTGGGCAATTAGAAGAAGCAAGGTTGCAAGTTTTGCTTAGGTTTTGGAAGTGTACTTTGTTCTGGGGGAGTTGTTGCATACAAACCTTAAAGTTGTTGCATCAGTTAAAGTTATACATGGAGGATCTATTCATGGAACAAATTGGAGGAAGTTTTTAACACAATCTGATATTGATAGTTGACAGGGGCTCGAAAGTGCACGGGTTGTCGAAGTAATAATATACCCTGGTGAGTTGGTAGTCGTATCCACAGGGAATAGGGATTTGAGATACAAGTATTCACTATGTAGCTAGTGCGATGTGTGGAAAGAAATCAAAGAATGTGTGTGAAAGCAATTAATAAAAACAAGAATAAAAATAGAAGTATGGAAGGTAAGAAAGTGCAAGTAGGAGTAAATACAGAAGGACAAGCAATGAGAAAAGATGAGTACCCGGACAAGCTACCCCTAGGACTTATGCTTCTAGTGCAATACAATGCTATTATACTTTCCTATTGATGTTAATTGAGTCGAGGATATCCTTAAACACACGGTCCCAAACCTAAGGTCAACCATGACTAACCCGAACACTATGTCCCGGCATTAGGTTTTCACTACGACCCTTGACTCTCGTTGACCTGTCAACTAAGCCCCAGGGGAGTCCGTCTTCCTAAGCCTCACACTACGTGGGATTGCTTTAAGTTCTAGGGATTCCTAGTGATAAACCCGGTTCCTATGTATAGTTCTAACCATTTGGTCCAGGTGGAAGAACCCTAGTCTCAATTAAGCCCCAATACTAGGATTCACTTCAACCCTTCACTCTGTTGCTCGCGCAACTAAGCCCCAGGGGAGTTCCTCTCCTAGCACTTCACTCTATCTCGACCGCTAAGAAATCATTGAATACGGAGGTAGGGAGAATCACACCGGAGGGGAAAGGGGACGTTCCGCTACCTCACGACTCACCCTCTCAACCCTCTTCAATCTTAAGTAGTCTAACCCTATAGGAGTTATCACACCTCCAAAGGATAACCTAGATTATTCTCAACCCTACTGTCACGGCTAAGGGAAAACAATTACAAGAAGCAATTAAGATTGAAATTCGAATTTATTCATCAATAATGGAAAAGCATAATAACAATGCCAAAGAAACATAATAATCCTAGGTTTACAAGTCTGAATACCGACAAGTGGTTTAGCTCCTCATGAAGCTATACAAATCCATCAAAATATAAAATTGAAAATAAATTGAAAGCATCGATGAAAACCCCCTTGTGTGAGATGTGGCCGTGGTCTTGTGCGGCCGCCGGACGTTGATGTCGACGCCGATGACGCTCTCCAAACCTCCACGAAGTCCTCTCCAAACCCTAGCCACGCCTCTCCAGAAGTTAGGTCAGAAGAGAGCCAAAAAAGATCCAAAAATAGTCTCCAAAATGGGCTTTTATAATGCTGAGTCGCGGCTTTAAATTGGGATTTCACACGGCCGTGTGGAATTTCCACACGCCCGTGTGAAGTTGCTGATTTTCGGTAGACAGTGAACAGTAACTTGCTACAGTATTTTACTACGGTGCTGCTGCAATAATTGTGCCAAAACGCTCCCGAATTTATCGTTCTTCATCGTAGCCGTTGAATTGGGCACACAATCAACGGTAGACCGTGTCGATTGTTTCAAGTCTCCTTATTGGTGAAGTTCTCCTTGTTAACATGAGCTAGACTTATTGTGAATATGGACTGCCTTTGTGCCCCTCCAAAGGAGGTTGGAACACACTTACAAGTCTATGCCCATGCCTTGTTCCTTGCTTAGTTCGAAAATTCCCCATAACGGCGAACACGATCTAACTTCGTTCCTTTTCTTCAATTTATCTTCACAACCTACAATGCACAAAAGTAAACAAATGCACACTTTTTAGTGACAAAATCTGATTAAATCAATGCTCATTGCAAGATAATAACACTTCGCATTACTATAACAAGAGCACTTATCAATAGTTCCCCTGTTGGTAGAGCATCTCTCAATCTTGAGTTTGAGGACATAGTTAAATCTGTTTGGGTGCTCATTATGGTTGTTGTGAGCATTAGAGCATGGGGTCTCGAGTTGACATCTACAAATAATAGGCATGATCTCACGTTTTCAACCAACAATGCTCAAACTTAGACCTTGATGACAAGGTCTGTTTCAATGGGAGGGGTAATGTTACATACCGAAATATGAGGGCCATGAAGACATCTAATGTAAGCTAGGCAATACTTAAAAGGGCTCGTGAGGAGCTTGTGCAGGTAGTTTATATTGATGAATTCTTCTTGCTAGGTTGGAGGGTCTATTAAAAGGGAATGATAGGAGAGGGAGAAGGGTATCAAAGAAGAGAAAAAAGAGTTCTTAGGCCTGACTAGTGTCTCCGGTGATCTTCTCCTGCAATCCGGTGGGAGGGAAGTGATTTCTAATATTTTCCTATTTTCCAGTTTATTTCTTATGGATCTATAGCATTGTGAGCTTAATATTTTCATGTGGTGTTTGTTTGCAATTTTAATCTCTTGTTTCATTGCTTAGTTGAGAACTTGAGTATGAATGGGTGTTTAGATGATGGATTAGCTCTATTGTTGGTTGTTTGCTGATTGAACAACTTGATGTCTTCATTTTGGGAGAATTAGATTTGCTAAAATCTTGTAATGAATTCACTGTTCTATTGATCATAGCTTAATTGTTGAGGAATTCATTACAGTGTTTCCTTTTTTGTAAATATGAGAAACCACACGTCACATAATTAAAAAAAAAAAAAAAACTTTCTATCCTTATTTTGCAAAAATCAATAACCACAAGGGTTTTTTCATAAAAAAAAAATCAATTCAGATACCTTTTAATGTCATAGGAGAGAATTAACTTATTATTACAATTCATCCTGATTAGCTTAATCCTAATAAATTGATTATTTACTCAAATGTCTGATTTAAGGACTTGCTGCGTTCTTTTGATTTCAAATTAGAAAAAGTTATATACAAAATTTTTTAGCACTATAAATTTCTTTCATTTGTCATTATCAATTTTTTTTATTATTTATAGAATAGATTTATATTCTTGTAGAAACCATATATGCATTAAATAAAAAACATCTTCCATTATTTATTTTTAGTTCCCAATTCAATTTTTTTATTACCTTTATTAAATAATTCTTGATAGTTTCCCAATGACTGGATTTTAGTTTTTGTGAAATTTATTTTTTTGTAAATAATATAATAGCTATATTAAAAATTAAGAAAATAATAATATACAAAAGAATTGCATAAAAGGTCCAAACAACTTTACCATTTGGCCAAAAAACTTTTGATTTTTCCAAATTCCTTTGAACTTCTTCTTTTTTCATAGAATTACTTTTAAGTCCAAGTGCTAGATAACCCCATAAACTAGCCATGGAAATGACCATGTTGCCCATTTAGTTTTCGCGAATTTGAAAATTTGAAAAATGGGAAGTTATACTTGAAACCATACCATGATAACCATCACATCACTAACTTCATCTTCTCTCTAGACACATTAAGGCCTTTCATCTTCAACCGAGTGAAGAAGGCATCCTCACTAGAGGTGAAGCTAATGCCATAGGAGGTCAGAGAGGAGAAGAATTGTTGCCCCCGAGCCTAACTACAAGCAGGTATGAATGAAAGCCGGTGATTTCTATGGCCGAAATAGTTTATGTTCATGAACATTGTTAGGTTAGGCTTTTTCTTATTGTGCATTCTACGATGGAGCATGGAATTTTTTTGATGAATAAATGATGTTTGTTTTTATCCATATGATCATGTGATCTTGTAATTTCTATGTGATGGTTAGTATAATTACTTTGTGCCCTAATTTGTGATGAAACGAACAAGACTGTATACATTTGTGAAATTGTGTACATTCCTGTCTAGAATATTTGCAGGTTTTTTGTTATAAATCATTAATTTGAAATCTTATTATGCTGTGTTCACAGAAATTTTTTGTTGTGGTTTGTACCTTATTCATTTGGTTCTCAGAATTGTTTCATGTATAACAGTGTTTCAGCATGTAATGGTTAATTTTGTTCTTTGTTGTTCATTCAAATGAGACCACTTAATATGTTGAATGGCTATGATTGGTGTTGGCTTTTTACAAACATGTTTAGTGTTATCGACAATAATGACCCAAATGTATATGTATTGTTTGTGAAATTAGGAGAGTTATGGCTATCCAGCCTGAAAATTTGTTCAATGGTCGTTGCTACTTAGCACCACTCATGGACACCATACTATAATTGAAGGATAAGATATGACAAAGACACTAGGAGTTACTTCGACGAATGCCGTTTAGTCATTTGATGGATATTGAGCCAATAGTACAAGAATGTAGTGTATTAGATACATTGATGCATGTTTTTGATACATGGACTAAAACCTTTAATTTGGGAGATAGTCATTTATAATTCATGCATGAAGATGTTTCAATGATACTTGGACTAAAATATGATGGTGTCACAATAGATTTCACAAGGAAGAAGGAATGTTGCACACTCGAGGAGGAGTTCTTAACCAAAGGAGTAGACTGAACAAGGGAGTGCTTGATGAGGACTTTAATGAGTCTAATTGGCAAAAAAAAAAAAAAAAAAAAAAAAAACTAGCAAAAAAGAAGAAAGTTTTGTAAAGCTTCCGTTGGTGTACATCATGGGGTCCTTGCTTTTTCCCACCACTTAATGTATGGGCCCATTACAATTATGGTTGGAAGACCTATCAATGCTAGACAATTATGCATGGGCCCAAGCCACCCACAGGTGGATTATGGATGATTTGCCCACTGCAACCGTCCGTGTGAAGGATAGATGTTCCTGGAAGCAACCATGCATAGGGTATTCGCGAGGTTGAATAGTTGTATTGATAATTTGTTTCTATGAAGTATCGGAGACTGGGAAGAAAACCCATTTTGGAAGAACACCATGCATTTTCTGTTATGGTGAAGCCAGTATCAAGAAACAAGGAGGTTTCTGTACCTTGATCGAGTCATTGGAGGGAAAAGAGGTATGCAAATTAGAATCCATTTAGTATTTTCTTTTACTGTTCTAAATTTATATCATATTGCTTGCTTTTACTCATAGGTCTTTAGTATCCATATGTGCTGCTCGGTATCACATTTAACATTTTAACAACCATAGTTCTTGTTTATTATATTAATTATAGTTTAGTATCCTGTACATGTATTTAGTTTTTTTAGTGGATGTTCATTTTTTAGATTAAAGTGTATATGCCAATGTTAATGTTTGTTGTTGTATCTACTAGTTTTGCCCACTCATGCTAGCGAGACAATATGAAATTGACCTCATTGGTTTGGGAAAGATTGAACTTAGCTTTGCAAGTACAACTTTCTATCCATCCCGTGCAAGCAAAGCACCAAAGTTCATCAAGGCAAAAACAAAAGTTTTGAAGAAACAAGGGGGAGAAGCCTCTTGTACAACAGATCAACAAAGAAAGAAGTCAGAGAGCCCACTAAGGGAGTCTAGAAAATCATCATCTTCTAGTCTAGAGAGGAAAGGGATGGAAGATAACAAATACAAAACATTGATGACTGAGGTGCTAGCACTTCGTGCGAAGGTTGCTTTACTTGAAAAAATGAAGAACTCAACTAATAAGAAAGAAGATGTTGTACCACCCCAATCCATAGATGACATTGGCCCTAGCTACACTAACAAAAAGAGCCAGGAGAGTGGCATCCAAGCCATAAGCTACCAAACCAACACTGGAAGTAGCCTCGAAGGAGGCTCAACCAGAGAAACGTATCACTCATGCCTCGAAGACAGCGATGATCGCATAACTAAAGAAATTTACTCGAGTAATAGATGCACCAATACTTAGGGGTAGGAAACAAACTGTGTGGTATTTTGGTCTTTTCTTGTGTGAGGATTCGATGCTTTAGTCAAGTTCTTTTTGTCTTTAGCTCAGTGAGTCTTGCTGGCTCTTTGGAGCATGTTTTCTAGAGTTTTAGAGGTGTGTTGGCTGAGCACAAGGTGTACAATCCCACTTGGGGATTGTTAAGACCGCACACCCCAGGTTGGGAGGTGTGTCGCCTTATGTGCGGGGAGCACACCAGGCCGTGCACGTGCGCTGGGTGCTGTTTCAAGCCCTTTTTTAAGGCCCTTTGATTGGGTTTCTTCTTCCAAACTCCCTCATCCTCTCCTCCTTTCATCATTTTCTATTCTTTAGAGTTTAAAGGTTGAGTTTGGATGATTTCTTGGGCTTGATTGTGGAGCTTAGAGATCGATCCATTCTTTGCTCAAGGTAAGCTTCCATTCTCTCCTTTCTTCTTTGTTGTTGGATGGTTAAAGCTAAGGTTGGTTTGTGAGTTTAAATTGGAGCTTAATCCTTGTTCTTCTTCTTGTTTATTGTTGGTGGAACTTGAGAGGAATCTTTGCATTGATTTGTATTGCTTCTTGTTAAAGTGGTGTTTATTTGGCCTCTATCCATTATGGTTATGATGAGAATGATGTTAAGCTTTTTTTGTTAAATTCATGGGGAAAAACCTTGTTATGGCTTTGAGATAAGTTGGTCAAGTTTAAGCATATTGGGCTATAGATATATGTTAATTGAATGTTGATTGTTGAATGTCACATTGTTCATAATGAGCTTATAGGGGTATAAAGGACAGTGATCGTGTATGTCTTGAGGAATTATATTACTTACTCAATAAACTAGTGTATGGTTGTGAGTCATGATGTTAATGAGGAGAAATAATGAGTATATATAGCTCTTGTGTAGTCTCTCATACAGTTGGTAGTAGAACTAGTACAACACTATATGTGAATTATGGCAAATCTAATTATCTTTGTATGGTAGAATTCATAAAGTTTCGAGGTATGATGCCATGAGTACAGTGTTTGGAGAACGAATGTAGCTTGAGGTTATAATTAACATCATAAGAGTATGTTAGCAAATATGATTATAGTTTGTGACATTCATGAGCTTGAGATGTATATTTGTTATGAATGGAAAATTTGATTAATATTGTCCAGGTGGAGATCTTATACCTGATCTTATACTTGTTGTCTTAGACTAGTGATTGTATTTATTCTTGATGATGTATCCATTAAACTTGTGAAGATTGCATTTGGGAAATTTGTTAGGATTACATTTGAAGATTGATGAAAAGAAAGCTAATTAGGTTAACCGATGATGGAATCTGATGGTAATCATAATCCTAAAAGCAATGTTATCTATGAAAATATTTGACTTATTTCTTAGCATGCAAAGGCGATGGTAATGCCTTAAATGCATTTGTATGTTCATTATGGCTGTCGTATATGTAAATTGTGTGTTTGGTAATTAGTTGTTTATGGGTTGAGTGCTAGGGAGGCCAATAACCATGTTCGTATTGTCGAATTCTACATTTATCTTTAAAGCTATGGATGATGTATTCTAAAAGTATACTTTTAATGGCTATAGTTATGAGATGGGTTTTCCTTTTTAAGATGTATGTGATTGTCCTAAGCTTGGACATTGCAGTATGTTTACCAAAGCGATTTTATGAACATGTTTACACATTGATATGCTTTTGCCATTGAGACTTGTGAAATTGGTTTTCATCCTAGGTGTAGGGATGGTGTCCTGGATCTAGACATTATGGTTGTTTTACATATATTACATTATTAAGCTTCTACAAGTTTTGATGGTGACCTGGCGGAGCCCTTCCTTGCTGTAATGGATAGTCTTCATGACCAGCCTATTGAGGTGGCGTGTAGATTGGCTGAGTTATTAGTCCAGTTCAAGTGAGAGTGTAGAGCCCTAATTGGTATACATCGGAAATCCGGAGTCACCACAGAGATTCTCGATGGGCCAACATCAAGGTTATGAAGGCCTTAATGACTCTCAGCTTAGTCACGACAATGGCTAAGTTGGAGAGTGTTTTTAGGCCATTATTCATTTCTTCAAGATGAGATAGCCATATTTGAGAAAATTATGTTTTACGCTCTTTATGAGATCTATGTGCATAAATTTGCTATATACTTGATGAAAAGCTTTGAGGCTTTGTATACATTTGTGTTTTGGGTTTTTGATTACTAGTGTTTAATATCTCACATTTATATAGTGTTATAAATGTTGAAAGGTTTCAAGACTATATGTATTATTGCTTAAACATTATCTATTGGAAAATTTATTGTTTTGTTTTGATAATCTTTTAGAATTATGCTAACCCACTCACTAAGTGACATTAGTTACTCACCCTTTCCCTCCCTTCTAGGTTTTAGTTGTTGTCAGTGTTACGGCATGGTGGAATGCTTGGCACCAACTTGTGTTGTTGTTGCATTGTCTCATTTCAATCTCCTTCTGTGAATCCTTGATCATAATTATATTTTTGTAGGATTCATGGATCCACTAGAACCTCTGGATTTTAGAACATCTGTATTGCTTTTCTATTTTGTGCTTTGAGTATTTGTTATATTTGTGTTAATTTTAGTTCAGGATTGTGAAAATCCAGGGTTTTGTTAGCCTTACAGTGACTTGAGGGTTAAGCGGTGTGAGTGTCCCTCCTTCGGTTGTCGCGACGGTTATCGCGACGGTTATCGTGCCCCGTGGCCTACAGGTCAGGGCGTGTCAAACTGCACTAACTCCATTTTAATTAAGTGCAATGGATGAGACAATAACTGAGGACATCAATAATGCTATAGAATCCCTAGAATAGCTAAAACCTGGGGAGTCTAAATGCATAGACAAGGAAGGAGCCATAGAAGGAGAAATAGAGAAATGGATATAAGAACATGCCCCGTGAACTGATTTCAATCCAACAAAAAAAGGCCTACCGGATTTGGCCAGCTGTAAAAGATACACCAGATGTCACTAAGCATATTCCTCAATCGGCCAATAGATGAGTAAGCACATTGTTCAAATATTTTGTATCAGAATTTTTAGTATGAAATTCAGATTTGCAATCCAATTTTTTGCTAGAGTAATCAATATTTGAAGTTATTGATGTACATTAATATAGAATATTTACTTTTGGCATTAAGCATATAATATTTGGCACTACTATTTATTATTTAGCATACCACATTAGTTTTTGGTCATATATATGCACATCATGAACATGCATCAGATTGCCACCTACTGAATTAATTAATTTTTCTATATTGCATCAGAACAATGGTATGGAGCAGCAAGAAGGATCTCACAAGCTGTTCTCATTTGTATGCATTGATTGATGGCAAATAGATAGCCCCGGACAATCTGATCAACGTCTTTGTTCTCATGTTAATCAATACTTTGAAGAAATCACCTGATGTGTTTAGGATGACCGCCACAATCACCCGACCCATGGCACTTGTGTTATCTAGGCAGGAACATTTGACCTATGGAATGGAAAGAATACTGGGCCCTGAGATAGAAGATTTCCCCGCCTTGGAATTAGTCCTCATGCCAATCGTATGGAACAAGCATTATCACTTACTTGTTCTTGGACAAAGTTAAGGAGTGCTTGCACTATAACTCCATCAGTGGACATGTTTATCATTGGGATGTAATAGTCATGCTAATAACTACATTTGAGCATTTTGTTTTCAACTTCTTCATTATCGTGTGTGTCATACTTTTCCTTCTTGCACCATGCATTGTTTGAAGAGCAATTGGAGAAGAAGCTTGGTGTTAGTGACACTGTGGCATATCTACTAGCCCACGTGCTGGGTTGTCCAAAACAAAGGATGGATAGTGTGGATTTTTCAGTTTATTTGATGAGGTTCATGGAACAAATATTGAATGATGAAGAGCTATACCTCCCTCATTCATATGTAGCACATGTGTGGTTAGAGTATGTTGCATGTATTCTGGAAGACAGTACGTATTATACAGAATCCTCAGAGTAAGGAGCAAGTGGCCGAAGATGTGCCTGAAATTGAGTCAGCAGCTGTGATTGTCACTGAATCCATGATAAGTGCTTGTGTTATAGTACCGCGAAGCGTTATTATCTTACATTGAGCATATATTTTATTAGGTTTTTATCACTAAATGGCGTGCATTTGTGTATTCTTGTGCATTGAAGGTTTGTGGAGCTAAATTGGTGAAGAAGAATGAAATTAGGTCATGTTCGCCGATATTGGGAAGTTTTCGGACCAAGCACGGAACAAGGCACGAGCTTGGACTTGTGAGTGTGTGCCAACCTCCTTTGGAGGGGCACAAAGGCAGTCACATTCACAACAAGTCTAACTCGTGTAGCTTAGGAGAACTTCACCAATAAGGAGACTTGAAGGAATCGGCACGATCTACCATTGATTGTGTGCCCAATTCAATGGCCTCGATGAAGAACGATGGACTCGGGAGCGTTTCGGGCAAGTACTGTAACAGCACTGTAGCATGTTACTGTAGCAAAACACTGTAGCAAGCTCTGTTTATTTTTGCCGAAAATCAGGGTTTCAGAGGATTCACACGGGCGTGTGGAAATTCCACACGGCCGTGTGAATTGATTTTTCAGCCAGACAGAAACTTCACACGGGCGTGTGGAAATTCCACACGGCCGTGTGAAGCCCCCGATAAGTCCGATTTTAAAGCCGCGATTCAACATTATAAAAGGTGATTTTGGAGATCTTTTGGGATATCTTTTGACCTATCTTTCTCCTCAACTTTGGGGAGTGCGGCTAGGGTTTTGGAGAGGATTTTGTGGAGGTTTAGCGCGCGTCATCGGCATCGTCACCGACGTTCAACGGCCGCAGAAGACCACGGCCACACCATATACAAGGGGGTTTTCATCATTGTCTTTGATTTGTACTTTCTTTTCTATTTTGATGAATATGTACAGCTCCATGAGGAGCTAAACCCCTTGAGGGTATCCGGACTTGTAAACTCTAGAGTTATTATGTTTCTTTGACATTGTTATTATGTTTTTCCATTATTGATGAATAAAAATTGAGTTTCAATCTTAATTTCATCTTGCTAATGTTTTCTCTTAGATGTGACACTAGGGTTGAGAACAATTTAGGTTACCTTTTTAGAGGTGTGACAACTCCTTTAGGGTTAGACTACTTAAGATTGAAGAGGGTTGAGAGGGAGAGTTATGAGGTAGTGATGTACCCCTTTCCCCTCCGACGTGGTTTCTCCCTACCTCCATTTCCTTGATTTCATAGCGGTCGAAATAGAGTGAAGTGCTAGGCAGATAAACTCCCCTGGGGCTTTGTTACGCAAGTAACAGAGTGAAAGGTTGAAGTGAATCCTACGCGCTGGGGCTTAATCTAGACTAGGGTTCTTCCACGTGGACCAAAGGGTTAGAACTACACATAGGAACAGGTTTTACCACTAGGAATCCCTAGAGCTTAAAGCAATCCCATGTAGTGTGAGGTTTAGGTAGATATACTCCCCTGGGGCTTAGTCGTGCGAGCGACAGAGTGAAGGGTGACTTGAATCCTAATACCGGGGCATAGTGTTGGGGTTAGTCACAGTTGTCCTTAGGTTTGGGACCATGAGTTTTAGGACATCCTCGACTTAATTAACATCAATAGGAAAGTATAATAGCATAGTCCTGCACTAGAAGCATAGATCCTAGAGGTAGCTTGTCCGGATACCCTATTTCATTCATTGCTAGTCCTCTCTATTCTCTTTTACTTGCACTTTCTGATCTTCCATCTTTCTATTTAATTTCTTGTCTTTTATTCTGTTTGCTTCTACATTCACTCATTGATCCAGATATTGCTTTTCCATACACCGCATAGCTTAATTAGTGAAATCTAGTATTCTAAATCTCTATTCCCTGTGGATTCGACTACTCTCTCACCAGGGTAAATTGCATTACTTCGACAAACCCGTGCACTTGTGGGATACACGCAAGGGGTCGTGTCAAAGGTTTTTATTGCGGGATACAGACCATTCAGCTCTCCGTTACCTCATGAACAAAGCTGATGTAAAGCCAAGGTTGATTAGGTGGATATTGCTGCTGCAAGAGTTTGATATAGAGATAAAGGGCAAGAAAGGGACTGAAAATGTGGTGGCAGACCATTCATCTCGGTTAGAGGGGAGTATTGGACAAGAGCCATCGAGTAGGGAGATCAATGATTCTTTCCCGGAAGAACATCTATACTCGATTAAGGACTCAGACTCATCATCAGGTGATGCTCCATGGTTCGCATACTTTGCGAATTATTTGTCCGGAAAGGTGCTCAAACAAGGACTTACACTCCAACAGAAGAAGAAATTTTTTACTGACCTAAAGCATTACTTCTGGGATGATCCATTCCTCTTTCACATTTGTGCAGACCATGTGGTTCGAAGATGTGTCTCAAGGGAGGAAGGATGGCATATTCTTGCTCATTGTCATTCCGGACCAGTTGGAGGCCATTATGCGTCAAGTAAAACTGCAGAAAAGGTTCTGGCTGCGGGATTCTATTGGCCGACTTTATTTCAAGACGCCCACTAATTTGTTCTTCGATGTGATAGTTGCCAGAGGGCAGGAAACTTATCAAGAAGGGATGAGATGCCTCAGAATCCTATGCAATTTTGTGAGGTTTTTGAAGTTTGGGGCATTGACTTCATGGGACCATTTCCGAAGTCCAATGGGAACCAATACATATTGGTGGCAGTTGTCTATGTCTCCAAATGGGTCGAAGCTCAAGCATTGCCGACTAATGATGCTAGGACCGTGCTGAAGTTTTTGAAGAGGTTATTTGCTCGATTTGGAACTCCACGAGTTATCATTAGTGATCGAGGAACACATTTCTGTAACTTCCAATTGAACAAGGTGTTGAAAAGATACGGAGTACACCATCGCCTTGCAACTCCGTACCATCCACAAACTAGTGGACAAGTTGAGGTAACCAATAGAGAACTTAAGAGGATTCTGGCAAAATCTATAGAGCAAGGGAAGCGAGATTAGTCTGAGAGGTTAGATGATACACTCTGGGCTCATCGAACAGCATATAAGACTCCTATAGGGACTACACCATATAATTTGGTTTATGGGAAGTCCTGCCATCTGCCGATGGAGCTTGAACACAAGGCGTATTGGGCAATCAAAGTGATGAATTTTGATTTGAGAAAGGCCGGTGAACAAAGACTGCTCCATCTTAATGAGCTTGATGAGTGGAGATTGAAAGCATATGAGAATTCCAGAATCTATAAAGAAAAGATCAGGAAGTGGCATGACAAACATATTAAGCCACCTAAAGAATTCAAAGTAGGCGATAAAGTACTATTATTCAATTCGAGATTACGGCTCTTTCCTGGTAAACTAAAATCAAGATGGTTTGGCCCGTATACAGTCACGCACGTATCCACCCATGGGTCAGTTGAGATCACTCATCCGAAGAAGGGTACATTTAAAGTGAATGGGCATCGGTTGAAGCCGTACTTTGGTGGTGAAGTTTGTGGTGATAACAAGGAGGTATTCTTCCTCAAACCGCCATGAGGTAAGACAGGTACGTCAAGCTCAGTGATGTTAAACAAGCACTTCTTGGGAGGTAACCCAAGCTTTTATTATTTTTCTAAGGTTTGGTTTAGTTTTAACATGAATAAGAATTTTAGTGTTGGTGTCTTGTTCATACATGCTTGTGTTATGATTTTCTTGTGGATCTTTGATGTTTTCGTGTGCCTGAACATTGATTGACGAAGTTTTGGGTCGTTTGAGTGTGTTTTCATGGATCTCTGGTCATATTTTTATCATTTATATAAGCTCTAAGTGTTATGAATGTGTTTCTAAAATTTTCTACAGAACTTGTAATTTTTCTGAGTCATCCAAAGAGAACACACGGCCGTGTAGAATTTCCACACGGCCGTGTGAACCATCTCAGTGCTTATCCCGAGCGTCACAGGGGCCATGTTTATGCCCCTATGAGCGACCCTGCGAAGGGCACACGGCCGTGTGAAATTCCTGCAGAACGTGAACTCTCATCCCCGAGAGTCCACAGAGGCGCGTGGATGCCCCTGTGAGTGCTCATGTGTTAAGGTACACGGCCGTGTGGCATTTCCACACGGCCGTGTGAAATATTGCAGAAACTTTCCCTTCTTTCCCGAGAAAACACAGGGGACGTGTGGCTGCCCTTGGGGAGGGCTTGTGAGGCCGTGCGGATTATCCACACAGCCGTGCGGAACACTTAGGATTTCTCAGGACAAGACAGAGAGATCACAGGGGCGTGTGTTAGCCCCTGTGAAACTCCCTTGTAAGGGCACACGGCTGTGTGAATTATCCACACGGCCGTGTAAGGAAGTTCAGAGAGCAAACAAAATGTACATAGGGGCGTGTGTTAGCCCCTGTGAACCCAAATTTCAGAGGCACACCGCCGTGTAGAATTTTCACACGGCCGTGTGGAAGTGCAGAACTTAAAAATCGCGATTTCTCTTTAGGTTTTACTAGTGCCTCTGTACGCCTATTGCCTTCAAGCACTCTCTAGATCCCTCTCGCACTCTTCTGACTCTCTCTTATTAAATTGCTGAGGTTTTGCTGAGTCTTCCGGCCGATTCTAAGATTTCACGTTTCACACCGCCGGTAAACTTCCTCTCCCTCTTCTCCTCCGTCAATCTTGAATTACTTCGTTTCTGGCAGTGAATTCGTTTGGTTTGCACGATTTACCTGCTTGCGGACTTATTTAAACAGGGATTCGAAACAAGCTAAGTATGAAACCTTGAGTATTTGGTCCCTTAGCCGTGTCTCTCTTTCATCCCGACAATCCACACGGGCGTGTGGATCCCTGCAGATATGCTTTTGAAATATTAATCTGATTAGTTTTTACACTCTTGCAGAAATGGCACCTAAAAAGAAGCAAGCAGCTAGTAAGAGGCCCCTTGAACCTTCTACCGAACGGTTGAGTTTCGCCACAACAGAACACCGAACAAGGTATACAAGGTTGGAGAAACTCAAGTTCGGACAGTCTCGATACATAGATTCGAGTTGCATAAGGCCAGCCTATTGGGGTGATGATATGGCAGACGAGATTGAAGAACTCATAGAGATAGGGAATTAGAAGAGCTTGCTTTCTATTCGAGATCCAGCTAATCGCTCCCTCTCTTTAAAGGTGCTCGCATCCTTTGAGTTTGACAGATCGAGTACGGGTTTAACAAGTGCAGATGCTATCCGGTTCAGGGTTTTTGGGCAGGACTACAGTATGTCAGTAACACAATTCTCTATTCACATGGGGCTCTATGGCGAGGCATTCACTGAAACAGAGGAGTATGAGAGCCTGCCAATTGATTACCCTGGTAATTTGACTCCTCAAGGAGTTTACCAAATTTTGTGCGGGCAGGGGCGATATGAGCCAGGGATATCAAAGGCTACTTGTCTATCATGACCAACTTATAGATACATTCATGCCATTCTGAGTAGATCGGTGAGCGGCCGAGGTGATAGTACAGGAGTCCTTAGCCGACAAGAACTACTGTACCTACATTCAATGGTGAAGAAAGAGCCTCTTCATCTTGGCTATATTCTCGCAGATTACATGCGTCATCAAGGCCAATATCCCAGATTGGGAACTATCTTTGCAGGACCATATGTTACGAGACTAATCAAGGGGATAGGCCTTCGTGCGGAGATTAGAGGGATGGAGAAGACTATCATACCGTCTCCGATCAGCTTGGAGATGTTGAGACAAATGGGTATGGCCAGGAAACGTTATCAGACTTACTCGCTGATGATGCCCGAAGCTTATCCAACCGAGGAGTTGCGGGATACACGCAAAGGGTCATGCCTGAAAATGAGTCAGCAGCTGTGATTGTCACTGTACCCACACCAAAAGATGTACCTGCAGATGTATCAGATAATGTGATTGCAACCGAACACTCACCCAAAGTTATACATGTAGAAGTATCGGATATTGTGATTGCAACTGACCCTGCCCAAGATGTAGGCACCGACCCATGTCCCATCGTAGCGCCACATATTCAACTAAATGAAGAGGCACCTACATCAGTTGATTTGGCTCCATTTGAACTCAAGTGAAAGTTGGAAATACCTCATTTAACTGTTTAGAACTGACTATGGTGAACGTAATACATTTCAATTAACTTCAATATTGTATGGAACAACTTCATATCTGGCCTTTTTGTTTATTGTTTTCTGCTAATGACAGTAGGCATATTACTTTGTGTTTACTTTTAGTGGACCTAATCTAGTTTCCATGTTACTCATTTACTATTAACAGTTATAGTTCATCACTTGTTTTAGATTTACTATTCTTATATCACCTTCAATATCCGCAACAATTGATCAGTTTTTGTTTTGTATTTGCTTACTATTTGGCTAACCTATTCAGATATGGTCTACTCTGTTTAAATTTGTGTGTTTTTCATATAGAATTCGAACTTGATATGCAATATCCATAATTGTCATTCATTCAACATACGACAATAGTGTTCAAAAAAGCCTCGAAAGTGTAATACAACGTGCACGGTCAGTCTGTGATTACTATATTACATGTGGCCCTGTTATGCCCGACTTTATGGCATCGACTATAATGTCAGTCTCGAACACGAAATGCTTGTGATTCAATCCTCCTTTTCCCCGGTCGTACGGTTCTCTTATTTGAGATAGGTGGATGAATACAGAGATATTGATCCATATCCATTCATTTGTCATGATCTTATACGAGGAATATTGGACTCGCATATGATTCCTTATACAATGCAACCATGTGGTAGCCTTCCATGAAATGATGCACGTTTATATTGGTCTGCAAGATCGCGTAGCACACATGGTTACAAGGAAGACCGTACGCCTCCCACCAGTGACAAGAACATGTTCTATGACAAAAATTGATAGAATTGACTTGGTTGTCCACGACTTCAAAAATAATGGGCCTATGACTAAGCACCTACTTTCTTCGATTGTCTTTTCAATCTTCTTGTGAATCTCCGAGCAAAGATGGGTTTCCCATTTCATGCGATTCTCACGACAGTTGTACATGAGGTTCTTCATCTTGAACCTACATTGGTGGGAAGTGATTCAGAGGAAGTGATCGTATGGGAAAAGGCATGGAAAATCCCCAATAATAAAGACTACGCACAAATAATGAACACTAAAATAACTACTGCCTGTAACAAATACAAAAAAAAAGGAACAACAACATTAAAAACTATACACCAAAAGCGGATACAAAACCACAAAAGCTAAAAGTACTCATGACGGTTAAAAACCACATTCCAAACAAAAAAAAACACTAAATAGATATACTACATGCGATTGTTTGAAAGTAAATATTATCATTTGAAATAGAATAACAATTGAGCATAGTATTTTGAGTGAATTGTTTGTGTGCATACCTTATTGCGTCGACCATGTTCAGACAAGTAGATGTCGTTACTCCCTAATCCACGCATTGAAAGGCTCTGCGACATTCGAATACAACTCACCCCAACGTTGTCCTCTAAACAAGTGATTGCATCAATGCATCATGTCCGACTTGTGAAACAACCAATTATGGGCTTGTATTGATGCTGCTGACAAGGCATCCACAGTTGCATCATATTCTGAGGATGTGCATGCACACGCAATCTTGACAATCAAGCTCCAATACTATTCTTTTAATCCCCTCCCTAGGCGGCCATTAGATTTCAAAAAGTTTGCTTGGAGATGTTGTAAACAATAGCCATGTGGGGTAGAAGGGAAGACTTTGGCAATAGCATTGACAAGTCCCTTAGAACGGTCTAAAATGAATGTAATGACTTTATCGTAGTTATCTTGACCGTATATTTCATCACCCAAAGTGGAAATGAAGCACGTCCAGTTCTCGTTAGTTTCATTATCAATAATAGCAATAGCTAAATGAAATAAACCTTCATTACTGTCCTTAGTATGGGTCTACAACCACACTTAAAACCATCGAGAGATGCACAAAAGTAAAAAAAAAAAACCGCGCTTAAAGCGTTCTCCATCCCTTTCAATGATAATGATGTTGCCCGGGTTGGTCTCACAAACCCTTTTGCCAACTCTTTACCCATCTAGGCCTATTTGTATGGTAGTCAAACACCACGGTTGCGCAATATATCACAATGTATGTCTACAACCCGGTACAGAGGATGATCTCGCATTGTCCTCATTACCAGCCTACTAACCCAATTTTTTAGAAGCCCTTGGATCGGATGAGATGCTATGCCAATACTCCCACCACATGTATGAGTATTTTGGGTTGTTTTGATCCTAAATGTGGGATGGTTGCTATCTCTTGAGGCATGGACACGCCAGTGACATTCCTCGTCAGCACATGTGACAATAACTCTATGTTTATCATTTTTTACGAACCTGAAGTTGAAATTGCGGTTAATGGCTAAGTCACACAATGCATCCTTGAATTCTTTTGCATTTTTGAAGTGTTGCTCGACCATAAAAATTTCAGCTTCTGTGTCTCGTGAAGAATTGATTATTGTTATGCCTTCTCCGTCAACAGTGTATTTTGTGATGAAGGTTCCCTTATTATATGCATTGAGTAAACAATGAGTACAAAATACCAACGATTTAAAACTGAATAGCTATGGCAAATAATCTTCGGTAACGGCAAAAACTAATGAGCACAAAATAAAACTAATAACAAACAAATATTAATGGCCACAAAAGCGAAATCGAAATACAATGCAAATCCTTGCCACATTATACTTTCACACTTGACATTGTTCAAATCTTGTGCAAGACTAAAAATAAGTGGAAAGCCAAAAAGAATGTGATATTTACAATGGCATTGGTGAACTAGAGATGACCTCCATTGTTCTGTTCACAGTCTTTAAGATCATATCCACCACGGTCTTTTTGAATATACGGTGAACATTACACATGTTCTGAAAGCCATCCTCTAAGCTAATGGAACACATTGTCTTGTGCTCGTTTGTGATTATATACTTTACTCGCACTATAGGAGGTTTGAGAGCCCCATATGTGCATATCTCCTCCAATATTGTCTATCATCCAGTCAAGCCAATGAAATCCAACACATAACCATCCCCTTTATACTTCGCAACATTGTAAAACATATCCATCAAGGAAGGGTCTGTATCAACAAAAACCACTATAGATGAAGGACCAACGAACATGATACCCGTGAACGTGATAGTTAGTAAAGCATATTAACATGACCAAAAAATACACCTTGATGGGGATCCAGGAGATTCCTTCACCTCACGTTCTTTGCGGTAGAGTTTTGTTAAGATAGTGTTCTCGGCTCAGGAGTGGTGCTTTATCAAAGAGTATAGATGGGGAAATAGATGTGGGTGATAAAAGAGAAAGAACACTCCACAGGCAATGCCAATGAGGAAGAAAAATAAAATAAAACGAAGAAGATGCAAGCTTCTCCAGCAAGACAAAAGCTAAGAAGAAAACTTGTGAAGCAAGTTAAAGTACAAAGTACCATGCTTTGACAAGACATGGCAGTAGAATTTCCTCCCAAAAAGTCAGGGTAATGTGGGGTTTTTCAAAAACATAGACGTCCGAAGGTGATGGGAGGGATGAATTGGAATTGGCTATAAAAAAGATGAACTGTGAAAGATATTATTTTGTTAAAAAAATTTATTAAAATTAACAAAAAGTTTCAGGGACTAATATTCTCTTCGCAGTGGACGCTTGGTCGGATTGCTATATATATATATATATATATATATATATATATATATATCAAGAGTGGAAGAATTATAGTCCACTCAGGGAATTATGATAGAGGGAAAAAATATTTAATAGAACAAATTATTATTAGAGATCTCCACACTCTAAAAACTTGACTCATGTTTATGAAGATTTTAATATTTTAAAAATAAGATATATTAACACAGAACTTAGTTTGTGCTAACTGTAATAATACTAAACGTAGATTTTTTTAATATACTAAAAGTTTATTGAATATCCACATGAGGATTAAATATGAGACTATAGTATTATGGGTTGATAGCTTAAAAGTTATTAATTGAATGTCTTTCTATAAACTAAACTAACTTATCAAAAATATAATTTACTTATTGAAGAAAACAGCAGTGAAAAGATGTTTCATTAATTGTTATATTTGTAAGCACAAGCTTATTTATATGTAAATATTCTACTTATATTAGAAAACTACAATTAAAAGTGTATTGGTTATATTAGGAAGCTATAATTAAAGAGAATATTTATAAGGTAGTTATACCTTAAAAATATATAATCAAATTTCTTAAAAATAGTCCGGAATTATTTAAGAATATTGCATGATATCATTCTTCCTGTTAAAATACCAAGAGTTTGTTGCATAGCCTTTAAAAAGATGTGGCCGCTAAAGCTTAGGTTATGACACCAGCAATTTGTGTAGAAGCAAATATATGACGGATAAATAAAGCCTTCTTGGTAATTAGATCATGAATGAAATATTATATCAATTTCTATATGTTTGTGAACATGGGAAACGTGACCTATAGCGAGAAAAGAAACACCAAAATTATCATATCAAATAGTGGGCTTGAGGTTCAATAAACCAATTGCACCAAATAGAGAAATGATCTAGTAGAGTTCAATGATGGCAAGGGCAATGCTTCTATATTCATCTTCTATACTGAAAAGAGTAACAGTCAATTGTTTCTTGGTAATCTACGAAATAAGGATAAAGATAAAAAAAAAAAGTAAAATAATCAGAGGTTGAGAGATGTTCAAAGGAAGGCTAGATTATTTAGGATCAGAATACTAGTAAGGGTGACTGTGGCTTTGGTTAGATAGATGCCAAGAGAGCGCATAGATTGTAAGGAGGGATGAGCAAAAAAAAAAAAATCTCCATTCCATAATATGTTAAAACTGAATTGATACTCTATAAGAATTTTTAAAATGAAAACAAGATCTTATTTGGGCTGGGAAAAAAAAAAAAAGGCAGGTACTCAGATCCGACAACTTATTTATTTGACTTCTGAAAACGTTAAAAAAAAAAAAAATAGGAATTAAATAATTCAACGAAATAGTTAGAGTCTTGTAAAATAACTTTGAAAAATCGTAGACAATTTGTCCTCTCATCCTTCTTGTCCTCTCATCTCTTTAAGATTTTAGGGTTTCTAAGACTACTTTTCAAAATAGATACCAGTTACAGATTCGTGAGGTTTGCATTGTTGAGACTATAGGTTTTTTTGCAATCTATTTCATTCAATTACTAAATAATCGGAAGATTTAATTAGGTTTATAATTGATTTAGATGTATGTTGCCATGTTTTATATTTGTTCTTGGCTAATTCATTTTTGTCTTTCTTTTCAAATATATTTTTTTTAATTTCATATTTTCAAATGGATGTTTAATTCATAAAATCTATATTTTTTTTTTTTTGGAAAAAAGCTACAAATATCTATATCAATATCTAAAAATTGAAATTAAAATCATATTTTACCAAAAATTGAAAATTAAAATTACATAAAAAAATGAATACAAATATTTTAATATTTCTTCCATGAATAATGGGATATGATTTTCATGGACATACCAAATATATTGATGAATTCATATAAAAAAATATTAAAATATTTACCATACATGCATATGTATATCATAAATCGAGATAAGTTCAAGTTAATAATTTAAATTTAAATTATAATATAAAGGGTATTATATTAATTTACAGTATTTCATTTTGTTCAAATCAAACGAGGAGCAATCCAAGAACTGTCTATAAAATATCAAACATGGTATAGTATATACCAAAACTACTTGTATTATGTTGTACTAGCATTGTTGTTCTTGGTTATGTATCAAATTAATGGACCCTTGGTCTCTTAAGGTTTGGTTTCTTCAATTTCAAGTCCTATACTTGACTAAATTTTCTACCCAGTTGAGAATCTAGAAGCATATTAAGGTATGATTTCTTTTCTTTTTGCTTCAATTTTCACCGATTTTATGAACAACCCCACTAAATCCAAAAACCCATTTTCATTAGGTGTTGTCTTTGTCTTGGATGTTTATGTATTTGTGGATTTCTGGTGATGCTATTGTTTTAGATGTTTGTCTATTTGTGTCTTTGTGCTGATGCAATAGCAATTGATGGAGTGGAATTAACAGTCATGAATGAATCATTTTTTCCATAATGGAACAATTGTCAATTATTCAATCATTAATGTAATCCTTGGGCATATCTTTATGAAATCAATTTTATGGTATTGTTGTTCTTGAAATGTATGCAAACTTTATGCTTTTATTTCTCTGGTTTGACTTTTTCTTCTGCTTTCTTTTTTCAATACTTATGTGCAGCGACGGAATCAGGATTTATTGATTGGGGGGCTGAGGGTAAAACGTCAAAAAAATATTTCTGTCAACATAACAATTGTATTCAATACAAAATAGTGCGATATTCTGACATTTAATTAAAACAATCATAAAAAGTATAAAATGTCTATTGATGTGTGGTTTAGAATTAGTTTTGATTGAGTAGTTGATCTTTGTTGGCTTTCATGGCCATCATTGAAGAGATTCACGAAAGAGATAAGGGTTTGAATTTTATAGGCTTTATATGGGCTCGATTATGCTGGCCCAACAATAGATATTGGGCTTGTGGTTTGAGCCTTGTTAAAATTGTGGTTATTTTTTATTTTTTATAATAACATATATTTAGTACTGTTATATAATCCGGAGGGTTTAAAAAATAAATATTAGTTTTAATATAAATCACATTGTTTAGAAATTTATTTATTTATTTTTTAACATGTGTCAGAGACTCAGAATTAGAAAAATAATTCCATTAGTCAACTTTGGTATTTGAATTCTATTTTAGCAACATTGTTTAAAGAACAATTAATATAATTTATTTTTATATTATATTAATTTCATAGCAAGGAAGCTTAGTTGGTAAAATCTACAATTTAATATTATTTATTTTTATATAAAGAAAAATTAGCTTATTTTCATGCACATCATTCACAGTTGAATTATACCAAACTTTTTTTATTGGATGAATTAAAAATCACATCAATAACCATAAAAAAAAAGATTTAATAAAAAGATCAAACAAGAGAAATGCTAAAACTCTTAACAATATTAGATTCATTTCATTGAAGATAAAAAATTACTGGAAATTAGTTTTTTTTTTAAAAAAGCAAAAAATAAGAAATCCATTGACCATAGGCAAGGCCATGAAAGCCAATAAAGATCAACTACTCAATCAAAACTAATTCTAAACCACACATCGATAGACATTTTATACTTTTTATAATTGTTTTAATTAAATGTCAGAATATCGCACTATTCTGTATTGAATACAATTGTTATGTTGACAGAAATATTTCTTTGACGCTTTACCCTCAGCCCCCCCCCCCCAACCACCAATCAATAAATCCTGGTCCCTGGCATCATTGTCGATCCGGGCACCTTCACATGGGTGTGCGATTGGTGCGGCGTCTCCACTACACCGAAGACTTCGTCGCCAAGATCTTCACCGATGACGGCGAACAACCGCCATCCTCGTCTCCTTTGGCCACCACGAGCAGTGCCAGTACAAGCTGAGGAGGGGCTGCTGGCCGAGAGGGTGGGGCGCTGGTTCTATGTCTTCCTACCAAACAAAGAAGAGCGCCGGTGCTCAGGAGGGGCTGAAGCCCCTGCTAGCCCCCCCTTGCTTCCGTCCCTGCTTATGGGCTGCTTGTCATTGATAAGCTTGCAATTGTAGTGGTGATCCCTCTCTCTCATTAGAATTCAGCTAGTTCTAATTTAAGGATAGATAGAAAAACACCTTAGTTTATACTAGGAAGAGCAAATGAAACATTGTCTTAATTAGAATATTCTTATAATATTGATTCATGGTTTCATGTAGATAAATTAAATGTCATTAATCTTTGATAATATTGATGAAAGAGTAGCAGAGACAATATCAAAGAAAAAGTGGTGGATGTAATGGAGGAATTCAATGACATAAATGATACTAATTAGTTTGAAAGTGAAAACAGAGAAGAAGAAGCGGCTTCCAATGAAGATGGCAAGGAAGACTCAATGCTCGAAAACTTATAATTAAGAAAGGGAAACCACCACTTCTCCACAAAGTAAGTGGCAAAGGTTCATGAAGATCTAGTTAAAATTTGAACTAATTACTGCTCATTTTATTGATGATGACTAGAATTTACATAAAAAACTTATTAGTAGTGTTGTTGAGAAGTGCTTGAATGCAATGGAACTTAAAAAGATTTTAATTATAATTATGGATAATGCTAGTTTTGATTACAAGGCTATTGAGTATTTGACAAGAAGATTTAATCATTGTGAATATGGCTTTTAGAATAAAAATGTTTACATATGAGATGTGTTGTAGGCATTTTAAATTTGGTGGTGAAAGATGACTTGAAAGAAGTTGGAAAATCAATTTTGAAAATTCATGCTCTTGTGAAATATGTGTGGTCTTCTCTTATCAGGCTAAAAAAATTCAGAGCTTATGTTAAGGAGGAGAAATTAAATAATAATAGTCTTATTTGTTTGAATGTTGAAATTAGATGGAATTTGAATTTAATATTTTTATTTTATTTCTAGAGTTGCTTTCTCTGTGCCATGGATTTCAAGATTAGAATTTGTGATTTCTTTTAAAGTTGCTTTCACTTAGTTTGCCAATTTATGATTGCGTGTGTTTAACAATTCACTACTTCTGATGAGGTGTGTTTGGTTGCTTGGACAAATAAATAAAAAAACTGTAAAATTAATCTAAATCTTATGAGCATGAAAAATAAAATAAAATAAAGAATTATACCTTTTTGGTCAAAGAAGGAAATATACACCAAACTTTGCATAATTTAACTACCCAAGGAAAATACTAAAAGTGATACCCAAGAGGAAATGCCAAATCTATGTTTATATGGGTAAATTTATAACTAAAAAGAAGGTTCATCATAGATTAAGTGAAAATGAATCATATCTTCCTTAATTTGTAATAGATCGGGTAAGGAAGAATGAGACCTTTTTCAGGCAAGACTAAGGACGGACAACTCTTTTAAGTTCTGCAATTATGAATCTTATTCGGCAATGTCTATAACTTTGAAGCATTCCACTAGAGCTTTGCTTTTTAACTCTTTGCCGAAGAATCTTCCCATGAACTCCGTCATGGTAAAGTTCCGGTATACAGCTGGTTTTTCTAATGAAATTAGTTCTGTCAAAGGGCCATAAAGATCTGATTCTCCTTTTTTTCCAGGGTTATAGAAGATAGCAATGGAGACCCTTGCATCTTGTTGAGAATTTGCCACTACTCTATGCTCCACACTCTTGTATGTATCATTGGACATTATCTGAAATTATTAACCAAAATAAAGTGACACCTTAATTAATACTCATCAAGGAAACTAAATAATTGGTCATTGCGAATTAAGTACATTCACCTTAAATATATATACACATGATAATGTGAGGTTTAGCTTCATATATTGGTAAACCAAAAGCATAGTTTAAAAATAATAGAAAATAATTAAATAAATAAATCAAGAGGATTTCAGTACCTGAAGAAGATCACCAACATTGATGACAAGAGCTCCAGGTACAGGTTTGACATCAACCCAAAACTCCTCACCATCCTCCCCTTCCTGCTTCACCTGGAGCCCACCAACCTGGTCCTCAACCAGCAAAGTCAACGCACAAGGATCGGTGTGAACCGCCGTCCCCATCGTCCGATCAGGCTCCGGGCACGGCGGGTAGTAGTGGCACGCCATCAGTCTTCCCTCCAGACATGTCATCTCCTCCATCCTCCCCACTCCAACACCCAGCCCCTCGCACATCATCCCCATCAACTCCCTTGCAACCTCCTTCGCGCGCTCGTCCCATGCCACCAGCTCCATTCTGCAAACCTCCGGGATCAGGTTCAGGTCAGGCCGAGCCGGGCCTGTCATGATCTGGATCGTGTCTCTCCAGCTCGCCGCCACTGATTTATAGAGGTCAACGTTGGACGAGTACGAGAAGCCGCCTTCCATGCCGCGCTTGTAGTGTTTGCATCGTACGTCGGCGGGGAGCTCGTTGAAGGATCGGAAGGTGGAGATGGTGGTTTGGATGGTGGACAGAGGGATGCCGTGGTTGATGACCTGGAAGAAGCCCCAGTTGATGGAGACGGAGCGGATGAGGTCGACAGCGATGGGGCGGGGAAGGGAGAAGTCGATGGTGGGGATGGAGAGATGGGAAGTGGTTGAGGTGATGTGAAGGTTGGGGTGGTGGAAGATGGAAGGGATGGAGGTGATGCCGGAGTCAACGAGGCCTTTGACACCGGCCTTGGTCTCGTCAAACTCCTTCAGAGCAGCGGTGCGATCGACGATTGATGGGCCGGTTTCGACGGTCGTCGCCATGGGCATCACGGAGAAGAGAATGAGAAACGCTTCCTATTGTTAACTTGAACGGTTCCTAATTTTAGTCTTAATAGTAAGCTAATCCCTGGTTTTCATCCCAGTTTGGCCACTAACTTTAATCACTTAGGCTTGTTTGATTGTGTGTAACTAAAATTACATGTAAATGAATTATAGTGTAAGTGAAAATACTGTATTTCAACCTACATCATTGCTGTTTGGTTCGCTGTAATCAGGGATAATGTATTTATTTTTTATTTGTTTGGTTTGATATAAGTTTAAAAATATAGATACCATGTAAGCGAGTTGGTGAGATTACCCTATTACTGATAATTATTATTATTAATTATTTAATACTCTTCATTAAAATTAATTTAAATGAAAATAATTAATTAATTTAATAAATTTCAAAATATTTAATATGTATTTAATTTTATCACTTGAAAAAAATTATAATTAATTTTATAAAAAATATTATGATAAAATATTTAATTATATAAAAAATAAACTATAAAAATATAATATTTATTTAATTTTATTACTTAAAAATATTTTTATAATTAGTTTTTAAAAAAATATAATATTTTCAATAATAAAAAATATTTTTTATAAAAAAAATTAATCACATAAACAGTAAATTATTAAAATATTTAATATTAATTTAATTTTAATACTTAAAAATATTTTTATAATTATTTTTTAAAATAATATAATATTTTCAATAAAAAAATATTTTGTCATAAAATTTTTTAATCATATAAATATTTAATATTTCTTTAATTTTATTACTTAAAAATATTTTTATAATTAAATGTAAAAATAATTTACTTTATTAAATATTTTTATAATTAAACATAATGGTGAGTGGTTACCACTTACTTTACTACATTTCAACTTACAGCAAATTTTGTGGTAACTTGAGATGCTGTAAAAGTGGATGAGATGTAAGTCCACTTACATGTTAGTGGAACTTTTACAACAAACCAAATAGTCATTTACATGTAAAACCACTTACATTACAGCTACTTACAGGTAACCAAACATCTCTTAAGGTATGCAGATGATCTAATATTAGTCACCAAGGCATCTAGAGCGGCTGCTCGTAATATTAATCTCTACTTATCCAATTATTCCAATATTTCAGGTTAACGCCCCAATCTTCTTAAGTCCCATGTTTACTTCCCTTATTTTTGTAACAAGCACATATCTAATCGCATATGCTTTATTCTTAACTTAACTCCTACCCCATTCCCATTTAGATATCTTGGCATTCTGATTTCTCCCAAGAAAATTAATTACATCTACGGCTTTTAAACCCATGGTAGAAAAAATTCGTCATACATGTAATAGATGAAGTAATCTTGCTCTCTCCCCAGCTGCTAAGGCCATCTTGATTAATTCTTCTCTTCTTTCTATTCCAACATACACTATCTCTGCCTACCTAATTCTTGACTCTATTATATCCGAGATTACCAAAGTGGTTCGGAAATTCTTTTGGACTGGAAATAGCAATGGAAAGGACATCCATAATATGAACTAAAAATTGCTAAAAACACCTCCAAAGTTTGCAATATGCACAGATTCTCCCTCTAAATTTGAATATCCATAAAAACCCCTTCCTTTTGAATATAATGATTTTTAAACCCCCCAAGCATCTAACGTTGATTGACAGAGTTAATTTTAAATTTTTGGACGAAATTGTCCCTTGCATGCGAAGTTGTGGCAAGTGCGACATGGTTTGACCACAATTCCCTTAGGTGCAATGATTTTTTCTCTTTTAGAGGAAGTGGTTTTTTTCTTTGTGTAATCCCGAGAAAACACCATTACTGGCGCTGGCTATTTGCTCTCATCGCCTCTTCAGCTTTTCCCTTTCCAAACTTATCATTGCATGGGCATCTTGTGAAGGACTAAAATTTCGTTTCATCATTATCTCGAAGGAGAACTCCCGCTCAACTCTTCGGCATTTCATCAGTTTGCGCTCTAAGGTATTGAGACGAGGTGGACGTCGTTGAAGAAGTTGTGCAGTTTTCTTTTGTTTTTACAATCTGTGTGGTTTTTTTTGCCCATTTGGTTTGTAAAGTATTTTGTTACAAAGGGAAATGTTTCGGTTGTTATGCAATCTCATTGTGATGTTTAATGTTTATAATGTATGTTTCCCCTTTAATTTGATATGGTTGCATTTTATAGTGTTTAATAGTATCAGTTTAAAAAGTGAGGTTTCTGTTTAAGAAATGAGGTTTCTGTTTAAAATATGAGTTTTCTGTTTAAAATATGAGTTTTCTGTTTAAAAATAAGTTTTCTGTTTAAGAAATGAGTACATACATTACTCTTCATGCTAACCTAAATTCTTTTGTTTGTAGTTATAAGTTTGTTTACTGTTATTATGTAATCATGCTAACCTAAATTTTTTTCCACAAACTTATTAAATTTTTTATGTAAATATCGTTGTCTCCATATAATAAAGAACGACGGTCTTTATACTTGGTTATCTTTGTTTAACTATCGACATTTCAGTTTAACATATTGCGTTTATGTTTAAAAAAGTGCTTAAATATCATTGTTTCTATTTAAAGATGTACGAGTGGCTATGATTAATTTGTTTTTGTATGCAGGATTAATTTTTCACCTAAATATTGGTTTTTCTGTTTAGATATAAATGTTTCTGTTTAAAAAATGAGTTTTCTGCAAAAATGATGTTTCTGTTTAAGAAATGAGTACATGCATTACTCTTCATGCTAACCTAAATTCTTTTGTTTCTAGTTATAAGTTTGTTTGTAGTTATAATGTAATTATGCTAACCTAAATTTTTTTTCACAAACTTGTTAAATTTTTCATGTAAATATCATTGTCTCCATATAATAAAGAACGACGGTCTTTATGCTTGGTTGCCTTTGTTAAACTATCAATGTTTCTATTTAACATATTGCGTTTACGTTTAAAAAAGTGCTTAAATATCATTGTTTCTATTTAAAGATGTTCGAGGGGCCAGGATTAATTGGTTTTTATACATAGAATTAATTTGTCACGTAAATATTAGTTTTTCAGTTTAAATATCAATGTTTTTGTTTAAAAATGAGTTTTCTGTGTAAAAAATGAGTTTTCTGTTTAAAAAATGAGTACATGTATTACTATTCATGCTAATCTAATTTTTTTTTTAGTTATAAGTTTGTTTGTTGTTATAATGTAATCATTCTAACCTAAATTCTTTTGCACAAACTTATTAATTTTTTTAAGTAAATATCGTTGTCTCCATTTAATAAAGAACGACCATCTTTATGCTTGGTTGTCTTTGTTTAACTATCTATGTTTTGGTATAACATATTGCGTTTATGTTTAAAAAAGTGCTTAAATATCATTGTTTTTATTTAATGATGTATGAGTGGCTAGGACTAATTGGTTTTTGTACCCAGGATTAATTTTTCACGTCAATATCGGTTTGCTTGTTTAAATATCAATGTTTCTGTTTAAAAAATGAGTTTTCTATGTAAAAAAATGAGTTTTCTGTTTAAAAAATGAGTACATGCATTACTCTTCATGCTAACCTAAATTCTTTTTTTTTTAGTTATAATTTTGTTTGTTGTTATAATGTAATCATGCTAACCTAAATTTTTTTGCACAAACTTATTAAATTTTTCATGTAAATATCATTGTCTACATATAATAAAGAACGACGGTCTTTATCCTTAGTTGTCTTTGTTTAACTATCGACGTTTCTATTTAACATATTGCATTTACGTTTAAAAAAAAGTGCTTAAATATCATTGTTTCTATTTAAAGATGTTCGAGGGACCAGGATTACTTGGTTTTTATACAAATAATTAATTTGTCACATAAATATTGGTTTTTCTGTTTAAATATCTATGTTTCTACTTAAAAAATGAGTTTTCTGTGTAAAAAATGAGGTTTCTGTTTAAGAAATGACTTTTTTTGTTAAAAAATGAGTACATGCATTACTCTTCATGCTAACCTAAATTCTTTTGTTTGTAGTTATAAGTTTGTTTGTTGTTATAATGTAATCATTCTAACCTAAATTCTTTTCCACAAACTTATTAAAATTTTTATGTAAATATCGTTGTCTTCATATAATAAAGAACGACGGTCTTTATGCTTGATTGTCTTTGTTTTATCGATGTTTCGGTTTAATATATTGCATTTATGTTTAAAAAAGTGTTTAAATATCATTGTTTCTATTTAAAGATGTGCGAGGGCCAAGGATTAATTGGTTTTTGTACACAGGATTAATTTTTCATGTAAATATTGGTTTCTCTATTTAAATATCAATGTTTCTGTTTAAAAAAAAATGAGTTTTCTATTTAAGAAATGAGATTTCTGTTTAAGAAATGAGTACATGCATTACTATTCTTGCTAACCTAAATTCTTTTGTTTGTAGTTATAATGTAATAATGCTAACCTAAATTCTTTTCCACAAACTTATTAAATTTTTCATATAAATATCATTGTCTACATATAATAAAGATTGACGGTGTTTATGCTTGATTGCCTTTGTCTAACTATCGATGTTTCTGTTTAACATATTGCGTTTACGTTTAAAAAAGTACTTAAATATCGTTGTTTCTATTTAAAGATGTACTAGGGGCCAGGATTAGTTGGTTTTTATACGCAGAATTAATTTCTCACTTAAATATCAGTTTTTCTGTTTAAATATTAATGTTTTTTATTTAAAAAATGAGTTTTCTGTGTAGAAACTGAGTTTTCTGTTTAAAAAATAAGTACATGCATTACTCTTCATGCTAACTTAAATTCTTTTCCACAAACTTATTAAAATTTTCATGTAAATATCGTTGTCTCCATATAATAAAGAACGACGTTCTTTATGCTTGATTGTCTTTGTTTACCTATCGATGTTTCGGTTTAACATATTGCGTTTATGTTTAAAAAAGTGCTTAAATATCGTTGTTTCTATTTAAAGATGTACAAGTGGCCATGATTAATTGGTTTTTGTACCCAGGATTAATTTTTCGTGTAAATATCGTTTTTTCTGTTTAAATATCATTATTTCTGTTTAAAAAATAAGTTTTCTGTTTAAGAAATGAGGTTTCTGTTTAAGAAATGAGTTTTCTGTTTAAGAAATGAGTACATGAATTGCTTTTAAGGGAAACTTGGATAATTAAGCAATAATTAACTTCTACAACTATGCAAACATAAAGGATAAGAAGTTTATAATGAGAAGAAATCTACTCTCATTCCCAAGAAGTCAGCACTATGAACACTAGCACTCGTCCCTTATCTAGCAATAGTATAAAAAATCTCCATAGTAAACCTACATAAAAAAAAAACTGTTGCTCTCTCTCGCGGAATGATTAAGGTGAGGGGAATGAAGAGATTGTCACCTTATCGGGTAACTGGGAGAACTCCAATCGAACACACAAAATGGGGAGAAATTGAAAAACTCCAACAATCCTAGGTCATATGAGTTTTCTAAACTTTGTTTGAGAAAAAACAAAAAAGAATGCAAAAATAATTAAAAAAAGGTATGCAAAAAGGTTTGACATGATGTGATTGATTGGTTTTTTCCCATCATTTTTAAGGGTAACGATGGAATTTTATAACATGGACCCAGTCCTAATGACCTACAGGGGGCAAAAATGAAGTGAAACAATAACGGAAAGGTTGTCTGAGGTATTCAAAACTCACAGGGGCTGTTTGGGAAGTTTTGAAATTCTTGAGGGGTAAATAGTAATTTTCCCTAATGTGAACTGATCTATCATTAATGAAAGTAAGCCTGAGGGGGCCCTTGGGATTAGGAACTTGTTCCTTGCCAAACATTCTCTTATGGCTAAACATATCTTTAAATATCTTAACGGTGAGAGCGTTCTCTGGGTGGATATCCTGCATTTGAAATATGGCAAAATTAATTTCTGGAGTGACTTGGCTCCTGCCAAGTGTTCCTGGCTTTTTCGTGGTATTTATAATTTTGTAGCTTACTTAAAACCTTTTTGTTGTTTGAATTCCATTAATCCCTCCAACACTTCATTCTTTTGGGATCCCTGGTGCTATGGCATTCCCATTGCTTGAAAGCCCACATATATTAATATGAATGAAGATTTTGATCATGCTCTGGTCTCTGAATTTACTCAGGGAAATTACTAGAATACCTCACATCTGACCCTTTTCCTTGGCCCTAATGCTGACTTTGATGCTCTACACTCTAATAGCATAGATGATAGCTCGGGTAACCTCTAGACTAGGGCACCTCGCACTGGTAAAACCAACATTGCAGTGACAGTCTACAATCATCTTAATTTCAATTCTTCTCATTCTGATCGGTGGGCTGGTAGGAATGCTCTTTGAAAAATTCACACTGTCCCTCGGGTGAAGTACTTCTTATGGCTTCTCCTCCACGATTACCTCTCAACTATCGACTTCCTTTTCCGCATAAATATGGGCGTTGATAACCCTTGCGTCCTCTGTGGTCTTGCGCACGAGACTATAGAGCATCTTTTTTGCAGTTGTCCTAAAGCTGTTTTAGTTTGGTCGCTCCTTAGCACTATACTCAATACTCAAATTTCCTTCCCTACTGGTTTTTCTTCCGGCGTCTGGCTCACCAATAATCATTACTACAAATTTAACACCTCTCTATTGCTGCCACTGCTTGGTTGGTTTGGAAGTCCCACTTCGACTGTATCTTCTGAAATATTGATCCAAATTTTGAAGTTGTTAATTACAGAGCAATTGCTCATATGCGGGAATACAACGATTGCAATAAAAACCTTTTCGGTCAGAAGCTCATCCTGAACAATTTCTGTTGTCCCGATGGACAGTTCCTCTTCATTCATACAAGCACTAGTCAAAACAATCAGGTTTATTCAGACGGTTTTTTCTCCTCCAACTCTAACTATAAAGTCTCTATTTCAGGTTGCTGTTCTTTTCCACTTAAGGATGATTCTCTTTGCGTCTTGCTTGGTTTAGATGTTGCTCTTTTCCCTATGATGGAGGCTTTCATCCTCCTTCAACACATCTTTAGCTCCAATCCATCCCTCAACGAGCTCATCTAGAACCCAATCCTTACAACTACATGGCGATTCATCCCCCAAATTAGCAATATCCGCTTCTTGCTTGATATGTTCAGCTCCTCTAAAATTCACACGCTCCCAGGAAAATGAATGGCAGACACACCCCTTGCGTGTGTATACCGTAAGTGCACTGGTCATCGAAGTAATAAAATACCCCGGTAAGTGGGTAGTCGAATTCACATGAAATAGATGCTTAGAAGCAAGAAGTATTGCTATTTAGCTAAAGTGAAAACCAATTATGAGTGAATTCAAGATATTGATGAAAAGAAAAGCAAAAGATAAAAGAAAAGCAAAAGGAGTAAAGAGAGGTAATCAATGATAAGATGGGGTACCTAGATAATGCTCACCCTATGACTATTGTTTCAAGTGCAAGACTAATATCATGCCTCCTAATTGAAGTTTAATGAGTCATGGAAATTCAAAGACACACGGTCCCAAACCTAAGGTCAACCGTGACTAATCCTCTACACTATGCCCCGGCGGAAAATGGTACTCTCAACACATCACACTGTATGGGACTGCTTGAAGCTCTAGGAATTCCAAGTGATAAACCCTATTTTCTAGTCTAGATCTAACCCTTTGGTCCAGGTGAAAGATCCCTAATCACAATTAAGCCCCAGCATTAAGGATTACTCAACACTTCACTCTATTGCTCACGCAACTAAGCCCTAGTGGAGTTTGTCTCTTAGCACTTCACTTTATCATGACTGCAAAGAACTCTTGGAACACGGAGATAGGATAAATCACGTCGGAGGGGAAAGGGGACGTTCCGTTACCTCTCAACTCACCCTCTCAACTCTCTTTAACCTTTCTAAGTCTAACACTAATGAAGTGTCACTCATTCAAAAGGATTACCTAAATTGATTTTCAACTCTAGTTTCACTCTAAGGAAAATCAAATCAATAAACCCAAAAGACTGAAACTCAATTAAAATATCAATTAAAGGAAACATAATAGAAGTTAATGAAACAAAATCATCCTAGGGTTTACAAGTCTAAGCACTCACTAGGCTTTTAGCTCTCCATGGAGCAATACAAAATCAAATATGAAATAAAAAATAAGTGCAAGTAATCCATAGAGATAACCCCCTTGTCGTCCGTATTGATGGTTTTCAAGAACCACCTCGTCTTCTCCAAAGACTCCTCCATCAAGTCTAGGGCACATCTCGCCGAATCAATGTCATCGAAAGCTCCCCCAATAACTCTCCTCCGAAGGAAATCGATATTGAGTGCCATAGAACCGCTCCAAAATCCCAACAAAAACCTCTCCAAACCCTAGCCACGCTTTCCCCAAAAGATAGACGAAAGATAGGACCAAGATCCCCAAATTAAACTCTTCAAGCTATATTTAAAGGCCTGAAATCGGGCATCCACACGCCCCTGTGAAAATTCAACACGGGCATGTGAGTTTTCGGGCTTCTCATTTCCTGCGCGTTTTGAATAGTAACTACTACATTAATTTTGCTACAGTACTTTATCAAAGTACTCCCGAATTTATTTTCTTCATCGAGGCCGCAAAGTTGGGCACATAACCATGCGGTAGATCATGTCGCATCTTGCTTTCAAGCCTATTGATGAAGCTTTTAACAATGTTACACAAGTTGGAACATATGAGACTTGCCTTGGTGCCCTTCCAATTTATATATTCACTTGAGCATTTTGGAGGTTGGCACACACTCACATGTCTATGAGCATAACTTGTGCCTTGATCCTAGATTGGTCCAAGACTTTCCTCAATAATTGCGTCCATGATCTATTTTTGTTTTCTTTCTTCCAAACTTGTCTCCACAACTCTAAATGCACAAAAGAACACAAATACACATGAATGAGCCATAAAATCTGATAAAAGTGATGCTCAATGTAAGAAAAGTATACTTAGTAATACTTTTACACAAGCACTTATCAATGGCCCTTGCTATTAATATTTCAACCTATGGACTTAACTATTCAAATCTCAACCTGTTCCTTGATGGTAGAGACCATCCCCGTTGGTTGATGGAGAGCTTCCTAAACTCAGGATTTGTATTTTAATTTCACTAGTTGTATTAGATCCTTAGTTCTCTTTTGGTTCTCAGGCTTTGTATGTTAGTTTATCTTGTTGTTTTAGCCCTCTAGTTCTTAGTTTCTGTTTCCCTTTTTAAATAAAATCAGCCCTTATTTGGGGTTCTTTAAAAAAAAAAAAAAAAACTTGAACAGTTCCTTACTCAAAAACACTTGTCAATCCGGAAAGCTTTGTGTGTGTGTGTGTGTGTGTGTCATGGGGTTACAAGTAGGACTGGCCATTTGTGGAATGACCCTGGCTAGCCGGAGCCCAGTCTAAAAAAAATACAGCTTAGATTGCGCTCAAATACTTAAGTTTTTATTGAATTTCATGCCAAGTTTAGATCATACAAATTTTAGCCTAATCTCACCCGAACAAATAAATTATATATATATATATATATATATATAATATAAATAAAATAAAAAAATGACGAAGGTAATAGATAACATATATCTATATAAGATGTGGATTTGTGTCATTTTTTTCTCTTTGATTTTCTCTTTTTTTTTTCCCCATTTCTTCCAACTGCTAGTTAAGTAAAAAATCAACTAGGCTTCTTTATCATCATCAAGCTCCGCCCACTTCTAACAACCGAGCTTATCTTTTTATATTTAAGTGCATATGTTGTATTTCTCCTCCAAATGTAGGTAACATATTTACTTCTAGTTTAGCTTTTTAACTTCTATTTATAAATTTGATTTTCATTTTGTTAAATACTAATGAATTTTATTTTATTTCTATTGATTTTTTTTTTAATTTTTAGTCTAAAATTTATTTTTTCGTTAAATAGCTATGAAAAGTTTGTCTAGTACACTCATAAATTTGGAAGAAGATAATGATGAGCTAGAATCAAAGAGTACTAGTTCCAATGTATGGGAGCATTTTGACAAGTTGTCTGAAGCAAATTCACATAGAGCTTAATGTAAATACGGTAAGAAAACATTTTTTTTTTGCAAAAGCACAAGAGGAACATCTCATTTGAGGAGCTCGATGAGTGTACAATTATACAACATTTAATATCATTTTGTACACCTATTAAGCATGTATTAGAGTAATATTATGAAATTCGATGTTAAACATGGTGTATTTTGCATTCTTAGGCTTCGGGCAATGCTTAAAGATGAAAGAGGGTAAAAAAAGCAATTAAGAGCCAAAACGATGAAGATGGAACTCTCTCTGTATCAATTAGTGAAGAACAACCTAGCCAGCCAGACTTACTTACAAGCACCTTACGGCCGTGCTTAAGGCCATAAGTCTTTTCTAGAGAACCTTGCGAGCATGCTCATGTCCATAAGGAGGAGCATAAAGACAAGTAGAGTGACTGACATGACCCCTTGCGTGTATCCCGCAAGTGCACGGGCTTGTCGAAGTAATAAAATTACCCTGGTGAGTGGGTAGTCGAATCCACAGGGAATAGAGATTTAAAACACAAGAATTCGCTATTTAGTTATGCGATGTACGAAAAGTAATAATCGGAGTGATGAGTGAATTTATGGAAGCAATTAGAATAAAAGACAAGAAAATAAATAGAGAGATGAAAGACAAGAGAAAAGCAAGTAGAAGTTAAAAGAGAAAGACTAGCAATTGATGAGATAGGGTATCCGGACAAGCTACCTCTAGGACTTATGCTTCTAGTGCAAGACTATGATATTATACTTTCCTATGGATGTTAATTGAGTCAAGGGCATCCTTAAACTCACGGTCCCAAAACTTAAGGTCAACCGTGACTAACCCCAACATTATGTCCCGGTATTAGGATTCACTACGACCCTTGACTCTTGTTGACCTGTCAACTAAGCCCCAGGGGAGTCTATCTCCCTAACCCTAACACTACGTGGGGTTGCTTTAAGCTCTAGGGATTCCTAGTGATAAAACCTGTTCCTCTATGTAGTTCTAACCCTTTGGTCCAGGTGGAAGAACCCTAGTCTAGATTGAGCCCTAACACTCTATCTTGACCGCTAATTAACCAAGGAAACGGAGGTAGGGAGAAATCACACCGGAAGGGAAAGGGGTGCATCGCTACCTCACAACTCTCCCTCTCAACCCTCTTCAATCTTAAGGAGTCTAACCCTATAGGAGTTGTCACACCTCCAAAGATAACCTAGATTGCTCTCAACCTTAGTGTCACGGCTAAGAGAAAAACAATAGCACAAGATAATTAAAATTGAAACTCGATTTGTTCATCAATAATGGAAAAGCACAATAGCAATGTCATAGAAACATAATAATCCTAGGGTTTTACAAGTCCGAATACCCACGAGGGGTTTAGCTCCTCATGGAGCTATACATGTTCATCAAAATATGAAAGAAAGAATAAAGTAAAAGCATTGATGAAAACCCCCTCGCGTATGGTGTGACTGTGGTCTTGTACGGCCGTCGAACATCGATGTCGATGCCGATGACGCGCTCCAATCCTCCACCAAGTCCTCTCCGAAACCCTAGCCGCACTCTCCAGAAGTTGGGGAGAAAGATAGGTCAAAAAGATTCGTAAAAAGTCTCCAAAATCGGGCTTTTAATAGACTGAGTGCGGCTTTAAATTTGGACTTATCGGGACTTCACACGGCCGTGTGGAATTAACACACGGGCGTGTGAAGTTTCTGTCTGCTGAAAAATTAATTCATACGGCCGTGTGTTAATTTCACACGCCGGAGTGAATTCTCTGGAATTCTGAAATTCGGCCAAAAGTGAATATTAGCTTGCTACAGTAACAAGCTACAATACTTGCCGAAAACGCTCCCGAATCCGTCGTTCTTCATCGAGGCCATTGAATTGGGCACACAATCAATGGTAGATCGTGTCGATTGTTTCAAGTCTCCTTCTTGGCGAAGTTCTCCTAAGCACCACGAGTTTAGACTTATTGTGAATGTGACTGCCTTTGTGCCCCTTCCAAAGGAGATTGGCACAGACTCACAAGTCTAAGCTCATGCCCTTGTTCCTTGCTTGGTCCGAAAACCTCCCCAACAATGGCGAACACGATCTAACTTCGTTCTTCTTTTCCAACTTGGCTCCATAAACCTATAATGCATAAGAATACATAAATGCACACTATTTAGTGATAAAATCTGATAAAATGTATGCTCATTGTAAGATAATAAAGCTTCACGTTACTATAACAGAAGCACTTATCAGTGACTTACAGGCAGGACTTACGCCCGTAAGTCAGACCATAAGGGCTGTCCAGAGGAGTTTACAAGCACAATATACGCTCGTAAGGTGGTCGCTAGGGCTATCTAGAGGAGTTTACGGTCCAGTACTTACAACCATAAGCTGGACAGTAACATAAGATAGAAGACCTTACGGATGAGACTTATGGTCGTAAGTAATCCCGTAACGCTCGCTACCTATCATCCCCACCTTCTTATGACTGCGTTCTTATGCCCATATGTAGCCCGTAAGTGGTTAAGTATAAATATTTTTGAAGAAGATTTCTAGGGTATCTGGGCTTCTATTCGAAGGCTTAAAGAAAAAAAAAGGGCAGATTTATAGGGCTTTGGAGGTGATTCTAAAAGGATATTCAGCCCACCTATTGGCAATTAGAGAGATTTGAGCTGTCAAGGATTAGCTTGGTGGCTTTTGTGGAAGGTCCCTCAGCGTTCTACAGCAATCACATCTCTGCAAGATTAAGAATGGGGTTCCAATGTCTTCTTTAATTCTTGTTACATCTTATTGTTTTAATGCTTGCTCTCCTTTAATGGAGAGCTAATTTTGTATATATTTGGGCATAGATGAACTCTAGGGTTTATTCTATTTTGACATTGGTTGTAGTTCTTTATGCTTTAATTGTTTCTTAATTGCAATCCATTTCAATTTGAATCCAATTGTGTGTTTCTAATGTCTTAAATGCTATCGAGGCAAAAGCCCTAGTTTTCTTGTATGGTGCTCTTTGTGAAGAGTAGAAATACTAACCTAGCATAGACAAACCATAATTTGAGGGAATTATGAATAAGCCTAGCAATTGGGTACTTTGGAGTTGAGAGTTTTCCTCTCTCAATCCTTTTGAGTGATTTAACAAGTAATTCCATGCTCTTTGCAATCATACAGAATAAATTTTAGAAGAAATCACATTTTTATTATGTATAGGATTAGGGATAATTGATTTGCAAGAAGAATTATCTACTTATGAATTTTTGTTAAATTAACATTGATATTTCATAGAATGCAATGTGGTTGTGGGGTGTCTATATTAGCACTGTACTGAATCATTTATTAATCATCCTTGCAAGAGGGGTTTAGTATATTATAGGATTTCTCTCGATTCAAATAGGATTGTGATACTAATGCAACTTTTGTCTTGGACTTATGAAACCCTAGAGAGACTCTATGCCCGACCATCCCATCTTTCTCTCAGTTTCGACCTATTACTTCTAGTATTCTTGCTTTTCATTCTCGTATGCTTACAAGGACAACCCTCTGGATCTATGCCTTACCTCAGTGCACACTTTACTACTTGGCCGATGCTAATAGGTGAGCTTGACGACTATAATTTCCTATCCCCTTGAATGTGGATCCAAATCTCCTCCTAAAAAAACACTTTGAGGCCCTAGAGATTTGCCTCCTTTCTCCTAACCTCACTTCCAAGAAAAGAATCAAAGAAATCCAAAGAATGCCCTAAAAATCCTTGTCGAATCTATTTATACTCGGCTGCTTACAGGAGTAAGGACATGGTTGTAAGGGAGCTGGAAAAGATAGTCGCTAGCCTTATGGGATCACTTACGCCCGTAAGTCCCATGCGTAAATCTATCTGTGTTACTATCCCGCTTACGGCTGTAAACACTAGACCATAAGCTTCACTATGCTACTCTCTGCAACCACCCTTACGGGAGTAAGCTCTGGTCGTAAGCTCCTCTAGATAGTCCTTACAAGTATCCTTACGGGCGTAAGTCCTGCCCGTAAGGCCCTTTGATTTAACTCTGAACTTCTCCTTACAGGCATAAGAATACCGGCAAGGTTCTCTGGAAAGTGTTTACAATTGTAAGCTACCCTTAAGCCACCTACTTTATCTTATCCTTATTCAATTGATGCCGAGAGAGCTCTAGCTTCTTCGTTTAAGGTTTGAGATGCCTTTTTTCATTCTCTTTCAATTTTAAGTGCTGCCCGAAGCCTAAGAATGAAAGACACACGAAGTTTAGCACCGAATTCTATAATTTAACCCTAATACAAGCCAAATGAGTGTAGAAAATAATATGAAATACTAGAATGTTGTACACTTATCAGTTCCTTTCATCAATCCTCTCCAATTTCCTCCAGACCTCTATCAGAGACGAGAGATTCATGATGTGATAGAAAATGTCATCCGCCAAACACAACCGAATAAGTGCGGCTGCACTTGTTTTTAATTTCATCCAGACCTGGTCTTCCAAACCAGAAGGCTTTGTCTCTTCCATTAATGCTCTTAACATCCCCTGCCGCACTAGCATATCCTTTATCCTCCGCTGCTACAATCCAAAATTCCCGATTCCATTCAACCTTTCCACATTGAATTTTGTAACCAAGTTCATCCTTCCAACAAAATCTCACTCTGACACCACTTATACCAGTTATTAGAAAATTAGAGAACCCTTAGGAGAAATCAAAAGAGAAATAAGACAACGCAAATAAGTAAGATTTACAAAGTTCGGCAATGTGCCTATATCCTTGAGAACGGAGCAGCCGTATTCCTCTTATTCACTCGTCTCTTTGACAAAAGAATAGAGTTACATGAATTTATAGGTAAAAACCTAAAGCCTATCCGGATGCAAATCCTATCCAAACACAATGTATTAGATTACCAAATCATAGTCCTAACTAGATACAAATTACCCTTGGATCATATTGCAAGGGCGTTGCCTTCCCACCCCCAACCTATTAAACCAATGCTCTCCCAATAGGACGGATGATGCCACTCTACTCTGTTCTCGCATCTACTTATTTACACATGTATATGAGACTTACACAACATGTTGCTATATAAGTAATAAAGATAGAATTTAAAAGACATTTTGGCATAGTATCTTGGTGGAATATTCTTAATATCTGACACATGGAAATTTATTATTGAGGTTCACAATATTTGTGTCACGACTCATTTTGTTGATCATAAATGGTTGTTGCATAAGAGATTTATGTATTTTAAATTCATTCCACCTCCTTATGATAGCTTTTCCATTGAAGATAAGATTAATTCCTGTGTTGATCAGTGGAACATTCAACATCTTCCCAATGTTTTGCAATATGAAATTCCATCTCCTCATGATAGCTTCTCCATTGAAGCCTGAGCCCAAGCGAGTTATACAAACCTCGGCTCATCGTGGCGGGTAATTGGGAGATAAGATAGGTGAACGATGAAACACCAAGTTATTGTAAGTCTTTTTTATTAACTCATCTTCCCAATGTTTTGAAAAATATGAAATGGAGATTGACCTTAGAAATTACATATGGAAAAGTTTAAATTGAAAATGAATTCAGATGAGGGTTTACCTTTCGAAGTAATTGTATAAACAATCTTTTTTTTTGGAAGGTATAAATAACTTCTAAGCTTGTGTACTTTGTGGATTTTTAATTTGTTATCTCTCCTCAGTGATGGTTTTGTTATCTCGACGGAATATATCATGTTTGTTGATGTTCATATTATTTTGGGTATAAATACCTTAGCAGTCTCTCTACTTTTTCAAACTACCCTTTTAGTCCATTACTTCAAATTGTAACTTTTTAGTCCTTCTACTACTTTTAAATGAGTCATGCCAGACCCCCATAAACTCTAAACCCTAACCATAAGGAGAACTAACATGGTTCATTTAAAATTAATATAGGGACTAAAAAGTTATAATTTGAAGTAAATGATTAAAAGTGTAAGTTTGAAAAAATAAAAGAATTATTTAAACAAATATACCTATTATTTTTGTTTGGTTTCAAGTCTTAATGCGCGTCTAATCTGGGACTAGAGAAGTCATGGGGTTAGTCCCGAAAGGTCAATCAAGCCACTATTACTGGTGCATCTCCATTCCCGCTTGTTTTTTGTTTTGTCGCTTGTTGACTTTGTCAAAAAAAGAAAAACAAAGTCATTCCCCACATGTAAATCAAATATGTAAAAAATACACTAATAATATAAATACGAACACTGATGTTTTTCACTCGGAGATTAAAATGGGGAAGGAGCCTATCCTCCACATACTTTTCAAACAATTGGGAAATAAATTCAATTAGAAATGGTTCAAATTAAAAAAAATGAAAAATTAATGAATATCCGTTCCCTGTTTATAAAGATTATGGGTTATAAAAAAAAAAAAGTTTTTTGTGAGCAAATACAAATCAATTGTCACAAATCTTTGGTCACACATGAATAACAGTTGTGTTTAGATTTAATAAAAAGCAACTGGTTACCTATTTCAATGTTCATTCCCGTCCCATCCTTCTCTTATTCTCTTTATAATCTCTGTCTATAGGCCCTTTAAAATCACATTGGTTGCAATTATAAATTTTTTGTTATTATAATTGACTACAAGATCTGGCACTGCTTCCAAAATATGAAGGCCTTGTTTGGATTGGCTTCTAGTAGAAGTGCTTTTTTTAAGTTTTATGAAAGCACTTTTGAAAAAAGTGCTTTTCAGAGTAAGTTAAGTGCTTTTCTGTATTTTATGTTTGGATAAGTTGAGTCAAAAGCACTCTTATATGTGTGAAGTTATTTGGATGTGAATTGTAAAAGCACTTTTGGAGATAGAAAATTACTAAAATAAGCATTGTTTATGGAAATAATGAGGGAATTATTCATTTATCAAGGGTAACTTAGTAATTTTACACCCCCAAAAACAGCTTCTCAGAAGTGCTTTTCTGAAAAGCACCTGTTGGCCAGCTTCTAAAAAAAGCTGAATTTTAGCTTTTTCACAGCTTCTGCTTCTGTCCAAAAGCCCAAACAAACATGATTTTTAAAACCCATAAGTGCTTCTGGGCTTAAAAGCACTTCTGAGAAGCCTATCCAAACAACCCCGAAATCTCGTAGAAAACATTTATAAATGTTAGGATATTTTTATCATTAGTTCCTTAGGTTTTTATAATTAAATTCCTAATTTTTATTTTAAATTTTTACCACCACTAAAATAAATCCCTGCATCTATTCTGACAAAATGTCTGAAGTATTTTTATTAGCTTTCTTCACCAACAGAGAGACACGTTTTTCTTGTGTTTGTTTGTTTAACAATGTTGAAGCTTTTTGTTTTAAATCTCAGCACATCCGCATGTGGGCTATTCACATTATCAAACCCTCAACCTCTAAATGAGTGGACAGGTGATCGAATGAATTATGAACCATCAACTCCATTGCTACGGAGAGGTGGTAACCCAGCTAAATTCCATATTTACATCTCCGCATGGAGCTGCGTCCACGTTTCTATGAAAATCACTTGTGAACATGACGGTTGCACGTAGGCAAGCCCCAAGTGTCACTGTTGTACATGGATAACCACAATAAAAAATTTTATTGGAGTGAAATTAGAGCTAGAAAAAATAAATAACATAATTTACATATGTGCCAAACAAAAATAACAGACATATACACATTTATAATAAATTAGGAACAAACACTAATTACCATTTGGTCTATTACCACCAGATCTTCAGTATAAAATATTTGTTTTGTTGAAAAAACAGGTTCATTTTATAATATGTGATGAAACAAATTCTTAAAAATAATTTGAACTATAAACAATACTAGTTTTCAAGAAAAAGAAACATAATATATTTTCAAATATTAATGTAACAAATAAATCAAATATAAGTTAATAGTTTGTAAAGGAATTGAGTTTGTCTTGAGGCTGAAGGATTTCTTGGGAGGTTTTTTTAAGCATTTAATCTGTTTGAGTTGGAATTTCTGTTGGCGTCTTTCGTTTGGTTTCGAGAGATAAAGTTTCATATCTTTTTATGAAGCATTAGTTAGGAGTATGTTGGAGGTATTAGGTTTTTTTCCCAAGTGCCACAAATATGAACAAGGAGAGACTTGGTTTAAGATGTGTAGTTTTTGGGTGAAAGATAAATAATACCACATATAAATTCTTTTATATAATTCTTGTTGCTTGGGTCATTGAAGGTAAATAATGATATCTTAAATTCTGACTCTACTTTCCAAGTATTAATAAATGACTTATTATATTTTGTTTTAGTTATAATAACTTTGAGAGAGATGTATTTTTCAATAATAGTTATGGTCTGAATAGTGATGGAACAAGAAACAAAATTAAGGGATGTTGAGTTCAAATTAAAAAATATATATATATAAATATTAAACAATTCTATTAATTTGAACTTGAGATTATAATAATCAATATTTTAAAAATATAAAATATACATCTATCTAAAAATTTGGATTTAGGTGTAAAAAACCTATCATATTTACATAATTAGCAATTAATTCAACTAACAGTTAAGCACTAAATTAACAAATAAGACAATTAAAACATAATTTAACATAAATTTACAATCTAATTCAATTATAAGTGCAACAATTATTCAACAAATAATCTAATGAATAATAAAAATTTTCATAACAATTAATCACAACAAATAGAAAAAAAGGACAAATCCTAATCAAAGATAAAACATAAACTGGGAAGAAAAGATTTTGTAAAAGAGAAAACTAACCTAGCAACACAACAATAATGATTTTTTATAGAAATTTTGAAAGAGCAATTATATTTTTTTTAGAGTTTTATTTTTATTTTCATTTATAATTACTATTTTTTACATTAATATCCTAAAAAATTGATAATTATATATTAATAAGGTCAATAAAAATATATCTAAATATAAAATTTAAAAACAAAAATATTTGAAGATCTATGTTTGACCGGCCATATTATTTATTGTTATCATTAATATTAATTTTATTTACACTAATGATATTTAGTCTCAATTGATAGGCCAAATGACAAGGATGCCAAGTTGGCGCCTATGTTAAGATTCATGCCATTGTTTCTCTGCTTTTCTTATATATAAAAAAGAACTTAAGTATTCTGGTAACCTCTCTATAAAACCTAAATTGTAAAACGTAAATTCCAGTAGGGCTTTACTGTTTACTTTAGAGCTCAAGATTTAGGGTTTAAGTTTTTTGAATTTTGAATATAAGATTTTATAATATTTGGTTCAAGATTTGAGGGTATTAGGATTTATAGTTTAATATAAATCCTTAAATTTTAAAATTATAAAACATTAAGGATTTAAATCATAAAAAAATAGTTTTTTTTTAAATAGCATTACTCTTTTATTTAATACAATAATTTTGTTGTTTTTAGGTAATTTATTTTAAATAGTATGTGTAGAATTAATATATATATATATATATATATATATATATATAATTATTAATATTTTAATATTATATATATATATATGCATTTTCATATGCAAAGGCTGCTCCAGCACCACCACCCCCAATCTAGCTTGGCGTAGGCCATATTTTTTAATCTGAAATATTTGAAACTCTATATAATTCTGTTAGGGATAAAGAGGAAAGATGGGAGATAAGTTTTTTGAGAAGAGGAAAACAACGATGAGAGAGATTTCTCAAAATGAATCAAAACGTACTCCATTCAACAGAAAAGTACAAAGGTTTAAATAAAATATAAAGGAACCAAACTCTAAACATAAAATACAAAAGTATGCTAATATAACTCTAACAAATCCAATTATTTTTAGTGATTTAACTACAAATTTATTAAGCGCATAAGCTTGTTTTTAGCTTTTTTTTTCATATCAAGGGTAATGTTGTTCAAATTACTGGAGTTCTCCTAGTTTAGATAGAATAATTATTTTTTTTTTCCCTATTTTTTAGCATCTTAAATTCTTTCATAACTCTATATTTCAAATGCTATCCTACTTTTATTTCTAGAAGTTCTAGTTTTATTAGGTTGCAGAATATGCTTTGAGACAGGTTCTAAAATATTGCATGCCCACAATAATCCCCACTTTATGGGTATACCGCGTTTGTTCAAGCACCGGATTTGCGGCGTGACAATCTCCATGTAGAGATATCGTGCACGTATTCTATTTTAATTACTTGCAAGTCTAGCTGTTGAACGTGGACAAGTCATGTAAAAATGTCACTTCTGCTCATCACAACCACAATTTATTCAAAGCAATTCTAGCCAGTAAGAATAAGGAGCCTCGTACCACCTATGGATTTCAACAAAATAACACAGACGCACACATTCATAGCAAACTGAGAGAAAACAACAAACTTAATATTTGATAGCAAAAAAAAATACATATGAAGAGGAAAAAAAGATATTATCTTATCATAAGAACCAGCTTGCTATACCTTATATGGTACAACATGCATATGCCCACCAATTCCATATTATCATCAGTAAAATAATTAATGAAACAAATTTTCTTAAAAAAAAACAATTAAAATTATCAAAAAATGCTAGTTTTAAAGATATAAATAAATAAAATATCTGTCAAAGTATATTTAAAAAATAAATTTAGTAATGTCAAACAAATTAGTGTATAGCTATATTTCTACACGGATATTCCTGACACATATTTCCGAAATCATGCACAGCCAAGTCTGATATACACGCAAAATCCATTTGGTTTTTTTCCTACGGTCACATCAAGAGTCGTGTGGGTTTTACTTTACCCAGAATGATTGATATGCTTTTCTCTAAAAACAGTTGATATAAAAATTAATGATAAACATAAGTCAATTAATAATTATTTTTAATAAAAAGCTTTTAACAGTTATTTATAATATATTTAAAATTTTCATCAAGAATGTCACTAAAATGTATATATATATATATATGATCAGTCCATCTCTTGGTATATTGGCACTTGATCTTTTGCTTAGGCATTCTTTTTTTGGTCAATACATCATTGCCTATTGGCATTTGATTTTTTATTTATGATGTTTTTTAAAAAAAACTCTGGATTGAGCCCCAAACTCATGCAAGATGGAGCATTGATGCTATATTTTTTTGTATATGGTGCTCATTTTAGGGAAGACTGAAGATTGAAAACCCAAGCTCATTTAGGTGGCATTTGGTTGATCGTAACTATAAATATAGTGAATTTTCAGTTACAATGTACTTGAAGTTACTTGGATTTTGATTTGCAATTAATGATGTTAAATTTGGTGTTTTGTTAGATGTAACTCGTAATCCTATATTATAAAATTTTATACTTGGTTAGAAGGATTTGTAAGTCTGGAATTTGGAAACATGTGATAAGGAGACCCAAAGTAAGATTACCCTCACATAATTTTATAAAATATTTTTTAATATATATATATTATTTAATAATTGTAGTAAGCATTTTAATTATTAATTTTATTTTTAAAATTAATTATTACATCTGAATTTATTATTAAAATTATTAATTTTAAATATTAAATCAATAGAGGAAGAAAACTAATTTTCTTAAATAGGTTTAAAGCTCCTTTATAAACACAATGCAGATTTTATAAATATTAACTAATCTTTCCACTGGCCTTTTAACGCATGTTGAAGGGATTAATGAAAACACAATGAATGATTGGTATTAAATTGCATGATCATGATTTAAAAAACCAAGGTGATGAAAATAAAACCTAGATGGGGAGATGCTATGGGGTTACCATACCCCACCCCAAAAGTTGTCAGGTGATCACATGGTGATGTCTTTTGTCTTTTAACTTATAAGGATTTGAATTTATGCTCAAATTAGCGAAAAGTCTAAATACATCAAGAGAGATATTTATAATTACTTGGGTTTTTTAAAATCATTTCAAAAATTGGATAAATACTTTTAAATAAACATCCCATTAAAATAAAAACACATATATATTAAAATATTAACTCTATATTTTCCAGTGCTTTAGGTTGTGATATATATGAATAAGCAAAGTGACAGAAACTTGGAACAACGAAATCTGAACTTCTGAAGTCCAGCCATGAGCGTTTCCATCGACCGAGCAATAGCTGTGAAGGCGTTCGACGAGACAAAGGCCGGAGTCAAAGGCCTTGTTGACTCCGGCATCACCTCCGTCCCCTTCATCTTCCACCACCCCACCGCCAACCTCTCAATCCCCGTCGCCGCCCACCTCTCGATCCCCACCGTCGATCTCTCCCTCCCACGCCCCATCACCATCGATCGCATCCGATCCGCATCACGAGACTGGGGCTTCTTCCAGCTCATCAACCACAGCATCCCAATCTCAACCATGCAAAGCACCATTTCCGCCGTCCGAGCTTTCCACGAACTCCCCACCGCAGTCCGATCCAAACACTACACACGCTCACCCGTTGGCGGGGTGGCTTACTTGTCAAACGGAGACTTATTCAAGTCCTCGGCGGCGAGCTGGAGAGACACGTTGCAGATCTCGTTCGGTCCGGTCCCACCAGAACTGGACGAGATCCCGGAGGTTTGCAGGTCGGAGTTGGTGAAGTGGGACGAGAGTGCAAAGGAGGTAGCAAGAGAAGTGATGGGCCTGATGTGCGAAGGGCTCGGGCTGGGCCCAAGAAGGCTGGAGGAACTCTCATGTCTGGAGGGAAGAGGGATGTCATGCCACTACTACCCTCCTTGCCCGGAGCCTCATCTGACGGTTGGGGCTGGAAATCACACGGATCCTGTGATTTTGACGGTCCTGCTTCAAGATGAGATTGGTGGACTTCGGGCCAAGAGGAAAGTGGAGGATGGTCATGAGGTTTGGGTTGACGTGAAGCCTATTCCCGGAGCTCTTGTTGTTAACGTTGGTGATCTCCTCCAGGTACGTCTTAGTTTAAACATGGCTGATGTTCTTCTTCTTCTTCTATGTTTCTATTTATTATTATTGTTTTCCACAGTATTTTTCTTTCAATTATATAATACAAATTTTTTCCACTGTTTTTTTTTTCCATCTTTATAGGTGGTTGCTATTTCATTATGATTGGATTCTACTTGTGATTTATTTAAAATTTTTTAAAAAAATATTAATTGACATCAGTTTAAACTCTGGGTGGGATTCAGGGTTTTTTTTTTAATATTAAATTAGAGGGAAAAAATTTTATTTAAGAGCAACAAAATTTTGATTTTATAATATTGGTAAAAAATAAATATTTTAAGATTTAAAAAATATTTTTTTTATCAATGTCAATAACTTTTAAAAATTAAGTATTAAATATTTTAATTTAGCATAATTAAATCTTTATGAAATAGAATAATTGCTATCAAAACCCAAACTCATAATAATTTGATTAATTTTTTTATTAAATAAATAAACCAGAACTTAGTTAAAAAGATAAAGTACACAAAAGAAATTTGATTTAAAAAAATAAAGTACAAAAAGAAAATAAGAAAAGAGATTTGATTTAAGTTAATAAATTAATCTAGAAATATTCTTGATGAAAGTTTTTCTTTAAATAATTCCAAAGATGACTTTTTAAATATATGTGTGTGTGTGTGTGTGTGTGTGTGAAGGATATAATTTAATTTATGAAAACACATATTAACAATTTTTTTTCTTGGATTTTTATTTTATAAACCAGATTATTACCAATGATGAATTCAAGAGTGTGCATCATCAAGTGGTAGCTAATTCTAGTGATGAAGCTAGAGTATCAGTTGCTTGTTTCTTCAATCCTGGAAGAAGAGAAGAATCAACAACATACGGTCCACTACCAGAATTACTTTCAAGTGAAAATCCTCCTCGCTATCGAAATTTCAACGTGAATGACTTTTTGGGAAGATTCCTGAGTAAAGAGTTAAACACTAAAACTCTCATAGAATTTTTTAAGCTTTAAGTTGCTTGTATGTTAATGTATAAGGATGATATCTGTAGAATTATTTTCTTCTATATTTTAATGGTTGAAGTGCTGGAGTTGATGATTACCCCCAAAGCTGATAACAGATTTAATTAATAGTTGTTCTTTAGAATTTTGATATTAACATGGTAAAGTTTGTTGGGTTGAAGGTGTGATGTTTATCATTATCTAATATCTACATACAAACAATTAGAGAAGATGCGGGCTTGGATATTGGCATGAATTAATTTAAATTTTATTAGAGATTTCTTTTTCTTCACAGTATGGACAAGCCATTACACTCACAACAAGTGTAAATTTTAGTCAGATATTAAATATTCAACATGATGCTTGTGTTTTGTGAAAAGCTTTCATCAACATTCATGACAATGGCTTAAGCTTAGAAAATTATGTATATATTTTTTTAAAATTTTCCTTTTTGTTATATATGACACATACTTTCTGTATGAAAGCTTGGATGGTCCTAACTGTTTGGGGTTAGCTCATTTGGGATAGAAAATAAATTGGGTTTGGCCCAATACACTAAATGAAAAGAAAAAAAACTACATCCACAGTGAAGCCATCTGGGGGCACAATGGTAATTTTGCATTGGGATTAAATCAAAATGAGGGAGAGGAGAGGATGGATCAGGGTGAAAAAGAAAGCAAAAAAGAAGGCAAGAAAACCAAGAAGAAGAGAAGAAGGGGTTAGGGTTGAGCTTGGCAAGAAGATCAAACGGTAAAATAGTGTCGGATTTCACCTAGATCTCGGGAAGTCAATCCTTGCAGGTAGCTCTTCTAACCTACCGTTTTGATCTTCCTTTGATCTCTTGATGTCATTTTTGTTATCCATCTTTGAATGATGATGTATGTGTTGCTGAGAGTGAGCTCTTGACTTGTTATGCCCTCATTGTTATAATCCTCTAGTTATATCTAGAGAGAACATCCTCTTATATCCGATTGTTGATGCAATGAAGCATTTCTAAGTGGCCTTAGGATCCTGTGGTTTTTCACCCCATGTTTGAAGGGGTTTTCCACACTAAATCGTGTGCCTTTGAATCTTGTTATTGTTTGATACTTTTTATTGTTTTGATTAGATACAAGTTTTGTATTAAAAGTGGGGAAGAGCAAGAAGATTCTAAAAATTTAGAGGAAGCACGGTTTGCTACAGTGACTGTGCTTGGACCATGTTTATTCCAGAACCTGAATTTTCTTCCAGTGCTACAGTGCATGTAGTGCTATAAGGAAGGAAGCATGGGCGTGCTTCACGCCATGGGCGTGCTTCACGCCGGATTATCTCAGGATAATTTAGTTTCAAAACTTCTCTCCATGTACTACAACAGAAATGCTACCTCCCCCCCTCCCCCTCGCGAGCTACAGTAGAAGTGGTACAGTGCCAAGATCACAAGCGTGCTTCAAACCGTGATTTTTTCGGGATAGAGTTTCGTTTTGAAACTTTTCTTTCATTGCTACTGTAATGTACTACAGTAACAATGCACAATTGCTACCGTGTTTTTAAGAGAAATTTCGTCTTGCACTTCTGATCGCACTGCTTCTCCCTAACACTAGCTTGGCATTTTATTATTTGCGTTGCCGTTTGAATTCTAATAATATACATCAAACTTAATTACCGCGTCTAAGTTAAAACGTTGAATATGCATATGAAATTAAAACACTAAATAAAAGATATTTTATATGTGAGAAGCTTTATTTTAGGCCGTAATAAAATAGTAAAAATATATTTTTATCAAAATATAACAATTGTATTCGACATTGTGTAATCATAGAGTCAAAGTTAAATATTAAAATAACTATAAAAACAAAAAGGTACAATCAATATATTTTCTCATTTAAATAATTTGAAATTTTAAAGAAGCTAAAAGGTGAATTATTAAATTCAATAATTCTTAAATTTTAAGAATATATGTTGATATAAGGTGGAAAATAACGGTAAAGTTAACCATCAATACCAAAAATCTATTGGTCTATTGGCTTAGGTCCTACATGTAGGGTGGTTGTGTCTTTGTTGAAGAGTCGCTCGATTTGCAACCTTAATTCAGATGGGATAAGGGTATAGGTGTATTAAGGTAGTAATTATTCCATGCTTGTGCACATCCTTAACATGTAGCTTATCGATATTTCTTCCCAAAAAATAAAAGGCTACATGTTTAGTCACTAAACTATTTGTGTTTTCCTAATTTGGTCACTCAACAAAAAAAAAATTCAATTAGGTCACTAACATTAGCATTTCATTCCAATCAAGTCACTCACCACAATGCCGTTAACCTAATGCTAAGCTGGTACGCCATGTCATCTAACACGTGTCAGACTTTTTGCTGGGCTGTTGATGTGGCATTCCATTTCAACTTCACATGATGATTTGACTGCCCCATGGTGGGTTAAACCCTAGTAGGTATTTGGGCATGTGAATCCTAAGATCTTATTCATGTATTGACTTACTTTGTGTTTTCTATTAAATCCGAGTTTAATTGAGTTTCAAGCTTGTTTTATCATTCCTTGCTTGCCGTATTGATCTTTGTGGTTGATTGGTTTGCATGAGTTGTTTGCCTTGGTGAGAGAGAGGTCTCCATTAGGGTTAGAACCTCAAGATTGAAAAGGGGTGAGAGGGTGAGTCATGAAATAGTGAAGTGTCATTTTTCCCCTCCAATAGTGCATCCTATCTCCGTATTCCATAGACTTTATGCAACCATATTTGGTATGAGACGTGAGATTGAGAGATTTCTCCGCCGGGACCTTGTAGAGGGTTAGGGATCTTTCACCTAGAAGTAGGGTTAGATCTATCTTTAGGAATCGGGTGCACTCTTAGGAATCTCTAGAGTCTATTTCGGTCATATGTGGTGTGAGGTGTTGAGATTGAGCGATTTCTCCACCGCGACCTCGTGGGGGACTAGTATCGGTGGCCTGAAGACAGGGGTCGATTGTTCTTTGATTTCCTTGACTTGATTAACTCTGTTTAGAAGCACTTGTAAGTCTTGTACTTCATGATAGATAGGGGAAACATTGCTCGGATACGTCATCTTTATTGATCGAGACTTCCCTTACTCCTACTCTTCCTTGCTTGCTTGAGATATTCATATTCTTGCAATTGATCATTTCACCATACTCTTGATTCTGACTAAATAACCGAGAAATAATTACTACTGATACTTCCATTCCCTGTGGATTCGACTACCCTACTCACCAGGTATTTTATTACTTCGACACCTGTGCACTTGTGGTACACGCACACAAAAAGTGTGTGTGTGTTTCAAGGAGAGGGAGAGATAGAGAAAATGAAAAGTGCCATATATCTAATTGAGGGCTTAAACCATCTAGTATCAAATGCCTTAACATTTAATCACAAAAAAAGGAAAATAGATAAACTTAAAAGAAACAAAACCCACAAATTAAGAAGTGAGCACGACGGCACCACTTGCCTCGATCTATTTCTCAGCAATCTTTGACATGAGCTTCACAACCATAAGCTTACCCTCTAGCAACTTCCCTTTCCCTAGCACCTTAAAGTAACTTAACTGGGAACTTGTCTGCCTTGGTGGCAATACCCTTGGGGACAATAGACCAGATATTTTTGAGATTGAGGATGGGACGGTGGAACTTGTTCTGAGGGTGATGGAAGTACCTTATGCAGATCTTGTTGAAGTACCCAAGATGATACTTATCAAAGAGGATATAGTGATGGTGCATGGCCTCTAGCGTTACCATGGCCTCCGAGATGCTTCTCGATCCGGCTATAAAGAGAGAGAGAGAGAGAGAGAGAGAGAGAGAGAGAGAGAGAGAGAGAGAGAGAGAGAGTTAATGAAGTATTGGGTTAATGCAGGTTAAATTGTGAAGATATATATATATGTGTATGTGCATGTGTGTGTGTGCCGGGGTGGGGTGGTCTTGTAAGAGTAAATTTTTAATATACTTTTTTTCTAACAACTATTTTTTAAATAAAATTTTAATCTTTAAAAATGCCACATTAGCATTGGTGGACAGAAAATCCAAACAATCATTAGAAAATGGACTTGATTTTTCCCTTTCTAAAATATAGGAACCTCCTTAGGGTAAATTAAAATAGAGGGACTAAAGGGGTAGATTGAGTTTAATAAAGCGTCTAAATTTGATATTCAATAAATTCTAATTCTAATTATTTATTTATTTTATTATTTTTCTTCTCTGAGGTTAGTAAGTTCCTTTCTGTAAGAATTAAGCGATGTTTTGTATTTCACACTCAAAAGAATCTGTACTTAGTAGAGTATATATTGTGTGGCCTTGATTAGAGGGCTGAATGTCTTAGAATAATCGACAGCATGTTGTTGAGTGAAATCTCTTTACAACAAGTGGGCTTTGTACCAAGCCACTGAACTGTTGTGATGTTGTTTGATCCGGAAAACCAACTTGTTGCCTATGATATTTTTGTTAGAAGGACAAGGAGTAAGAGACCATGTATTAGTAGTAGTCAAAGAAGTAAATTCATTAGACATTGCATACTACCATTCTTCAAATTTATGGTCTTGATGGTATGTGGTTGACTCTGTTTGTAAGTAATTAAGAGTGCTGGCAGGTAAGGGATATTTAGTTGCTATTGTGAATAATCTGGTAGATGTGGCATGTTGTTTATGGGCTAGTGTTGGGTAGCAGAGTATTGATAATTAAATGAGTAATGATAAACGAGGATTGATGTGGATGGCTGTTTTTGGAATGATATGAAAGGTAGGCTTGGAGTTTTGGTGTTGGATTCCGTCATAGAGTCATTAGATGAGCCCTTGGTTTTAGAGGTTCGGAACTAATGCTTGCAATGGTTTATTGGTGGCAATGGGAGTAGATGGTGGATTAGTAGACTTCTAAGATTAACAACCAAATTGATAGGGTCAAGTAAGTTGTGATGATTGTATGGAAATGGGATGAAGTAAGCTAGTAGGAAAAGTTGATGGAGAAGTTTTAGTAATGGGATTCTTAGAAGAAGAAAAAAGAAGGAGAAGAGGCATACCAGAGGTAGAGGAATGATGACATCCCCCACTTATTGCCGTCAGCCATGGCAATGGAGATGTAGTGGTGCCTAAGTAGAATTGTTAGCAAAAGAAAAAGTATGTTCATGAAACTTGACATAACAGGGCACATATACTTTTGATAAACGCATAAATGTATGTATTTTATACATGTATGTTTGTACTATTCATGTGTATTCTGATGATTCGATGCCCTTTTTTGTGGTTTAATCATTTCTATTTGTGTTACAGGTTTAAAAGAAGCCTAGATGAGCCCAAGAACACATTTGGGAAAAAATCTAGACCAAAAACGGTGTTTTAGGCCTGCAGGCACTGTAGCGATACTGCAGCACACACTATAACACAACGGGATGAAGAATTTGTGAAGTCTTGGGTTTTGTTGATGGGCAACTTGACGGTTGTGAAGATGCCCGCAAGCCAACTAAAGAACCTGTAATTTGCTGCAACAATTATTATAATATTTTACTGTAGCACTTTATGGAAATTTCGGCAGAAATCCTGTGGCTCTCACGAGCATCCTCACTGCCGTGAACCAGGCTGTGAAACTATGCCAAAAAGACCTTTAAAAGAGGTTTTTAGGGCAAAGAATGGGATCTTCTTCTTCTTGGGCCTTAGCCCACATTTCTTAGGGTCGATTTCCTGCAATCTACTACGCAAAGCTTCACCAAGAGGGAGGCAAATATTGGAAGAGGAGATAGGTGGAAGATCTAAGGCATGAAAGTGTTGTTTGAAGAGAGATCTCGGTGAACCTTCAAGATCTTCACCATCGAAGCGGATCTAAAGTTAGAGGGAGTAGTTCTTGCTTCCTTTCTTTTTTATTTGTTCCTTGGAGTTGTATAAGTGTTCCTCTTTCATAAGGAACTAACTTATTTGTGGTTTGGACATGATGAACTCTAGGGTTGCTTGTTTGTAATTTGGATGATCATCTTTGTTCATGTATTTTTGGATATTGTATTTCTTTTATGTAATATTGTAGTTTGTGGTTCTTGCTATGTGTTCTTTGATGTTTAGGATTGCATGAGAACTTTGTGGTTCAAATTCTAGGTTGTACTTGGATGCGGGGGATGCGCCCTGTATTAGACTCACATAGCTTGAAAGGGATACATTTATGAATACACCGAGGGATTCAGGTATTTGGTACCCTTCTAACCATTAGAATTAAACCTAGGTATTGAGTATCAATCCTAATTAGAGATTTCCCGATACTTAATACAATCATAGGAGGATTTGGTCGGAAGATATTCTGAACTAATACTTGTATGTGATTAGGGGTAATCATCGAGGGATTTGGGATTACTTATTTTAGGAATCTCTTGACCCAAACTACCATCGCAACTTATCATCCTAAGTTCAGGACCTAATGACAACCCTAGGGATTTGCTGTCCAAATCACCCTTCTTGTGTTTGATTCTCCCTTGAATGCCAATTGTACATAGTAGTAGTCTGGATTTCATTTTAGTTAGTTCTTTCTCTTTTTGTAATTACCATTCATCATTTTAAGTGTTAGGCTAGGAAATAGACGAAAGAGAAGTAATAGTAGCTCCTTGGCCCCGTGGAATACGACCCCTATGTCACACATAAGGTATTACTTGATGACCCCATGCACTTGTGAGTGATCACATCAACTTTGCCACTTTCAAGTGATTTGGTTATAACCCAATATTAATACATGGTCTGGTGCTGAAAGAGAACATATTAGTGTTGTAAGCTCGAAGAAATGAAAAAATAGCACAACAAAAATTTTGTGGTTGTCATATAATAGTTAGCACCCAAGTAAACAAAAATGAGGACACTGATTTTGAAGAATAGATGTCGGTAAGTAGTTAATGATCTGTATGGCATTATTAAAAGCATAAGCCCAATATTTAAGAGGAACATTTCCATGAGATGGTATGCTAGACCCTGTATAAAAGATGTGTAGAATTTTCCTTCTGGTTACACCATTTTGTCCATGGGTATGAGTAGGGGTGAGCAAAAAAGTCCAGATCCGATGATCTGATCCAAATTTTTAAAATGAAACTAGATCATATTTAAGTTGGGAGAAAACAAAAACTGGCCACTCTAATTCGATTTGTTGTTTAGTATATTCTTATATACATATTAATAAATTTAAATTTTACATGTACTAAAAGTAATCCAAATCCATAATCAAATCCCTTTAAGAGTTATATATATGTATATATAAAAATCAAAATCCCTAATCTAATCATTTTAAGATATATATATATATTTCATAGGGTCTATATGTAAAAAAAATAAATAAATAAATCCAATTCCCCAATCCAAAAGAGATATATTCCCTTTTCTTTTAATTCCTTTCTTAGAGTCCCCACCTTTCCCCATCTTCTCTCTAGCCTTCATTATTGATGAGACGTCTGATGCTTAAGAAGATATTTGATTTCTTTTTTGTGCTACTTAGGATTGATAAAATATTTTATTATTTTTGTCATGATTTTTTTTGTATAGGGAATAGTATAAGATTTTAATCCTCTCTGTGAGTTATAAGTTTGTCATATTTATTTTTTATGTAATGTTATTAATAAAAATATCTATAAGATAAATGAAACTTAAATTTGGATTTGAATATCTGATATTTGATCCTATTTAAACCGGGTACCCAATTTTTAGTATCTGGTTCAATAAAAAAAATTGGGTTCTTGATCCGGTTTTGACTAGTTTTGCTTACCCCTAGGCACGAGGGAAACTATACTGATGCTGGACATCTTATTGAATAAAAGAAAATTACAACTTACGATATTCACCACCTTTATTTGATTGGATAGCTTTGATTTTGCAATTGAATTAAGTTTCAACAAGCTTCTGAAAAAGAATAAACACATTATGTATATCACTGCATTATACTAGATGATAAAACTAGGTAAATCGAGTGAAATTATCTACAAAGAGGGCAAAATATTTGTGACCATAGGTCGAAACATGTGGGGGAAGGGCCTAAAACATCAGTGTGTATAAGTTGTAATGGTGCAGAAGTTGGATTCAATTAGCTGATGAGGAAATTTCGTGAAGTTTCCTTGAAGATAAGATGAATAAGAGAAAGAATGGTTGTCAGAATTAGAGGACCAATTTATCTGAGAACTAGAAATTAATGACCAAATTTTATTCAAATTGCGGTTGCCCAATTGAACATGGCAATTAGATAAAGATAGCTAAATAGAATTCGCTTGATAAAAAGGCTTTGTAATTTGTGGAACATGAAGAATGCTTTTTAGATGTAAAGGTTGTAAAGAAAAATGAAGAAAGGTAGAGGTAGTGTGATGAATTTTCAAACTTTGACCATCTATAACATGTAGATTACTTGGTTCATTATACTCATTATGGATTTGAAGACCAAATATATGTCACACCCCAGACCCGGTCCGGTTTGACCTAGCATGTGGACAAATGCCACAGACCCACAAAGTGTGAACCCCATAGGTCTATAAGGCCTCAGAACCTGATTCAGAGCAGGTAAATCTAATAAATTGACAAAGTTACAAAAATACAGACTTCAAGGAGTACAACACAAGATAAGGATACAAGAGATACAACAATACAACAACACAAAAACACAAAATCTAGAATAGACAAATACAAAGATTCAAATTCTACAATAGAGAAGGACATCATCTGTTGGCAACCTTTTTAAGTCCACACTGGTCTACCACTCTTGATCTACCGGGAAAATAAATTTATCAACCTTAATAAAAACATCTTCTATAATTCCCTTAAAATGTCTAATGGAGTGGTCAGCTAGTTGTAATGTCATCCTAGTTGGTTGAAGGTCACAAAGTCCAAGACTTTTAAACATGGTGGAAGGCATCACATTAATACTACCACCTAGATCCACTAGGGCTTTTCATTAACCAAATCACCAATGTTACAAAGGATAGTAAAACTCCTTGGATCTTTCTGTCTCCTCGGTATCCAGTTTTGAAGCGATGCCAAGCTTCCTTCGCTCAACGTGACTGTTGATACCTCTTCAAACTTCTGCTTGTTTGTTAGTAGGTCCTTGAGAAACTTTGTGTACTTTGGCATTCGAGACAAGGCTTCAACAATATGTGCAATTGCTTCAACAAATCCACAAATCTCTTGAACTGTTCGTCTGTACGATCATCTTTTAATCTTGATGGGTAAGGGAGGTGGGGAATGTACTCTTTCACCGATGGCGGTGTTCTTTTCTCAACATTTGCAGTAGGCTCACTAACTCTTGCCAGACTCTCAATAACCTCAATTTCTGGCTCCTTTTCCTTCTCCATCACCTTTTCACTACCCATCCCCTCTTCCTTATCATTCCGAAGAGTAATTGCCTTGAGATGCTCACGGGGATTGGCTTCAATGTTACTCAGTAAGCTTCCTTGAGGCCGTTCGGACAACTGTTTGGCAATCTACCCACTCAGTAAGCTTTATTGATTGAGATTTACCTTTGTTTTTACTCTGGCTTACTTGCTTGTGATATTCATCTTTATGTGATTTAGTTCATTCCATCATATTCTTAATCATTCGATTAGATAACTTAGAAGTAGCCATTACTAATACTTTCGTTCCGTATGGATTCGACTAAATTACGTAGTGGGTACACTTTATTACTTAAGCAACCAGTATACTTGCGGACTCATGCAAGGAGTGTGTCAACTTGTCGATGTGGACACTACACCAAAGTAGGCCTTTTGCGGCGTTTATAAATAGATTTACCGGCATTTATAAATGCCGGTGAATATCAAACCAGCGCTACAATAAAACGCCGGCTCAAGTGCTGGTGATACATTCGTCGAGATATTCCCGGAGTTTATTTCATAAAACGCCGCCACATTCACGGCATTTACATATCTAGCCTATCATCGCCATGACGTTAAAGGTTAAGAGTGGGCTATTAACGGCATTTAAAGATATAAACGATGCCAATTAGTCGCCCATAAGGCGGCGTTTATTCTATAAAGTTCCGCACATTTGTTCGTGATTTCCCGGCATTTTTTAGATTAAAACGCCGCGATGTTGTCTGTGTTTTCCCTATGTTTATGGATTAAAACGCCGTGATGTTTCCAGTATTTTCTTGGCATTTTGTATTAAAACGCCGCTAGTTCTCTGCCATGTAGGGTTTTTATTTTTCGGTGTTCGTGGTGTTTATTTAAATAAATGCCTGGAAAATTTACATTTTTTCTGGGCATTTTGTTATTGATGCCATTGAGAAACCTGGAATTAATAACACTCACATATAATCCTGTTTACACACACAAACAATGAAGGATTTGTAATAATCCACATTCATTCCAATAAGAAGTCACATATAATCCTGTTTACACACAAACAATTAAGGATTTGTAATAATCCACATTCATTCCAACAAGAAGTCACATATAATCCTGTTTACACACAGAAACAATTAAGGATTTGTAATAATCCACATTCATTTCAAGAAGAAGTTTCCAATCATAACACAATAAGTTCTAAAAACACCAAAACAACTAATATCAATGTCATGTGATTCTTGTTCCACATAAAGTCATAGTGTAATATATATATATATATATATATATATATATATATATATATATATATATATATATATATATATATATATATGACTAAAGACCTTGAATGCATCAACAACGGTGACATTAATTATTGATCTGCAAAAGAGTTATCCTGCAAATAAAATAAAATCATTAGAAGATGGACCTAGGCATAACCAAAATAATTTGTGCACTTTTATAATACCTGCGACTGCGAAGATGAACCAATATTGTTAATTCCGGGGATAGTAACACCAAGAAACTGACTTTCACTACAACAAAAACGGCTTATTGTGACATTTTTGAAACAACATTTTTGATAAATGTTACTGTAAACCATTAAAATGACTTTTAAACGATAGTTGTAATAAATGTTTGAAAGCTATTTTTTTAAGATTTGTAGATCATGTTTATATTATTTTAAGTAGTGATTACGTTTTCAAAATTTTAAATTTTAAATTTTATTATTCATTTAGCGCTTTTCCTTTATAAGTTGATTTGGATATCTACTAATGTATTTGTATATTTTATTTTGTAAATAAGAGGCCACCATGATAAATTTAAATACAATTCCAAGGATTGAAAGATTAGCTTTATTATAATTTTTTAAAACTATTTTTTTTGTGATTTGTAAGTCATGTTAGCATTATTTTAATTAGTGATTATGTTTTTAAATTTTATTATTTATTCATCACTTTTTTTTTAAATTGGTTTGGATATCAACTAATGTATTTATATATTTTATTTTGCAGATAAGCAACCACCATGATAAATTTGAGGAGAATTCGAATGACTGAAGCATTAGCTTTATTATAATGTTTGAAAACTATTACTTTGAGATTTGTAGATCCGTGTTTTAATTAGTGGTTTAGTGCTAGGTGGGATTTTTGTATTTTTGATAAATAATTTTAATTAATATTTTATTATATTATCTAAATTAATTTTATAGAATTTAAATTTTATCTCATATTTATATATTTAAATTGTATATAAATAATATTAAATTAATATCTTGTGAATGTTGCATTTTATTGTTATCCACAAATATTATATGGCTAAAACAATAATAATGAAATATAGACATAAGAGTTTTAAGAAACACTTAACAAATGTTACTGAATAATTTTTGTATAAACATTTATAAATGAAATTTAATTTTAAAATTAGATATGATGAATAACTTTTACTAACATTTAAAAATATTGACTTAAATTGGGATTTAAAATTTTTATTTTGTTAAACCAATATTTACAAAAGGTCAATATAATTAATTTAAGAGACTTTTAACAAATGTTACTATATAATCTCTATAACAACAATTACAAATGTTGTAATATTTCAAAATTAATGTGATAAAAACTAATGGCGGCATCTGAAAATATTGCACAAAATAAAAAAAAAGTGTTGCTCAAACCTTATACAAATGTTGGAATAAAATTCATATTGAGAGTGTTTACAAATGTTGGGAAAATATCACTATAAATGTCGGAATAAATAGGTACCGAAGTTTCATGGAAATGTCACAACAAAGTATACCGACTGTGGCAATTACAACATATAATCGACATTTGTTACAAAAGTTTGTATAGAGCTATTGCGATGGTTTTTGGCTATTTTACGACACATGGAAAATGCCACAAAAACCCATTTTTGTTGTAGTGTTTGTAAAAAGCTAAGAAGTGCATTGTATTGAGTATTTTGTTGTTCTACTTGAGCTCGTTCTTGCATACGCTCGTCTTTCATTTTTTACATTTCTTGTTCCATTTGATGAAGTCGCTCAACAAGTTCACTTGATTGAGTGTTTGAGTTGGTAGACTTTCGGTTACTCGAACCTCCATAATAGCTTTTGGGTGTTGGACCTAACCCAACCCCTCTTACTCGGCCATAGCGTTCTTTTCCAATAACTTGTGTCAAAATTTCAGCTTCAACCATTTGCATATCCTCATCTGTCGTTTGGCATCCAACTAACTTCTCATTTGCTGACTCCTATATCAAGAAACAATTTGTAAAAGAAATAATATACTTTAAAACAAATTGTAAAGTGATTAAAGAATACTAAAAATATAGGTATTACCATAATTTGTTTGGTTTCCGCATTCATGTGAGACCCATCCTTCTTAGTATAGGTTGCTTTAAAAAGTTCAAGGCGACCTATGTTTCTTCCTGTGCTAACCTCCTACAAGTAATTGACCACAAATTAGTTTCAATGACAAACATAAAAGTTTATAGTCATATACCATTTCTTTTTTCTTTCTCGTGAAACTCTTTGATCCACAAGTTTGTGTATATTTTTGTTGCTTTCTACTAGCAACCCCAAGTTTTTTTGAATCCTACATACAACATGCATTTTAAATTATAAATAACAAAGATAAGATACTTTCATTGAAATAAGGAAAATATTTACTCCAATGTACCTCTCCTTTCTTTGAATACCAAAAGTCAACTAATTGTTCCCATTGCCATTGAATAGTAGCACTTGGATGTTTGTCCTTGTTTGCCTGCAGACCTTCTTCTCGTTTGAAATGTTTTGCTTTCAAATCATGCTTATAATCCCTCCATTTCTTCCCAAAGATTTGAGCACATACTCTTTTGAAATTTTAAGGGAAAATCGTAATTGTATGAAAACATTATAATCCATTTGGATTAGTAATAGAACTTACTACCTATGTTTGCATATTTATAAGCATAACATTTGAACAATTCAGTTAAGTGAAGTTACCTCAATAAATTTGAACAATTCATCATTCAATGTTTTTAGTACTTTATGGCAATTCTCATATTGGAGGCCAATATGTTGACCCGATTGAGCAAGCATACCTAGAAATGCCGCCAATAATTGTGCTTCAGGTCCAATTGGTTGTCATAATTGATTGGAACTCACTAAAATCCTTTCTTGAGGAGGTAATGTCCATAACTCTTTGATAGTAGTTCGACCTCTTTTTCTTTGTTGTCCTAGATTATCAACTACAATAATATATATACATATCATAAAATATTACTATCCATGCAAATACAGTGATTTTTAATTGCAGTTGAAGACCATGAAATTACCTGAATTTAAATCACTACCTTCATTGATTGGGTAAAGATTATCTAATCTTGTGCATGTGTTATTGGTTGCAACTTCATCATTAAGGTTTGAATCATCCGAGGATGACGAAGTTGAGCAATGTGGAGTAACATCAGGTAATGGAGCAGACCTTTTAGAACCAACATGGATTGGTGGAATCGAGCTTTGTGGAGTAACATCAGGTACTGGATCAGACATAGTAGCACCGACAGCATCACATCCACTTGCATTTTTTGCAACATGGTCAGATTGGACCATCTTGATACCCTTCAAGTTTAATCTCCGCATGTTTCCCCTTTGTCTGAAAAAAAAAGATACAGTTACTTCACCTTGTAACGTAAGCCTACTTTAATTTAAAACCTAACCAAATTATTACCTTTAATGCCGTGAGACATTTTTCTATGAACATGTCTATGGTGTGCTTTGTGATATTATAGCTTATCTTGTTACTTTGGATATCTTGCGGGTCAGTGCATTTTTTTTATTTCAAGTATTGCAGTGTTTATTCCTTATTAAGGTGTGTTTATATTGAGAATATATAGAGGAAATGTGAAGAACATGGTATTGGTTTGCATCTTCTTAATCCTATATGTTCATTATATTCTACAGTTGTGAGCAGTTTTGTATCAATTTGACTTCTGCAAAGCTACAACAGTATGTCAGCTATTAGATCTTTAAACAAAATTTTCTCGTTTCTCTCTCTAAGCACTTGTCTGTACTTTTTTTTTTTTTGCAGCATGACTTTAAGATGGAGCAAGAAGAATAAACAAAAGAAGAGATTGACTGAAGCCACATTGAATCTGCTGATAACCAGATGCCCTGGGTCTCATTGAAAAGGTTTTGCTACCATTATGAATATATTGCTTGTTTTTTTCAAAGAAAAATGATGCTTGTGCAGTAGGATTTTATCTGAATTTGCCATCTTAGTTAGAGTTTTACTTCGTCAGGCATTGAACATATTTTAGACTAATTTAAAGCATGAAAAATTTGAGCAGTCTCATGTGTTTGTGCTTTTCTACCACTATGCCTTGGATTATTTTTCTACAATAGTCACAGTTTGGTTTTCCCTCTATCAACTACAAACGATGTGAAATTGTTTCATTGATGTTATAAATCATCTGATTTCAACTTTTTTATAGTTAATTATTTGTATATCCTGGTTGTTTAAAGTGTTTTCACTATGAATTTCTGGCAAGAGGTGTCATTTTTGGCATTTTCAAACTAACTGCAAATTCAGATGTCCATGTTCTCTTCTATTGTGATACTGCTGCAAATTGAACTGAAGTTGATTTTTTTGTAAAATTGAATCTCCTAAAATTTTACTCGGTATCTAATTTCTCACTGGAGCATAGGCTTCCCATATGTAGTTGGAACTAGCTCAAAAGAAATCTGATTGGCCAACAGTATCAGTTCATTAAACAATTCAATAGTGTATACCGTTAAGTTAAATTTTTTGTGCTTTGTTGTTAAATTTCTTTTATGTTTTACTTCTAGGACAATTCGGTTATGTTAAGTTTCCTTGTTCATTCGAATCATTCCTTTATTGCTCTTTTCAGGGAACAACATTAGATCAGTCATTAAATCATCTACTCAATTGTTTTGAGGTCTTCAGGGAACCTTTTAGCAAATATGGCAATTCATGTTCTAAGGTCAGAGGAGTCTCACAACGCTGGCAATCCAAGAGGATTAGAGCCATGGCTACCCCATCAAATCTGAATGAAGGTATGCTAAGTCACTGATTGAAAAAACATTGACATCTTTTAATAGCAAAATTCACCTTTATTATGTCTTACTAATAACTATATTTATCTGATATCACTTTATCAGCTAAATTTGCTTGAAAGATCAGGTTATTAAATTTTAAATATAAATCTTGTTTTTCCAAGGAAATGGTCATCATTTTTCTTATGATAAATTCTATTGAACAATTTGTTTGGTTAACTACTTTTTTATCCTTTTGCAGATCCTGAGAGTAGAATCCCTTCTACTAAAATGGGCAATATACATCTGTTCTCTTGAATCATATCTTGGATCTTGGTATGCATATGTTCTTTTATTAGTAACTAAACCATGGCTGCCTGTTATTATTCTTGGGCTAGGCTTCAGCAAGCTACTCATGGCGCCAAATGAGGAACTGAAATTAGAAGTGCTTTTGAAGAGTTAACTTTGTCAATAGAGGATATTATTTATGATTCCAATTATTAGAAGTGGCGAATATGCTGCAGGTATATCATTTATTGTGTGTCATTGAGCTTTTGTTTACTCTTAATTATTTTGTTAGGAATTTCTATTCTTTGATAAAGTTTCTATGCTGATTAGTCTAACCAGTTGCGCGAAATAAATTCCAATTAATCTAACCTCCAGAAGAGCTAAATTAAACTCCTAAACAATTGCGCTCATCTAGGTAATGTTAATTAAGAGTGTGCAAGTCAAACCAATTAAAATAAAGAAATAAAGCAAACCAACAATTTATTTTAATAGAGTCCAATTTAATTTTTGAATTATATACTAAAGTCATGTTTGTTCAGGTCAGTTTGAGATTTGAGAAAGTTACTGCTAAACTGAAACAAATACTTATGGTTCAGGTTAAACCTTAGTCTTAATTGGCCACATGCATTGTGTTCTATCACAATCAAAACCTGTTCTAAAAGCCAAAGAGTATTCATAGAGCCTGATGTTGACAACCATAAGTAGTAAATAAGGTTGTTTTGTCTTGTAACGTATATATATACTATACATTTTGTTTACAGAATGGCACATCAAGAGAAACAACCAATCATCATCCAGAAATTCACTAAAATATATGATTCATGGAGCCTGATGGGATTCAACGATTACCTTCTGTAATACAGCAATGAGTTAGGAAGAAGATTCCTGAGCAAGGATAAAGCACTGGTGGTTTACTAAATTATAATAAACCCAAGGAAGTCTGTCCTTCGAACAGTCTAGGCTGTCATAAGAAATTTAAAGTTCATCAACAGACTAAGAATCAAGTTATTAGTTTAAGATCAAATTATGTAATTAGGAGCCACATGAATTAAGTTTTGCTAGTTACCTGAATTAGACTAAGATTCCTGAGCTTTGCTAGTTACCTGAATTAAGTTCATCAATAGTCAAGACTGCAGTGAGGAGCCAAAATTATCAAAGAACTAATCAGTCATAATGTGGGTAATTACCTGAATGTTAATAATCAGCAAAAATTTTGAAAACCAACCATAATAAAATATGAATTGAAAGCTTTAGCAAACTGGACATAATTACAAATTTAGGCATGTAAAAAGGACTAGGAGATATCAAATATGATAATACAATTTTCTAGAGACAGGTAGCCATCAAAAGAAGCTTGATTTGTGAAATTAAAACATCACAATCTGATGCAATAAGGTTATATATCATTATAAAAATCAGGAAAATGATAGTATGATGTTTCAAGTAAATGATGTTATGTAGAAGTTAGCCAACAACACAAGGTTGTAATGAGGTATTGTTCTTCTCAGAACAATTTCCGAGCTTATTTATCATGCTAATAATTGATTTGCTGCTTACAACCATTGCTTCTCTTCTTTTCAGTTAAGTTCTTTATCAGTGAATTATTGTGTCACTTCTTGTGAATTTTGTACTACATTGTCATTATATTATTAATTCATGCAAACTTCATATGATGGTCATATGTTTCTTTTGTAGCAACCATTTTATTTTATTTTTTGATGAAAAAGATCTCTATTTTCTCTATCAATTCCATGTTTTTTCTATTGATTTTATTTTCTTGTTTATGTACTGAAATAATGCTGAATTGTTTCAGCATAACATCATTGTATTTTTAAAAAGTTCAATGTAGTCTATGGAATATTATTGACACTGCATCTCATAAATTTATTGATAAAAATACTTCTTTTTGGCAAACAATTAATGGGACAAAAAAATGACTGACTAGTACTCTTTTTCATCATATAAACACAATATCTTCATACAAATCAAGCTTGACCTTTCTTAGAAGAGTATATATACTATAAACTTGTCATATGTCAAACAAGGCACAATGAACATAAATAATTCCACATCAGAACAGGCAATCATAAGAGATCTTATATGCAAAGTTTTAATAGTAGAAGTATGAACCATATTCTTCAATATTATGAAGACTAAAAGAGCAAATTTATCCACCTATAATGAAAACAACAAATAAAATATTTACTTGTGAGATCTACCAGAAACATGACTAATAAATCATTGAAAGGAATTAACTTATAGAGGGAGCATCTTGTAAAAAAGAAACATACAGGAACGTCAACTTTATGAAACATACTGGCACCTCTCTGAGCATCAATTAAAGCAATATCCTGTGGAGTAGAAACAATCAAAGCACCTGCAGACCAAGAGAATCATTGTCAGAAAATCAAGAAAATCATACAGGACAAAACTTACCAAGAGACAAACTTTATCATCACTTGCATATCTTTCTCAAGTTGTTCTTCAATTCCTAGCTACCAAAAATTATGGCTACTCTTACTGAAAAAAGAGAATCAAACGAATTATGCAAGAATCATTCTTAACTCACAGAATCATAAGTAACATATTAAGATGCCAAATCATATGGTTTATAAAGGGTTAACACAGAAGCTCTCTCATTAAAAGTATAAGCTACTCAATTCTTGCCAAATAACAAAAACTACATAAAAAAGGAGAAAAATGTGTCAGTTGTAAACGAAAGAGTTGGAACAAATCTGAGGACCATTGAAGAGGATGTCAAGTGATTGAAGATGACAATGACAAGTAGCATAGGTGTTGATTTTTATTTTCTAGGGGCTGAAAAATTTCAGAGATAATCATTTTGTTGCTTCCAAGAAATGATATCAAGATCAAGGAAATATGGTATACTGCCTCATTTTTCTATGCCATTGGAAAAAATAACAATATACTACAACTCAACTGAATGAAACAAATACAATATGAATAGATTCAAATAGAAAAGAATGGGGTAGAAAGATGATTTCATAAATCACATTTCCTGATGCCATAGATCAAGAAAAAAATATGTACAAAGAAACATATACGTCATTGAAGGGTATCAGCAATATTTTTCATTATAGAAAATGGAGAGTACTAACTTGAAAATAACACGAAGACTAACCTACTTTCTTCGGGCAAGCAGTAAGCTTAAGAAAACCCCTTTTGAGATGGAGCTGCTCTTTCACTACTAATATGGCTTATGTTTGTACCCTATATAGGTTAGTATGAGTAAACATCATGAATATTAATTCATGTATATTATCTAGATTACAATTATACCAAATAAATAAATAAATAAAAACTAACCTTGTAATGATAAAAGAAAACCATCATAGAAGATACCAAACCCTAAAATTTCTATGGAATTATTAAAAAGGAACATGAAAACCAGAACAATGGCCGAGTGTCAACAATCAAAACTGAGAATATGTACAAATCAAAACTGAATGGCGAGTGTCAACAATCATAAATGTCATCGTCAACATCTTGACGGACCCAATGGGCGGCATCATATGCACTAAGAATACCGTCATCAATGGAAGGAAAACATTTGGTTGTAGGTCCAAAATCTGTAATTTCATCACCCATGTCGTACACCTCCCTCGGTTGATTGCGTATCACAACGAACCAACCAGGTTCTTTTGGGTCTTCAGAATAAAAAACTTGCTTCACTTGAGATGAAAGCACATATGGCTCATTGAGAATATGTTCGCTCGTGTGAATTGTGCTAGAAAAATTAACCATTGTGAACCCATATTTGTCATTCTTGATTCCCCTGCTAATGGATTAATCACATCGAAATAGCACAACCTTGAATTTGTTGAAATAATCCAACTCAATTATATCAGTCAATGTCCCTATAATAGTCAACATTTCCTTCTAATGGATTAGCATCTCGTGCACTGGCATAGCTCATTGTGGAAGAAGTAACAAGAACTCCAGAATTTTGTGTTCTTCTACATCTTTCCCGAGATTTTGTATGAAATCAAAATCCATTAATGATAAGCCTTTTATACCTTTTTACAATCCTGTTTGGACCTTGTGAAAGGAATTTAACTTCTTCAACCACATCACTACGATGAGAAATCTGCCCAAATTACATGTATGTAATCAAACATATGTATTTGAATGTACATATAGTAATGGGGAATTTATATAGTTAAAAGGTTTTCCAATTGCTTACATTTTGGCCCAGCCATTCATGGAAAGTTTTAGTAAATTTCCTATCAACATCCCGTGCATTTGAACGTCGACCACGCATTTGATATCTCAATATATTTTTATACTCACTGCAATTAAGGATAATATAGCATGTCAACACACTATATCATCACCAAATAAAAAAACCAAAAAATGTTTGGCTTACTCCTGGAATGGTTCAATAGCTTCATGATGTAATAGCACATAACGATGTGCTTGTGCACATGATCTATCATCCAACTCCACCACATCAATTTTCCCTATTGGCTCTCCACCACTTTGGAATAAATAACAGCTTGCAATACTCTCATCATGCACTTCTCTCAGATTTCTCGCAGGTTTATCAAATACAGTTTCAACATCAACCAAATATTTTGAACAAAAAGTTACACATTCTTCTGCCAGATATCCTTCTGCAATAGACCCTTCAGGAAATCTCTTATTTTGAACATAATTTTTTAACTTGAGCAAAAATCTATAACAATAAGCTAAAAATATTAAGACCACGAATTTTTCTTGATAAGATATTATAAAAATTATTAAACGAGGATACTAATACCGTTTGATTGTGTACATCCATTGGTAATAAACAAGATCACCGAGCTTAGCCTCCAATGGAAGATGTATAACCAGGTGCACCATTATAGTGAAGAATGAAGGTGGGGAAATCTTTCTAAGTGGCATAAAGCTATTGCTGCTCGATCTTGAAGCTTGTCAATGTCTTCCACCTTAAGCACTTTACCACAAAGAATTTTGAATATATTTGAAAGTTATGTAATGGCAAGAGTCACTTGTTTTGACATGGATGAGCACAAAGTAATTGGAAGCAAATCATGTAGTAATATATGATAGTCATGAGATTTTAACCTTTGAAGTTTTCGTTCTTTCTCATTGACAACTTTGGAAATATTTGAAGAGTATGCATCTGGAACTTTTATATTCCTCAATACATGACAGAAGAGATCTTTTTTAGGTTTGGACATGGAAAAGGATGCCGGTGGTAGTCTTGTAATTCCATTGGAAAGATATCCAGGATGAAGCTCTCAATGAATGCCCAATTCCACCAAATCTAGTCTACTTTTTAAATTGTCTTTTGATTTGCCATCCACATTAAGAATTGTTCCAACAATATTTTTACAAATATTGTTCTCAATGTGGATAACGTCGAGATTGTGGTGCAAAAGATTATGCTCCCAATAAGGTAATTCGAAGAAAATGGCTCACTTCTTCCATAGTATTGCCGCATGTGATTCATCTTCCTCTACCTCATCCTCATCATTGTCTACGGTGTCATTGGACACTTGATGTCATCTTTTCACTGATGTAGAAGTAGGTTTGGATTTATTCAAATTATGTTTCATCCCTTTCCCTTATGTAAATTGCAAATCTTTTAACATTAACAAAATATCTAAGCCAAAAATTGCCGAAGGAGCTCCACGCATCTCAACTGTGCCGTCGAACGTATGTTTCTGTGATCGGAATGGATGATCATTTTCTAACCACTGTCGATGTGCCATGAAACAAAACTTTTTCCCATTAGATAACCATCTTGAAGAAGTTTGTGCCGCACAACAAGGACATGCATATTTTCCTTTGGTGCTCCAACCTGATAAATTTGCGTAAGCAGGAAAATCACTAACAGTCCATAATAAAGCAGCTCTCAGCTGAAAATTCCTTCTCCTTGATGCATCAAATGTCTCAACACCGACCCATAATTGCTTTAACCCTTTAATAAGAGGTTGCAAGTAGATGTCGATATCATTTCCAGGACCTTTGTCACCTGGAATAATTATTAATAAAATGAAAGAAGGTTGCTTCATCCCAATCCATGGTGACAAATTATAGGGAATCAAAACCACTGGCCAAGTACTATAAGATGTAATTAAAATCTTGAATGGGTTAAATCCATCTGAAGACAGCCCAAGCCTAACATTTCATGGTTCAGAAGCAAAATCTGGATATCTTGCATCAAATGATTTCCATGCCTCAGCATCGACAGGGTGTCTCAAACAGCCATCATTTGTTCGACCAGTAGTATGCCAAACCATCTCAACTACAGTCCTAGAAGACATGAAAATCCTCTGCAATCATGGTATTAAAGGAAAATACCGTAAAACCTTTGTAGGTCTCTTATGAACAATATCACCATCATCATCCAAAGATTGTTTGGGATCATTCGACACCCAGCGAGAACGCCTACACAAATGACAAGATTGTTGATGTTCATTAAGCTCCCAATATAGCATGTAGTCATTAGGGCGACTGTGAATTTTTTCATACCCAATACCCCAATTCTTGATGACTTTCTTGGACTCATGACTACTTCTAGGAATAGCAGCTGAGGGAAAGAATTCTTTTAGAAATTCAATCAATAGATCGAGCCCTTTCCGGTCATCCCACACATGCATTTAAGATGAAACAAGGACAATCTAGAATGCTTGGATCCCTCGTAAAGTTTTTCATTCATTTCTGTCAGCAACTTATAAAACTTTGCAGCTTCCTCTAAAGGTTGTTCATCCTCCACTCCCTTGTAAGTTCCATCCTCAACATTCACTTCAGCATCAACTTCACAGATATTAAGATCTAAACTCTCTTGATCAACTTGATGCATATTAAAAGCATCCTGTAACAATTCATCCATGCCATCTTTCCTAACTTGAGGGGTTATGTTATGAGAATTTAAAATTGAAGCATCTGTGAAAGTGGTTGTTACATTAGTAGTGGGTGATGGAACACGTTCTCCATCGAAAAACCAGCATGTATATCCTTGTAGAATTCCATCACATATTAAATGTTCAAGCACTACTTCACGGGTTCGCCAATGAACATTTACGCACTTTACGCAAGGGCATACAATCATACCATCTTGACTTGCATTATCGAATGCAAAGTTAAGAAAGTCTTCCGCTCCATGATTATATTCTTGGCTCAACCTTGACTTATACATCCAACTCTTATTCATTTCTGCTTAATATATAAAAAATAAGAATTGGATAGTTACAAATTATATGTTCAAGTGTCGTGAAGATTAAATATTGATTATTATAAAAGAGAAATTTTATAAATTGCAATTAATGTTATGTATGTATGCCCCATACAATGCATAATATAAAACTAACTTAAATATATATCTGTACTTTGCTAAAACAAAAAAAAACATAACTAAATTTAAATCATTCAAACATTTATGCAATTATTTTTTTAAATAATTCAGGTGTGCAAAGATTGTAGGGTTAGTACAGTACTTTGTTCTTGTAAATTATGTTAGTATCAGAACAAATAAAATCATAAAGTACCTGCTCAACCTCTAGATCAAATGATCTTTTCTTCAAATGAGGATGAGGCGGGCTCAAGTATACATCCTAGGAGATCCTCCTTGTACCTTAAAATCACACAAAAATATCATCAAAAACCAAACACAAAACAATCCAACAAAAAATGAATAACCAAACCCATGAAACACACTGGCACTCTCAATAAACAAAGTAACATATTATAATGCTCATGCCTTTAATAAGAATCACTTGAAAAACAAACTTTTCACTTTCCTTTAACATTAATACTAGAATATCTATAACTAGGAAAAAGAATTTAGAATTGCACTGCTGCTTCCGTTGGTAATAAATTGATAACAAAATTTTATAAATAAAAGATTTTCACTATTACTCCAAGACGATGAACTAGGTCCTTAGAAATATACAATTCTATATCAATAAAAAATCAAATAAATAAATAAATAAAGTAACCAATTTATATCTTAAATGTATCTTAGTGACTATTTGAGAAATTTTGATTTTTCAAAATGAAGTATCATCCATCTAAAAACATAAAATTCGTACATCACACAAATAATAATGAACCAAATCAAACAGTTTATCTTCAAGGATTCAAGAAACTAGTGCACAAATCAGAATGTTTTAAAACATACAAAAAGATGGAGGACAAATCAAACAGTTTATCTTCATACTGAAAGAAAACAATAGCTAATTACCAATCACAATGCTCTTGTAACTATATATGGTATGAACCAAAATGATTAAATCCCCCATTTCCTTTTCCTCCTTTCCTATTCCATTCTCTGTTTTTTTTTCTTTACATTTTTTTTTCTTTTTTCTTTCTCTCTAACCATCTTCTAGACCATATAAAATAAAAAAGATCTTTCCGCACATATATGTACTTAAAAAAAAAAAAAAGCATACTCAAATTCAAAATTTTCTTATACAAAAATTATAATTCTATATACTATATACATGTACGGAAGCATGTAATGTATGGAGTTGATCAATAAAAGGTGATATATATATATATATAAATAAAGCTTTCAAAGATTTATCAAAGAAGATACAAAAATTTTCCAGAAAACAAATGAAATATTACGAATAATAACATGTACTTGGTTTATCTCCAACCACACCCAATAATGGGAAGCCTTTTCAACACAAGAAATATTTCTATGATGCCCTAATGAGTTGCCATCTTGCTACATTGGAATTCCCATTATTATCCCACTCACTCTTTATATCCACAACATTAGAGAAGAAAGAAAGAAAGAAAAAAAAAAGAAAAGAAAAGAACTCTTGCTAGTGGTCATGCTTCATTCACTATATATATATATATATGGTCTAGGGTGTGTGGCCCACCCTTCATCTCATTGCAACATCACCAACTCCATTATCCTTCTTAATCAAGACATAATTATACCCTAATCTTACTCCTTTAGACTGATTGACTTGCTAATTAAGCCATAAACTATACACATTTAAGTCTCTTTTGTGGCACTTCAATTGCATATAAAAAGTAGGGTACTTTAGTACTTAAATTTAATTACCCACTTGACCTAATTAATTTCTGTGATTCATCTAACTTTGAATCCAAAAACAAACCATATATAAAAGTATGCCACCAGCTAATAAATTAAGTTATAGAGTAATCTGTACCTCAATATATAAGGCCATCTCCAACCCAAAATTCTATATTTGGCGCTTCAGTACTCAAAAATACAACTTCTACAGTGAAAACTTCTCCAACCACCATCTCTATTTTTAACTCTAAAATAGAATATTCTAAGAATATTCTTCTCCAACCACCATCTCTATCAATAAATTTAATCATCTTTAAATTTTTTGCACTTTTAACCATTAAATTTAAATATGATACTATTTAAAATATATTTTTAATTTTTATATTTATAATATGTTATTTATTAAGTATAAAAGTGATAAAAAAATATTCAATTAATGCATTGCGAAGTGCAATATAAGCGTCTTTGTCTTTAATTTGCCTGTAACGACTAAGAAATTGTTCAAATCGAGCATCTTCATGTTGTACCAATTCAACTACTGGGGTCACCACTTCTCTTACATCCACGATTGGTACACTGAGATCTCGTTCATCCTCGACTATCATGTTGTGCATAATAATGCATGCAGTCATTATGTCATGTAAAACATTTTTTCTCCAAAACTGTTCTGGTCCTGCCACAATTGCAAAACGAGATTGTAAAACACCTAAATGCTCTCTCAACGTCTTTTCGGCATGCTTCTTGTCTCATTGCAAAATATTTTTTCTTCGGAGTTCGGGGTTGATGAATAGTTTGTACAATAGTAGACTATTTTGGATATATGTTATCAGCTAAATAATATCCCATATTGTACTCATTTCCTTGAATGACATAATGAGAAGGAGGAGCAATACCTTGTGCTAGGTTAGAGAGCAAATTAGAAGACTCCAAAACATTTATATCATTGTTGGTGCCTGGCATACCGAAATAAGTGTGCCATATCCAAAGATCATAATATGCTATTGCTTCAAGAATAATTGTTGGGCAACCATACCTTCCTCTATATTGTCCAGCCCATGCTGTGGGACAATTTTTCCACTTCCAATGCATACAATCCAAACTTCCTAACATTCCTGGGAAGCCATGTTGTTCTCCAATGTATAAGAGTCTTGCAATATCATTAGCATTAGGCGATCTAAGATATTGCTCAGCAAAAATCTCTACGATGGCTCGACAAAATCTTTTGAAGCTTTCAATTACAGTTGATTCACCGATTTTGATATATTCGTCTGTAGCATCATCAGGTAAACCATATGTCAACATTCGAAAAGCAACAGTAATTTTTTGTAAAGTAGATAACCCAACTCGACCAAGACCATCACAGCGTTGTTGGAAGTAACTATCATGGTTCTTCACTGCATCAACAATGCGAAGAAACAAACTTCGTGACATCCAATATCTTTGGCGAAACATTTCAGCATTATATCGTGGATTCTCCGAAAAGTAATCATTCCACAATTACGATCTCCTGCTTCACGGTCACGATTGATAACAACATGGCCTGGAATAGAGCCACCATGGGAGTGACGATTGTTCAGATGACTGGAGGTTAACTCTAAGATCATGTTATTATTTTGAATAACATAATGCATTGCATCCTCTTCCACTGAAAATAGATCATACATCCATAACATATTATCATCATCATCTGAAGATGATGACGACAATATGTTATTTTCAGTATTCGAAGTTTCTCCAATGTTGTAATTCATTTTGAGTATATGTTTATGTGCTCTTCGAATGAAAAGAATAATAATAAGGTCAATTTATAAGAAATGGGGGCATTATTCAAATTTACCATTTTCTACCATTGGGAAGTGTGATGAGATAGGGTTTGGTAGGATGAATTCAAATTCAACGGTGTGGATGCAGATGGAATTCATCCAACTGGTGGTTAGAAGATAAGATGACACATTATTCAATTTGTTTATCTTCTAGCATTGGGAAGTGTGATATTATTCAATTTGACCATCTTCTAACATTAGGAAGTGTAATGAGATAGGGTTTGGTAGGATGAATTCAAATTCAACGATGTGGATGCAGATGGAATCCATCCAACGGTTGGTTAGAAGATAAGATTACATATTATTCAATTTGTTTATCTTCTAGCATTAGGAAGTGTAACATTATTCAATTTGACCATCTTCTAACATTGGGAAGTGTGATGAGATAGGGTTTGGTAGGATGAATTCAAATTCAACGATGTGGATGCAGGTGGAATCCATCCAACGGTTGGTTAGAAGATAAGATAACACATTATTCAATTTGCTTATCTTCTAGCATTGGGAAGTGTAACATTATTCAAATTGACCATCTTTTGCCATTGGGAAGTGTGATGAGATAAGATTTGGTAGGATGAATTCAAATTCAATGGTGTAGATGCAGATAGAATTCATCCAAAGGTTGGTTAGATGATAAGATGACACATTATTCAATTGTTGTGTTGCCTATATAAACAACTTCATGTCATCTCTTATTTCAACCATTATTATCAAAAAAATCTCTCTTTCATTGTAACTCAAGAAAAATGTCTAAACAATCTCGTAGTTCGGGGTACTCTCCTTATGAAGATGTCCACCTTTGTGAAATTTACATGAAAATGACTCAAGACCCCATTATTGGTACGAACCAGTCTTTAGAACAATTATGGGCTCGAATGGAGGAAAAATACAATTTGACAAGAGATAAGACTTGGGTGGAACGTTCTGGTCGGTCTTTACAATGTCGGATGCAAACAATAGAGAAGGTAGTAAAAAAATTGAACAGATGTATTCGACAAGTGGAAAATTTGAATCCAAGTGGTGCATCAGACCAAGATATTGTAAGTGTTTTATATATTTATTCTTCGCAATTTTATGTTTTTACAAATACATAACTCTGAAATAATTTACAGATGAATCGAGCGAATAGAATGCTTTTGGATGATCCTAACTACAAGAAAGGGTTCAAGTTTGATCATGTGTGGCACATTGTGAGGAACTTTGAGAAGTTTAAAGATAACGTTATGACATCTAGACAAATTACTCGAAAGCATACATTTGACCATGTATCATCAGAATCTGAAAATCCCACTCCAGAATCTCAAGCACCAGAATCTCCTGGACTTTCTCAATTTTCTCTTAACTTAGACGATGGTATTGGTGGCTCGCCTTCTGAACGCCCAATCGGACAGAAGAAAGCCAAATTGAAGAAAAAAATGGATGACGAAGTGGCATCTTCTCTTAGTCGCCTAAAAGATGATAACTCCAAGATTATAGAGATGTTAGAGAAGACTAATGCAGATCGACAAATGTTCATAGAAATGCAGAGTAAAAATCTTGCCTTTCAACAAATGAAATATGAGGACAAAATTTTGATGCGAGATTTGAATTCTATCACTGATCCAAACATTCGTGCTTGTATACAAGCACAACAACAAGAAATTTTACAGAAAAGAGGTCATTTTCAACAACCACCCCCTTCTGGATCTAATATGTTTAATGACATATTCGGCAATATTGTTGGAAGTGGCGATAACATGCCAGACTATTAGCCCCATCTATGCAGACTTCATATTTGTATTTTAGGTGTTATCTTTTTTTTCTTTTCAGTATCGATGATAATGTATGTTTTAGGATTATTTTCTATAGTTTTTGTTTTATCGTTCATGTAATTTTCGTTAATTTTAATGAATTTATATTTCGCAAATTATTTTCTTTAATTTTATATTTCTTATTAATTGAAAAATATAAACATAGATTATAAGTTATTAATTTAATTAAAATATAAATATAAATATAAATTAAAAAAATTAAAAACAGAATAAAAAAAAGAATAAAAAATCAAAACATAATTTAAAAAAAATAAAATAAAAAAACAGATAAACAAAAATTTAAAAAAATATAAATTTAAAAAAATTAAAAAAAAATTAAAAAAATAAAAATAGAATTTAAACAAAAGATAAATTTTTTTTTTAAAATCACAACAGAATTTAAAAAAATATAAAAAAAAAATATAGCGTTAGCTACAGTGGCGAGCAAGATTTTGCGAGCCACTGTAGCGAAATTCTGATTTGGTGCAGGTTTTGGCGTTAGATTGGAGAAAACCCTGCGCCAAATCAAAGTTAAAACGCTATATTTAGCGTTCTATTGGAGAAGCTCTAAATAAAGCTAAGATATGTGGCAAAAGATATTATATATATATATATATATATATATATGAGATGGGAAGCAGGATCATGTGCCACAGGAATAAGATATGCAGAAAGATGACAAGAGAATGAGGATATCCAACACCTCAAGACAAATTTTCTTATTCAATTTCCTGATGTGCAAGTAAAGCCTAATCGAAATTGATTTTTGGTTATAAGTTGCTACTGATCAACAGCAACTTGCTGCCCAAAAAAACACTTATACCATGTGAAATTTGATAGGTGTTTCTTTATAGCTGGATATAAATTAGACCTTTTTGAGTAACATCAGAAACTTGATATAATTAAACACATTTATGTATAATAGATAAGAGTCAATCATGCATGTGAATGAGGTAATTCATTAATAATTCAACCAACCGAAATCAAAGAAAGTTGTTCACAAGGAGGACTATGGGCTGTGATTTTGGGATTGACAATAATAGTTCTACAATCAACTAAAGGAAACATTAAAGTCAATTTTTGTGGAGTACAATTGACAAAATCAAAGGCTGTCATTAAATCTGCATTCACTAACCATAAAAACACTTGAGACACGCATGCATGAATATTCAACATCAACAACAGTTACCATATATATATATAAGCATGCATGATATATATATATATCAGGAATGGTGAATGTGAGTTACTACTTGTGAATCAAGATTCATGACCATTATCTGAGGAGCAAAACACATGCACTAATTATAAGCATCTCCATACTGCATACCTTTGGACCTCATCAAGCTAACATGCTGGAAGCTGTGAGCATATTAATTTATACGTATTATATATATATATATATATTAATGTTATGAATAATATAATAAAAATAATTAATGCTGTTAAAACTAACCTTAAAGAATGTAAATAGATATGAACGCAAAGCAAAGAAATAGTGAAATACAAATACTACTACTGTCTACTAAAGTGGATAGACGACATTATCCACATTGAATGACTAACTAATATCATTTCAATTGCTATGTCGTTGTGATGTGATGGATTAATTACTATGTGGTCTAGTACATCTAGTTTTTGTGGAATACTGAAGAACATATATGAAGATCAAATATAGCTTGTGTTGTGTGGTTGATTCAGCATTCATTGGCTTAGCTGGTCATATAAGAGTTCTGATGAATGAATTCCCAATTCCTGAAGGTAATTAGTCACTATTGTTAACTAATAATTAACAAATAAGCTATACTTATCATTGAGTTGCAATACTGAAGAGTTTAATTATAGCCCATCCAATGTGCCCCCAATTACAATTAGTTTCCAAGATCTTTTGCACGCTGCTAATTGGTTCCCACAAGCAACATAAAGTTATCATTGGGTTGCAATACCAAAGAGTTTAAACAATATATATACATATAATGCTCAAGAAGATCAAATAAAAAGGGTAATTAAGGTCCAACAATATATATATTCAAGTAGCTTTCCATCTTATGATCATTTTGTATGAAGTGATTTCCTATTCATATAAATCAGCAAACATTGCCAGTTCACTATTTTCTGTTGTGATTCATGGTAGTCATCCTTTCTTTCTTCAGTTGCAAACCAACTACAAACATTCCGAATATCACAATGTCGAAAAGGAGAGAAAAATTTTCTACTTTATACAGGGCGGTTGGCATTGGTAATCATCTAATTTATTTATCAACATAACTGAGAAGTACAATGCTGAAACTGAAATACAATATAAATATACACAACAAGGCTGCAATAAAGTTTTTATTGCTTATAAATACATGAGTAACGAGAGCATTTACCAGAAATCAGTCAGTGCCCAAGTGATGATGGATGTTCAGCGTTAAGCTTCAGGGTTTCTTCTATATCAATCTACAAAACAAGCAAAACATTGTTAAGTCAGAACCAGTTTCAGAGATATTTACCTGATTAAATTTTACAATTACTCTGTTTTGATATTATTTGTTTGCCAGATAAAATCATAATAAAAAGTAAAACAAAAATATGCCAGTTTTACAGAGTTCTTTTATTATGTAATTCAAGGACGACAGTTCCTCAAACCATTCAAATCATTCAAAATCAAGTCATTTTTACAATTCCACAAACACAAGCAAAAAGTTAGCAAAGGATCAAACCAGAACCAACAGCTAATCACCAGATAGAACTTAAAATTCTTAAGGAGATCTGCAACCGCCAATCAACAGCCTTCTCCGCATCAAAATCACCCTCGAGGGGCTACGAATACAGTGATTTCCCAAAGATTTACCACCAATTACTAAAATAAAAAAAGATAACAACAAATGAACCCCAACGAAATGAAAAATACTTAAAAAAGGCACGATCAGGGAGCAAGGACGACGATGGGGGAGAAAATCAGGGAGCAATGTGGAAAATACCCAAAATCGGGGAGCAATGAGAAAATCGGGAACGAAGATTTTGTGAGTTTTAGAGAAAGAGAGAGCGAGAGCTGAGAAAGAGGGAGAAAGACAACCAGCTAGAAAGCAGCCGATTTATGAGTTTTAGAAACCAAATATCCCAGCGTTTATACATATAAACGCCACAGCGTTAAATTTATTCTTTTATAAATTACTGAGAAACACAAACATCCCCGGCGTTTATTCTAAAAATGTCGTTTAAACACAGCATATTCCCGGTGTTTTTAATATATAAACGCCGTGGAAAAAATAATTTCTTGCGCCCAATTTTCTCATAGCCCGCGAAGCAACCTTCCTGGCGTTTTGTCCAAAAAAACACCATACAACGTCATATATTGCCGGTGTTTATTAAAAACGCCACCATTAAAGTGGCGCGAAAGCACACATTTGGTGTAGTGGGAGTATTTAGAGGAGGCTTAAACCATCTTATTTTTGGCCTCCAAGGAAACAAATTGGGTTGGGCATTGTTTAGGATTTTCATAGCTGGATCCTTGAATTGTTGAAGTTTTATACCCACATCTTCTACAATTCCCAACATCTTTTCCTTGCATTTTATGAGTTGATCAATCCTAAAGAAAGTTGCTTGCTCCATTGCTTTAGGGGTTGATTCTTGTAATTTTTCAACTTCAAACAAACATGTTTGTAACAAACCTCATAGTAAAATTTCTTGCTCACAAGCACACCGTCCATTCAAGTGATCATTATTCTCAAAATGAAGTTCTCCTCCCTTCTTTTCAAATTCTGCAGCAACATTCTTAATTTTCCCCACTTCATCAATGGTTCTCATTGCCCCATTATTTCAGGAAGGAACTTGTAGTTATTGTTCATGTTCTTCTTGTTCCTTAGAAAGTAGGTCGCATATCTCCCCTATTTGATGCCCAAGGTTTTTTATTGAGATTTGATTGCACCTTAGTGAATCCTCAATTATTCAGAAATGGACATTGGTTGCTTGAATAAATTTGGATGATGTGTTTTCCAACCTAAGTACATCCTCTTCAAGTGGGTCATCCATCTGAAATCTTGCTTGAGGTGCTTACCAATGTTGTCTATTCATACTCCGAAACTGGTCGAGATAGATGACAGCACCTTTTTCTCCACCGGGAAGGGTCAGGGGAAAAAATGCTTTTTCAAAAATCAACTTGAATTGGATGATATGTGTTGCAATATGGATTTCTTTGTTGTTGTACAGTAAGAGCTCCATCAAGCTTTAAATTGAGAGCTTCAATTTGAATGGATAGAGATGTGATTGGATCAACCATCTTTCAAGTTCCTCGCAAGAAAAAGAAAAAGAAAAAGCAAAAATTAGGAAAAGAAAAACAAAAATAATAAAGTAAAATAAAGGAGAAATAAAATAAAGAGAAAATGGTTAGAGTAGCAAAATACTAGAGTTCCTAATATCCTAGTCCCCGGCAACGGCACCAAAAACTTGACACGCTCCTTTGCGTGTGTGTACCGCAAATGCACTGGGTGTTGAAGTAATATATACCCAAAGGTAGGGTAGTCAAATCCACTGGGACCAGAGAGTGCTAATACTAGCTATTCTTCTACTATCTAACCAGATAATAATAGCGAATGAAAGAAGTTAAACTAACAAAAATGAGGATTTGACTAGAATCACATGCAATTAGCATACAAGGAAGTGTCATAAAAAAAAAGGTGTAAATGGACAAAGAATCCCCCTAGGACTTCACTAAGGCACGAGACTTAAGTAATGCTTCCTAATTGAGACAAGTTGGGTGGCGGGTATCCTAAGACACACCGGTCCCTTTCTTAAGGTGACCGATGACTAGTCCAATACGAGGTTCCGGCGGTAATCTCTCTTGTCACCTCACACTACCTATGATTGCTTAAAGCTCTAGAAACCCCGAATGATCATCTAGACTTCCAAAATTAGGTTAAGAACTCTCTCGAGACGAGTAATCCCAAATCCTACACAAACCTTAGTGGTGATCTCTCATTCACTAGAGTTCACATGATTGCCTAATGCTTAGGGGAGTGAGAAGGTAGGTGTGATCAAATCAAAAGGAAAAAGGGCTCTTCTCTACTTAAGGTTCAACTAATAAACTCTCAGCAAGTTCACAAATCGTTACAAGTAATAAAGTGGTACCCCATAAGGAGGCAGGGTTATCAAACCTCAGGGACTAGACTTCTAGTACTAGTTAATCCTCTAATGTCTAGTCAACTGAAAGGGTGTTGAAGGTATTAACTACTACTAGAATAGAAACATAAGGGTGGAAGAACTAAGTAGACTAGGGTTGAGTTTTGATAACAAGAGAACAATGCCACAGGATGATTCCTAAGTGCCCAAGATACTGGCTTGAGTCTAATGCCTACAAAGTCACATTTTAAGATCCTTGTGGGTGCTCAAAAGCAATGTTGGATCTGCGGTTATCAAATACGCCAAGTTCTGAAAGTGTAACAACTATGGGTTTCATACACGCCAAGTTTTACAATTACATTAGGTAATCACAACTACGGTAATCCACACACGCCAAGTTTTACACAAGCATCTATGCAAATCAAGCAATCCAAGTTATGCAACACATGAATAAACACAAGAAAACAATAGAACTCCATAGGCATTAAAACTCAAGTAGTCAAAATATTAAAGACAACATAGTTCACAATCCCGGGGCATCATGGAATGCTTAGCCACTCATGAATTCATACAAATGATAGAAATATAAACATAAGGAAGAGAAAGACATTTAGACTTCCCCTTTTCAAAAATCTCCTCAAATGTACTTCAAGAACTCCATGGAATGGGCAACTCCACTTCTCCAATGTCTCTAACTCACCCTTGGCCTCCTTAGCTCGAGTGGTAGCAGCTAATCATTGTTCCCTTAAAGGTTCCTACTCTAGAGAAGAAAACTCTCGAATGAAAGATATCCAAGAAACCCTAAATTTGGGCATTAAAAGGACTTTTTTGGCTCGACACGGTCTGAGCACAACTGTGCTCAACTGTGCTCAGACCATGCTCTTCTTAAAGCTTCTGAGTGAAAAAGTGTCATCCAGAAGGAATCACAGGGAGACCACAGTCGTACTTCACCCGTACTCAACTTGAGCACTCCCATAAAAGGAGCACACAGACCGTGCTTCTCCTGAAAGTATAGGGTAGTCTTATCTCAAAGTAATCATGGGTACTTTTCCCATGCTCTCATTGACAACCAGAGGAGTCCCGACAGAGAAAACCATAGGGAAATGGCACGCCCGTGCTCTGCCCATGCTTGCATTGGACACTTAAAAGAATTGTCTTCTTTGGTTGGTTTTTTCCTTGATTTCACTCCATATGTGTTACAAGCCATAAAAACCTCCAATAGAGACAAACATACGCAGAATAGCATCATTCACAAACAAAATGGGCTAAAAGACAAGCTAAAAAGTGCATTACATATATGAAAAATATGATATAAAATGCACTCATCATCAACCATCTCCAACCTTGGTAGATCTAACTCTAGCGGTGATCTCTCTCATTACTAGAGTGAATCAAACATACAATCGAGCTCTCACTAACGTGGATTGCATGGCATTAGAAACACAAGGAAGGAACTCAACAACAACTCGAATTAAGGAAGAACAAAAGTAAATCATCAAAATATACAAATCCTAGGGTTCATCCAAGTCTAAATACACAAATAAGTAAGTTCCTCGTGATAAAGGAACACATACATACACCAAGGAATGAAAATACATAAAAGAAACTAGAAAACTCCCTCTAAGTTCGAGATCCTTCTCAGGTGAACAGTAACTCCATTGATGGCCTTGGACCTCTTGTGCTCGAGCTCCCTTTTGGTGAAGATGTGAGATCTTGGCCCAAAATGGCGGCGAAAGGGTGGCCAAAATCCTCGCAAGCCCTAGCTCTCTCCAAGACAAAAGCCCCCAAAGCAAAACTTCCCCACTCATTATGATAAATTGGCTTAAAAAGATAAAATCATGCCCGTATAACTCCAATGGCTATAAAGTTAGTGATGCAATCATCTGCTGTCGGCACTAGGCTGATTTTATGCTCAAATACCCTGAGTTTGCTTCATATCACCCACTTTGCTGTCATGGAGCCCACACACACCCTAGTTGTGCAAAAGAATGTAAAAACACCAAATGAGTACATACAACTGATAAAAGTAATGGGCAATCTATGTACAATATTAACTTACAATATGCACAAACAAGCACTTATCAGCTATGTGGGAATTTCTCCTCGTCACCTAGCAATACTAAAATGGTTGCTAGGGCTTTCGCCTCGTCAGTAATCAAGCATTCAATCACACAATTAGACTCAAATGGACATGATTGCAAATAAGAAATTAATTAAGCATCAAAGTTCCAACAATCAAAGTCAAGAAAATAAACCCTAGAGTTCAACTATGTCCAAACATCCACAAATTAGCCCTCCATTAATTGAGAGCAAGCATTCAAGATACAAATAATAAAGGAAAACATGAGATCCATGAAAACCCTCTTCTCAATCACGTTGATAAATAATTACTGGAGAAACCCTAGCTAAGCTTTCACGCACGCCGCCAAGATGAGTTTGACGGCTACGATCTTCAATCCCCTTGAATGTAGAGGCGAATCATCCTTGAAATAATCCCTAAATGCTGAAAATTTGCCCTTTATCTTTCTCAACCTCACCTCCAAGAATTGCTACCAAAAAATAGAATAATAGAATAAAATATGCCCTAAAAATCCTCATAAGTTCTATTTATATCCGACTGCTTAAGGGCTACATACGGGTGTAAGGGCTAGGCCATAAGCAAGTTGGAAAAGATAGTCACGAGCCTTACAGGATGACTTAACGGTCATAAGCCCCATCTATAAAGTCTTCTATTTGTGTTGCGGTCTAGCTTACTGCCATAAGTGCTGGGCTGTAAGTTTCACTATTCTATTCCTAGCAATCGCCCTTTCAGACGTATGCTGTGATCGTAAGCTCCTCTGGATGGTCCTTACGTGAATCCTTATATACGTAAGTATTACCCATAAGGTCTTCTGAATTGGCTTTAAATCCACTTTACGGGCATAAGCACGCCTGCAAGGTCTTCTAGAATTGACTTACGGCCGTAAGTACGACCGTAAGCTGCCTGTAAACCACCCAGTTTGCCTTGTCCTTGTTCTAATGATGCCAAGAGAGCTCCAATTTTATTGTTTAAGATCTGAAATGATTCTTTTGGCTCTCTCTCATCTTTAATCAGTACCCTAGGCTTGTTGATGCATAACACACTATATTTAGCATCGAATTCCATAATATGGTTCTAATATATGCCAATTGAGTGTTCAAATTGATATAAAATACATTAACATTGTACACTCATCAGGCTACCCCTTGATCCATGATCGTAACTATCCACAATAGAAATTAGGGAACCTCGATTGTCCTATTTATGTTAAGCAGTTTATAGAGCATCTGCTTTATGGGGCATAAACTCCATCTTCCTCAATTGGGCATACCTATCATGTCATTCTGCTACGTCGCTTGCATTCTTATGGGCGGTATCAACCGAGGAAGCGCTGAACTTGAACCAGTAGTTGAAATCTAATTTTAATTAAAACTACAACAAAAAGATACCTTCGTTTAGATTTTACAAGTAATAGTGGATGTTTCTGTTTGAACAGGTACATTTTGGAACAATAGTACTAAGTTTGTGCATAGCTATAAATGTTTCTGTTTAAAACCTTATGCCTTGATATATTAGTAATAATGGTTTTTGTTTAATAATGGGAGTTTCCATTTAAACATCTAAGCTGCAGACGAGGTGTGATCAAACAACATCAGTTAGCAATCAGTGCGTTGCAAGATCTCTGGTTGTGACCAGATTAATGGTAGTGGATGTAGTGTAACTCACGCACTATAGATACCTGTGACTCGATCTGCTTGCGTTGTGGATGACTCGATGGCCTCTTTGTAACTGTTGGCAGTAAAAGTAGTTCACTGTGTTCATCTGCTGGTTTGTCATTATCCAGAACTGTGGAAATGGCCTCAGCATATACCAAGCGGTATGTTTCAACTGTAAAGTAGTCATCAACAAATTGATGAACATTCACGTTCGTCTGCACTGTACCACGCATGTCTGTTTGTAGGGGATCCAGTACACTTGCCACTGATAACATGAATATGTTTTTGAAACTAGACTGATAGAGTTGTTATTCTAACCAACAACCTCGAAATGATCCCCATCGGATCGACCAAGCAATAGGGTATAGCTTTCCATGACAGTTTACTAGTGGCCTCTTTTGACTAGTGGTCGTAAAAGTACTTCACGGCTTTCATCTGTTGGTTTGTCATCGTCCAGAACTGGGAAAATGGTCTCAGTGTATGCCAATAGGTATGCTTCAATTATAAAGTAGTCATCAACATATCGATGAACATTCGCATCCATCTGCATTATTGCCACGCATGTGTGTTTGTAGGGGATCTCGTGCACCTACCACAGACGACATGAACATGTTTTTAAAATTAGACTAACAGAGTTGTTATTCTAACCAACAACCTCAAAATGATCCCCGTCGGATCAACCAACCAATAGGGTATGGCTTTCCTCGAGTTTTTTATGAATTTTTGGGTAGCGATGCGTTTCCCACGTATGAGAATTCTTGCAACGGGCACACAGCATGAGCATAATCTTGAATCTTTGATTAAAAGCAGTAACAAAGCAAGATCTATAAAGCTTAATTAGGATTGTTTTATGTTAAACAGAAATACCCCACGTTAGATAAGAACAAAGAAATCTAAACATAGACGGAATACAGTGAAGATAAAACATGTGTATTAAATAGAAACTTCTAGGAATACATGAAAACCATGTAATATTGAATTAGAATACGTAATATTGAGTTTGGAATGTAATTATTAAGTGGGAACCAACTTATATGAAAAACAACATACATGAGTTTACCTTATCGAATCAACCATGTTCATTACTGATAGGTGGCGTGCCTCTTTTATACAAGCATTGAATGATTCTGCCACGTTAGAATACATCTCACCCCATCTTTCACCTCTGAACATGTAGTTTGACCAATGAGCGACATCAAATTTCAACAAAAGCCAATGATGTGTGTCTACTGAAATGAGAAAATGATCATTGCTTGCGTTGTCATATTCTTTTGTTGTACATGCGTATGCAATTCTAAGAAATATGGACCAAAACTCCTCCTTTAATGCTTTCAAGTCTAACATTCCCTCTCATGAAGTTTGCTTCTAGGTGCCGCAAGCAATATGCATGGGGAGATGAAAGAAAAACCTTTGCGATAGCCTTAACAAGGCCCTTGGACCTATCTGAAACAAATATAACAACTTTATCATTGTCATCATCCCCGTACAGTACATTCCCTAGCTTTGACAGAAACCAAGTCTAGTTGGCATCTGTTTCATTATCAACAACTGTGAAACCAACATGAAAGAACCCGTTGTTCCCATCTTTACCCGTAGCACCCAATAAAGTACCAGCGTATTTCCTTAGTATATGAGTTCCATCAATGAACAATAATGGTCTACATCCTCTCTTGAATCCAACAGTATAAGACACAGAAGGAGAAAAATGTATGCTTGAACCATTCTTTCTCCACAATGGTAATGCTACCTGGGTTAGTTTCTAATACCTTACTTGTGTACCACACCAGCAAATCATAACTAGCAACCTCACTCCCATAAAGAAGACCCTTCTCCATCTCTTTTCCTATCCATGCCTACTTATATGGTAGATTGACTCCATGTTCACACAAGATATCCCGCTGGATATCAATAGCCCTGTAGAATGGCCAGTCCTTTAGCTTTTGTATCACATGTGCACTAACCCATTGTTTTATGCTTTTGGATGGAATGACATTCGGATTCCACCACCACATGTATGCATGGGATGTATCATCTTGATTCTAAATGTAACATGATTGTCGTCTCTTGATGTGTGGACACGCCACTCGAAACCATCCACGGCACATTGGACAATCACCCTTTGCTTATCATTCTTCATGAATATAAAGTTGAAATTTCGTTTGATAACAAAATTGCAAAGTGCATCCTTGAACTGTTTACTATCAACATACCGTTCACCAACTCTTAGAGACACATTTTTCGAAGAATCTGACGAAGCCTGAATAGTTAGGGCCCCAGTGGAACCTTGTTAGGATGGGTGTGTGCCGTAGCTGAACGATATGCTCTCCAATAATGAATCCCTCCTATTATTACAAGGAACATATCTGAGCTCAGAATACATGTAAGTAACTAATAATAAAGTTAAAATGGAAATTTACAATTATAAACAACAATGTAGTATGTTACACGAAAACGTGAAATATTAAATAGAAACATACAACAAAGTGGTTATTTTCACTTCAACAACTTGAAATGGTTATAGTAGAGACAAAATAATTTCAACCAAGTGAAAACAAAAAGGAGTGAGGAAGAAGAAAAAAACAGAAAGCATGTCCCTTTTATGGATTAAGAAGTACAACAAAAAACTATCAAAAGTAAATGAGAATATTGCATAAAGTTGCTGAAGTGATCTCTCCGTACAAATTTTTAAAAAGCTTTGACATGACCAGGTGGTTATTTTCTCACCAAAACAAATGGAGGGGCAAAGCTGGGAATATAAAAAAAAATATATAACTGACGGAATGCAGACGGAAGACTAAAAAGTAAGAGAACTAAAAAAATAGGGACTGTTTGGGGATATCAAATGTGAGGACTATTCTGGACGTTTTGAAACTTTCAGGGATTAAAAAATAATTTTTCTTTAAAAAAAAGTACCATCTTTTTTAGATCTACAATCATTCAAGATAAAGACAAATATGTTTAATTTCTTCCAATTTTTTAAATTCTTTTTTATAAAAACAACAAAAAAAATAGTAAATTATCATTATATCTATATTTTACAACAATTTCACAATAAAAATAAAATTGGTAATAGTAATAAAAGATGAGGGACACCTGAAAAAGAAATTGATACACTTTAAAAGAACTTCTAAAAATTCTTTTATCCTATGTTCAACTTCTCACTCAGATTCAATAAAATGATTACATAAAATTTTTAAAAAAATAAATAAATAACATCTCTACGCTCATACACACACTATGATGACGTAAGTTCAATTCCATCCATGTTTGACATCAATCATAAATGTTTTGTATTTTCAATCATATTGAATATAAAATAATGAAAATTACCTTTCGGATTTAACAAATTTTGACCGAATAAAATATAACTTCTATTGTTTTAATAAAAAATTAGTTATTTTTATATCGTCTTGAATACGTTAATGTAAAGGTTTTAAATGTGTTTTAAATATTTTAAGGTCAATATTTTTTTAGAGTAAATTACAAAATTAGTCACTGAACTATCCACCAGTTCCTATTTTGGTCACTAAACAAAAAAAAATTCTATTTCGGTCACTAAACTTGTAAATTGCTTTCAATTTGGTCACTGACGCCAACGCCGTTAACGGCGATCTGATGTGGCTTAGCCATGTCAGTAGGCTTAACCACATTAGCATAGCTACTTAAGCCACGTATGTTCTTCTTTCTTCTTCTTTCCTTTTCTCTTTTAAACACTGTTAGCCATGTTAGCAGGGCAAACCCTGATCTTCCTCTCGCCATGGCATCGTGCAGCCGGTGAAGTATTATTCTTCTCTTTTTATTTTTCCTGCTCTTGTCTAGTTCCCTTTCTCCCTTCCTCTCGAAGCATTAGAAACTAATAGTGTCTTATCTCAGAATCATGGTGAAGATAGTCAAGATGGTGGAAATCATGGTGAAGATAGTGAATTTAGTTGCTAGAGATGCCAAAGTTAAATTTCTGCAATGTTTACATTTATCAATGTTGAAGATGGTGAAGATGGTGAAGATATAAACTATTTGATCTATTTTGTAATAATTTGGTGTAAATGATTCTCAATTAAATTGAAGATTTTGCTATTTATTCTGAATTAAATGTCCTTGTATTTGATAGTGAAAAATATTTTCTTCTTCATGATTGAGAGCTATAAAATTATATTGCTATTCTATGGCTGTAAAATTGCATCTTATGGCTTTCACTGAATTCTGAAGATGATACAAAATACAAATGATACATATAATTAATCAGTACTTTTAGTAATACATAGAATTCTGCAGATGATACAAAATAAGCAACTTGTAATGACATAATGACATTAAGAATTTTAGTAATACATATAATTCTGCAGATAATACATATAATTACTCAGTAACCTGGTAATTACATCATAACATAATGACATTCAGAATTTTGGTAATATACAGAATTCTGCAGATGACATTTTGGTAGTACACAGAATTTGGTCTTTACAACCGTTACAAACTACAATGTGCACAGCCTCCCCAATAGCTATCTTTCTCTTCATGTGCACCCTTGATTTTTTCTCTCTTGTTTGTTAGAAGAGCCTTGGCAGACAATTGAGGCACCTTTCTTTTCTTTTGGGCATTGCTTCCATCTTGAGATAAATCTCTCAAATACCTTGAAGGGACTTGACTCCCTTGCTGTCTTTGTTGTTGTGTGTTTATAACTTGAGAAGAACCCTACCAAACAATAAAAAATAATGTAACTCATTAAAGCACAAGACAATCATAGATTAGAAAAAAAATGTAAGATTAATAAACCTACATCAAGCATTCACCAAATAGTTTGTGCATGTAGTTGAGTAGTTCTAAGTTCTTCAAATTGAGTAGGATGCTGAGTAGGCCTCTGAGTTACAAGGAAAAATATTAGTACCACACACAGTGCTGAAAAATTAATTGATAACAAATGAAAAGGATGACCAAAAATAATACTTACGTCAGTCATCCTCATAACAGTTTGTGTCTGTGTATTTGTTGGTCTAGTTTCTTCAATTGGAGCATGACTCTGGTTCAAAAAAAAAAAGAAAAAAAAAAGAAAAAGAAAATTGGTATCACACATATGAGAGAAAAAGAACCATATGAAACCAAAGAGAAAAATTACCTCTTGCCTTGCCCCCACATAAGTACTTTCAAATCCTCCTTGATTTATAATGTGAACAGAACCCTTTGAAAGTAAGTGTAAAAAACATACATTGGCTCATTGAAAATTCACTTATTGTATTGTTCTACTTGTACTGTAGAAAACCAATGCAGGAGAAATATAGAAAAAAAAAAAATTTTTACCTCTCTTCCTGTATTGACTTATACTCCTTGAGATCCAATTTGATTTACAACTTGAGAACCCTGTGAAAGTAAAATATATAAGATTAATGAATGATGAAAATCAAAGTAGGACCAATGTAGAAATTTTTTTTTTAACCTCTTGTCCTGCATTGACTTGTAATCCTTAAGAGCTAATTTGATTTATAAGTTGAGAAGAACCCTGTGAAAGTAAAATATATAGGTTTGCCAAATGTTAAAGACCAATGAAGGACAAATATAGAAACTATTTACTTACCTCTCTTCCAGCATTGACTTGTACTCCTTGAGATCCAATTTGATTTATAACTTAAGAAAAACCCTATGAGAGTAATATATATAGGGTTAGCAAATGTTAAAAATTAATACATGAGTATAGTTTTACCTCTTGCATTACTTCCACATGCACCCTTATAGCTTCTGTTTGCCTTATAATTTGTGAAGAACCCTATATGAAAGGACATATCATTCATGCAATGTATTGAACATATAATTGTTTGGAAAGAAAAATTAATTGATTGGAATGGTAAACTTACATTAGGTATCCATGTGATAGTAACTGAATGTCCAGGTTGACTTGCAGATTGCCTTGGAACATTTGCACTGGGTTTCCTAACCTGTAAAAAAACACAACTATATGTAATTAATAAACAAAAATGTGCAAAGAAGGTGTGTAAAACTTACAGGTAATTTAGATCTTCTACTGTTAGCACCAACTTCTCCCTTGCATGTCCTTACATTATGCCCTGTCTTCCCACTTTTTCTACAAGTCATTTGCCCTCTTGATTTGGTAATTTTAGATCGACTTGCATTGACTTCATCTTCCTCTTTCCTTCTACTTTTATGTGGCCTTCGCGGGGGCCTTCTCAGCAAAGGTGGTATAATAGGCTCCATATTTTCCACATGACTCTATTGTTTTGCCCCTTCGATTGGTTGAATAAAGTTGGAATAAATTCGCAGCTATGTTTCCTTATGGTAACATGGGTGGACATATCTCTCAAGTCTTTCTTCAATTGTAAACATGACTTCCACTGCATGTTTACAACAAATTCCAGTGAGATCCCATTTTCTGTAAGAACAACTGTGAACATCCAAATCAATCACATGCTGATCTACTGGCCCACATGAAACCTGATACTTTCCACCACCAGCTTGTCTAGCCCAACACCTACTAGACTCTTTAATAATTTTGTCTACTTTCTTCTGAATTTTAGGGCATAGAATTCCTGTATACTTTTTAGCTACCTCTTTTTTCATTGCAACACTCTGCATCAACTTGGTCTTTATTGTCTCCATCATAGTGAGCACTGGTCTTCCTCTTGCCTCCAATATATACTTATTGAATGACTCTTATAGATTATTCAGTAACATGTCACACTTTATGCTTGTGGAGAAATAGGCCTTGGACCAATGCTTTGGGTCTTTATCTGCTAACCATTTATGAGCAACCTCTGATAAATTCTTCATTTCCAGCATTGCATCCCCATACTCTTTTAAGTAAGTTGCTCTGGCAGCTTTCCATAGGAAATCCTTCAATGCTTTTCCTTTGTTAGTAGATTGAGACTTAAAGTTGGTGTATAAATGCCTTACGCAAGTTCTATGCTCAGCATCTGGCACCAACTCAAGTAAGGCATTAACAAGTCCTTGCCCAAATAGAATTCAATAAATAAAATGTGTACAAGATTAAAAGTTAAGGTTAAAAAACTGGAAAAGATATACATGGAAAAATTATGCACCTTCTGTCTATCTGACATGAATGACTAATGATAGGAGTTGACAATCTCAAAATCTTGTATCAGCAATTAGATGAACCAGCACCAAGATTCAAAATTCTCACTCTCAACAGCAGCAAATGCAAGAGGATACAAACAATCATTGGCATCAATTCCCACAGCCACCATTAAATGTCCCCCATAGTATCCTTTCAAGAAGCATGCATCAAGACTAATGATAGGTCTACAGCTAGATTTGAATCCATTCTTGCAAGCAAACATACATCCTCAGGAATATTCTACAATCTAGGTGACAAATTGTGGTGGTTCCAACATTGGTTTTCCTAAGTTCTCCCAAGTAGTCATATATTTTTGCACATTGTTCTTCTGCATTTCCTAGTACCAACTCTAAAGCTATAAGTTTGGCCCTATGGCACTTACTCAATGACATTAGCAAATTGAAATCATTCCTAACATCCTGCTGTAATGAGGTGATTGAATAATTTTGATCACTCGAAAACTTAGGTAGGTAATGAGAGGCCAGCCATTTTGATTCACATTCCTATTTTTCATTTGCTTAGGACATGTATGCTCACAAACATAGGTTTTAATCTGCCAAGTCTCATCCAAATCATCTCTAGAGTTAAATTTTAACCCCTAAGGGGGTGTTTGGATTGGCTTTTTTAAAGCCCAGAAGTGCTTTTTTATAAGTTAAGCACTTCTGGGCTTTAAAATTTATGTTTGTATTGGCTTTTGGGCAAAAGCTGAAGCTGTAAAAAAGCTGAATTTCAGCTTTTTTGAGAAGCTGTTGAAGAGGTGCTTCTCAAAAAAGCTCTTAAGAGAAGCTGTTTTATACATATAAAAGTTCTTTTGTATTAACTTACCCAAACATAAAATATTCAAAAGCACTTAACTTACTCCCAAAAAGCACTTTTTTAAAAAGTACTTCTACAACTTAACAAATAAGTACTTTTTTTAAAAGCTTACCCAAACAAGGCCTAAATCACCCATGGATAACCCTATCTACATATAGCTTTAATTTAATTCTTATCATTCCTTACAAACTTTATATTGTATCTACTTTTTCTTCGATACTGCCTCACTGCTTCCTTCAATGCCTCTCTACTAGAGAACATCATCCCTTTTGCTAACTTGGGGTCATCCATATCTATTTCATTGTTAAATTCTGGCCATCTTTTTCTATAACAAACACCTAGATCATCAGAGTCATCTTGACTATGCAAAGAGTCAGAGTTATCATATTCCGAGTCCTCAGTTGCATGCACATGTTCAACACCATCAAACTCCATCCTAGAACCTAGTTCTGAATTAAGAAGAATTTTCCCCAGGAAACTACTCGAAAACTTCCTATTTTCCCTATGGGATCAAACCTTCGTTTCAGCACCCCTTTGCCAATATTGATCACCAACACATCCTCTTGGATAACATTTGGGCCTCTAGAAATAATCCCAAAAGTCTCATACCAGTTCTCCATACTCTTAGCACTTATTTCCATAACCGAAATAAATTTCCAAGCTCAAGCTCCACAAACCCAACTCCATTGACTTCATCAAGAATAACATCTCAAATCTTGAAGCCACAAACGGTCGAGTACTTCATTGAACAAGAAAGGAATAACTCTCACAATCTAGTGTTGTAAGAGAGCCCCAAACCTTCATCCTGTGGTATCAGAGCCTGAAAGGTAAGAATATGGAGGGGTAAAAGCCCTCTACGGCTTCTCTTTTCCAAAACCATGTAGTTTTAGTATGAAGTTTTTATTTCTCTTTACATTTTTGAAGAATATGTGCTTTTATTTTCACTTAGCAAGAGCTTCATAAATCTTGTGCTTTATTAAGTAACATAGCCCTTTTTAAGACAAGATAAAGTGTTGGTTATTTCTCTCTGAGGATAGGTAGTGAGTGGCCGTTTGAAGGGCAGGGACCCGTGTTAAGGCTCGGTGACCGAAAGTAAGAGAAAATAATCATTTACTAGTCTTGTTTTCTTTAGAGTGAATCTCTGTGATACTTGGTCTCTAAGACAGCTGAAATACTATTGTTCTTATATCAAGATAATGGAGACAAATTTCTGTGATGCTTGGTCCCTAAGATAGCTGAAATACTGCTAATCTTATATCAAGATAATGGAAATTAAGATTTATTGAAGTAAGGCTAAAAAAGAGAACTAAGCGCGCGTTCTTTTCTTGTGTACTCGGAAATACTCTTAAAACTTGATATAAAAACTATATTGGAGAAGGAAGAGAGGTCCTTATCATAAATATTTAAAAATTTCCAACAACCTGTAAGTGTTCTTTAAGTTTGATTAAAAAAAAACATTACAAAAGTTGTTCATATTAGCAAGAAGTAATATTTATTATAATTTCGTTCTTGTAGCAATAATCATTTACAAGTTCTTGTTTTGTAGCAATAATTATTTACAAATTCAGTAGCAATAATTTGTATCAAGTAGTATTTCTTTTCAAAGTAGCAATAATAATTACTTAGCAATATTTTAAAAGTAGCAAGATTTACTTGCAAATAGTATTTATTTCAAGTAGTAATATTAGCAACTATTATCCAAAGAAGCAATAATATTAAGAAATCATTTTAACAAATTATCATCAAAATGTGATGAGTGCATTTTATATCATGTTTCTTGCCCCCTATTATAGTCTTTTCTCTGTCCTTAAGTATATTTACTGATTGGAATTGGTGCTATTTAAGGTATTTTATTCCTTGTGTAGGAATCTGGGGCCCGAGTCAATTTGGTGTGAAACCGAGGATGTCTCCCTCGTGTTCAGTGACCAAAGGTTAAGTACTGGCTGACACGGGAATGACACGCCTGTGCCCCAAGTGCTGCAAGTCCTGACCTGGAGTGTAGAAGAGCTAAAATCCTGACACGGGAGTGTCCCAGGCAGGACACGGTCACCACACGCCTGTGCCCCAAGTGCTGCAAATCTCAGGAGACGTTCTCTCATGAACGACGCGGGCACGATGCCTAGGACACGGTCGGGCACTAGGTAACACGGGGGACAAACGCTTGTGCCCCAAGTGCTACAAATCTCATGAGTTTCACCCCAGGATTTCCGAGAAGAGTTCACGGTCTGCACACGCCTGTGTCTAGACCGTGTCGGGCCCCGAATCAGCCTTTTTAACTCCAAAAATTAGGGTTCTTTCTCATCTTTTGTTCGGGGATTCATCTTTCCACCGGGAGGACGTTGATGAGATCGAAGATGAAGCTTCACCAAACCGCATAAGGAGATCAAGGACTAGTAGGAGGCATTGCAAGAGGTGGAGAGTTGGCGCAATGACACTACAAGGGAGGACATCTTGAGTATCGAAGGGGGTTCTTTCTCTCTTTCTTTGTTCCATCTTTTGCCTTATCTTGTGTACCTGCCCTCAGGGGCTAACTGGCCATAGTGCCTTGGTTGTGTACAATTGTCAGACTGTATTGCTTATAAACTCATTGTATTTGGCTATGGAGTTCTAATTGATGCTTGTGTTTAATCTTGTATTGCATAACTGTAGTGTGTTTAGAGTGCATAGTTGTTAGGTTATCCTAGCAAAACTACAGTGTATCTACGAACACATAGATGCAATATTGCTTGTGAGCACACACGAATGTCATTGGAATGTACCGAGGTATTCAACTAGGATGAGATAGTGTGCACGAGTCATTGGAGACTTCCGTAGGGATTTACTCTTGTGATTGTTGAATACTTGGTCCTAATCTCCCCCATTATCACCACCATTACCTTTTATTCATTGTTGTTATGATCCCATACCTTTTCTATTTGTTTCACTAGACATCAAAGGATCAACGAGTACTTTAAGTACAGTTCCCTGAGGTTCGACAACCCTACTCTTAATTGAGTACCACTTTATTACTTCTTGAGACTTGTACACTTGCGGAGAGCGCATCAAAATGATTATCAATAGTTATCCATATGATGCTTAGCAATAACAATAATGATTACATTGTTAGCAATACATATCAATGTCTATCATCTTTAGCAATAATGTTCACACTCTTAGCAATATTTGTTATAAATAAAAGGAATTATCAAAACAAAATATCTCCATGAACACAAAAGAATTAAGTATTTTAAAACTAGTAGACTCCATAGAAACAACAATTTAAAATCTTAGAAGAAATTAGAATGCATTTAATGGAAAGAAATGCATTAGCAACTAGTATATTAAAGAAAATTCATCAAAATATCTTAGCAATACTTAATATATTAGATTATATTAAAACTAGATTAGAAAACCAGATTACAAGGCAAGTAACTCTTAAAACATTACAAGTTATTAATAAAGAACTTAGTCATCTAAAAACTATGGTAGAAAAAAATTAACAAAATACAAGCAGAATTAATAAAACATATAAAAAAGATAATAGGAGAATAAATATGCCAGGTATAACTTTAGAAAAAGAAATAGAAATGTTAAATACACAACTTATTAAAGTAGAAAATGAACATTGGGAAAAAAGACATTTACAAAATATGCCTAGGAAATCTATGGAAGTAAGAAGATTAAGAGGTTTAGCACATAGACTTAGAAATCACTTGGAAAATTACAGAAAATAAAAAACAAAATTGAATATAATAATTATCTAAACAATATAGAAGCATATGAGATAATGCCAGATGACGCTTCTTGGACTTAGTATGCCAGGATATACTTTAAAAAACAGAAATAGAATATATAGAAAATAACGTAAATATAGCCCTGAATGATCATTTTGAAAAATTTCTTATACACAAAATGATGAGAAATGATCCAGTATTAGAATAATTAGTAAAATATATTAATAAATTAAACTACAAATTAGAATACTTAAGAGCAATAGAACGAATGAGAAAAAATAATGAAACTACATATTCATTTACAGTGGTTAACCTCCACTAATGGATATTGTAGAAGAATTTCTTGGAAAAACTGAAATATTTTTAGAAAAACACGTAGCAATATTTGATAAAAGAAATAATACATATAATGAACCACAAGTAATTGGTGAAAAAATAATTATTAGACAAAATAATGTAATAATAATGATGTTAGCTGAAACAATCAGACTATTAAAACAAGTATCTGAAAAAATAAAAAATAATAATGATATAGATGAAATTACTAAAAAATTTACAAATCTAAAAGTAACCAAGAAAAGTAGATCTCCTCTTGTAACATGGTCAGAAGAAGAATTAAAAAAGAACCCAGAAATGAAAGTAGGATTTCCAGATATAACATGATATAGAAATTAAAAATGGAAGACTTAATTAAAAAAGTTATCTATTCTAAGAACTTTAAAGAAACCTTTGACCTAATTTTAGGAAATACACTAATAAGATTAGATTTTAAGGACTATAGTGTTAAACAACAAATAAAATATTATCATATTAAATTATTAGGAGAAATAATGCATAATTATGGGCTTGAAAATAGAGAAAAATATTTAAAAGATTTGGAAGAAATTAGGACTTTTTATGGATAAAAATGCCTTTAAAAATTATAAGATCAGTAGATAATATTAGAAGGCTCAATTCATTTAATAGAGTTAGACATACTAGGACACTAGAAACAATTGGTACACCAGATGATAAAATTAAAAGGATTAAGAAGAAAAATCTAAAATTAGTGCAAGGTGAACACTTATATAAACATGGTATTTTTTATTTTTAGAATAAACTATATGAAGGATATGATGAAATGGAAATATGTTGTAATAATGACAATGCAGAAATAGTTATTTATTTCTTAACAGCGGAATCTTATAAGAAATTAGTAAAAGCTAATTATTCCTTAGTACATTTAGGATTAATGGTATTTACTATAACCGGATTTACATAGATTAGGATGAGGAACTAAATTAGCATTATCATTAGTAGACACTAGACAAATAGACAATATGGCTAAAGCCCAAATAGCAACAGCTGAAATAGATATGACAAATGATAAGTGCTTGTGTTGTAGTAACGCGAAGCGTTATTATCTTACAAATGAACATACTTTTATCAGATTTTATCACTAAATAGTGTGCATTTGTGTATTCTTGAGCATTGTAGGTTTCGTGGAGCTAAGTTGGAAAAGAAGAACGAAGTTAGGTCGTGTTCGCCGTTGTTGGGAGGTTTTCAGACCAAGCAAGGAACAAGGCACGAGGTTAGACTTGTGAGTGTGTGCCAACCTCCTTTGGAGGGGCACAAAGGCAGTCACATTCACAACAAGTCTAACTCGTGTAGCTTAGGAAAACTTCACCAAGAAGGAGACTCGAAGCAATAGGCACGATCTACCATTGATTGTGTGCCTAATTCAATGGCCTCGATGAAGAAACAACATATTCGGGAGCATTTCGGAGAGTACTGTAGCGAATCACTGTAGCAAGTTACTGTGCACTTCTGCCGAAGAGTCAAGGTTCCAGAGAATTCACACGGGCGTGTGGAATTAACACACGGCCGTGTGGATTGATTTTCCAGCAAGCCAGAAACTTCACACGGGCGTGTGGAATTAACACACGGCCGTGTGAAGTAATTTTCAGGAAAGACAGAAACTTCACACGGGCATGTGGAAATTCCACACGGCCGTGTGAATTCCCGATAACTTCAAATTTAAAGCTGCACTCAGCCTATTTAAAGCCGATTTGGAGACTTTTTGAAGAATCTTTTGACCTATCTTTCTCCCCAACTTCTGGAGAGGGTGGCTAGGGTTTCGGAGAGGACTTTGTGGAGGATTGGAGCGCGTCATCGGCATCGTCACCGACGTTCGACGGCCGCACAAGACCACGGCCACACCATACGCGAGGGGGTTTTCATTGATGTCTTTAGTTTGTTCTTTCTTTCATAAATTGATGAACATGTATAGCTCCATGAGGAGCTAAACCCCTCGTGGGTATTCGGACTTGTAAAACTCTAGGATAATTATGTTTCTTTGACATTGTTATTATGCTTTTCCATTAATTGATGAATAAATTCGAGTTTCAATTTTAGATTTCTTGTGCTATTGTTTTCTCTTAGCCGTGACACTAAGGATTGAGAACAATCTAGGTTATCCTTTGGAGGTGTGACAACTCCTATAGGATTAGACTACTTAAAATTGAAGAGGGTTGAGAGGGAGAGTTGTGAGGTAGCACCGTACCCCTTTCCCTTCCGTTGTGATTTCTCCCTACCTCCGATTCCTTGAGTCATTTGAGGTCGAAATAGAGTGAAGTGCTAGGTAGACAAACTCCCCCAAGGTTTTGGGGTGACGTGAATCCTATGCACTGGGGCTTAATTTAGACAATGGTTCTTCCTCCTGGACCAAAGGGTTAGAACTATCACACATAGGAACAGGTTTTATCACTAGGAGTCCCTAGAGCTTAAAGCAATCCCACGTAGTGTTAGGCTTAGGTAGAAATACTCCCCTGGGGCTTAGTTGAGCAATCAACAGAGTGAAGGGTTGACGTGAATCCTATTGTCGGGACATAGTGTTGAGGTTAGCCACGATTGACCTTAGATTTGGGACTGTGTGTTTCAGGATTTTCCTCGACTCAATTAACATCAATAGGAAGGTATAATAGCATAGTCTTGCACTAGAAGCATAAGTCCTAGAGGTAACTTGTCCGGATACCCTATTTTCACTTATTACTAGTCTCTCTCTTTTTACTCGTTGCTTGCACTTTTCTCTCTTTCATCTTTCGACTTATTTGCTTTGCATCTACTCTAGTTCCCATAAATTCACTCATCACTCCGATCATTGTTTCTTTTCGTACATCACACGACTCAATAGCAACTTCTCGTATTTTAAATCCCTATTCCCTGTGGATTCGACTACCCACTCACCGAGGTAACTTTTATTACTTCGACAAGGCCGTGCACTTGCGGTACGCACGCAAAAAGTCGTGTCAACAAATAACTTTGAAATAACTTATATGATCCCAGGATTTTTAGTCACAACAGATACTTTGTATGAAAATATTAAATTAATAATAAAATCTAAAGGGTATAATATGACCAATATAAAACCTAATATATTACTTACAAAGATCTTTATTGGGCAAATATCAAACAATAGTGAAATCAGATATACTGTTAGTAATGATAAAATAATGAAAATATTAGGATCACAAGGAATTAAAGCATATCCAGCTAAAATGTACAATTCAGAAAGTTTAGTAGGGACAGAATGGAAATTAAGTAATATCTCAACACATGCAATAGCAGAACCATCAGATATAAAATATTATGAATATGAAGATGGATCGGTTAGTTTTAAAACACAAACTTATAATAAAAATGTTAAAATTGAAGAAGTTATTGATGAAGAAGATGATCAATTAAATCTTGAATAATGGAACAATTAATAGAACAGTTTTATCCTAATTATGACTGGGAAGAAGATTTCATAGAAATACCAACAGACATAGATGATGTACATTTTCTAATAGAATGTAGATATGAATATAATGAGTATCCTAAAAAAGTAAAAATAGAAGAATATCTGTTAACAGAAGAAGAAGAAATTTCTATACAACTAGAAGATATAAACATTGATGAATTATTAAAAAAATTTAGGAATAGTAGATAATTATGATGAAATACACATGAATGTGCAAAATATAGGAAGTAATAATCAAGCAAGCTTAAGTAATAATCAAGCAAGTACTAGTTCATCTAGCCTAGCAAGACTAATGACTATTGAAAGTAGCTCACGAACAACACAACCTCTTAGGCAACAAAGTACTTATGAATTTTATAATTATCCAGAACAATCTTATAGAATATTTAGCAGAAGAGGAAGACTAGACCCCTTAGAAGTAATAAGAAATATGCCACAACAGAATTATCATGGTAGTATGTTAGTAATAAGTACAGTACATCCTCAAAAATGGCCTGAATTATTAGATAGATGGGAATCAGATGCTATTAATGCATTAGAAAGATTACCACATGCATTAGACAATATAGGAATAGTAAATTTTATCGAAAATCTATTAGGAACAACTCCTATAAATATGATGAATGGTTGGAAAATAAACTTCCCTAATGATTACCAGCATTTAATAAATATGGCAGATAATCCTTATAATATTACAACTCAAGTTAGACAAATTATATTAGGAATAGATCCCTCTAGGAGAGAACATTATTACAAGACATAGCTGCAAGAGACTTAGAAAGATTGCATCTAAATAGTTTTAATGATATTATAAAATTTAGCCAAAGTTATATAACTTTAGCTACAAACATAGGAAGAGCATTTTTAGGACCAGAATTAACTAAAAAATGGTTTAGCAAGTTATTGAAACCATTAGGAGATTTAATCTATAAAGCTTGGAGAGACCAAGGTAATGAAAATGTGACAGGAATAGGACCAACCATCTTATTTACTTTTAACTATCTAAAAAAAAATGTTTAGAAAATGAAGCTAATAGACAAATAGCAAGTTACAGTTATTATAATAAAATATATGTTCCAACAGTACATAGAGAAACAAAACATAGAAAAAGACTGAAACGCAGCACGTATTATAAAAAAGGAAGACCTAGGGAAAATCATGTAAAGAAATTTAAAATTCATAAACCACCAGTAAAATGTAAGTGTTTTATATGTGGAGAAATAGGACATTATGCAAGACATTGTACTAAAGATAGAGTTAAAAAAGAAGGGCTAAATATGTACCAACAGTTAGAATTACCAGAAGAAGTAGATATTGTAAGTGTAGCAAGCAATGACACTACAAAAGATAGTGATATATGTAGCATATTTGGAGGAGAAGAAAATAATTTAACTGAAGAAAGTAATCTTTTAGAATTTAATCAAGTCTTTGGTGATATAGAACCAATGGATAACGGATGGCTTACAGCTTAGATAAAAATCCCAAATTTTTTTTAGAAACATATAAGCAAAATTAGATAATAGTTGTACACATGAATTTATAGATCATAAACTAAATTTCAAACAAAAATGTGATATTTGTTACAAATTCCATATTACTAAATATAGGACCACATGTAGTAAGTGTGATTTATCTTTATGTAAATTATGTGCAAAAGAATGTTATAATCATATAATTAGCCAAATAACCATTGAACCTGTAGCTGCACAGATACAATCAAATGATAAAAAGGTAATAGATCAATTGTTAAAAAGAATTGAACAATTAGAAAAAGACAATAAAAGGATAGAATTATTAGAAAAAGAAAATATCGAGTTAAAAGAAAAATTATCTTATTTTGAAGCTAAAGGAAGAAGTTATAATTACAGAAGCAATTGAAGAGGAAATAGAAAATTATGAAGAACTAATAGAAAAGGAAGAGGAAATAGCATTATCACAAAACACTTATAGTGATAACAATCTCTTAAATTTAGATTGTATCATAGAATTTAAGGATGGGTTTAAAGTTAATGTAAAAGGTATTATAGATATAGGAGCAAGTAAATGCTATATATCCCCAGAATTAATTCCTTCAAGATATATAGAAAACTCATTATATACTGTAGAAGTAAAAGATGCTTTTGGTAGAATCACCACGTTAGAAAAGAAATTGGTAGACTGCACAGTAATATTTAATAATATAAAATATCCTCTACCATTTGTTTGGGTAAAACCGGCATTAGGAAAAAGATAGCCAGACTTCTTATAGGAATGAATTTTATAAAACATAGAAATGGCGGACTTATAGTCCAAGGGGAAAAAATTACTATATGTAAACATATGGATAGTATTTTGACATCACCAATAATTAATAATGCAGAATACCTTATTGAAGAGATAATTCCAAAAGAAGTAGAAATTTATGAAAAAATCAATATAGAAATAGAAAATGATCTAATAAAACAAAATTTAGAACCCTTAATTGAAAAAAGATGGAACTATAGGAGAAAACCATGTTCAAAATATTAATAGAGTTAATATAATTTTAAATTAGAAATCATAAATTTAGAAATCATAAATCCTGACTTAAGATTAACATGCCCTGTAATTAAAGCAACCCCTTATGAACAAGAAGAATTTAAAAAGCATATAAAAGAATTAGAAGAGTTAAAATTAGTTACTAAAACCCAAAGTCCACATAGAACTAGAGCATTCATAATTAGTAAACATAGTGAAATTACCAGAGGAAAAAGTAGAATGGTATTTAATTATAAGAGACTAAACGATTATACAGAAGATGATAAATATCCACTTCCTAATAAAGAAGCACTAATAAATAAAATAAAGAATACTTATATCTATAGTAAATTTTATCTAAAATCTCGATTTTGGCAAGTTTCTTTAGCAAAAGAAAGTAGACCTTGGACTGCCTTTATTACTCATAATAGACATTACGAATGGACTGTTATGCCAATTGGCTTAAAAAATGCTCCACAAGTATTCCAAAGAAAAATGGATAATATATTTAGAAAATATGCAGATTTTATTATAACATATATAGATGATATATTGGTCTTTAGCAAGTCTATAAAAGATCATGTGCAACATTTAATTATATTCTTTAAAGAATGCCAAGAGAATGGTCTATTATTATCTGAAAAGAAAATCAAAATGGGAAGTTGAAAATTTTAATTTCTTGGTGTAATAATAGGTCAAGGAGAAATGCCAGATAAATTAGAAAATTTGAAACAAATTCAAGCCTTTTTAGGAAAATTAAATTATGCTAGAAATTTTATACCAAATTAAAGTCAATTAGCAAGACCATTATATAATAAAACTAAACAAACAGGTGAAAGACATTTTAATAATGAAGATATAAAATTAGTTCAACAAATCAAAGACAAGATAAGAAATTTAAAACTATTAGAATTACCTTCCCCTGGTAGCTATTTAATTATTGAATCAGATGGATGAATAGGTGGATGGGAAGCTGTATTAAAATATAGACCTACTATATTTTCTAGTATAAAAGAAGAAAAAATAAGTAGATATGATAGTGGTACTTATCAAACAAAAGTTACCGCAACAGATGGTGAAATCATAGCAGCAATAAAAGCAATGAAATTTTTTTAATTATTTATTATCTCAGTAAAAAGTTTCATATTAAGGACAAATGGCCAAGCAATAGTAGTATGTTACAATAAAAAGTCAGAAAGTAAATTATCAGAAAATAGATGGTTAAAATTCATGGATTATATAATAGGTAATGGGTTTCAAGTAACAATAGAACACATAAAAGGAAATAATAACTTCTTAGCAGATAAATTATCAAGAACAATAAGAGAAACCACTTGATTTGTCCATACGCGTTGATAAAAATGGGGATTGTAAAACCAGCAAGTTACTCTGAGTTTTTGTTACTGTGAAAATCAAGGACCTTTTTTTCCTTTAAACCCTTGGCTTGTATCTCTGAATGTTTAGGACAGTGACTGCAAAGCCAGCAGGATCACTCGCGTTTCTAAACATAGGATGAGCTGAGTTGATGCCAACTACTTGTAGTATCTTTATATATATCAACTAAATAATTTTTATCTAATCCTATTCTCTTTATTTGTGCAGATGGATAAGAAGAATTTTCCCCTGGAACCTACTCTAAAACTTCCTATTTTCCCTATAGGATCAAACCTTCGTTTCAACACCCCTTTGCCAATCACTGATTACCAACACATCCTCTTGGATAACATTTTGGCCTCTATAAATAATCCCAAAAGTCTTATACCAGTTCTCCATACTCTTAGCACTTATTTCCATAACCGAAATAAATTTCCAAGCTCAAGCTCCACAAACCCAACTCCCTTGACTTCATCAAGAATCACATCTCAAATCCTGAAGCCACAAACAGTCGAGTACTTCATTGAACAAGAAAGGAAATTCAAATTTCTAGAAACAGACATAAAAATCTTGAAAGAAAAAGAGGAAAGACTTGAGCATGATTTTAGCAGCAAAAATCAGAAAAATAGAAGAATTAAAAGAGTTTATTGAAAAAATAGAAAAAGAAAAAGAAGAAAAATTTGAAATATTTCCTAAAAAAATCAGTGAGGTGAAAGAAAAAATTTTTGAGTTAGTTATGCAGAAAAAGCAGGAACAACAGATTGCTGAACAACAGACAATGCGATAACTTCTTCAAACTGAAGCCCGGATCCCTGATGGATTAGCCTTGGGAGGACTTGCATTCTGTGAAACGGGACATAAGGATGCCAGATGCCTTTGTGAACAAGGTTTTATGATCATACAAGGTTCATTCAACCTTGCCTCCTGGAAAAACCAGCTTATTGACGGAGTCCGGTTCAATCTGATTGACTTGATTGAGAATGGTCATGTAGCACAGATCATCATCACCGACCCTTCCCAGGTTAAGCTTCTTAACAAATACTAGCAACTTGTTCATATTCTTGACCAACTCTTTAAAAATAATACTTTACAAGGCGGCTCCATCAACCTGGAATTTCGCACTATTCCACCTGATTTTGGACCATATCCTGATAACGCACGTCATCACATCAAGTTCACTGTTTTTTGCCGTCATGAACCATATCAACTTCTAATGCACTATGATAACATTGCTACTGTCCTCACTCCTGATGAACTTCACAGCAGATTCATTTATGAAGAGCACATATGGTAGCCACTGACTGGAAGCGTACTCATATACTCATATGCACCTGCGCGCATTGCCAACTTGTCCTTGAGACGCCTATCATGAAGGTCTATGCTCCTTCCGATCTTCCATTTCCTGTCTACTCTCCTTTCCCTAATCTACACATGACTATGGCACCTACTACCCTTCACATGAAGAAGATCAACTCATGGGCCAGAGCCTATTCCTTTGGAGATCGTGACATCGCCAGTGTTCCTAGTGCTAATTTAATGCTCGACACTGACTCCTTGCCTGACCCAAACATTGTTAATCTCATGGAAGACTAGTTTATCGGCCATACTTGGCCTCTTTTGTGTGTGGGTGAGGGTTTTTTGTGTGGGTGATGGGTATGTATGTACATACATATGAGAGTATGTATGTATAATGCTATGTATGAGAGAATGTATGTATATAGGTATGTATGAGAGTATGAGTGTCTTATGGATAAGTGTCAAACCCTACACTCTAGGTTAGGGTCATTAGGTTTTGAAAAATGAGACCATGTAATATATAAAAATATGTATTAGTCAAAACCTACTCCTAGGTAGGATGACTAAATAGCTTAGATGGTCACATGTGGCATAGTATTTGTCACATGTAGCATAGTAATCTCTCCTTCTATAAAAGGAGACCCCTTGTAACCATTGAAGACATGAATGAAAAGGGATAAAATTTGAGTGGATAAGCTTTTGTGTTCTTGTTCTCATCCTCTCCATCTCCCAAACCTTTTTTCCTTACTTCCCTTGCTTCATTTTAATAACTCTCACAATCTAGTGTTGTAAGAGATCCCCAAACCCTCCTCCTGTACAAAATAATTTTTTTTTTTTGTTTAATGACCAAAACAAGAATTGCTGGATAGTTTAGTGACTAAGTTTGTAATTTACCCTACATTTGAAAGAATAGAAACCAAACATCCTTTGGTACACATCAAATCAGTTAAATAACTCAAGCAAATAATCTAGTTTTGGCCAAGATCTCATGCCAAAACAATCATTCAGAATATGTATTAATTATATAATGGAAGCTAAATTCATTCAAGAAGAAATATCTTTTAGGATGTCTAAAAAATGACGGGGAAAACAACAAATGGGGGCAAAAATGAAACATCCTTTGTTTTATCTTCAATACAAACACACTTTTCACCTCAAATGCTACAGGGAAATCCTTGATCTACTACTATCACAATGAAGAAAGTGAATCAACCTTTAATCCACACAGCATGCAAGATTCATGATTTTTTGCTAACTCAGTTAATTATACAAGTAATGAGTAGAGCAACATCCAAACAACCTTCTCTATCCGAGTCCATCACAAGAAAGTAAGGGATTCAAACTCAAAACAAGAAAAATCAGATTTCTCACCTGAATGTGATGATGAGCGAGAATGCAAGATGCCTGTGTTGTCTATCTCTTTTCTTTCTTCCTTTCTCTATCTTTCCTCTGGCTGGATGAAGGGGGTAAAGGCAAGAGGTAAGAGAAGAATTTGGTGGAAAATGTTAGGGCTTGAGGGCAGTCAATTGTTTATATTGTAAGGGTAATTTAGTAAATTTATAATACCCAAAAATGCTTCTGAGAAGTGTTTTTTCAGAAGCATCACACTACTAGCTTAAAAAAAAAAGATTTTCAATTTTTTTATCAACTTCTGCTTTTGCAGAAAAGACAATCTAAATATATTTTTTTTCTATACCTAAACGTGCTTAATTTATTTAAAAAAAAAATCGAACCTTTCTAGAAGCCAATCTAAGCAAACCCTTGATAGTGTAAGCATCCGGGTCTACTCACTGGTGATGCTTTGGTGGACACCGTTACTAGCCATCATTGTTCAGTGCTCAACAACCCCATCGTTGATCCCTCCCTCCCACTCAATTATTATCGTGTGATTATTATAATAATAAGTTTGAAAATGTAGTGTTTGGTGGTGATCAAAATATGGTTGGTTTTTAATGAGTTTGGTGAGTGCGGTTTGGTGGTTGTGGGTAATAATAAGTTTGGGCTGTGGTGTTCGGTGGTGATTATAATTTGTTATGATAAATTAAAAAAATAATAATAATAATTTTGTTTATGTTACTGGAGAAGCTTATGCTAAAAATTCTAGCCATTCCACAGGTGTTTTGTGGGTGTATGTTATTTTGCTCTCTTTTGTTAAAGAAGTGGTTTATCTATTTTTTTTTTTAAAAAAAATTCAATCTATTAAATTTTTTTTTTTTAATGTAAACTCTTTTGAAAGAATGTTGAGCTATTTTGTATTTTATTACTGTATTATTTTTTCATAAAAATATTTAATATAATTTTTGCATTATATATATATATATATATATATATATATATATATATATATATATATAATGTATGGTGATACAGCCAGTGAAAACAGGGGATAGGTAGCTTCGACCATAGTAAGCCTCCCTCCAAATTATGTGCCCTTGGACCTTGGTTGCTCTTGATTTATTTTATAAAAATAAAATAAAATTAAATTAATCACCATAATTCCTATTGTTCTAACCACAGCTGCCTATTGAATTCATCAAGAACGTGGTAAAAATATTTTGATAAAATAATAAAAAATTTTCACCACCATCATCGGTAGTGGACTCTATCACAATGATTTTTAGTTTTTTTTTTTTTTTTGAAAGTGAATAAATTATATTTATTAAAAAAAAGTTTTTTAGATTTTTATTATTAGACAAAGTTAATAAAATAATTATATATTTTTAATTATTTTGAGGATGACTACCAAGCGTTAGGGCGAGCTGGCTCGGCACAAGGAGCTCTCAAAAGGATGGGCATGTACGAGACAAGCTTACCCGTGAGAAACCGGACAAGAGATAGGTAGTATAATTAAAATTTTATAAAATATAGTTTTTTAAATATGAATTGTCACGGATTTATAAAGTAGTTGAAAAAGTCAGGAGTTTCCGTAGATGTGCATCTTTTAAAAAGGATTTTGTGTCCCTTTTTTTTATATTGAAATTATTTTTATTGTCTACCTTAAAAATTAAGGTAAAAACTTTAAATGGTTTTTTAGTTTTTTTTTTTTTTTTTGGGTTTCTATTTTGGTCACTTGGTTTAATATAAAAGTTATGATTTAATTCCATGTTTTTAATTTCTATTACAATTTGATCACTCGAACATACGTTTTTAATAGTGATTATATGTGGCACATGCCTGATCAAATGCCAGCTCTATGAAAAGATACGCCACGCAATATATCACATGTGATCGTCGTTAACGATGTATGTTCAGGTGACGAAATCGTAATAAAAACTAAAAGTAGGAGACAAAATTGTAACTTTTTAAAAATGAGTGATTAAAATAAAAACACACTAAAAGGTAGGGGATTACTTAAGTTGTTTATCCTAAGAATTATTGCAATACTCGATGCTCAAGGCCAATGTCCATTTATTTAGAAATATTGTACATAATGGGTGGGTAAAGATAAGATGTCATATATTATTAAATTCTATGGACACCATCTGACTAGCAGAAGGGTTCAACCCACCTTGAATAGTTGTTGACAGATCTCAAAAGCACACATGTAATTCAACAAATGATAAATTTGGCGAATATAACCAAACCCAAAGAAATATTCCCATAAAAAGGAGGAAAAAAGCACATATCCTAGAAATCAAGCATGGCCATGTCCTCCGACAGAGTTACAGCTCTAAAAGAGTTCGACGATACCAAAACCGGAGTCAAAGGCCTCGTTGACTCCGGCATCACCTCCATCCCCTCCATCCCCTCCATCTTCCACCACCCCAAAATCTGCCTCTCAATCCCCACCGCCACCCACATTTCAATTCCCACCGTCGATCTCTCCCTCCCACGCCCCTTCGCCGTCGATCTCATCCACTCCGCAAGCCGAGACTGGGGCATCTTCCAGCTAATCAACCATGGCATCCCTCTCTCCACCATCGAAGACACCATCTCCGCCGTCCGATCCTTCCACGAACTTCCCACCACCATCCGTTCCCAACACTACAGGCGTGCTCACGGTGCCACCTTCATGTACTACTCCAACCCGGACCTGTTCCTTTCTTCGGCGGCGACCTGGAAAGACACGGTGAAGGTTTCGTTCGGTCCTGTCCAACCGGAAGTCGACCAGATCCCGGAGGTTTGCAGGTCGGAGCTGGTGGCATGGGACGAGCAGGTGAAGGAGGTGGCGAGGAAAGTGATGGGGATGATGTGTGAAGGGCTTGGGGTGGGCCCGGGGAGGCTGGAGGAGCTGACGTGTCTGGAGGGGAGAACGTTAGCGGGGCACTTCTACCCACCATGCCCGGAGCCTGATCGGACGCTTGGATCCGTGGCGCACACGGATGTCGGGGTTCTGACGGTTCTGATTCAAGATGAGATTGGTGGGCTTCAGGTGAAGAGTACGAGAGATGAGTGTTGGATTGATGTGAAACCCATCCCTGGAGCTCTTGTTGTCAACGTCGGTGATCTCCTTCAGGTGTGTATGCGTGCTTTATATTTCTATCAGTATTCTTATAAACTACATATGAAATTAGTAGTAATTTTATCTGATATGCAAGATTAAAAATAAATAAATAAGCAAGAATATAATTGTTAAGAGAAGTGTGGACAGTTTTAGTTTTAGCTTGCCCCGCCCCCGATAAGGATAAGCATTGGACCGCCTGGCAGTTTTAGTTTTAGCTTGAGGATAAGCATTTATTTATGTCCTCATTTTAGGTTTTTTTTTAAATTTACAAGACAAAATATCCACTCAATTATAATTATTGTGTATTTTTATTATACTTTTGTATTTAATGGTTTAATGAAAAAATTAATACTAAAAAAATCATTTGTTGTAATGTAATCTTATTGATAAATATTATAGGAGTTTGATAAAAAAAAAATTGTTCAATTGTTTACCAATTTTTAAAAATAATTGGGCGGGCGGTGAGGGGAGGGGTATGAAAAAAAATTGTGACAATGGTTGTGGTATTTAGAATTTCATTATTGGGGGGATGAATGATTCAAGCAGGTTGATGGTGATAGAGGCCTGCCCCACCCCGTTCCACCCATTGGCAAAATCGTAAATAAATATATTTATCTTGGGTGAATTAATTAAAATAAATTTGATATTACAAACATAATAACTAGAGAATAATCACTCTTTTTGTTGTTATATAGGGAAGAAAACACAGGGACTTGCTCATGCCCTCACACACATATTACTTGAGTTGTGTTGAGGGTTTAAATTTTTTGAGTAGGTATTGTACTATAATTATTTTTAATTTTAAGCATTAAATTTTAATTTGTATTATTTTGGTCATCCAGCTTTAATTTAGGTTTACTAGGAAAGTACCGAGGGGATTCCAGAGAGAATTTGATGACATATATGTTGGATTTGTCATTTCAACACCAATTCACGTTTTATTTGCATAATATGCCACATTGTCGAGGAGAGCCACATGGCTATTTTTATTGATCAGTTTTGTCTAGCTAGCATGCCATATGCCATGTCAATAAGAGTGGTCATGGGTTCTTTTTAGTGACTTATCATGTTATTAAATCTGACGTGCATGTCATTAAATTCTCCTCAAAATCCTTGTGGTACTCTCTTAATAAATACAAATTAAAATTGAGTGATCAAAATAATATAAATTAAAGTTCAATGCTCAAAATGAAAAATGATCATAGTACAATATCCACTATAGTTATTTGCTCAGCTTTGAGGTCAAAGTTGATATTAGCTTATAGAAGCTTGTTCAACCTCAACTTGATTTTAATTTCCGTAGCTCGAGTTAAAGCTCAAAATTATTCGTGATATGGCATGAAAGAGCAATGCATTATACTTCATTTCTGCACCTTTACAATGGGGCATCCATAAATGTGTAATATGAAGAATTTTTATTTCATTATTTCTAATTACTAAATATGCGTTTCATCCCATCACATTATAAACCTATTTAAAATTTTTTCCCCATCTTTCTTAGATTATTTCCAATGATGAGTACAAGAGCGTGGAACATCGAGTATTGGCTAATGCTAATAATGAATCAAGAACATCAATTGCCTTCTTCTTTAATCCAGGAAAGAGAGAAGAAGTAGATCTATATGGTCCTCTACCAGAGCTAACTTCACCTGACAAACCGACTTGCTATCGTAATTTGAAGATGTCGGAGCATGCCAAAGCCTTTCTAGGCAAAGCAATAGCATGTAACTGCATTACTAAACATTTTAAGCTCCCATTAGATGACAAGGATATATAATAATATGTGAGATTGATGATGCTATCTTCTTTGATTGTAATTAAAATAAGTTGGTAACTTGTGAGAAAAGTATAAATTGCTTATACTTTTTCCTACTTTTTAAAATCTAATTCCGCTAGAATCATTCTGGATAACTGCAAAAGGACCTTTTATTTGATGATGTTATCAAAGTCATAGCGTAATCCTTTGGAAGCTAATGCATGCATGAAGTACGCATTTTTCATACTATAAACACATGTACTTAGTTTGTCTTCTAATATTAATTTCTTCATTTTGTCCAATATTGGGTATTTTGTGGTTATTGAGCAGGTCATTCGGGGAGGAGGGGATTTGAGCAAATCGGAGTGAAATGGTTAACAAATTAAGCAGTTTTCTAGAGAAGAGCATGACCCAAGCACATTGTGTACATACAGCGTGCAGATCACAGGAGAGTGGAAAGTGAAGTGTATGTTGAATGAATTTGCAGATCACAGGAGTGCTCTTTGGTCGACTATAAACTTTCACGCATTCGTTACATAACCCAATGTGTCTGTATATAACCTCTAATTAGACTTCATTGGTTGCCACCACCAAAGTAATATAATTTATAGATAAGATTTAATAACATCCTTAGGTAAAAAGAACTTTATGTAAAAAAATAATTCTTTTTTTAATAATAGTGTTTGGTCTAAGAGTTCTGTAATGATCTAGTTCAATATTTATCAACTAACAATATCCATAATGCTAATTATTAAGAGTCTCCATTCTACTGGTTGAGACATATCACTATATCACATATAGTAATACAAATGTGGCAACCAATAATAATTACAAAAGCATATTTTATCTCAAAAGTTGTGAATAATTTTTTGTTTGCAAAGAACATAGATACTCATGTCTCACTTTAATAATTTCTATCATTAATTTGAATTCTATATAAGTCAAGTCCAGAATAAATACATATCATTAAACATGAATAATACAATACCCATAATTATGCATGCAACGAAATAAAATTATTTCATTATTAAATAATAACTAAAATCGGCTTTGTAGGGCATAGTAGTATTTCAAAATTGCCTAGAAGGTTAAGGGGAAATTTTTCAAATGTTGGTTTGACGAAAAACTTTTATTGGAACTAACGAATGCTTGACTTAATGAATAATAATAAAAACTAAAAGGGTCTTTAGTTCATGGAATCTTATATCACTAGTCTGAATAGCATTGTAGGAATCTGATTATCAAGTTATATTAATGTTAATATGCTCATTAATAAGATAGTAATGTGATGAGAAAGTAGCATTATCATATTTAGTTAGATGGGAATCTTAGATTATTAATTATTATTTTACAAAGATACTCTTATTTAATAGGTGTCAAATACATTAAGTTTTAACATTTATTGATGTATGAAAGTTGTTTAATAATAAATATTTAACAAAAAATTAAAAGTTGATATTTTTTGAATTATATTAAACTTAAAGGGTATAATAGAGAAAAAAAAAAATCACATTCCCACTGGAATATGAGAGTACCACCTCTTCAAATGGCAATCATATTTCTAGTATGTTGGTTATGTTATTACATTATGCGAATATAATCTTCCCGCCTTAAATAACCAAATGTAAAATTATCTATTCCACATTGCAAGGGTAATCTAATAAAGGTTGTTTGGTTCACTAATTTTACATTACATTATTAGGAATATAATTCCTAAATTATATTAATAGAAATATGACCAATTTCTGATTTTTTAGTAAGGCAATAATATTGTTGGAATGTAATATTACCATGTTTAATTAGTTAGGTGAAATCGTATGCATTACTACCCCTACTTGATATGTGTCAAATAGATTAAAGGTTATAACATTTACCGATGCAATTATGATGGATTTTTTTAATAATAAATATTTGTTATTATTGAAAATGTAAATTTTAATATTAAATTATTTTATTTTTAATAATATATGAATTTAAAATAATTAATTTTTTAAAAAAGTAATAATTAAATCAAACTTAATTATTTTAAATAGATATAAAAAATTTTCCTCCAATATAACTATTTCATATTAAAACAAATTCTAATCTAAAATATCTTTATATCTCCAACAAAATATTTGATTTTTAAAAAAAATTGAAAAATTCACATTTGGGTAATTATATTGAACTTAAGTTATATAAATGATTTAAAAAATAGATTTAAAAGTTCACATTTTGGAAATTATATTAAACTTAAGTTATATAAATGATTGGGTGGGGAATTATTGTAACATTACCATCATTGAACCTGTTTCAGACAATAATATTGTCCTCAGACTTATTCCAATAATTCTTTCTCCACTGTCTTCACATTTCACCAGTCGTGTCATTTTTCCCTTAGGTGGTATGCATTGCAATCAAACAAGAGGAAAGAAATCATAAAGAACAAAAATATACAAAAGAAAAAAGAATATGAAGCAAAATAAATGACTAAAGTGAGGGAAACACAAAGTGTTCCTAATTTCACAATTCTTCCCCAGCAAGAGCGCCATAAATTTAATAGGGACACAAGTGTACGTACCGATCGTGTAATAAAGTGTTAAAAAGTGTCAAACCACAAAGAAGAATAAGATTAGTAGTAGATCCAAAAATTAGCCTAAACTAAATAGTGATGTGTGTGAATAAAAGAAACACAGTACAGAAGCAAAGAATGCAAAAAGTAGGAGGAAAAATCAGGAGAAGAAATGATGTCCTAGTATAACATCCTTCTAGGGTTTTGTAAAGTGCGGGACAAATGTTGTCTAAATATGCAATCTTATTTGAACCGAGAGGTTTTCTAAATCATACTAAACCAGTCATTTAAGGGTGAAGAGTGACTGAATCAGTATAGTGCTGATGTAGTCACAACACAATTGCTTTAACACTCAATGAAATCTCGATGCGAGTTAACAAGAATTTCCTAAATAAGTAATCTCCCTCATGAGATTACCCATAATCCAAATACAGAATAGAGATGTTATTTCTCTTAAAATCTATTCCACATGATTGCAATGTGCACGAAAATAATCATTAATTCACTCGAAAGGAATGAGGGAAACAAGGTCTCCAAAATACCCTATTTATAGGCTTACTAACAATTTCCTCTAATTGTGGTATGCCTATGCTAGGTGGGTATTTCTCCTCATCATAAAGCACATTGAATATGATAACTAAGGCTTTCACCACAACAACAATCAAACATTATAAATACGCAATTATATTCAAATAACATGAATTGGAATTAGAAAAATAAGTAAATCACATAGATCCACAATGAGCCAAAAGATAAAACAATAGAATTCAACTATGCCCAAAAATCTAAAAAATTAGTCCCCCATTAATAAAGGAAAATCATTCAAATTACATGATAAGAAGAGAATGAATATAAACATGGAAACCTCCTTTTCAATTGCGCCAGAGATAGATCACCGCAAAGAACCTTCCGCAAACGCCGTCAGCGTAAGCTTTATAGCTACGATCTCCTTCCCTTTGATATTGGATCCAAATCTCCTCCAAAAATTGCCTATGAAGCCCTAAAGATTCACCTCCTTTCTTCCCTTATCTCGCCTCCAAGGAAAAAAAAAAAAAAAAAATCAAAGATTGTCCTAAAAGTCCTCATCCAAAAATCTCCATACGAAGGCTAATACTTAGGAAACTTAAAAAATCACTACAACATACCAAAAAACATAAACAAGATAATAAGAACACAAACTTGCCAAAAAAAAAAAAAAAAACTCACTCTAATCAACTTCAATTAGAGAAGTAATTTCCAAAGAAGCTTGAGAATTTGATGGAAACTTTAAGAAAGATATGAACAACCAAGAGTTGAAGAAAAAATTCTCTTAATTCCAGCCATGAGTGATGTTGAAGTTAAAAAGAATAAGATTTGAGGTAAAAAGACCATTCTACCCTCAACTCTTCAAACAAACCACACAATACCATTGCACAAACAAAATGACAAAAATAACCTTCCATTTCCAAGAAAAAGATGAGAAAAAAACTAACACCCATTGAAAACAAAAATAAGGCATGAAAGTAAATAGAAAACAAGATATCACATGTTGATCCCTACCTCCCACTCAATTATTATAATGTGATTATTATAATAACAAGTTTGGAAAGTAGTGTTTGGTGGTGATTATATTATGTTTGGGTTTTAATAAGTTTGGTGAGTGCCATTTGGCGGTTATAATAAGTTTGGAGGGTGGTGTTTGGTGGTGATTATAATTTGTTATGATAAATTGTAAAAACAAAGAAAGAAAAAGGGATAATTTTGTTTATGTTATTGTGATGTGGACATCAAGGCTAAGGATCCAATTCAAGTCCCAATAGGACCAATGACGAGGGCTCGAGCTAGAAGATTTAAAGAGGAGCTTAGCAACTTGGCATGGAGAATTCTACAACAGGAAGAGAGTGTGATCACTACTGATGGTGAACAAAAGCTGGTGATCCTACTCATCCAAGCCGATTCCACTTAGACGCTTGATGAAGATTTGGTTGTCATTTATTTTTGAGTTTAATATGTGAACTAGAGTCTTTTTGTAATTGCTTAGTCTTGTTGGGCTTTGTGGGCCTTTGGGCTAAAGTTGCTCTTTAGTTGGTTGTTTACTTTTTTTTTTTTTTATCTTTAAGGGTAGTTTTGAACTTTTACTTCTTAGAAGTTCTCTAGGGTTTTGGGCTATATATATAGCCCCTTGTAGCAGCCAAAAAACACAACTTTGAACTATGAGTATTTGTGAGGTTTTCTTCTTGTGTTCTTGAAGAAAATTTTTAAGAACTTATCAAGGGTTTTCCTTGTGGCATTCAAACCGACTTATCAATTGGATTTTCATCTCCTTTTGTGGTGTCATCCTTATACCAAGGTTCGTGCTTCACTAAGCATTGGATCGAGGTTTTCCATCCCTTCTTCTCGAATCCTTGGCTTTTCTTCTTCTTGCCAAATTTGTTTCGGGTTTTGTCACAATCGTTGGCGAGGTTCGTATCAGTTGGTACCAGAGCTAAGTTCATCCTTTCGACCTATCTTCTATTGATTTCTGTTCATTTCTCTTACAAAAAAAAATGCATCAAGATCTAGGGTTTCATTGATTGAAGTCGCTCATATTTTGTTCTTGCTTTGAGAGAGGGATTTCTTTATTTTGTGAGTTCTATTTTATTGATTCAGAAATTACAAAATAGTTTTTGAAGATTTGAGTTTGTGGAAATTGAAGAACTGAGTTTCTGAAAAAAAAAACGAAAAGAAAAGAAGAAGGAAAAAGAAAAACGAAAAAGAGAGAGAGAGAGAGAGAGAGAGAGAGTAGAAAAAGGAAAGAAGAATAAAAAAAAATTCTTGATTTGGTTCGATTTGATTTGCCATTCTTGAATTGCCATAATTTCTTGATTTGGTTAGATTTGAATTGCCAAAATTTCTTGATTAGGTTAGATTTGATTTGCCAATCTTGAGTTGACATTCTTGAATTTCCAAAATTTCTTGATTTGATTCGATTTGAATTGTCAATCTTGAGTTTCCAAAATTTCTTGATTTGTTTCTGTTTGAATTGCCAATATTGAATTGCCATTCTTGAATTGCCAAAAATCCAGCCCATTTCTTGAATTGCCAAAATTTCAGCCCATTTCCAAGAAAACAAATCTTCGATCCGTTTTGGTTTGTTTCGGTTTGAACCCTTTGATGATGGTTTTTAATTAGTTTTGAAAGAACTCAAAGAAGAAAATGAGTGGAAAAAGGCAGCAAGGTGAGATCATTTGAGGGTAAAAGCCAAATTGAATTGAGTGATACACGAGTGTATTTGAGTGAATTATTTCTTGGAGTGAACTAAGTGAGTTTTGTGGTGAGGGTAATTTTTTTATCTAACATTGCTTTGCAAGTTTTTCCATCATATCTCAAATTCCGGAGAGAAACACAAGCGAGGAGAGTACCCCTCCAACTATTCCAAATTTGCAAGTGCAAGCTATAATTGGGGAAATGAGAAGGATGATGAGGGCCGAACTTGAGCAAATATACATGAGAGGTTGGATAGAGTTGAAGAGGGAGCACAACGAGGACAGCCACCGGTTGTTCCAAACCTCCCAAGGAGGAATAAGGTGCCCCAATGGTGAGTTGAAGGTGTGGGGGTGTTTGAAGTGGAAAATTTTGATGAAGACTTTGATAGGATGTCAACGAGCAGCCCTAGGAGATATGGTCGAGATAGAGACGCTCGGAATCGGTTAGACAACAACTTGGGTAGTATCAAGATGAGGATTCTGGCATTTCAAGGAAAGAGTGATCCCGAAGCATACCTTGAATGGGAGAAGAAGATGGAGTTGGTTTTCGATTTTCACAACTACTCCGAAATGAAGAAGGTAAAACTTGCCGCTATTGAGTTTACTGATTATGGTATTGTGTGGTGGGATCAGTTGTGCGTCAATAGGAGGTGAAGTGGAGATTTGCCTATCGAGACTTGGGATGACATGAAGAGGGTGATGAGGCGTCGTTTTGTGCCATCTCATTACTACCGGGATCTATACCTTAAGCTTCAAGGTCTTCGATAAGGTTACAAAAGTGTTGATGAATATTATAAAGAGATGGAGATGGCTATGATTCGGGCCAATGTGGAGGAGGATCGGGAGGCAACAATGGCAAGGTTTTTGAATGGGTTGAATTGGGAGATTGCCAACACGGTTGAGCTACATCACTATGTGGAGTTAGAAGACTTGGTGCATATGGCAATGAAGGTTGAGAGGCAACTAAAGAAGGGCAGTACAAGTGCACGTCTGATACCCACCCCACAAAATCCTAGTGCAACACCATGGAGGCCGAATTATCCAAAGAAAGATGAAAGTAACTCCAACCCTAAGGCCAAAGCTGAGCAAAATTCAGCCACTACTTCCACTGCTTCTCAAAGTAAGATACCCACAACCTTGTCTCGTTTTAGTGAAATTAAATGTTTCAAATGTCAAGGAAGAGGTCACATCGCTAGCCAATGCCCAAACAAGAGGGTTATGGTGATTCGGGATAGTGGGGCAATAGATTCTGAAGACGAAGGTGAGCTAGATGACATTCCACCATTGGAGGATGATCTTTTGGGAGATGAAGAGTTTGGGGCCGAGCATGGTGAGATGCTTGGATTAGTTGCTCGGAGAGCATTGAACTTGCACGCTAAGGTGGAGAAAGAAGAAGTGCAATGGGAGAACATCTTTTACACTCGTTGTCATGTGAAGGACAAGGTATGTAGTGTTATTATTGATGGTGGTAGTTGCACTAACGTTGCTAGTTCTTCCATGGTTGAGAAGCTAGGACTTTCAACACTCAAGCACCCCCGTCCATACAAGTTGCAATGGCTGAATGATAGTGGTGAAGTGCGGGTTACTAAGCAAGTTGTGGTGCCATTTCGGATTGGGAAATATGAGGATGAAGTGTTGTGTGATGTGGTACCCATGCAAGCGGGACATCTCCTTTTAGGATGGCCTTGGCAATTTGATAGACGTGTGCAACATGATGGCTTCACCAACAAGCACTCCTTCACTTTTCAACAACGAACCATCACTCTAGCTCCAATGACACCGAAACAGGTTTATGATGATCAAGTGATGATGCAAAAACTAAGTGATCAAAAGAAAATGAGAGATCAAAAGAATTTGAGTGATCACAAGAGAGTGAGTGAAGAGATGAGTAGTGGTGAGAAACAAGAGAGCAAGGATGAATCTAGTGAGAGAGAAAAGAGAGAGATGAATTCAGCAAAAGAGGAAAAATTAGAGGGAAAAAGAAATTTCTATGCAAAAACAAGTGAGGTTAAGCGAGCTTTTCTTGCAAAACGGCTGATGATTGTACTTATGTACAAGGAGGCCCTTTTAAACACTAACCAACTTGACCCTTCATTGCCTAGTGTTGTTGTTTTTATTTTGCAGGAGTTCGAGGATGTGTTTCCTGAGGAGGTACCACATGGCTTACCCCTTATCCGTGGAATAGAACACCAAATTGACTTTGTTCCCGGTGCTTCAATTCCAAACCGAACGGCCTATAGGAGTAATCCGGAGGAAACAAAGGAACTCCAAAGGCAAGTTAAAGAGTTGATGGAGAAAAGGTACTTGAGAGAAAGCATGAGTCCTTGCGCAGTTCCGGTGATTCTAGTTCCTAAGAAGGATGGTACATGGAGGATGTGTATTGATTGCCGAGCCATCAACAACATAACGGTAAAGTATCGACACCCCATCCCTCGTTTAGATGATATGTTAGATGAGTTGCATGGATCTTGCGTGTTCTCAAAAATTGATCCTAAGAGTGGGTATTATCAAATCCGAATGAAAGAAGGCGATGAATGGAAAACGGCATTTAAAACTAAACATGGTTTATATGAATGGTTAGTCATGCCATTTGGCTTAACTAATGCACCTAGTACTTTCATGCGTTTAATGAATCATGTTTTACGAACTTTCATTGGAAAATTCGTTGTTGTTTATTTTGATGATATTTTGATTTATAGTAAGAATTTGCATGATCATGCTTCGCATTTGCAATTGTTTTTGGGTGTCCTTAGGAAAGAGAAATTGTATGCTAACCTCAAGAAATGTACCTTTTGCAACAATGAACTTGTTTTCCTAGGATTTGTTGTGAGTGCTACAAGTATTGAGGTTGATGAAGAAAAGATCAAAGCCATCCAAGAGTGGCTGACCCCATCAAGTGTGAGTCACGTTCGCAGCTTTCATGGACTTGCTAGCTTCTATAGGAGATTCATGAAAGAGTTTTGTACCATTGTGGCACCCCTTACTGAAGTTATCAAGAAGAATGTTGCATTCAAATGGGGGGTAACACAAGAGGAAGCATTTCAGCTTATGAAACATAAACTAACTCATGCTCCCTTACTTGCTTTACCTAACTTTGCTAATACTTTTGAAATAGAATGTGATGCCTCTGGTGTAGGTATTGGTGCTGTACTCATGCAAGATGGTCTTTTTCAAGTGCTTGAGCGGATCAATGACAATGCCTACCGCCTTGATTTACCGAGTGAGTATAATGTTAGTGCTACTTTTAATGTGACTGACTTAAGTCCTTTTGATGTAGGTGACGATTTGAGGACAAATCCTTCTCAAGAGGGGGGGAATGATGTGGACATTAAGGCTAAGGATCCAATTTAAGTCCCAATAGGACCAATGACGAGGGCTCGAGCTAGAAGATTTAAAGAGGAGCTTAGTAACTCGGCATGGAGAATTCTACAATAGGAAGAGAGTGTGATCACTACTGATGGTGAACAAAAGCTGGTGATCCTACTCATCCAAGCCGATTCCACTTAGACGCTTGATGAAGATTTGGTTGTCATTTGTTTTTGAGTTTAATATGTGAACTAGAGTCTTTTTGTAATTCACTACAGCAAAATAGGCCTTTGCCGGCGTTTTTTTAATCTTTTACGGCGTTTTAAAACGCCAGAAATTTATGTGGCGGCGTTTCCATAAAGCGTCAGCGAAGACGCCGGCAATACCTGTGTCGTTAAAGGGCCGGCGTTTTACTTGTAAACGCCACCAAATCAGCGGCATTTATACTAACAACGCCGCCAATAATACTGAGATCAATTTGGTTTATGGCTTACCTATGCCGGCATTTTACAATTAAACGCCGCTAATGTGCGAAGCTTTACCGGCGTTTGTTTGTAAAAACGCCACCAATTTATGGCGCTTTTCCAAACACCCCCGCAATTTATACCGGCATTTTACAGAGAATCGCCGGCATGTTTGCCGACAGCTGTTAGGGTAAACGCCGCGAAAAGGTGTTGCCAATTAGATTTATATTGGCGGCGATGGTGTGTAAACGCCGGCAAGCAAGCCCCCGTATGAATTTGGTTCTTTTGTTTTTCCGTGGCGTTTTTGAAACGCCACGAATTTTCGTTAATTTTAGTATATTATAATCCTTTTTTTTTTTGCCCTATTTTACACCTGAACCCTGAATTCATCACTAGGATGTAATAATACATAAAACCATTCACAACCAGAACTTTTTAAACATACATCTAACTGCATTTGTTAGAGTACTAATAAAACCAATACATAACCATTAATAAACCAATGTGCAAACATATCATTTATAAACCAATGTGCAAATCATGAACACCATTCAGTACCACAACTTTGTAACAAACCATGACATAAAATTGTCAACAAAATTTTAAACAAGCAAACTATCAACATTCACAAGTATTACATCAGCAAAAGTTGTGAAAATATATGAAAAAAAAACCATGTCCCCATTCTTCAACCTAGTTGTGCATCAATAAGATTGAGGTGGATGAATCTGCAAATACAATTGAAGGAATTAGCATATAATTATAGATGTAATAATATTTTCAAATTCTAATTACCTGAAATCATCAAGTAGAGCCGGCTATGTTAGGTTCAGGAATCTCAGGGTCAGAAGTTTGATTCTACAATAATTAGTATTAAAAGGTCAGAATGTAGAGATGAAGATTGTAATAATTCTTTAGCTTGAAATACCTGAGATTGCGAAGTTGAGGCACCTATGTTAGGGAGGGGAAAACTAACACTAGGGAACTGATTTTGCAAGAAAGTAAGAAGAGCATTGTACTGACTACGTTCTTGCTCACGCTCTCTTTCCATCTTTATGAATCTCTGCTCGATGTGATTGTATCGATCTACGCACTCGGCATGACCGATTGATGCTGTGCTATTGAGGCCACTTGAATTTCCATAATGACTTGTAGGCGTTGGCCCCAATCCAAGTCCTCATACTCGGCCATGTCGTTCTTTTCCAATTACTTGAGTCAAAATTTGAGTTTCAACCATCTCCGCATCGCCATCCCCATCCATTGCTTCATATTCAGCTAGCTTTTCATTTGCCTTTTCCTAGAATATTCAAGAAAAAATTGTGTAACAAAAATTTTGATTTCAAAGGAAACTAACATAATGAATAATATTTGAGAAAATATTACTACCATAATTGATTGAGTTTCTACATTCACGTGCGATCCATCTTTTTTTGTATGAGTTGCTTTGAAAAACTCAAGCCGTCCTATTTTCCTTCCAGTATTAAGCTCCTAATTCACCAAAACAACAGAAACATAGCAAACCAAAATTAAAAAAAATCAGAACATTATTGAAATCTACTTTGCAAAAAAAAATCAGAAATTGTTGCTTTGATAAATGCCGACGATCGTCACGGAAGTTAAAAAAAAATATAATTCATTCACTCAAGGAGAGTCCATGAATTTCAGTAAGTAAAAATATGAAAATTTGCACAAATTCCATTTAGCGAAGTCACATGCAACTGTTCAATCTTCAACCATCTCCAATTCAAATTAACCAACAACTAATCAACCAAACACAAGGAATTTGTACCACATGATTGAAAGAAAATGTGAGAAAATCAGAAAATCACCAACACATTAACAAGAACAACAATCAAGAAAATTGCAGCAAACAGTGTATTCAACAGCAGATCATAAACAATAACAATTGATCATTATAAACAATGAAATGAACTTCGCATAAATCAAAAATTGCTTTAGAGATATAGAGATATAGAGATATAACAAACCTAAAACAAATTAGAAATCAAATAAAACTGAATTTGGAAAACATCACATTTTCTTACCATTTCCTTTTGTTTTCTAGCAAAACTTTTTGAACTAGATGTGTGTGTATATTTTTGTTGTTTTCTAGATGCAATCCCAACTTGTTCAGATTCCTGTAGAATAACATGTATATTAAATGATACATAAGTAAGACATCACAATTTTAATATGGAAATGGACGAAAATTAGTCTAACCTCCCCTTTCTCCGAATACCAAAAATCAACTAACTGTTCCCATTGCCATCGAATAGTCCCTTCTGGATGCTTGTCCTTGTTGGCCTGCAGTCCATCTTCTCTTTTGAAATATCTTTTCTTCAAATCATGTTTGTAATCTCTCCATTTCTTTCCCAAAGACTTAAGCACATAATCTTTTGGAATTTCGAGAACAAACCGCATCTATATGTCCAAACCATGAATAATTTGAGCTATAAATTAGAATCCTAATAACAATTACTTGATGAAAATCATAAGGTAAATGTAATTATGACGTAATACCTCTACGAAGTTTAGTAATTCCTCCTTTAATGTTTTTGGCACTTTATGCCAACTCTCATATTGGATTCCAATCCTCTGACTAGATCGAGCAACCATTCCTAAAAATGAAGATAATAATTGTGCCTCCACCCTAATTGGTTGCCCTATAGGGTTTGCACTAACAAAAACTTTCTCCTGTGGAGGTAATGCCCATAACTCCTTCAAAGTTGTAAGTCCTCTTTTTTTGACTTGTCCTACTTTATCAACTAAAGATTTAATGTGCCCACTAGTTAGTTACAATATTTTGACCAACTTATTCAAAGCTAAAGCTGAAATTCAACATTCCAAGTACCTGCATTTACATTAACCGCTCTAGTTGGTGCTTGTACATTACCCAACCTGTTGTCATTTTCTTGGTTTGCATCGTCGGCATTGTGATTTGAATCAGTTGAAGATGAATGATTTGAGCTGCGAGGTTGAGTACAAGGTAATGGAGAAGATTTCTTAGGAACTTGATTTGAAGTAGGATCATTGGTAGGATCATTGGTATTGGATTCAGACCGGATCAATTTCATGCCCTTTAATTTTAATTTTGGCATCTTGATGTTCTCTGCATCATACCAAACAACTCAAAATAAGATATGTGAGTAATTGAAGAATGTTGAAAAGCTTATCAAAACTTTTAATTCAGTTTTATACATGTGCAAGAACATTGTACTAATTCAATCTAGTGATTATTAACATATATTAAAACTGTAATGGAACTTACTGAGAAATAGTCACTTTGGCAGTTTATGGTTGTCACACCCTTTCTTCAGATAATCTTGTTCCAATGAAAGCTGTACAACATATATAATAAGCAATTAGCCAATCAATTTAAAAAAGTATACATTGAAGCGCATACGAAATCATATTGTTAATGGAGATTGATTGTCAAATATGAAACACAAAAAAAAAATGTGCAAAAGATTGCTCATGTAAAATCATTACAAGTATAAGAAAATATTATTGCATGTCATAATTCATAAAGGTCCTCCTCAACATCTTCACGGGCCCACTGGAAATCATCATCAGTATTCAAGACACTCTCATGAGTGGAAGGAAAACATTCAGATCGAGGCCCAATATTTGAAATTTCGTCGCCCATGTCATACACCCCTCTCGGTTGATTACGTATCACAATAAACCAACCAGGATCTTTTGGATCTTCTGAGTAAAAGACTTGCTTCACCTGTGACGAAAACACATATGGCTCATCAAGGATATGTTCACCCGTGTGAATTGGACGGGAGAAATTAACCATTGTAAATCCATATCTATCAGTTTTCATTCCCCTACTATTGTTCACATCAGCCCAATCACATCGGAACAACACAACCTTGAACTTATTAGAATAGTCTAACTCAATTATTTCGTTCAATATCCCATAGTAGTCAACATTTCCTTCAGAAGGATTAGCATCCCTAGCACTAGCATAGCTCATTGTTGAAGAGGTGACAAGGCATCCAGAATTTTGAGTTCTCCTAAATCTCTCTCGCGATTTAGTATGAAATCGAAATCCATTAATAATAAGCCCTTTAAATCTCTTAACAATTCTACTTGGACCTTGTGCAAGAAATTTAACTTCGTCGGTCACCTCTCTTCCATTGGAAACCTATATGAGTTACATGGTTATAATAAATGACGAAATAAGATAGATTTACGGAAAATATATCAAGTTATAAAATTTTCTCATTGCTTACAGTTTCACCCAACCAGTCATGAAAAGTTTCTGTAAATTTCCTATCAACATCACGAGCATTTGAACGTCGACCACGTATTTGATCCTTCAATATGTTTCTATACTCACTGCAAGTAATAATAATTAATGGTAAAAAACTATAACTCGCCCTATAAGAAACTCACAATGTTTAACTTACATCTGGAGTGGTTCAATAGCATCATGGTGTAATAGCACATAACGATGTGCTTGTGCCCATTGCCTATCATCGAACACCGCCACATCTACTTTCCCTATTAGTTGTCCAACACTTTCAAATAAATAAGAATTCACAAGTACCTCATCGAACACTTGTGTTAAATTTCTTGTAGGTCTTTCAAATATTGTTTCAACATCAACCAAGTACCTAGAACAAAAGGTTACACATTCCTCTGCCAAATATCCTTCAGCAATGGACCCTTCAGGAAATCGTTTATTCCGCACATAAGATTTTAACTTCAGCAAAAACCTATAAAAAATTAGTTGAAATTTTAAGCCTAAATAACTTTTCTTGATAAAATGTAATAACAAATTGTCTTCTGATGGAAATAATACCGTTCTATTGGATACATCCACTGATAATAAACAGGTCCACCGAGTTTGGCTTCCAAAGGGAGATGGATGAGTAAGTGTACCATTATAGTAAAGAACGAAGGTGGGAAAATTTTTTCTAATTGACACAAATTTATTGCTGCACGATATTGAAGTTTGTCAAGATCTTCCACCCTAAGAACTTTACCGCCAAGAATTTTGAATATGTTACAAAGCTCTGAAATAGTTTGAGTCACTTACTTTGACATGGATGACCGCAAAGCAATTGGAAGCAAATCATGCAGCAATATGTGATAATCGTGTGATTTTAAAGATTGGAGTTTCATTCCTTTTGATTCGCACATTTCGATATATTTGAAGAATAAGCATCTGGGACTTTTATATTCTTCAACACTTGACAGAACACATCCTTTTCTATTTTTGTCATGGAAAAAAAAGCGGGTGGTAGTTTTGTTTTTCCATTACAAAGATATTCGGGATGGAGCTCTCGACGAATTCCCATCTCAACCAAATCAAGTCTGCATTTTAGATTATCTTTTGATTTCCCATCAACATTAAGAACAGTTCCAATAATATTTTCACAGATATTCTTCTCAATGTGCATCACATCAAGGTTATGGCGCAGTAAATTGTGCTCCCAATAGGGTAAATCAAAAAAGATGCTTTTCTTCTTCCACAAACCAGCTTCATTCGAATCTTCTTCCTCTAATTCATCTTTATCATTGTCTACATCAACATTGGAGACTTGTCATTGTCTTTTCTTCAATTTAGTACCACTCTTGGATTTTTTTTATTTATTTTTACTTATTTTTCCATAAGTAAATTTCACATCTTTTAACATTGATAAAATATCAGCCCTAGTAGTAGATGAAGGAGGTCCACGCATCTCGAGAGTACCATCAAACAGATGTTTTTGGGTTCTATATGGATGGTTATATTCTAACCACCGTCGATGTGCCATGTAACAAAACTTCTGCCCATTAGATAACCATTTTGAAGAAGTTTCTGTAGCACAACAAGGACAAGCATACCTTCCCTTAGTGCTCCAACCTGATAAATTTGCATATGCAGGGAAATCATTGATGGTCCATAATAAAGCAGCCCGCATATAGAAATTCCTTCTAACTGATGCATCGTGCATTTCAATGCCAATCCACAGCTGCTTTACTCTTTAATAAGAGGCTGCAAATAGATGTCAATATCGTTGCCAGGACCTTTCTCTCCAGGAATAATCATTGATAAGAAGAACGAAGGTTGTTTCATTCCAATCCACGGTGGTAAATTATATGGAATCAACACTACTGGTCATGTACTGTAGGAAGTGCTTAATAACTTGAATGGATTAAAACCATCAGAAGAAAGACCGAGCCTAATATTTTGAGGATCTGAGGCAAAGTCGGGATATTTTGCATCAAATGATTTCCATGCCTCAGCATCAGCAGGGTGCCTTAACTGGCCATCATTTGTTCGACCATTAGCATGCCATATCATATCTGCTGAAGTCTTAGATGACATGAAAATCCTCTGTAGTCTTGGTATTAGAGGAAAATAACGTAAAACCTTCGCAGGTCTCTTACCAAGCACTTCACCATCATTATCCAAACTCTGAGTAGAATTAGTGGATGCCCAACGAGAATGACCACACACATTGCAAGACTGTTGATTTTCATTGTGCTCCCAATATAGCATGCAGTCATTAGGACAACTATGAATTTTTTCATACCCAAGTCCCAAGTCCTTGATGACCTTTTTTTTTACGCACGACTACTTTCAGGAATAGTGGCTGATGGAAAAAATTCTTTCAAAAATTCAATCAAGTAGTCAAGCCCTTTCCCAGTCATCCCACACATGCATTTCAAATGGAAAGGCTAATACAAAAATATAATCTAGAATGCTTTGATCCCTCGTAAAGTTTCTCATTCATATCTTCGAGCAACTTGTAAAACTTTGATGCTTCTTTCGAAGGTTGTTCATCAGCTACTCCTACATTAGGTTCACCTTGAACAGTCGCATCAACATTAATTTCAGCACTACGACATGGTAAACCTTGCGAATCATCTTCACGCATGTTAAAAGCATCCCTCAACAATTCTTCCATGCTATCCTTTCTGGTATGAGAAGATTGTCCATGATAATTAGAGCTAGATGGACCCGCCAATGTATTTGTCGAATTCGTGGTAGATGCCGGTACGTGCTCTCCATGGAAAAACCAACATGTGTAGGCTTGTAGAATTCCATCACAAATTAAATGTTCAATTACTATTTCACGCGTTTGCCAATGAACATTCGCACAATTTATGCAAGGGCATACAATCATATCATCATGACTCGAGTTAGAAAATGCGAAATTGAGAAATTCTTCAACTCCATCAAGATATTCTTGACTCAATCTTGACTTATCCATCCAACTCTTATCCATTTCTGCTTAATATATTATGAAATTAATTAGATTTCCAATAAACTATAACATAATTCATCTAAAAATTATTCATATTAATTGAACACATTATTTTTTTCTTCTCAAGTTGATGGTTATTAATTGTCGTTCAAGATAAAATACATGTATTTATTTATTTATTTTCCTTATCAGAAATTGTCTATTGTGTCAAGTCCTATTTCAGCTTTAAGAGTCAAAAAGAACACACTCAACAGCTGCAAAGAACACAACACAAATGCCAAATGAAGGATGTACAAAAAATGCAATTAATTTAATCTGCAATAACACCATTTAGGACATGCGATTACATACATTTACATTCATGGTTGGTTCATGAATAGATTTCTACAGAAATATGTATTAAAAATATTTAAATCAAACTTTGCAGTACAATTCTATACACTAGAAGGCATGTGTTTAAAGACTTTTAAGACATTGTTACCCACACAGCAGGCCACTTGTTACTATGGCAAACCAAGGATGTTTGTATGATGCTTGAAAGAACTTCGATAAAATAAGTATAAACTTTCGCACACTTCCAACTTCGATAAAATAAGTATAAACTTCGATAAAATATGTATTAAAAATATTTAAATCAACTGATGTTTGTAAAAGAAAAACTATAAATTAAAGGAACAGATGTTGAGATCTTACTTAAGAATTTCAAGAAGGTCACCAAAAGCCCACAATGAACGGAATCTTGTCTCGTTAACTCCTTGGTGAGTTCAAGCTGCTGCTGGAACAATTCAACCCGCAACAAGTAAAAAACTGAGAACTTCCCTTTATTCATTTCATGACCTGATGTATAATTTGGTAAAGGAACCAGACAAATAATTTAAAAGCGGGATATTATATTGGAATATCTATTTTCCTTCATCACAACTAGGGATATTATGTTGGATATTATGTTGGAACTCTAGGGATCACAACTAGATAAATAAATAAATAAATCAGCAGACAAAACTTGAATGGAAGTCCACCAAAATTTGGTTCAGCAGGATATTTAGATGGAATTACCAGACAACTTTCAGCACAAAATAAAAGCATGATCTCAGACATTTACCAAAGTAGTCAAGAATTAGTGCATTCCTAAATGAAGTTGGTATCTGCTGAAAGTCCAGGCTTGCTGATAGTTGCAAATAAACTTCACATTTGTTAATCCAGAAACTGTTCAAATCATGTAAAGCAAAAGGTAAAAGCATGTGACAAAGAACAAATTAAATGTTTGGTTTGTATAGAACTTCAAATTCATCAAACTTTGGTTTGTATAGTCTCCAAATAATCAAATAATTCACAATTAAGTATGAATTACTGAAATGATTCATATAAGTAAAAGAAAAAGAGATTCAGATCCTTCATAATGAAGAGAAAGCATAGATTCCAATTAAGTTGGGGATTCTAATCCATATAAGTAAAAAGAAATGAGTTCCTAAAAGATTTTTTTTTTTTAAAAAAAAAGGGACAGAAAGAAAGGATCTAGAGTTCTTATCACAAAACCAAAAAAAAAAATTACAGAAATGAAATCAGATCACCACAAGATTAGCAAAGTTGATTACTTCAAATTACTTTCTAAAGAACATGTGCACAACAGAAAAAAGAAATTGAATAAAAGGTAAATAGACAGGAAATATTGTTAAAACAAAAAAAAAAAGATCACTATTCATAAAGTAATATGGAATATATATAGACATTTCATATCAATAAAAGAAATTAATGTTTCATCGGGGATCTTCTTAGTCTTTAATTACTTGACAATATGGTACGTTGAAGGTTGCCATTTAAGTGAAGACCTTGCAAAAACTTTAGATTGCTACTTATTTTAATTTGTTTTCTGAAAAGAATTCTAAGGTTGATTCTTGATATTAAGAGTAATTAATAAGTTTAATAAACTTATTCAAATATATCGAGTCAAGTCATTATTTCTGGATTGGCAGTTTGAAAATTATGATAAAGAATACCTAGTAGGTGCAGTGATACCGAAGAAGCAGCAGCAGGCGAGGCTCCTGCAGAATTCTGATCTTCAGCTGCCAGTTAAGTACTTCTCACCTGCCGAGTTTGTGGACTGCGATAAGACGCTGAAGGAATGAACCCTGCCTGACAAGATGCCTGATAAGAAGTAAGCATTCAATCTCACATCAGGAAGCATATCGGGTGGTTAATTATTCATCACCTTTTCTAATTGCAGCTGCAACGATAATCAGTCTGAGGAGAATGAAAACACGGGCTTGCTACGAGCTCTGCAATTATCACAAACACGAGCAAGAGAAGCAGAGAAAAAAGCATCAATGGAAAGTGCGAGAAACAAACAGATGACAGATATGATCTTCAAGGAGTCCATGAAGCTCTATGCTCATAGTCAGTGGGATGAAGTTGCTTGACATTTAGATCTCAATGCTAAACAAGAGGTCACATACATGTAATGAAATTCCAGTGGAAGCAGACATACCTCTGACCGCTTGGTGCTTGACTTTAGCCCTGTGCATCGGCATTGCTGGAGTTGGCTTCACATTTGGTTGATGCCTGTTTTGATTCATACCTTTGTACAGAAATGAAATATTACATTAGAAAGAAGATGCAAGTTTGAATTGTTTTTGAGAATCTATAAATCTATATAGATGATGATAAGGTTATAATGTCAATTCATGCCTCTTCAGAAGTACAAACAAGGCTTTCTTTGACTACCCTAAATATAAACTGGTATTAAATATATATATATATATATATATATATATATATATATATATATATATATATATATATTCATTAGAAGTTATGCCCATAACTGGCTCAAACAATGGTTGGATATTCAAAATTGATATGGTCATAGCACCCTCCACTGCTCCTGAACCACTTCATACAATGGTTGGATGTTCAAAACTGACACTCACAAAATCAGTTTGACACTATAGGAATACTAGTAAACAACAACAACAACAACAACAACAACAACAACATTCAAATGTTAACAAGATCTCTTATATATCACAGCAAGCATTTGAAGTAAGATTTGTACACAATAGCATCCAATAGATAGAGTTCATGGCCATGAAAAAATTATGAAGCAAATCCAAACCTGGAAAGAATAACTTCTGGAATCCAACCCATCTTCTCAAGTTTGTGAGCAACACTCATAGCATCTCTTCTTTTGGGTTTACTCAATGGCCGCTCATGATCTACATAAATGGAAAACCAAAAACGAAAAGCAAAAACATCAACAATCTATATTGATTCTCCCCTGTTTACAAGACAAGAATTTCTCTAACAACGAAAGAGAAGAAGCAACGGAGAGCTATATCCGTGACACGAGAGCCGACGAAGGTGCTCTCGGCGTGGCGGAGGAGAATAAGGCGGCGACGGATCAGCGGCAAGGCAACACTGGAGAGCTCATCGAGCTATATCCGTGACACGAGAGCCGACGAAGGTGCTCTCGGCGTGGCGGAGGAGAATAAGGCGGCGACGGATCAGCGGCAAGGCAACACTGGAGAGCTCGTCGGAGGCCTTGGTGCCGGCGGTGGCGACGGAGGTCGACCGGGCGGGGAAGCGATTGCTAGGGTTAGGGTTTGTTGGAGATTTGGGGAATGAGAAGCTGGCGGTAGCGGGGTTAGAGCAGCAACAATAAGATTTGATGGATTAATTCAAGAGTTCGTCACCAATAAGTTATAAAGTTACTGTAAAAGATTAAGTTTTTGCAAATATGTATATATATTATTTTTGTATACATTCCTGGCGTTTGTGCAAATGAACTCCACTAATAAACCTTCTCATACTGGCGTTTAGTCCCTAAAATGCCGTTCAAATGAAAGAACAATGGCGTTTTCACACACACACACTAGCAAATAAGCATGGATATATTATAGTTCTTAACGCACAGCACTATCCCGGCATTTATTTACAAAATGCCCCTAAAATACAACTACTGGTGGCGTTTGACTAAAAAACGCCACCATCGGCCAAAAGGTTTTCGCGCCAAGGTGGATCATTGTTCGCGCGCAGGAATATTGGCGGCGTTTTTATATAACACGCCGCTATCTATCTCATAATAGTGGCGTTTAACGCACAAACGCCGCTAAAATATAACTATTGCTGGCGTTTTACTAGAAAACGCCACCATAGGCCGCAAGTTTTTCGCACAAGTGGATAATTTGTTCGTGCCTATGAATTTTCACGGCGTTTTACACATAAAACGCCACTATATATCTCATTGTATTGGCGTTTAATGCCAAACGCCGCGAAAAACATTCATCCATTGCAGTGCCTAACTTTTACCGGCTTTGTATGCACTAAACGCCGGCAATGGAGCGGCGTTTCTATAAAATGCCGCGAGAGAATCGCCGCTAAAGGTCAATTTTGCTGTAGTGATTGTTTAGTCTTGTTGGGCTTTGTGGGCCTTTGGGCTAAAGTTACTCTTTTGTTGGTTGTTTACTTTTTTTTTATCTTTAAGGGTAATTTTGAACTTTTACTTCTTAGAAGTTCTCTAGGGTTTTGGGCTATATATATAGCCCCTTGTAGCAGCCAAAAAACACAACTTTGATCTATGAGTATTTGTGAGGTTTTCTTGTTGTGTTCTTGAAGAAACTTTTTAAGAACTTATCAAGGGTTTTCCTTGTGGCGTTCAAACCGACTTATCAATTGGATTTTCATCTCCTTTTGTGGCGTCATCCTTATACCAAGGTTCGTGTTTCGCTAAGCATTGGGTTGAGGTTTTCCATCCCTTCTTATCGAATCCTTGGCTTTTCTTCTTCTTGCCAAATTTGTTTCGGGTTTCATCACAATCGTTGGCGAGGTTCGTATCATATTGGAGAAGCTTTTGCAAAAAAAATTTATTAAGGTTTTTTTTTTAATGCAAATTCTTTTAAAATTAGATGAAGGTTTTCTGTACTTTATCACCGTGTTTATATAAATAGTTATTGTCATTTATTTTAATTTATTTCAACTACTAATTGACATATAAATCAAAATATCGGTGATGATGTGGTAGATGTGGCCATTTTGAACCGAAATTATGGAACCAAACCGGAAACAAACTACCAAAAATCGAAACCGGAACTGAACCACAAAACCGTAACCGTCCTAAAACCAGAACTAGAACTTTCATATAAGGTTCGGTTCCGGTTTTAAAATTTAAAAATAGTGAAACCGGCAGTTCAACCGCCGGTTCTACTTGAATCAAGAGATTCAAAATATCAAATTTCTTAATTACATATATATTATTATATTATATAAAATATTGTTATGACTCAATAATTCTGATTTCTGAGGAGTTTCTTCTGAAATGGGATGGAATCACTGTGACTTTCTTTGCTCATTAGACGGTGAAGGTGAACAACATAGCCATGCACATAGCAGAGAAGGGAATGGGCAAACCAGTTGTCATCATGCTCCATGACTTCCAGGAGCTAAGATACTCATGACGTCACTAAATCAACGACCTCACCAACAAAGGCTGCCACGCTGTCGCCGGACCCAATTTAACCTTTAAACTAGAACTATGGAACCGAACTGAAGCCGAACCACCAAAAATCTTGCGTAGGTGGTTTGGCTCCGGTTGAAAGCTTTTTGGAACTTGAACCAGTGGTTCAGGAACCAAAACCGGCGGTTCCTGAACCGTGGCCATGTCTAGATGGGGGCTAGGTAGCCTCGATCATGGCAAACCACCCTCCAAAATATGCACTAGTGATGGCTCCAGAATATTTTTAAAATAAAATAATCACTATGGTTACCTAATGTCTAGTTTAGGTTCGACTAATTATTGCCTTGATTATGGCCGTTGTGAAATATTTTGATAAAAGTGTAAAAAGTTTTTCACCACCATTATCATTGGTAGACTATATCATAATGCATTTTAAATTTAAATATTGAACAAAATCAATGAAATAATTATATATTTGAATTATTTTTCATAAGGATGAGCATGAATAAGATAAGTCTATGGTTGAAAAACCAGACAAGAGGTAAGAGATAAAAAGTATAATTATAATTTTATAAAAAATTAATAATTTTTTAAATATGAATTATCACGGACTTATAAATTAGTTGAAAATGTCAACAGTTTCCTTGGTGACACTACACCAAAAAATGGCTTTTGAGGCGGTTTTCAAGCCCTATAGAGGCGGTTTTAACCGCTTCTATAGCTATAGCGTTGGTTTTTACACCCGCCTCTAAACCGCCTCGTATCAAGCAGGCTCTACACTTTAGAGCCGGTTTGTACCAACCGTGGGGGTAATTTTTATTTATCGAAGCGGTTTTTAATAATTATCGTAGAGACGGTTATAACCGCCTCTCTAGCTAATAATTTCTAATACCCTACCAATAGCATAGAGGCGGTTATAACCGCCTCTATAACTAATAATTTCTTATACCTTACCAATAGCTTAGAGGCGGTTATAACCACCTCTACAAATAATTTCTTTTTAGTTAATTTGAATTTGAATTTATTTTTCTACTAATAATAAATATGTTTAACCTGTAAATAAAAAACATGAATATTTTAATACATTTAAAAGTATTATAAATTCAAATTCATTGACATTTATTAAGAAATAATGAGCTCAAGTGTAATGTATTTTGATTAATAACAAAATATAAAGAGTTCTACACTATTTGTCTACTTTTATTACAAAATATTTTTTACACAAAGTAAAAAGCTTCATGTATCCTCTTGATCTTCAACCCTCTTGAGAATTCTCCTACATATGTAAACAAACATTATTAAATAAAGTGCTATAATTGTAATTAAAATCAAATAAAAAACTATTAAATGCTAAATTATAAAATCCATACCTTATTGTAATTAAACTTAATAATATATAAAAAGCCCATCCTTGATGCATGCCACAAAAATGATCAAAATTTAGGCCGAATAATATGCGATTCCATTAATATAAGACACTAACATCAAAATACCGCATGTTTCCATATTGTCAAATTTCTCTCAAACAAACAACATTTAACAGTGCACGAAAGAACAATGCTAGATAACCTTAACTAATGCTAGACAACAGTAAGAAAGGTAGGATTAAAACAAAGAAAAATTGCAATAATTAGTCTTTAAGATGAAACCCTAAAAGCAAGCAAAGCATAGGACGCAATGAAATGTGAGCAAAAATCAAATTAGCTCACAATCAAATGCCACAACACATCCATTTTTAAGAATGAATTAAATGAAGAGAACAAAACTAAAGATCAGCGAACAAGAGAAAGTGAAAAAAATAGAAGGTTCTGTAAAAAGGACTAGTAACTTTCTTACCAACAAACAACGGATCTTCAATTCATATCTTTTTAATTTTAACAACAAGACTATTACGTACTAATTCATATCTTCTTAATTTTAACAACAAGACTATTACGTACTAACTCACCACGCAAGAATTTAGTGGAATGTTCCTACTGATAGGAACAAATGGTAGCTACATAAGCAAATTCTTTCAAATCTCCAGCAAAAAGAGATTCATGCAGTAGTACTCTAAATTTCCATTGTAGGTCTTTACAATGGAAAACATATTAACCACCATTGTTGGTTAAATATTGAATATTAGTATTAGCCATAGAATATCATTAATCCAAACAAAACATTAACATGTTCATGTAAACTTTTCACTAATTTAGGAATTGTTTTTTGTAAAATTCAAACCCGCAAAAGAAAAGAAGTATGTACCATGAATTGTTTAAGCCAGACTGGATTGTAGAAGGAATATCTTTAAAAGAAACTACTAACAAAAAGACAAACAAAGTATTCAATCCAACAAGTAATCACTATTAAATCAATTCTTTAAGAGCTTTGGTTTCTTGTTTCACAGTAGAGATTACGTCAAACACTGTTTGGTTGGCTCTCTATTGATTTCTCATTGTTTTCACTCTAATAGACAAATGGAATTAAAAAATTAAATGCAAGAAGATCCACCATCATACTACAAAAATGCAGAATGCTAAAAAATTCCTTTTTATTAATATGGTTCAGAAAGAAACAAAGGCATTAAACTTTGATATAGGCAAATGAATCATCTCATCTGGCCATAAGCTCTACTTACACAGATTGCCCCTTTCTTGTCCTCCAAGGTGCAAGTCCTAGTTGGATCTTTTGGTGTACCCCTGTTATCTATGCATGCTGTGCAGAAGAAGCAAAATGTGGATTCCTTTCAATAAGCAACATGTTTCTAGAACAGAAACCAACTAAATTATCAAATTATTTTACTCACCAATATTAAACACTCGTCTGTAGTCCTTGATATAACCAACAATCCTTTCATCAAAGTCAAATCCAGGGTTTCACACCAGTGAGCCATAACTAAAAACCCAAAGCACCATCTTTAACAACTACCATAATGAGAAAAATATTTAAGATCATCACTGCGCCTCAATTCAGTGAGTATAATAGTAGAACAAACACATATACAAGGGAAGGAAGGTCAAACTACTAAGATCCGATAAGAAAAATAGAGACAAGCCTGTTCTCACCACACTAGCATATAACAAGAGCTAACGAAGAGGAGGTAAAAATAATTGGCATCTTTTTTTGCACTTTCTATTCCTTTCTCTGAAGTAATAACTAACTAGACAAACAAATTATTTGATGAAAAGCTTTTGATTGGAATTATCTGATATGTTAGTCTTTACATAAAATACATCAAAAAAGAAAGGAAATTAAAGAATTAAACAAAACGAACATGACCCCATAATTGATAACAATGCAGATAATTTGGTTATTTGATTATTTAAAAGCTTTTCATCAGATAATTTGGTTATCTAATATGTTATATGAGATTTTTAGATCAAGTTTATTGTTGCTTTATGCTTCATACAGCTGACCTTGTCATTAATTAATTATGAGATAAAACAGCAACAACAAAAATTCGTGATATGGCATGAAAGAGCAAGCAATGCATTAAGAATTTGTTTTTTTCTTTCTTAGACTATTTCCAATGACGAGTACAAGAGCGTGGAGCATCGAGTATTTGCAGTCACTGTTCTAAACATTCAGAGATATGTACAAAGGTATGTATGAGAGTATGTACAAAGGTATGTATGTTAGTATGTCTTACCTTATTTGGAGGTTATTTATTAACCTACAATATATGGCTATAAAAAGTAACAATCTAATGATCCACAATACAACAAACATGCAATAGATCATATATCTTTTATTTCTTTGTTGTGTATGTGATTTGTGTGATATTGGTAAATCCAATGTAGGGTAAGTATAATGAAGAGAAGATATGGGAGGAGATTTATGCATTAAGAACAATTATGGGATACTAAGTGGCTTTGTGCATGTCTTGTGTGGAGGAATCAAAAGAAAAATCTCTTATAAATTCTAACAAGACAAGCAATGGACTCAAGTTTTGGGAATTAAAGTCAAGTTGAGGTTGAACAAGCTTCTATAAGGTAATATTAACTTTAAGCTCAAAGCTACTCAATTTGAAATCAACACCAAACTAAATTAATCTAGTATGATAAATATTGGCCGGTTTACAGGAATATATGTGTAGGGACGAATTAACATCACTCCTTCTGAGCTTTAGTTACCAGATTTGATGATAACATCGACTCCAATCAGGGAGATTTCATCTTCCATCTTAAGGGAAGCATTGGGAGTGTTTTCAATGTCTTTAATCATGTCTCTTGTTTTGGATTTTGTCATGATTTTTTTGGTAATATGAGAGGCTAAACTTTTATTGGTGTCTTGAACTATTGAATTGTTGGATGATTTTTATTTGATTTCCTTTGCTATTGTATTGCCTATTTGAGCTGTTCTTGTGAATTTTCTTTGTTGCTTGATGTTTGTGTTTGCTTGTGTGAAAGCTCCAAATACTTATTTGATTTGCATGATTAGAATTAAAAAATCAATCCTTTATAAATCACATATAAAGGATAGAAATTGACTGGGTATATATATGGTGTCAAACTCTCAAGATTAGGGTTAAACCTAATAGAGGGATTCACAGAGCATCTAATGAAATCCTAGGGAAATTGGTGTCATTGTACATGTGATTAAGGTTTGATCATCCTGGGAAAGGGGTCAACTAAATTAGGAGTTTCCATGGTCCAAGAACACTAAATAATTAATCGGTATAGGACATCATTGCATAGAATCTCGAGAGGATATGTGTTAGAGGTACCATGTTCTCACCATGATTTTCCCCTAGATTTGCCATCATCATTAGTTTATTTCATTGCTTTCTTAGTTTAGAAATTTAGCAACATCACTTGATTGAGCTGGCTAGATAATAGAGGGTGAATTAGTACTAGAAGCACTCCTGTGGATTCCACTACCATACTCTTAGGGCACACTTTACTACTTGAGCAACCTATATATTTGTGGTATTGTATGCATAGCTAGGGTATTCACCATAAGTAAACCATCACAATGCCTTCCTGACATTTTTGTCATGCACAATAAATCCTTAAGTCCTGTATATATATCCCCTCGTAAGGCTAGGATTTGGGGAAAGATTAGGGTTAAAACTGCTAATTAAACATGAAGTAATTTTAAATGTTAATAATATTTTTACATTTAAAATTATATAAAATATATACAAAGCCATTTTAAAAAGAGATTTAAAAATTTTTAAAGAAAAAATAATATGAAAACATAATAAAATTCATCGGGATCTAGTAAATAATTTGTTTTTAGTATATGAAGTCCGTCTATTTTAAAAAATATATATATTTTAATATTGCCCAATCAATTTCTTCACATGAGTATATTAATTAATATGACAGGAAAGTACTAAAAAATCCCTCTAAAGTTTGCAATTTCACAATAAATCCCTCCAAGTTTGCACTTTCCTTGAAGGTCCCTCCTTTATTTGGCTATTCCTTTTGAATCCAATATTGCTCAAACGGTGTTAAACATGGGGTTAAACAACATTAGAAATTATTTGATTACTCCTAAGTGGAGAACCACAAACTCAGGTGGATGAAAATTAATGAAATGATGTTATTGCCTTACGAACAAAAAAAAACCTTTTTACAAAAAACAACCTTGATTATTACTTTATTAATTTTCTTCTCTACAATAACCTTTTCTTATATTGAAAAATGTTGAAATTGCCAGAAAACTATAATTTTTTAATTAAAATCTTATAGTTTGAAATAAAAATTAATATTTTACTATTTTTTAATTGACACTTATTTAAGAATATTTTTTTTTTATCACTCTAATTGTCACTTATTTTTCTAACTTGAGTTATACCTCTCAAGTTAGAAAATTCAAATAAAAGTTTCTTTTAGTTATCAACTAAACTGATATTTCTTTTATTTCCCTTTCAAATTTTGAAATTGTTTGTAAAATTAGTTCACCAACATGATATAAAATTAATAACAACTTGATTTTTTAATTAAAAATTAAAAATAACTATTAAAAAAAACACTCACAATTCTTACTTTAGAATATAATAATGTCAACTAAAATAGATGTCAATATAGCCCTAAAATAATGCCAAGTTTTAGATAATTATGTATATCTATAATCGTTTTTTGTGCTTGCAACAATATTTCTTATAGAGAAAATTAATTATATGTCCTGAAAGTTTCAAAACTTCCCAAACATACCTTCTGACATTGAATTTAAAAAATTAATCATATATATCTACGATTGTTTTTACTTAAGTCTCTTAGCAGTTTGAGAAACGATAAACCGAAAGGCGAGGTGCTGGCTCTGTTACCATACGAGGGTCAAGTCTACAGTGAGGTTCAAAAGAAGCCCAAAATAGGTTTTCTCCCAAAGAAAAAGAACTATGCATGTTTCGGTTGGCTGAACTAAATTCATCAAGCGACCATCTCGATCTACCTGAACACCCATTTTGATAGGTAATTTTTCTCTCTATATGGTATAGTTTTTTTATATTAATCAGAGTTTATGAAACATCTGTGTATTATTATCCTTTCATATGTAGGTTTAACATTTCCTATTTAAACATTAGGTTTTCATGTGTATATTTAACGATTCATGTGTAACAAATAACTTTCAAGTGTATAACATCATTTTCATGTGTAAAATATGTGTTTTATGTATATTCTTATTGACTCTTGTGCAATGATGTCATACAGTTTAGTCATTTGGAGGGATGAGTACGACTATACGACTGGCGCCCATGTGCAACTTCGGTGTAAAGGAAAGTATACCACGGTAGGCTACATGAAAAGGTGCATCATTGCCTTGATCATCTAGTTCTATGAGGTGACGAACAATGTGAAAAAAGTGTGATTGGGACATTCACCTCATATAATGTGTAACGGGGAGACCAGTTTTATAAAGGCAGCATCTATGTGTCTGTTATTGAAGTCACTCAAAGTAAAACAGGGAAGTGTTTCATCTTTCTGTGCGAAATGTTTGCTAATTTTGTATAATGAGTTGTTTCATGTGTATTATAATAGTTTCATGTGTATAATACCCAGTATCTATATAATATATAAGCTTCATGTGTAGAATCCTTGCTTCCTGTGTATATTTCTAGCGTCTTGTGTAGAATCCTTGCTTCTTGTGTATAAAATGTAATTAATGTGTAGTGTTTTATTTTTATGTGTATATTATAGATTAACTGTATATAATATGCTAATGACATTGTATTTGCTGTGTGTTTGCTTTGTAGTTCTTAAAACTTGTGCCAGCTAGTGACAAAAAGAATTGTTGATGGTTAGGAGACTGACAGGAAAAAAGACAAAGCCAGTCAAGACACTGCCACTGCCACTGCCATCGAGGATGTGGAAGATGCTGAACGGAGGAAGAACAAGGTCAGGCAAGAGACTACCACTATTGCAAACAACGAGACCATAGTTGACTTAAACGCTTTTCTAGATATAACTGTGGAGGGTTCTGAAAATGCTGACAAGGAAGCTGTTGCAAACGATGAATCCACTTCAAAATAGTCATAATGTTGATGCATTCCATATTCATGTGAATAATAACATTTTGATAACTTCAGTTTCCATATATGTACTTGTATTTTTTTTTTTGTTCTTTGTGAATGAAAACATTGCTCATGTAGTTAATAACAAAATCGGCCTTAAATAAGAAATGTACACAGAAAATAATGCAGATCAACATAATTTATTAAACAAGAAAAGTTAAAGATACACAGGAAACATAAATAATACACACGAATCCGATATAACACATTGGCAACAGATAGAATACACAACAAACTAAAGCACTACATAGGAAGCCAGATTTCTACACAGGAAACGAAAATAATATATAGTACTCCGAATATATACACCGGAAACAAATTTAATACACAAGTAAAAAGAAAACTACACAACAACAACAACAAAACATACATAGTTCATGCTTATATTAGACATAAACTAAACATGGAAACAGTTAAAACAAATAAATTACGCTACCGTTATGGATAGAATGTTTAGTCCATTATGACTTCATTACATGATCTACTATTATAACCAGCTTGATGGCACTAGCTACAATGTAAATAGCAGACATCGAAAGCTTGTGACTTGATTCTCTTCCTTCTTGGATGATCGAGCCTTCTCTTTTATTAGTGGCCGAATTCATAGCTCATGCTTGTTGTCAGATGGCTTGTCACTGTCAGAAATTGAGGATATTGGGTTGGTATACGTCTGATGATACTATTCGACTTTGAAGTAATCGTCTACGTTAGAATGGACATTTGTGTATGTTTGCATGATCGCTGTATATGCATGCTTGTACAGTAGGCCATGTACTTCCCATTTTCTGCAGGAACAACCCCGAAACTGGATGACATGTATGGTATGTCAAAAACACTATATAATGGTCATTCTTTTAGTTTCTGCATGACATGTTCAAAAAACCACTTCTTGCTTGCTTCTTGATGAGTTGTCGTACCGATGCCTCCACCGCAAATGTGAGTTGCTTGAATTGTCTCCCGTCAGAACGTGCTTACATTTCCCTCTTTCGAAGCATGCACTCACCATTGGCATTCTGAAGTAGCGCAACTTACAATCACCCAGATTTTATCATTTTCTATAAATGTAAAGTCAAAATTTTGCCTTATAGCTATGGCAATCTTTGAAGTGGTCTGCATTTTGAAACCATTGGCCTACTTTTAATGTCAACCCATCATGTTTTTGGGAACACCCGATAATACTGAGCGCCCCAGAAGGAGGGTGTTTGAAGAGAAAAGTATCATCATTGGGGTTCATGTTGTTTGAGAAGGACTTCATGTGTTGCAATGAACACAAAAACACAAAATACACAGAAACGGTGTTTACTACACAGGAAAAATTAATAATATATAGGAAACATATATAATACATAGAAAATAGGTATAATACACAAGAAAAGCTAATAATACACATGAAATGATAGGAATACAAAGGAACAATGACTTAAACATAGGAACACAATCGAATAATAAGCAGTAATAGTAATCATTGTTGTATTACGTACGATGGGATCAATGACCCTGAGTTTCTATCCGCAGACCTACTCACTTCCTCGATGGTAATATCCATGACAAATTTGTTGAAACTATGGTATATATAACACATGCATTGAAAATCCACATCATACTCAATTGGGCAACGCGTTTTGTATGAATCAAGTGTTACGAACTTCACTCTCACTTGAGAAACATCTAGGGCCCAACACACGCATATCTCACCCATGACTGACTCCCATAAGCTTAAGACAGTGAATTGAAGCACGCATCCTTCTCCTTTGTATCGTGCCACAACACAAAATGTTTTCATTATTGATGACATCTACATGATATTTCAAAAAGCTTGTAAGATTCCGTAGTCACAAAAGCATGAAAAATAAGAAGAAGGTTGTAAGATTCCACAGCCACAAAAACATGAAAAATAAGAAGAAGGTTGTAAGATTCCACAGCCACAAAAACATGAAAAATAAGAAGAAGCTTGTAAGTTTCCACAGCCGCAAAAGCATTAAAATTAATAAGAAGAAGAAGAAGAAGAAGAAGAAGAACTTATGTGTTGATATTTTCAACGGGCAACCCAAGCAAGATGAAAAGAAGAAGTTGAGGTTTCGGCAACTGAAGCAAACTGACAAAGAAGAAGTTGAAGAAGAATGAGAAGAATGAGAAGAAGAAAGAGTGTAAAAGGCAAAAGTATCTGACAAAAAAGGTTCATTGGAGGATATGACCATACATCACATTTAATGTGATGTGACATGGAGGGAAAACGTTTGTTTTTGCCTTTTCATTTAGGATATGAGCGTTTGTGACATTTTTATCCATTTAACTGACGGAAGTAACAGCAAGGACTAAAAATAATTTGGCTTAAAAAAGTAGGGATCTAATTGGAAATGGAAAAGTCAGAGGGACTGCAGTGGAAGTTTGAAACTCTCTAGGGACTTTTAGGTAATTTTCCGTTAATATGATGGTGATATCAAAATTATATTAATACACCTATATAGATATACCTGGTGTGATAGCCATAAATATTTAACTCAAAAGAATTTGCTTATTTATTTATTATTACTACTTTTTTAATTTTATTAATTACAAAGCTTAAAAAATAGCTAAAGCAAAAACTAATAAATCTAAAAACCTCAAAAGGAGAAGCCAACAAATGTAAGATCCTCTATTAATCTTCTTGGGAGATCCAAACCTTTATATATGCAAGGGGTTGCTTTACGGTGACGACGGGCATAATGAGCAAAAGAATGTTTAACCTAAACACTAGCATGGGAATACACTCAGTGTGATGGAATTAAGGTGATAAAACCTTAATCTAATGAATGGTCTTATGGTGTGTCCAAGCGTCTAGGTTATAAGCATGCTTGATTAAAGCAATAAGGCTAAAACAGTTAGATAGAAGGTAGTCAACCAAGGGAGCCAAGCCAATCAGATGCTCCTAGGCAAAAGGAAAGTTAAAGCCTTAGCTTCAATGATCTTAAAAAGTAGGGGTTAATCCTGGACGAACAAACTCATGTATATTTGTGAGTAAATGAACTTCGCTTCAACTTGTATTCAAGGGCTCACCTGAGATGCATCATGTATGACTGAGAAGCAAGCAAAATTAAGAAGAAAGTTAGGGTTATAAATATACTTAGTAGAGTTGAAGCCAAGTCCCCCACAATATTTAATAATAGATAATTAATTAGATAGAAACTTGTACAATACAACTGGCAACAACAAGAGAATAATCTACCTTCACTACGAAAAAGTTGTCATTTACCGACTGTCAAAATTCCATTACTAAAATGTCAATTTCGTAGTCACATTTATGTTATACCAACGGACAATGGACCTATTGCAATGATAAAATAATCATTAAGTAATTCCTCGACGCTATAGGTCTATATTGACGAAAACTATGATTATTGCAATATCTTTGTCAGATATACTGATGGAATAAAATCTGTAACTAAAACCTATACCGACGGAGGCTTCCGACACTATATCCTTATTTAAAATCAATTTTAAAAGTTTTTACTGATGGAAGCTTCCATCATTATATCTCTATTATAAAATAAAATTTAAAATTTTTACTCACGGATAATGCTATTGGTATGGTTATAGTGACAGAGACTTCTATCACTATACCTCCAAAATAAATTTTTAAAGTTTTTGCCTATAGATCTAGTGAAGGAAGCTTCCGTACTATATCTTTATTTTTATTTTTATTTTAGAATTTTTACTGACAGATAATAACATCAATATTACTATACAGTTATTACAATTTTTTGTATATTAAATAATTTGTAATATTTTTTTTAATATTATATAAAATAATATTAATAAATCACATTATTTAAAAGAAATTTTATTAATCAAATCAAAATACACATAACAAAAGTGTTTATAGGTCATCACTCACAACTCACAACAAACATAAGGGCATAGGTAGCTTCGATGGTATTGTTTGAAAACAAAAAGATTGTTAACCACTTCTTCAGAAGAACAAAATGAAACCCATAAACCAACAAAAAAAAAAAAAAAGCAATTGGCCTTCTGAAATATTAGTTGCCCTAGTGTAAATCTGCTAATTAGCAGTAACCTTCCTAATAGCACCATTAACTCCTTGGTTGCCTTCTTTCTAAGAGAACCATTGATCTAAGAAAAAAATCAACAAAATATTAAATTTACTAGACAAATACAATGAATCATATAATTCATACAAATCTTTCAAAATTGGAGTATCTATAAATTAATAATGAGAGTAGGCAATTCATTGATACATAGAAAAGAACAGTTTTCTTGCAAAACATCTCTCTTACAATATAAGCAAAGCCAATAGCTAATAGTGAATCAATACAAGATAATGTTCAATCACTATAACTATCATTTAGTGAATCAATACAAGAGAATGTTCTTCCTCAGTAGTATCTCAATCTTATATTTTTAAAATAAGAACAAATTAGTTTACAAGGTATGATACAGATCTTACTTGACAAATAAAAGGCTGAATGAAAATAGGCAATGGCATCGAAAGTTTCAATCATTGTCATGAAACAGAAAGAATACACAATGGAAATAAGAATGCTTCTAAATATAATCCATTCAGGCATACAAAGGAGGTGTTAATAATTCTTAGGATAGCAGATGATGTAATGACGAATGACAATGTTCAAAACTTGTTTTTGGAACAAAAATACTTCATTTTAATAGAGAAAATGAGTAAGCAATCTTAAGGATACTTAAGATGTATATAATGGGAAGAATGTGAACCTTGGCTTTTCGAATAGTGCGCCCTTGCTTCCATCAGCTGTGGCAATAGTGGATGTCAGAATCTCTGCACATGAGAAACATAGAACATCAGTGAATATCATAATACCTTAAGAGATTTTATGTAGATGTAATCAATATGAAATGCCGGAGCAAAATTAAATAAAGCATTAAAAATAATGAGATCTACACCATCTCACAAGCCCCACCACCATGTGTTCATGACGTGAATTGGTCATTGACATGAGCTTGAAAAATATCTACAACTTATGCTGTGAGTTCATATATATATATATATATATATATATATATATATATATATATATATATATCTGTGTGTGTGCGCGCGCGCAAGAGATTTTCATTAACAAGTCTTGTTAATTAATTAATTATTACCTAAAGACACTAATAAGTGTTAGAATTGATTGAAGATGTGAGGATTGTAGAAGAAATGAAGAGAAGAAACAGTGTTTTGCAACTAAGAGTGTCCTGGAGTAATTAGGTTAGAAGTGAATGGCAGCTTGGTCATTTTATGTGTTTGAATATTAGTTGAAACAGTTACATCGGAGGGAAGGAAATGCAAGGTGATGATGCGTTTGATCAAGCAAATTTGGTTTAAGTTCGAGGCAAGAAAGAAGCCATGGATTGTGTTTATAATGAACGACTGAGATTTGATGATCAAAGTTTTTGAGTAAGTTCGAGGCATGAATCTGGTCAAGCGATGGAGTTAAGAAGAGCCCGACACGTAGCTGTGTGACTAAGCTGGTTAATTTCATTTTAGTTACTGAACTTTGACAGTGTTATAAGTGTGGTTTTCCTTTAGTGAATGTTATGTTTTTCTGGTTAATTTCTACATAGTCCATGCTTGTATGAATTTTCTTGTGAAATAGAGTGTGTTTTGATCTTTGCTTTGAATACAAAATTTGTTCCTCTCGATCTCTAGTTTCTATTTAGTGATTATCAGTGGTATTAGAGCTAGTTGGTGTGGGTTCTGAGCTGTTATTTGTACTTTGTTGTTCTTGCTTGTGTGTGAGGTATTGAGAGGGATTGAAGTTGTTTTTACTGCTAAGCTTTGTTTGTTATATGTGTGGATTGTTGTGTTGGCTGGAATTTCTGTAAAAGTGATCTAGGGTGTATTTATGAGCAATGAGGAGATTAAAAGCAAGCAAGCAATGGCTTCTAGTTCATCTTCAGCTCCAACACCTGATATATCTCATACTCTATTACCTTTATTTAGAGGAGATGGGTATGAGCACTGGAGTTATAGAATGAAGATCTTCTTCAGGTCTCAGAGGCTATGGAAGGTGATTGAAGAGGGAATTAGTACAAAAGAGCCAACTAAAAAAGAAATTGAAGATGATGCAAAGGTCCTCTTCTAATTACAACAGGCAGTAGATGAAACAATTCTACATAGAATTATGAGATTTGATTCAGCAAAGGAGGCTTGGGATCACATCAAAAATGAGAACTAGGGTACTTCAAGGATGGTGTTTGCTAGACAGCAAACTATGAGACAAAGGTTTGATTTATTGCAGATGAAGGAAGAGGAGATAGTCCAACATTATATTACAAGGGTGTATGCTATGGTAAATCAGATAAGAGGCATGGGAAATGAATTAAAAGATGCTGATGTGGACTTGAAGGTGATGAGGAGCTTTTACCATCTCGATTTGTACATGCAGTGACTTCAGTTGAAGAGGCTAGGGATATGTCTAAAGTAACTCTGGATGAATTGAGTGGCTCTTTTTAAGCTCATAAGGCCAGGTTCAATCAATTCAGTGAAAGATCTGAAAGACATGAAGCTTTTGTGATGCAAGGTGATTCCAGAGGTGGTAGAGCTAATTGGAGAGGAAGAGGTAGATTTGGAGGGTTCAGAGGTAGAGGAAGAGCTAGTGATAATTCAAAAAGAAGAACTGGTGATAATTCAAGTGTGCAAAGACAGTAGAGTTTTAGTGAAAGTAGCAGAGGTGGATCAAGGGCATTTGGCAGATTTAGTAGAGGTTAAAGGCAACCTAGACAGAGATTTAATAGAGAAAGTTTACAAAATGTTCAGTGTTATAGATGCAAGAAGTATGGGCATTATCAATCACATTGTTGGTCTGCACAAGATAGAAAAACAAATGAAGTTGGAAGTTCCTCCAATACATCAAATCCTATTGAGTATGAAAATTTATTTATGGTTCATAATGGGCAAGGAATGGAGAGTCCTTCTATTTGGCTGTTGGATAGTGGGACCTCTAGTAACATGACTAGAAGAGAGGAGTTCTTTCATAATTTAGATGAGACACTGCAGCATAAAGTCAGACTTGGTGATGATAAAGAGGTTGATGTTTGTGGGAGAGGTTCAGTTGCAATCAGAATGTTTGGTGGCAAATTGAGATTGATTAATGGTTTTCAGTATGTTCCTTTACTAGCTCATAATTTATTAAGTGTAGGACAGCTCAATGAAGGATGTTATGATGTCAATTTTAGTACAAACTATGGGTGTATAATTAGAGATGGAAACACACACTAGGAGAATTTTGTTCCAAATTCAGAAAATAGTAACAATTTGATTCCAGTGGAGTTTGCAAGTCAAGAGCAAATTAACTTGGCAAGAGATGAGGAAGTGGTAGTATTGTGGCATAAAAGATATGGGCTTTTAAATTTTCAAGGTTTGAAAGTTCTTGCATAGCAAGAAATGGTTGTGGGCCTACCTGAAATTGAGAAGAAGAATTATTGTGAAGAATGTGTGTTTGGAAAGCTAGCCAGGTATCCATTTCAGTCTGGCAAATCTCGGAAAGCTAGGCAAAGGCTTCATCTAGTATATGCTAATGTGTATGGTCCTATGCAGACAAAATCTAATGGCGGAGGTAAATAATTTTTGTTCTTCATTGATGATTTCTCAAGGATGTGCTGGGTGTACATTTTGAAATTCAAGTATGAGATGTTCAATTGTTTTAAAAAAATTTATAGTTATGGTGGAAAAACAGTCAGGAAATTAGCTAAGAATTCTTAGAACTGATAGAGGTGGAGAGTTTATATCAAAGAAATTTCAAGATTTATGTGAGCAAAAGGAAATAAAACATGAATTGACAGCCCCATATTCTCCCCAGTAGAATAATGTTGATGTAAGGAAGAATAGGACACTTGTAGAGAAGGCCAGAAGCATGCTTAAAACTAGTAATTTGCCAAAGAGTTTTTGGGCTGAGGCAATATTAACAGTAGCTTACTTGTCTAATGTGTCTCCAACTTTTGCAGTGTGGAAGAAGACACCCCATGAAGCCTGGTTTGGAGTGAAGCCTAAAGTCACTCATCTAAAAGTGTTTGGCTTTGTGGCTATGGTGCATTTTCCTATACAAAGCTACAAAAATTAGATTATAGAGTAGTGAAGGGGATTTTTGTTGGCTATTGTGCAGATGCAAAGGTATATAGAGTCTATTCACCTAATTCTGGGAAGATTCTAATCAGTAGGGATGTAAAATTTGTGGAGTCAGAGGTTTGGCAGTGGCCTGTGGTGGATGATCAGGCATATAGGATAGTTATGATGCAAGAAAGAAACTCAGTTTAGAAATACCAGGAAGTGATAATATAAATGGATCAAACACAGAAGCTAGTAGTAGCAATGAAAATGGGGCTTCTATGGTTTAGAGAAGTTTAGAAATTGATGAGTCTCCAATACTGAAGGTTAGGGCATTAAAATATTTATATGAAAGTTGTTCTTTTGCCTTATATGTAACTGATCCAGGTTGCTATGAAGAGGCAAAAAATCAAGTTATTGGAGGCAAGCAATGAAGGATGAAATTGAAACAATTCAAAAGAAAAATACTTGGAAGATGTGTGAATTACCAACGGGGAAGAAGATAATTGGAGTCAAATGGGTGTATAAAACTAAATTGAAGCCAAATGGTGAAGTTGAGAAGTACAAAGCTAGGCTTGTTGCTAAAGGCTATGCTCAAGAGTTTGCAATTGATTATGAAGAAGTGTTGGCTCCTGTGGCAAGCATGGAGACAATTAGAATGTTGTCATCACTTGGAGCTCAAAGAGGTTGGCCAATTCACCAATTGGATGTAAAACCTGCATTTTTAAATGGCACACTTGAAGAAGAGGTATATGTTTCACAGCCAAAGGGGTTTGAAGTGCAAGGAAAAGAAGATCAAGTTTACATGTTACTAAAACAAGCTCTAAGGGCCTGGTATGCAAGGTTAGATGGCTGGTTTAATTCACAACATTTCTGCAAAAGTGAAACAGAACACACTTTGTATAGAAAGACAAGTACTGAAGATGAGATATTACTAGTATGTGTGTGTGTGTTGATGATCTAATTTGTCTAGGTTCATCAATAAAGCTGGTGGAAGATTTTAAAGTAGCTATGAAGCAAGAATTTGAAATGACAGACTTAGGATTGTTCAAGTATTTTTTGGGTCTTGAGATTCATCAAAGTGTGCAAGATGTGCATGTTTCACAGAAGAGATATGCAATGGAAATGCTAAAACAGTTCAACATGTAGGGATGCAAGGTTGTGCATGTGCCAATAACTCAATGTACTAAGTTGCAACTTACTCGAGAAGCAGAAGGGACAAATGTAACTATTTATAGAAAATTAATTGGCAAACTGTTATACTTGACTCATACCAGGCCTAATCTTGTATATGCAGTGAATCAATTATCCAGATATATGCAGAATCCTACAAAAATTCACTTGGGAGTTGCTAAACAAGTGTTACGGTATGTTGCTAGTTCTTTTGACTATGGTATTCAGTATAACAATGAAGATGAATGTGTGCTTGAAGGCTATTGTGACAGTGATTGGTGTGGCGATAAAGAGGATAGGAAAAGCACATCAGGATATGTTTTTAATTTAGGCTCAGGTGTTGTTTGCTAGGCTTCAAAGAAACAAGAAATTGTGGCCTTATCATCTACTGAAGCTGAGTATATCTCACTGAGCTCAGCTTGTTGTCAAAGCTTGTGGATGGAGAAAATTTTGAATGATTGTGGATTAAATTATGAAGCAACAACTATGATTTGGTGGGACAATAAGTCCTGCATAGCCATTGCCAAGAATCCAACTCTCCATGGCAGAACAAAGAACATGGATGTAAATTCCATCATATTAGAGAACTCGTAGCAAGGAAGAAGATTCAATTGAATTATTGGCCAACTGATGTGTAGGTTATTGACATATTTACCAAATGTTTGAGTATTCAAAAACATGAGCAATTAAGAGGTGAGATGGGTGTCCGTCAGCTTTAATCAGGGGGGTTTCTGTTAGAATTGATTGAAGATGTGAGGATTGAAGAAGAAATGAAGAGAAGAAGCAGTGTTCTGCAACTCAGAGTGTCCTGGTGTAATTAGGTTAGAAGTGAAGGGCAGCTTGGTCATTTTATCTGTTTGAATGTTAGTTGAAATAGTTACATCAGAGGGAAGGAAATGGACGGTGATGATGTGTTTGATCAAGCACATTTGGTTTAAGTTTGAGGAAAGAAAGAAGCCAAGGATTGTGTTTGTAATGAACGGTTGAGATTTGATGATCAGAGTTTTTGAGTAAGTTCGAGGCATGAATCTGGACAAGCGATGGAGTTAATCAAGAACAACATATAGCTATGTGACTAAGCTGGTTTATTTTGTTTTAGTTACTGAACTTTGACAGTGTTATAAGTGTGGTTTTTCTTTAGTGAATGTTATGTTTTTCTGGTTAATTTCTACATAGTCCATGCTTGTATTAATTTTCCTCTGAAGTAGAGTGTTTTTTTATCATTGCTTTGAATACAAAAGTTGTTCCTCTCAATCTCTAGTTTCTATATAGTGATTATCTATAAGAACTCCAAGGCCTTGCCCTTGTGCCATTTAAAGGTGCAACGAATTTCCAACACCTTTCTTCTTTGTGTTAACCTTAACTTGGGATACTCTTTGAGCACTGATCTCACTTGCTCCGCAAATGCACTCCATCTCTAAAGTTGGCAAAAGGGAAAAAGTTTACTTATTTATTTATTTATTAGGCAAAAGCTATGTAGAAATTAATTAATTTCTCTTTTTGTTAGTTAATTATTACCTTTTCATCAACACATCGGAAATGAACAGATGGGCCGAACTTCTTGTTCTCCACTTTAACCCCTAGTATTGACTTGGTTTTCACCAACAATGCTTTATAAACCTACAAACAATAAGAAAGCTTCGATCTTTGAATCAATTGAAAAGTTAGTTAAAGCACAAAGTAATATTTTCAAAAGTATGTAATTAATTACCTCGTCTATCATGGGAAGGAACTCACTTGCTGGTTGAAAGAGAATAGCTTTGGTCTACATCCACAAAGACAATGAACATCATTAAGCTCATTAATTAAAGAAACACAAGTTGCAACTCATCTCCTTCTCTATATATAAATTATGATAACTCACTTCACTACAAGAAAAATCTTATATCGGCACAGAAAAATTGGTACGGAAAAAAATCATGACAAATTTGTCACAATATTTGATACGGAATTAACACACTATGTCAAATATATAATTTGCTTAAAGATATTTTTTAATTTGATGCCAAATACTATGCCAAATATACAAATTTAATAATTTTACACTGTAGTGCCAAATGCAATGCCAAACATATTTTTTTAAAAAAATAATTTATTAATACCATGTCAAATACAGTACCAAAAGTCCAAATATAATAATATATTGATACCGTGACAAATACGGTGTTAAAATACAAATAATAGTATACTAATACCTATTAGTATAAGCCCTAGCCCTAATACATTGTATAAACTCTTATTACTTGGATAATTATTATGAGGCATCGTTTTATCTAGTATTATTTATGTGCATAGTTGACAACATCCTTTTGAGTGTGCCCCAAAAGTGCACGAGTTGTCAAAGTAATAAAGTACCCCGGTGAGTGGGTTGTCGAATCCATAAGGATTAGTGATTCAAGACAAGAAAAATTGCTACTTAACTAATGCGACAATAATGGTGGTGAGAGAAAACAATGTGTGCCCAATAAGATAAAGAGAAATATGAAAGACAGGAAAGTGCAAGCAAAGAGTAAGGAGGAAACAATCAATGTGAATATGGGGTACCCGGACAAAGCTCCCTCTAGAACTAATGCATCTAGTGCAAGACTAGTATTATACCTTGTAATTGATGTCTAATGAGTCGTAGAAATCCTTAAGCACACGGTCCCAAACCTAAGGTCAATAGTGACCAGCTCCAATACTATGCCTCGGCACTAGGATTCACTATAACCCTTCACTCTGTTGATCGCTCAACTAAGCTCCAGTGGAGTCCATCTCCTAAGCCTCACACTATGTGGAACTGCTTGGGGTTCTAGGGATTCCAAGTGATAGACCCTGTCCCTAAGTATAGTTCTAACCCTTTGGTCCAAGCGAAAGAACCCTAGTCTCAGTTAAGCCCCAGTACTACGATTCATTATAACCCTTCACTCTGTTGCTCGCGCAACTAAGCCCTAGGGGAGTTCATCTCCTAGCACTTCACTCTACTTTGACCGCAAAGAACTCTTGGAACACGGAGGTAGGGAAAATCACACCGAAGGGGAAAGGGGGCATTTCGCTACCTCTCGACCCTCTCCAATCTCGTATAGCCTAATCATATAGAAGTTGTCACACCTTCCAAGGATAATCTAGATGACTCTCAACCCTAGTGTCACGGCTAAGAGAAAATCAATGCAATTACCATTCAAGGTTGGAACTCAATTAAAAGCATCAATTAAGAAAGCATAATAAAAGTCATAGAAACAATATCATCCTAGGGTTTACAAGTCTGAATACCCACTAGGGGTTTAGCTCTCCATGGAGCTATACAAAATAATCAAAGTATGTGTATGAACAAGCATAGCAAACATAAATAAAACCCCCTTGTGATGCATGGCGATGGTCTTATGAAACCGCTCCATCTTTTCCACCGAATCCCTCGTCAAGCTTAGGGCACACCTCGCTGAATCGATGCCGACGAAAGCTCCCCCAATAGCTATCTTCCAAAGGACATCGATGTTGATGCCGTAGACTTGCTCCAAACTTCCACAAAATCATCTCCTAACCATAGCCGCAAGCTCTCTAGAAGTTCCCCCAAAGATAGGTCAAAAAGTCCCGAAATAAATCTGAGTCGCGGCTATTTAAAGGTTGAAATCGGGCATCCACACGGCCGTGTGGATTTTCTGGAAATCAATTTCTGGCGCGCAGTGAACAGTAAACTAATACATTAATTTTTTCTACAGTAAGCTGCTACAGTACTCACCACCGAAGTTGTTCCTGTCTTCATGTTCTTCATCGAGGCAGTTGAATTGGGCACACAATCAATGGTAGATCATGTCGTTTCCTCCTCTCTAAGCATTGATGAAGCTTCTTCGATGTCACACGAGTTAAACTTTGTGAGTGTGACTGCCTTTGTTTCCCTCCATATTATAGAACAATCTGAGCACAATGGAGGCTGGCACACACTCACAAGTTTAGAACCCATGCCTTGTTCCTTGCTTGGTCCAAAAAACTCCTCAACAAAGGCGGATATGACCTAATTTTGCTCTTTTTTCTCTAACTTTTCTCCACAACCCTACATGCACAAAAGAACACAAATGCACACTTCTAAATGATAAAATCTGAGAAAAGTAATACTCAATGTAAGAAAATAATACTTCGTATTACTTAAACACGAGCACTTATCAATAGTTAATAGGATAAAACATCCTTGAATATTGGTTCTACTCAAGTTATCAAATGCGTGATTTGGATAGTAAAACCTTAAAGCATAAACTAGAACAATATTCTAAATGTCCCTAGTCGATTATTTTCATGGGAATGAAAATAAATTAAGACTAGTATGTCTTTCGTGAGATGGCCTTATTTTACGGGTCATAGGATATGGGATATCAATCAAAGGGCATAGATACATGTCAAGGAATAGTGTACCTAGATCGATCCGCTCTTGAGAACACTACATGGTTGTAAAGTCATAAGTGTTTTTCTCAAGCAATTCTTGTACTCAAATCCTTCGACTTGAAATCACTATGGATCTCTAATGAATCCTTACATGCTCTGACTTACGCCTAACATCATTCATAATTTAGTGGCAAGTACGGGTATGTTTGGGTATGTCACGGTTCATGTTGAGAGACATGAGTGAAGTAAAGGGACTCCCCCTTTCTGTAGAGAAAGTGAATATTACTGGCCACTTGATTAGTGAGACTGAGTAGTGAGTGGCCGCGTCCAAGGGAAATGATAAGAGTTATCATTTACTTGACCTAGTTAGTTCACTAAGAGATCAAGAAATTAATTAGCATTAAAATAAGGGTGACTCACTCTATGCCTTATGCTAATTAAGATATTCAGTGGCAAAGGATTGTATGAGGTTGCAATAGGTTCCGTTAATTCTCGAAGTTGACCTTCATTTAATATTGGATAATCGTATGATCTTGCTAAAGAATAATTATGATTTATGAGCGTTAAAGTTGTTTAAGCTCATTGCCAATGTTAAATGGACCTACAGGATCGTACACTAAGAATTTCGGGATCAAGGTTCTTCATTAGTTACTTATTAGACCACCTGATTAGGGTTTTGATGAAAAACCTAATTAGGTGGACCGAATAGCTTATTCGGGTTGGGTCTTATTAAGTGTTGATCTAATCTAATCGATTTGGTTAATTAAAATGGTTTAATTAATCAAGTAAAGAAGAGATTCCTAATTTGATTAGGAGTGAAGGATTTTATCATAAATTAGGGTTTTGGGTTTCCAATATAAATAGATGGTCTAACCCTAATATGAGATGAAGAGAAAAATAGAGTGATTAAGAGATAGTCTCTTAAGAAACCCTAGCCGCCACCCACTTCTCTTCTTCCTTGGCTGCCGCCGCCTGTGCCCGCCGTCAGATCCCGTCTCCACTGCTCCTACAGTCCCTTTTTCTTTTGCGTCTCACTAATTGATCTCAGGTGCTTGCTATTCGAACCAAGAAACAAGTGTTGTTTCTCGAGGTACTAGCATACCTGCTTAATTCCCAGAGGTGTTCGTGTGTGTGTGATTATAGAGGGGAGTCGTGATTTGTAGTCCCTTTTTCGATTTAGGGGATTCAAGGGTACGTTTAAAATCATCATCAAAAGGAAGGTAAAAACTTTTAATCCTAACTCTGGCATGCAATAGGGTTTTATTATGTTTACTTGCCGTTAAATTTTGATATCCGTTATATATTGGCATGTATATTTCGCATGTTAATTCCCTTGTTTGTTGATAAGATCCTTGCAGTGGTATCTGAGCGAGGTTTTGCATGCCTATAGGATCAGATGTTAGATCTATTCATAATGTTAATTTGATTGGCATTGCATTCTAATAGAATAGGGTGATAGTTCTGTATTCTATTAATTTTGAAATCGGATTAACTAGTTAATATTTTCAAATATGATTAGGAAATAATTGATCATACTTAATTTTTTAGAAAGATTTTATTTCCTATTTGCATATCTTGATTGGATTAGGATTTGGCACATTAGGATTTTTATATAATTGTTATATCTTAAACATTAAAAATTCCATATAAGAAATTGATTAGTTTTATTGATAGCACAAATCAACTAATAGTGAGTTTTAGGGGGTTTAAGAACATTTTATTTGATGAAATAGATCAAAGGGTTTGATCGTTTGGATTAACACCCAAGCTCGTCGCCGGGTTAGTTCTTAAAATCTAAACACACAATTTCAGTATGGCTTAAATTAAAAGTTAATTAAAATTCTAATTCCATGTCTTTCTTGCTGGTTTATTTAACATGTGTGTGTTGAATGTTGGTTGGTTCATTCATGGGCCTTAGCTGTTTAAACAACATGCGTATCGTTTTATTTAATACGGTCTGCGAGTCATTATATTTTTGTGTACAGCACGCGCGTCATCATTAGCTTTGTTTTTTTTATTTTATATTGTACAAAATTGAAGACAAGGAGACTTGATGAAGACGGAGCCCCAAAGGTTGGTGAGAGAACTCGTCGTGGTACAACCATAAGAGAAATCTGCCGCAGATAGTCTCTAGGCTTAGGATTTTCATGTCCATGAATGCCACATTTATTTTTTCTTTTATATATTCCTTACATATGTTTGGATGAATGGAATTCCGCTGTTAACATGTAAGCTGTAATTAATCCCAACAATAGTAAGTCATGAAAATGCCTTCCCTTACTTGAAACTTGTCAAGGCTTGGATCATTGAAACGCTGGTCATGCCAAAGCTGAGCGCGGTAGATTATCTTTGTGAGGCAAGTGTTGGGATAATGGTTATGTCTAACACTCTATTAAAGGTTTGACTTAACATGGGTAGTGGGATGGTCCTAGCCCTAGGGATTGAAAAATCAGACTTTATTGGATATGGTTCAATCATTGATGATTCAAGCTGGTCTTCTACTATCCTTTTGGGGATATGCCCTTGAGACTGATGCATTCCTGCTAAATAGAACTCCAACTAAGGCAGATGAAAAAACACCATATGAAATGTGGACTTGGCGAAAGCCTAATATGACTTTTCTATGGATTTAGGGTTACGAGTCACATGTGATGTGTTCTCCACAAGTGTACGAGTCGTACACAAGTAATAAAGTGGTACCCCGTGAGGGGTAGGGTTGTCGAACTACAGGAATTGGACTAAAAGCATTTATCTATCTTCTAATCTCTAGTTAAATACAAACTGAGATTGGTTTAAGGAAAGAAATTAAAACAAGAAAAGGAAAGAATGGGTAGAATTATCAGGTAGATTAGGATCGAGTGTTTCAACAACAAGAAAGCAATGCCACGGGATGATTCCTATGAGTTATTGCATGCTGACCTACCCTTAATGCCTACTAGGTACATTCTACGGTTTTAGTGTGTGCACAAAAGCAATGTTACATCTATGGTTTTCAAATACAGCAAGTTTTGTTATGGTAACTATGGGTTTCATTCACATTGAGTTTTGCAATCACACAAGGCAACTACAACTATGGTAATCCACAGACAAAGTTTTACCTAAGCAACTATGCAAATCAAACACATCAAGTTATGCAAACACAAGATTAAACATAAGAACCAGAAGAACTACGTAGATCATTAAAAACAAGTGTTCAAATCATACAAAATATCATAGTTCAACATCCCGAGGCACCGTGGATGGTTAGCCCCTCATGGATGGGTACAACATGGAAGAAACAATCAAAGATCTAAAAAGAGAAGACCTGACTCCCTTCTTCTCAAAATACTCTTTCTAGTTGGGCTTCGTATGCTAGCCCCACTTCTCTTGTGCCTCCGACTCGTCCTTGGTCCCCTTACATGGTGTGGTGAAGCTTGATCTTGGCTCTCATCAACATCCTCCCGGTGGAGTGTGAAATCTCCGAACAAAGATAAGAGTGACACCCTAAAAGCTGGAGTTAAAAAGGCTGATTTGGGGCTCATCACGATCTAAGCATGGTCATGCTTAGGCCGTGTTTATCTTCGAGATTTCTAAGTGAAATGGCTAAGTGAATGCCTGTAAAAATTAGGGGGAGAAGTACAGTTTGTGCTTCTCCCATGCTATTCTTGCGTACGACCGTGCTGAGGGTAGCATGACCGTGCTTCCCCTGATGAGAAGAAAGACACAGGTGTGCTGAGCCTGTGCTTGGCCTTAGAACACCCCCATGCTTGAGTTTTCACTAGTTTTTCCTCCTGGCTGGAATAATCAGTGGGACAGAGCATGATCGTGCTATGCCCGTGTTCAGCTTAAGTACTTAGCACATTCTTTCTACTTTGATCATTTCATCCCCGATTTCACTCCAAATTGCTTTGAGCCCGAAAGTCCTACACAAGGAACAACTATACCCAGAATAGCACTGACTATACACAAAGGTATGCTGGAAAATGAATAAGAGAGTAGATTGAGGGCATAAAGAGTAAGATATAAAATGCACTCATTAAATACCCCCACACTTGAATTGTTGCTTGTCCTCAAGCAATCTCACAATGCTCAATAAAAGAAAAGATGAGTGCATTGCTTCTGATCTCAGAAGAATGGCAAGTTCTCAAACATAGAGGGAACAACTGGAGTTAGTTAGAACACGAATGCTCAATAAAAAGCTACGCTTTAACTTCAAAGACCATGTGTGTGTGTGCAAAACCCTAAATTGAGTGTCACACAATTTCAAGGAGTCAACCTAACACAATTTGACCTGGATTTCACTAAGACTATGGGTAATAGCTTCATATACCCTAGAGGTAGTCTTTTCTCCTGGCAGGTCATCAAATGGACACTTGTATTGCCCAGAATTTGACTACTCAAGAGCGGCTTTCACTCTTCTAAGGTGCTAGCTCTTTCTACCATCTTTTTACAAACACAAAATTTCAAAATTTGACTGGCTAGGGCATTCCAAAGAAAGAATCTGACTTTCTAGTGTTTTTTTAAGCACAAGAACCTAAGAAGGTTATCGTCCTAAAACTAGTGGTTCCACAATCAGGGCACAGTGATGAAATTTTTCTTGGTCCTTAAAGTAAAGGTGAGTTTACAATTTGGCTCCAATAATAACTAACACAGACGTGTCCCCATAGGTTTAAGATTTACTAACAAAAGAATCATAGATCATCATTAGCAAATCACTCATCCAACAGAAACCAACATGTAATACAACCCTCCCCCACACTTGAATGTTATATTGTCCTCAATGTAAAAATGTACGGCATGCACTGCGAACATGGTGAACAAAATTTTAAAGAGGAGGTTCATGCGACTTCCCTGAACATGGAGAGTGATGGTGCCGCTTTCAACATGTGTGCTAGTTAATACAACCACAATTTCTCATAATCGGAGAGTGATGTTTCCACTCTCAACGTATTGCCAACTCCAAGCACCCACACAATCCCTTAGATATATGGAGACACATAAGTAAAGCTCAAGACAATAATCAAAAGATGAAATGAAATAAAACATTAAAATAAGCAAACCAAAATGTCAGTACAGCAGGGGACTCCCCTTGCTAACTAGACTACAAAGTTTTAAAAAGTAAATAACATGATAAGAAGAATGAATATAGAAACATAAAGCTGCGGTGTAACCAGGATGGAGCATCCTCTGGCTGAGAATCCTCAGCGGGTGATGCAGAGGAGGATGCACGGTGGTCCACAATGTGCTGTAGGCTCCGTCAAAGCTATTGGATGTTAGGATGCTTCGCTGGGAATGAGGGGTCACCCTCATTCCCTCACTCCCATGGGGTTCTCGATGGCCATGAGGTAACGTGAAGAAGCAATACCCATTTTGTGTAGGCTACGGTGAGAAGGTAGTGATGGTGGTGGTGAGAAATCATGAATCACCTTCTCTTGATCTTCTTGAACATCTTCTACATGTATGCCCCAATTCCATGAATCCTCTTCTTTGAAATCTACATCTCTACTAACATGGATCTTCTTTGAAAGTAGATCAAACAATTTGTAGGCTTTTGCTCTTGAATCATAGCCAATGAAAATGTACTTTGTGCTTCTATCATCAAGCTTGGTTCTTCTTTGCTCCGGTACATGTGCATAAGCAATGCTCCCAAACACCTTCAAGTGAGATATTTGGCTTCAATCCACTCCATGCCTCTTGAGGAGTCTTGTTCTCTAGACTTCTTGTGGGCATCTATTAAGCAAGTAGATGGCACAATCAACTGTTTCCACCCAAAACTCCTTTGGCAAGTTCTTACTCTTCAACATACTTCGAACCATGTCTAATATGGTTCGATTCTTTTTCTCGGCAACTCCATTTTGTTGAGGAGAATATGGAGCTGTAAGATGGCGTCGTACTCCATGTTCTTCACAAAAAACCTCAAAAGCCTTGGAAGTAAATTCTCCACCACGATCGGAAAGCAAAGCTTTGATAGGGAGACCACTTTGCTTCTCGATGTAAGCTTTGAACTTCTTGAAAGCCATAAAAACTTCAAACTTCTCCTTCAAGAAGTAAACCCATGTCTTCCTACTAAAATCATCAATAAATTAAAAGTGAGAAAATATCAGTTCATACCAAATGAGGTAGGAGTGATTGGCCCACAAACATCGGCATGAATAAGTTGTAGTGGCCTCCTTGATCGATAAGATGCAACCTTTGGAAAATTCCTTCTAAATTGCTTCCCAAGAACACAACTTTCACAAAATTGCTCTGGATGATTGATGAATGGCAAGACTCTCACCATCTCTTTGCTTGATAATAACTTGAGACCATCAAAGTTTAGATGGCCATACCGAAGATGTCATAACCACGAAGTATCCTTCATGCATACATTCAAGCACTTAGCCACTTCACTTTTTATGTTCAACATGAAATTATATTCTTTGGCATTTCAACCTTTGTTATGAGAACATTTCTCTCATCTCTTAGGAAGAGACTACGATCTTTCATGTGTATATCATAGCCTTTTTCCAAAAGTTGTCCTAAGCTCAAGATGTTAGTCTTCATGTTCGGAACATAGTAGACATTTGAGATGAATTGATGTTTCCCATTTTTCAACCTTATCAAGATTTTACCTTTGCCTTTGACCAAGATCTTTGAAGAGTCACCAAAAGTAACTAGCCCATCCATTAATGATTCATCAAGCTCAAAAAATATGTCTCTTCTTCCACACATGTGATTGCTTGCCCCTGTATCAAGATATCAAACTTCTTGCTTGCTTTCTTCTTCTCCTTTGTATGCTAGCAATAGAATACCATCTTCATCCTTTTCAACAAGATTAGCCTTCACATCAACTTTGTTATTCTCATTATACCAACAATCCGAAGAATAATGGACAAACTTCTTGCATGTATAGCATTGAACATTATGCTTGCTATGTCTTCCTCTTCCTCTTATATATGCTCCTCTTCCTCGTCCTCTTGAACTTTGGCATTCATCTTCATCTTGGTATGTGAGAACTCCTCGTCCTTGTCCATGTCCAAAACCACGACCACGACCACGACCTCGAGCACAACCTCGTCCACATCAGCTTTGGCTTTGACCTCCTTTATAGTTCTTCTTTTCTTCCTTCAAAGATAACTTGGATTAGAGCACTTGCTCCCAAGTTCCTTCTTTCTTCTTGGTGAACCTTTGCTCATGGGCTTGTTGACACACCCCTTTGCGTGTGTGTACCGCAAGTGCACGGGTTGTCGAAGTAATAATTACCCTGGTGAGTAGGGTAGTCGAATCCACAGGGAACAGGGCTACTAGTACTAACTTCTTCTCTGCAATCTAGCCTAATGACCAATGTGATTTTGTGGTGATCTAGTGTGCATAGAAATTAATACCAGAGATGAATAGGCAAAAGGTAAATAAAGGGAGATCTCAATCAATGAAGATGAGATACCCGGGCAATGCTCCCCCTAGGCTCTATCATGAAGTGCAAGACTAACTAAATGCTTCTAAACCGAGTTCTATGAGTCGAGGTAATCCAAGAATAATCAGTCCCTGCTTCCAGGCCACCGATACTAGTCCCCTACAAGGTCTCGGTGGAGAAATCGCTCAATCTCAACACCTCACACCCCATATGACCGCAATAAGCTTTAGGGATACCTAAAAGTGAAACCGATTCCTAAAATTAGATCTAACCCTACTTCTAGGCGGAAGATCCCTAACCCCCTACAAGGTCCCGGCGGAGAAATCTCTCAAACTCACACCTCACACCAAATATGGTTGCATAGATCTTAGGGAATACGGAGATAGGAAACACTTAATCGGAAGGGAAAGGGGACGCTCCACTATCTCATGACTCACCCTCTCAACCCTCTTCAATCTCATATGTTCTAACCCTAATGGAGACCTCTCTCTCACCAAGGCAACAAATCAAGCATACCAAACAACCATACGAATCAATAAGGCATGCAAGCAATGATAAAACAAGATTGAAACTCAAATAAACTCGGATTTAAAAGAAAGCATAAAGAAAGTCAATACATGAATCGAAACCTAGGGTTCACATGCCCAAGTATCTACTAGGGTTTAGCCCTCCATGGGGCTTATTACAAAGCAAAACATAACACAATGAAAAGCAATGTAAACCATGGAAATAAACCCCCTTGAATTCGTGATGATGGCCTTGATGGGTCGCTCAACGTCTTGAAGGATCCTTCTCCGAAGCTAGGTTGCCAATGACTCCCTTGATGCTATGACGGAGGAAAGAACTATCAAAGTTTGTGAAGAACGGCCCTCCAATTCGGCAAAGACCTCCTCCTCAAACCCTAGCCGCTTCCTCTCTCAAAAGGCACACCAAAGATATCAAAAGAATCGACGAAACGGCCTATTTATAAGTCTGAATCGCGCCAGTCACGTGTCTTCACGCGACCGCGTGAGATCCCACGCGATCGCGTGGGCTGCAGAATTCCCACGCGGTCGCGTGGGATTTTGACGCGGTCGCGTGAACAGTAATTCCGCTACAGTGAAATGAACAGTATTTTGCTACAATACTCTTCATAACCATGATCCAAACTCTCTCATCTTGAGGCCACATGGTCGGGCACACGCCCATGTGGTGAGTTATAAGACTTCTCCTTCTTCGAATCATCCTTTGAGAGCTTTAACTATCTTCACACAAGTTGGGACATGAAGGTGTGACTGCCTTTGTGCCCTTCCATCACACAAATTATCTTGAATTCTTCAGGAAGTTGGCACACACCCTCATGTGCATGATCCCCTCTTGTGCCTTGACACTTGTGTTGTACAAAAGCTCCCAACAATACGTCTTTATAACCCATCTTTGCTTCCTTTTCCTCCTTTAACACTTCCACAACCTAATTGCATAAAAGAACACCAAAATACACTTTATGAGACATAATCAATGGTAAAATGATGCTCAATGTATGTAAAACAAGTAGGTAAAACATGTATAATCAAGCACTTATCACTTGTAAAGAACCCATGAGTTGATCAATGGACATGGACTCCACATCTTTGGATTCTTCAATAGCAACCACTATGTAATCGAATTTGGCATCTAACGAGCGTAGAATTTTCTCTAAAACTCGAGTGTCCACAATCTCTTCACCATTTCTCTTTAGTTGATTGACAACCACCATGACTCTAGCAAAATAATCCGAAATACATTCGGACACCTTCATCTTCAATGCTTCAAATTCACCTCGAAGTGCTTGGAGACGAATTTTCTTCACCTTCTCAAGAACTTTGTATGAGTTCCTTAGTATCTCCCATACTTGCTTTCATGTGGTTGCTTGAGAAATCTTCTCAAAATCAGGTTCCTCCAATCCTTGATAAATGAGATAGTGAGCTTTGCTATCCTTCTTTCTCGCATTCTGTAGGCTTTGCCTTTGATTTGCCGAAAGAATTGCGTCATCTTGAGGCTCTTCATAACCTTTCTCCACCATCTCCCAAACATCTTGAGAGCCAAGCAATGCTCTCATTTGTATACACCAATTGTCATAGTTGGTTTTGTTGAGTCGGAGCACTGAAAATTGCATCATCGCATTTGCCATTTGGATCACAAGGGCTATCATACCACTTATTGTAAGACTCACCAAGAGATAATAGTTTTGTGGTGGATGGTCTATTTCTCTCACTCACACACCAATATAAAGAAGAATATGAAGAAGATAATATAACCCTTTTTTTTCTTCTTTCTTTTTTTTCCCATTATATCATACTTTTCTTGTTACAAGACACACTTGAATACATTAATTAAACGTTAGAAAGACTTTCAAGGAGCATTTACAATTCTCATTACCAAGACCAACAATTTACCCATCACTAGCCCACTACCTTTTCATATTCCAATACTCATAATAATAATAATAATAATAATAATATATGAGAGTAGTGTAAATATCCCTTAGGTGCTATCTGTGGGGGTCAAGTGGAGATGTGAAGTAAGGTTTGAAGTGAGAGTCCACTTGTAAGCACTCCTTCAAGTGCAATACATGGATTCTCCAAGTCCCCAAAGTCTTATAAGTCCTTTTTTGTATTCTCAAGTTTGTGGGTAACTTGGTTAGCAACTAGCTAAGACAACCAAAGAAGGAAGGCTAACTTGCAAACGAGAGTGCAAGCAAGTCCTACAAGATTTTGATGTTGACGTCCATGGCTATAACAGAGTGGTATCAGAGCCACTTTAGGGGTACTAGAGACGTGAAGCCTAACAAGGGGGCTTGGGAGGTCAAGGGGTTCTTGGACTAAATGTGACCCTTGATAAGGGTGTCAAGGATTCGAATGAGAAATTTGTCACGGGTCCATGATGTTGGCCTATAAACCTCACCCACGGGGTGGATTTAGTTCTACATTGGTTGTGTACCAAGTGTTTTTGGGTTTATATGGGATGGGTAATCTGTTCTATTAGACCGCTCTTTTGTGATGTAGACCCAATACTCTAACAATTATTATCAGATAATTATTATAATAAATGGGGGAAGTAGGGTTTATTCTTGATTTAATATGTTTGGATTTTAGTAAGTTTGGTGAATGGGGATGTATTAGGTGATTATCCACTTTCAACTTAAAAAAAATACAAATTTTGGTGAGTGGTGTTTAGTCGTGATGGTTATAAAAAACTTGGAGAGTGATGTTTGGTGGTGACTATGATTTGTTGTGATAAATTGAATATATATATATTGGAGAAACTTTTGCAAAAAAATTGCATGGAGGTTTTGTTTTGTTTTTTTTTAATGGAAATTCTTTTAAGTTAGGTGGAATCATTTTGTATTTTTTCATTTAAAAAATAAATATAATTTTTGTATTATGTATTATTAGCATTATTATATACTTTTATTATTATCATTTATTTTAAGTTACTGTAACTATTATTTAGCATATAATTCAAAATATATAATTATTATGTTTACTATTCAATAATTAAAATCTAAAATAAATAGTGACACAGTTTGCCGGTGATGAAGGAGATTAGCTAATTTTAATCATAATAACCTCTGGTGTGGTTTTCTAAGAACAAAGTGGGTGTGTCACCTTTAGGGGTGGACATGGGCCGGGCGACCCATGGGCTGGCCAGAGCCCAGCCCAAAAAATACAAGGCCTAGGTTTAGAAAGTTGGCCCAAAGAGCTAGGTTGGGTTCAATTGGTTTGGCCCGATTAAATTTCAAGCTGGGTTTGGGTCAGATGAATTTTAACCCGACCCGACCTGGCCCGACCCGAATAAATAATATATATATATATATATATATATATATATATATATATATATATATATATATAATAGGTTTGAAATAGTCAAAATTAGGCACCTTTTTAGCCTCTGATTTTGATTTTTTTAATATATAAAATGTATTGGGATCTATGCATAGCATGCTTTCATCTAATTGTGTCTTTGTTTTTTTTCGTTTGAGGGCTCAGGGCTGACATGATGACATTCAAACAATGAAAAAAAGTGTTTGTTTTCATTTCTACTTCCATTATCAAGCTTCTCTCCTCCTACTTTAACAAACAGCCATGTTCTTTTTTTTTTTTCACTCATCTATTTCATCTCCGATGAAGATTTTTCCATCCAGGTAATATATTCTTAGACTTTTTTTTTCCTTCTTTTGATGTGCACTAGCACTAGTGTTTTGCCTCTTTTTAATCAAGTCACTTAAATATGATTGTGCAGGCATTCTTCTTTTTTTGGAATCTTGAATTCACACTTCATGAGCATTATCTAGGTTCCATGATCAAGCTTTTCTCCTACTTTAAGCAATCATTGTGTTCATTTGATTTTTCATTTCATCCATTTCATTCTCAAGTGAAGGTCTAACCATCCAAGTAATATATTCACTCTTATACTTCAGCTTTTAGATTTTTATTTATAAATTAATTTTTTATTACACCACATGAATTTTATTTTTTTCTATTGATTTTTTTAATTTTGTTTGTAAATTATTTTTTTATTCGATAGATATGAAAAGTCAATCAAGTACACCAATAAATCTTGATGATGAAAATGTTGAGCCTGAATCAAAGCGTAGTAGATCGGATGTGTGGGAGCATTTTGACAAATTACCACTAATTGATGTAAACTCACAAAGAGCTCAATGCAAATAATGTAAGAAGGCATATTCTTGCAAAAGCATAGGGGGAACATCTCATTTGAGGAGGCACTTGGTTAAATGTCTGAAATGTGTTTGTCGTGACATTAGACAATACACAATTTCTCATCAAACAACAACCAGCGGTACGACATTCTCAAATTATAAAATTGATGTTGAGATCATTCGTAAAGAAATTGCTATGTGATTGTTGTTGATTGAAACGTGTGATGGCAACTGAATGTCCTGAATTTAAAATGATGAGTAGAAAAACAATCAAAATAGATATTATGTTGCTATATAAATGGGAAAGATAGAATTTGAAAGACATATTGATTGAGTGACCTAGTAAAATATGCTTAACATCAGACACATGGAAATCTATCACTGAGGATCACTATATTTGCATTACGGCGCATTTTATTGATCATGAATGGTTGTTGCACAAGAGGGTTATCCATTTTAAACTCATTCCACCTCCATATGACAGCTTTTCTATTGAAGATGAAATTAATACTTGTGTTGCTCAATGGAACATTCAACATAAAATATTCAGTATCACTTTGGATAATCTGAGTACAAACGACTGTGTTGTTTCATTGCTTAAGAGTCATCTTAACTAGCGGGGTTTTCTTCCTTGTGATGGTGAATTTTTTCATATACGATGTTGTGCTCATATATTAAATTTGGTTGTTGATAAGTACTTGTGTTATAGTAATGCGAAGTGTTATTATCTTACAATGAGCATTACTTTTATCAGATTTTATCACTAAATTGTGTGCATTTGTGTGCTTTTGTGCATTGTAGGTTTGTGAAGCTAGTTTGGAGAAGAAGAACAAAGTTAGATCGTGTTCGCCGTTATTGGGGAGTTTTCGGACCGAGCAAGGAACAAGGCAGGAGTCTAGACTTGTGGGTGTGTGCCAATCTCCTTTGGAGGGGCACAAAGACAGTCACATTCACAATAAGTCTAACTCGTGTAGTATAGGAGAACTTCTCCAATTAGGAGAATTGAAGCAATCGGCACGATCTACCGTTGATTGTGTGCCCAAATCAATAGCCTCAATGAAGAACGATGAATTCGGGAGCGTTTCGGCAAAAGCACTATAACAAGCACTGTAGCAAAATAATGTAACGAGTTACTGTTCACTGTTTGCCGAAATTCAGCAAAACAGAGACTTCACACGGGCTTGTGGAAATTCCACACGGGCGTGTGAAATCTGGATTTTAGTCGATTTAAAGCCGTGACTCAACAGTATTTAAAGGCCCTTTTGAGACTTTTTCTGGATCTTTTTGGCCAATCTTTTCACCTAACTTCTGGAGGGTTGTGGCTAGGGTTTGGAGAGGACCTTGTGGAGGATCGAAGTGCGCCATCGGTATTGACATCGACGCCTGGCGGCTGCACAAGACCACGGCCACACATTACACAAGGGGGTTTTCATCTATACTTTTGATTTGTGCTTATTCTCATAGTTTGATGGATTTGTATAGCTCCATGAGGAGCTAAACCCCTTGAGGGTATTCAGACTTGTAAACCCTAGGATGATTATGTTTCTATGGCATGTTATTATGCTTTTCTTTATTGATGAATAAAATTGAGTTTCAATCTTAATTTCATCTTGTATCGATTTTCCCTTAGCCGTGACACTAGGGTTGAGAATCGTCTAGGTTATCCTTTGGAGGTGTGACAACTCCTATAGGGTTAGACTACTTAAGATTGAAGAGGGTCGAGAGGGTGAGTCGTGAGGTAGCGAAACGTCCCCTTTCCCTTCCGGTGTGATTTTCCCTACCTCCATATTCCATGAGTTCTTAGCGGTCAAAATAGAGCAAAGTGCTAGGAGATGAACTCTCCTGAGGCTTAGTTGCGCGAGCAACAGAGTGAAGGGTTGTAGTGAATCCTAGTGCTGGGGCTTAATTGAGACTAGGGTTCTTTCATCTTGTGCTGTGATTTTGGATCCTCGCTATAAAGTCAAATTTGTTGAATTTTTTTATACTAAAGTGTATGGGATGGAATCTAGAGGATACACTTCAAATGTGGTTGCTACTCTTTATAAATGCTTTAAAGCTTACAAAAAAGACCGAGCATCTTCTTCACAATATACTATGAGTTGCAAAAGCAATTTGACTATGAATGATGATATTTATGATGAAATGCAAGAGTTAGATGCATTTGAAGGTCATGTTAGTAGAGTTCAAATGCAAACATCAGAGTTGGATCTTTATTTGGAAGAACCATGCTTGGATCGAAATGTAGAGTTGGATGTTTTGGATTTTTGGAAGTCTTGTTTAATGAGATTCCCAAACCTCTCAAGCATGGCTCATGATATTTTAACTATTGCAATATCCACTGTTACCGAAGAGAGCACATTTAGCACAAGCCGGCGAGTGATTAGTCCTTATCGAGCTTCATTAAGTTCAAAGACAATACAAGATATAATGTGTCTTCGAGATTGGTTGCGAGCATCATTTGAACCAAGTAAGTTAATTATGATTTAAAAAGTTATGTTAGTATGTTCTAACTAAATATTTTAAAATATTGAATTATGGTTGTCATTAATAATTTAAAGGAAAATCTGATATAGTGGTTGGTGTTGAAGAAGATGATTTATCTTCAAATTCAAATTCTGTGGATGATTTCTCAACATAGGTATTTTCTTTAAATATTTTAAATTTTAGGCTACTTTTTGATATATGTTTATATTAACATTTTGTTTAATGGTGTTTTGCATAGGTTATTACCTTCTTTAATCTATTTGATGGGGATCAAGAATTAATTCTTTGGTGATTTTAATTATGTAATATTTGCTTCTTATGGGACAACTGTTGAACTATTGTACTACTTATGTAATATTTGCTTCTTCTGAAACTCTTGTAGAACCATTTTACTACTTATGTAATATTGTACTACTTATGAAACTCTTGTTGAATCATTGTACTACTTATGTAATATTTGCTACTTATGAAACTCATGTTGAACCCTTGTACTACTTATTAATATTTGTTTCTTATGAATGGTATATTTGTACTTGATGTAATATTTGTTAATAATATTACTACTTATTTATATAGAATTTATTCAAACAATTTATAATACTTGTGTTGTATTTATTTAATTGTTTGAGAAAAATTTAGGGGTTGTAGTAGCAGTTTCATTTTGTTATTTCAATTATTTCATAAAAAAATTATTTACTTTTTGGGTTGGGTTGGTCTGGTTCTGGGCCTAATGACAATCAAATGGGCTAGGTTTGGACCAAGATAATTTGGCCAGAACATGACCCGGCCCAGCCCAACCCGAGTATATGGGTTGTATTTTTGAGTCTAGCCCAGTGCAGATCTAACCCAGCCCGACCTATGTCCATCCCTAGTCACCTTCAATGATCTTTGAAAATGGTGGGCATGTTTAAAAACTAGAACAAGATTTTAGATCTAAGTTCTCACAACGATGGGCAAACAGTAGATGAGTTTAAAAAAATGAAAAATAGAGAAATGATAAAAGTATAATTATAATCTTATAAAAAATTAATTTTTTAAATATAAAGTATCATGATCTTATAAAACTGGTTTTCTAGTTTTCAGCTTTGGAAAAGATTTAACCGTAGAATTTACAAAATCTACAAATTATATTAGCTAATAATTACATACTTTTACATAGGTACATAAAAATTACAAATTTAAATTAAAAAATTGTTGATAGTTGAGATTTACATATATTTATATTTTTATCAACATTAAAATCATGTTTCAAGAGAATTTTTGCATACGTGACACATGATTTAAAAATTATAAATTTGAAGTAAGTCTATAATAAACCCCATAAAAATGAGTTCAACACAAATATTAGGCAAGTAAATTAACATCCACATAACTGGTACTAAATATAAAAGATTTATGTATCTGTCAAAAAATGATTAAATTCTACCCTATCAAGACTTTAGATGCTAATCAGTCAACTCGTGCACAATCGGAAGACCAAATTATCTCCAGCAATTATCACCATCAATTGAGCTTCAATTTCTTCACATTCTGCATGCATGGTAATATTATGGTCAATTACGCATATATTTCCCTTCCTTTTAGCTTTGATCGAGTGATTGCTTTCCATGTAAAACGAATAGAGCTTGTATATAAAAAGCACTCCTCATCAATAGAGATGGTGGTCAGCTGACCTGGTGGGCCGGGCCGGTTACCGGCCGGTAACCAGCACGCACTGTAGTGGGCCCGGTTACGGGTTGGCCTTTTATTGGCCCATGACCAGCCGGGCCAACCCGGCGGGTTGGGTTTTTTTTTTATTTATTTGTGGGTTAAAAAATCAAAACTTGTTACTTCCAAAATTTGAACCTTGGACTTCAAAGGGATTAAATGCCTAGGAGGTCACTTACCTTTGCCTTTGTTTCATTTCGGTTACCGACCTTTAATTTACATCAAAACAGTTACTTATCTTTGATTTTGTATCAACGGAGTCACCCGCGAGTAACCAGATTCAAATCGCAAGTGGTCTTATCATGTCCATACACCATCCTTTCATGGAAAAAAACATGTAAACATGGAAGGATGGTGCATGGACATGATAAGACCACTTGTGATTTGAATTTGGTTACTCGCGGGTAACTCTGTTGATACAAAATCAAAGATGAGTAACTGTTTTGATGCAAATTAAAGGTTGGTAACCGAAATGAAACAAAAGCAAAGGTAAGTGACCTCCTGGGCATTTAACTCGACTTCAAAGAGTAAGATTCACTGAGAAACCAATTGAGCTAGCTTTTGTTGGTGATGATTTAAATTTTTTTTAAACAAATTTATAATAAAGATATGAATTTGAATTCAAATTGAAAGTTAATGAGTTTTAAATTTTATGTTAATAAGTTTTTTAGCCAATTATTTTAATTTATTTTATTACTTGAATTTTTTACTTTTTACTTGTATTTACTTATCAAATTCTATATATTTATCATAACTAGTGTTTTTAATTTTTAGTTATAATATAATAAGTTAGTATTATTTCCCTTATATTTACATGTATTGTTTTATTTAATTGTTTCAATCACCAATTAATAAGATTAGTTATTTTCTTTCACATTAAGTTCATGAGTTTTAAATTTTATGTTAATAAGTTTTCATATAACATAATTTCAATCACCAATTAATAAGATTAGTTATAATATAATTTTCCTAATATTTTATGTGAATCATCAATAAATTTTATGTTAATCTCTCAAACAAATAGATAGTAAAATTTCAATATAAATTAGTACATTTTTATGACTATGATTTTTCATATATTATAATTTTATAACTCAAAAGAATATATAAACTATTTAATTCAATAAATAAATAAACTTAGGGACTGTTTGGTTAGAAGTGAGTAGATGTAATGTAAAATGTTTTACATGTAAAGCTTACTTTTTGATGTTTGGTTTGATGTAAAAGTAGTTTTTACACGTAAAACTTTTCACATCTTAACCACATTTTACAGTATTTCAACTCACAGCAAAAGTTGTTGTTGAAATACTGTAAAATATTTAGTTTATAGTGACCTTACCACCAACAAAAAACCACATCAGGCATAAGCTCATTGATCTCTACCGATCGATCTCAACACCATCTCCATCTCAAACCTCTTCATGCATATCACGTTGTTCCCTCTGCTCATCTGCACGTAAGTGATCACCGGTTTGGCGGACGAGCTACGGGATGAGCTGTGGGATGAACTTAGATCCATCATAATCGATGAAATCTAAGAAGAAGATGATGGGAATGTAACCGGAATGGAAGGGAGGTATTAGGGTTGAAAGAAAGACAGTCGGGAGGCGCCGAAATCCTACACCTACTCGAAGAGCTCAGGGATAGTGTAGAGGGGATTGACTGTGGTGGCGATGGCGCCGAGAGTGGTGATAGCGAGGAAACATGCAGGGACATCGGTGGAGTTGGGGGTGAAGAGGAGGACAACAGAGCTGCGGGTGACGCCGAGGTGACGGGATGCAAGGGATCAGATAGACGAGGTCGGAGAATGAGAGGGTCTCGCCAGAGTCAATGTCGGTGAGGGCGGTGCGGTAGAGATGGCGAGCAGCAGAGAGGAAGCAGATCGGATAGTGATCAGAGATCGGATAATGATCTTATAAGATATTTATCTTATATCCAGATAATGATAAATATTTTGTAATGTTATTTATTTTAAAAAATATTATTTGTTAATTAAAATTAATGGTAATTTAAAAATAAATAAATATTAAATATGTTTATATTAAATAAATAATGTATTAAGTTAATTAACTATTTTGGCTTAAATTAATTTTGTATGATAAATATTAAATAATTAGTAATAAAAACTAATGGAGGTAATCTAATCTTAGTGACCATATCCTTCAACTTACATCAAACCATACACATAAAAAAAAACATATACAGTATTTTTATTTACATCAAACCAAACAACAATAATGTAAGTTGAAATACAGCATTTTCACTTACGCTGTAAGTTAATTTAGATGTAATTTAATTTACTGCCAACCAAACAACACCTTAGTGTAATTTTTTATTACTATTTTTTTAATTTATTTTAAGTCGTTTCAAATTCTTCCAATTTATTAAAATTGTTTTAAACTATTTCTTATTTTTAATTTTTTTTTTAAAAACTTATTTTGAAGTTTTTTTTTGTTTATAATGTTTTAATATAAATATATAAAATTTTCATAGGGTAGTTGGTAACAATACTTGTTGGTGTTATTGGGGACCCAAGTTCAAATTCCACCCATAATATTTAAATTTATTTAAATTAGTAATAAATAAATTAAAACCAGCCATCCTGGCCCGGCCCGTCCCCACCCCCCACCCCCCTAAATTATTTTTGCTTTTGTTTCTTTGTCTTTCCCAGCTGAGCAGTCCAACCCATTTTGACCGGTTGACAGGTTCTCTAATACACCCAAGTAATTCAACAAATAATATATTTGACTAATATAACCAAAACTGAAGAAATATTCCCTTAAAAAGAAGCCAAGAGCACATTATTCTTGAAACCAAGCATGGCCATGTCCTCAGCCACCATCAACAGAGTTCCAGCTCTAAAAGAGTTCGATGATACCAAAACCGGAGTCAAAGGCCTCGTTGACTCCAGCATCACCTCCCTTCCCGCCATATTCCACCACCCGAACATCTGCCTCTCAAGCCCCATCTCCACCCACCTCTCAATCCCCATCGTCGATCTCTCCCTCCCACGCCCCATCGCCGTCGATCTCATCCGCTCTGCATGCCAAGACTGGGGCTTCTTCCAGCTCATCAACCATGGCATCCCTCTCTCCACCATCGACAACACCATCTCCGCCGTCCGATCCTTCCACGAGCTCCCGGCTACCATCCGTTCCCAACACTACACGCGTGCGCCCCGTGGCGGCGTCAGCTACTTCTCGAACATGGATCTGTTTTTCTCGGCGGCCGCGAACTGGAAAGATACGTTGCAGGTCACCTTCAGTCCTGTCCGACCAGAAGTGGACATGATCCCGGAGGTTTGCAGATCGGAGCTGGTGGCGTGGGAAGAGCAGGTGAAGGTGCTGGGGAGGGAAGTGATGGGGATGATGTGTGAGGGGCTCGGAGTGAGCTCAGGGAGGCTAGAGGAGTTGACTTGTCTGGAGGGCAGATGGTTAGTGGGGCATTACTACCCACCATGCCCGGAGCCCAATCGGACGCTTGGGTCCGTGGCTCACACCGATGTCGGGGTTCTGACGGTTCTGATTCAAGATGAGATTGGTGGGCTTCAGGTGAAGAGTGTGAGGGATGAGTGTTGGGTTGATGTGAAACCCATCCCTGGAGCTCTTGTTGTCAATGTTGGTGAACTCCTTCAGGTATGTAGACATGCTTGATATTTTGCAATCAGTGTTCTTATAGAATGAATACACATTCATGAAATTAAAAGTAATTTCAGTACAAGTTTGTAATATAATCTTAAATGAACATATTTAATTTGTGCAAATTAATGAAAATAATTTTGATATCATCAACATAGCAACACATTAGTGTAATTTGTTGTTTTTTATATGAAGAAAACTGTAAGATGTAAGGTCTTGCTTACATAGCACTGAAAACCTGATTTGATTGGGCCTAGGTCAAGGTTGTTCGAAATTGATGAGATTGAGCTTGAACTTAATATAAACTTAAAGAAGATTGTTTGAACTCACCTCGATCTTAATTTTCAAATTCGAGTTCAAGCTTGAAATTAGCTTTAAAAAAAACTTATTCAAGCTCTATTCAATTTAAGCTCAAAATTAAATCCAAATCGATTTATTTAATTTGAAACTAATATATATATATATATATATATATATATATATATATATATATATATATATATTAATTATATAAAAAAATATTGATATTAAGCAAAGCTAAATTGACCTCTATGTAACTTGAAATTAAACTTGCGCTCAAAAACCGAACTCAAGCTTGATTCCAAAGCTTTGAAATTCTAAACCACCTCTTCTTTTTATAGATGCAAGCTTGAGCTGCCCATGGACAACTTCATTAATTGATAGTCTTATACACATATTTATATAAATAAACAAAAATAAAAGCACATTTTCAAATTATGAGACTTTTTGATCAATCTTATTGTTTTTTTATGCTTAATAGCGCTGATCTTGTCATTAACTGATTACTAGATAAAATTAAAATAATAGTAATTATTATTTGTGATGCATTATCCAAGACTTTCTACATGATCTATGCAGGCGAATGGAACACCCATAAATGTGTAATTTGGAGATTTTTTATTTTTATTTTTATTTTTATTTTATATTATTAATAACTATTCTGTTTTCCTCATCATATTATTATATAACTTGTTTTACGTTTTTTTTTTTTTTACTTTTTTTAAGATAATTTCCAATGATGAGTACAAGAGTGTGGCGCATCGAGTATTGGCTAATTCTAGCGATGAACCACGAATATCAGTTGCTTTTTTCTTTAATCCTGGAAAGAGAGGAGATGTAGATCTATACGGTCCTTTGCCAGAGTTAATTTCACCCGAAAACCCAGCTTGTTATCGTAATTTGAAGATGTCAGAGCATTCCAAACTCTTTCTAGGCAAAGCAGTAACATGTAATTGCATTACTCAACATTTTAAGCTCCCATGAGATGACGAGTATAATTGGTTGGTGAGATTGATGATGTTATCATCTTTGATTGTAATTAGAATATGTTAAATAATTTTTTTTTGAAAAAAATATAAATTGTTCTTTATCTCTTCGTCTTTTAAAAATCCAATTCCAACGTGAATACAAAGCTGATAAATTAGCTCCACCCGATGGCCGAGGTGGGCTTTACAATTCCACCCGAAGATGTCTCTCTGGCGGCCTGGCACCAAAGGCAAGGAGGACTAAAGCCCTCCTTAGTTCCCCTTGATCTGCTACTGAAATTGGCTCATAGTTTGTAAAATTAATGTTATGTAAGCATCTCATAATTAATGTTTATCTTAATATAAACAATGAAACCACTTTATGTCCCTGTAACTTAGAATTTACTGTATGATCCATTTCCAAAACGGATAAATATTATGCATGTGCATTAAAACTTTTGTTTATCTTAGACGAGTACATTTTTTCCAGTGAGTATCTAGGATTGGCCATATATAGCACTAACATTCAATTTGTATTAAAATGATAATTAATTTTTAATTTCATTTTTCCCATTGGGTAATTGTGGAATTCCTGTAGTTTTTTGGTGACGTGGAAGCCGGAGCGCTTGCATGGATTCTCGTGGTCCACGTCTGACGTCATTGAGTTGCTAGCTTAGCAACTTATCCAACGTGACTTTATTCCCACGCATGAGTGACACATCACACCCCCTTCTCTCCCCTTACTCTCTTCTTTTGGATAAGTTGTTGAGCTGGTAATTCGTTGATGTGAACCAAGAGAATCCACGCAAGCGCTCCGGTTTCTATGACACCAAAAAACCACCGGAATTCCCCATTACCCAACAAGAGAAATAAAATTAAAAGTTAATGCTCATTTTAATACAAATTAAATGTTAATGCTCAAATTAATATGAAGCCAATCTTAAACACTCATGGGAAAATTTTGCTCCAAAAGTTGTGCTCGTTAGGCCATCTCCAACCCCAAACTCTATATTTAGTGTTTCAGTACTAAAAAATACAGCTTATACAGTGAAAATTTCTCCAACCACCAATTCTATTTTGAACTCTAAAATAGAATATTCTAGGAATATTCTCACTTCACAATTTATATATTCATCCTATCAACAAATTTAATCATTTTTAAATATTTTTCACTTTTAACCATTGAATTTAAATATTATATTATTTTAAAATATAATTTTATTTTTTATAATTTATTATAAATATTTATTAAATATAAAATAAAATTTGACTATTAACCCATCTACTTTATCGAAAATCTATGTTAGGATTATTTTCTATGTTTTTATTTTATAGTTCATATAATTTCATTAATTTTAATAAATTTATATTTTGTGCATTATTTTCTTTAATTTTTTATTTTTTATTAATTGAAAAAATATAAACTTATATTATAAGTTATTAATTTAAAAATAATAATATACCCACTGAATTGGTGTCCTGAAAAAAATTATTATAAACTTAAATCATAAGTTATTAATTTAATTAAATATAAATTTATAAATATAAATTTTATAAAAATAGAGAATAGAAAAACAAAAAACAGAATTAAAAAAAAAAAATCAAAACAAAAAATAACATAGCCACTGTAGCCAATTTTTAACTTGGCGCAGAGTTTGGCGCTCCATTGGAGGCCATTCTGCGCCAAATCAACCATTCTGCACCAAAAATACAGAATGGCAGGAAATGGCCTCAATGGGTTTGCTCAAAGCACACATAGTGATGCGTTTGCAACTCACCTAAAATTATGATGCAGAATTTTTTTTTGAATAAATGATGCAGAATTTTTTAACCTATACAAAATAGGTAAAACAAATATTTTTTTATATAATTCCATGCATTCATGAAAAGAAAAATACCGACTGTATTAATAACTAACTATATAATAAATTACATAGTAAATTCATTAAGTCAGGCAGTGCTGGATGATTGTTACTCCAATTTATCGGTTGTATCTTCAACGCTATCCACGCCTCCACTATAACCCATCAAATCATGGGAACTCCACTATAAGCACCAATATTGCCATAAGCGCAAAAAATTCAACCAAATAACTTTGACAAGCATAACCATAACAGAAAGAAATATTCCCATAAATATGAATTAAGTATGAGCACATATGCATGCCAAGAAGCATGGCTATGTCCTCCGCCATGACTGACCGAGTTACAGCTCTAAAAGAGTTCGACGATACCAAAACCGGAGTCAAAGGACTCGTTGATTCGGGAATCACCTCCATTCCCGCCATATTCCACCACCCATACATCCCCCTCTCAATCCCCTCCACCACCCATCTCTCAATCCCCACCGTAGATCTTTCCCTCTCACGCCCCATCGCCGTCGATCTCATCAGCTCGGCATGCCGAGACTGGGGCTTCTTTCAGCTCATCAACCACGGTATCCCTCTCTCCACCATCGAGAACACAATCTCCGCCGTCCGATCCTTCCACCAGCTCCCATCCACCATCCGTTCCCAATATTACAGGCGCACGCCCGGTGCTGGCGTCAGCTACTTCTCCAACCTGGACCTCTTCCTTTCGGAGGCAGCGAGCTGGAAAGATACGTTGAAGGTCACCTTCGGTCCTGTCCCACTGGAAGTGGATCAGATCCCGGAGGTTTGCAGGTCGGAACTGGTGGCGTGGGACGAGCAGGTGAAGGAGGTGGCGAGGCAAGTGATGGGGATGATGTGTGAAGGGCTCGGGGTGAAACCGGCGAGGCTGGAGGAGCTGACGTGCCTGGAAGGGAGAGGGTTAGCGGGACAATACTATCCACCATGCCCGGAGCCTGATCGGACGTTTGGGTCAGCGGAGCACACGGATGCCGTGGTTTTCACTGTTCTGATTCAAGACAAGATTGGTGGGCTTCAGGTGAAGAGCCTCAGGGATGAGTCTTGGCTTGATGTGAAACCCATCCCTGGAGCTCTTGTTATCAACGTTGGTGATTTCCTTCAGGTACGTATGCATGCATGATGGTTTAAGTTTGCTCTTAATTTTGGGACAATCTCTGTTTATATTTGGCCAGCTTGCAAACTTCAAACAGAAACGGCAGCAAGAAATACAAGTATCGTTATTATTACTATTGTTATTAATACTGTTATGAGTTCTAGATAATGTCTCATTGTTTTCTGATCCTCTGTTATCTCTAAATCTATAATTTTCTAATAAATATTTTTTTTCTACTAACACTTCTTGGAAAGAATTTGGAGTGAGAGCAGTAGTGTAAGGATCTCAAAAACATGAGCTTAATTTTAGTATTTTATAATATTATAATATTAAAATTATATGAAGTTACACAAGAAATTATTTTTATGAAAAAGGCTTAAAATAAAAACAAGACTAGAGATCCAGACTAATTAAGCAGAGAATAAATGATTTATTTATTTATTTATTTATTCTTCATTTCGATCTGTTATATAAGGTATATATTCTTCGCTATCCAACAAATTTCTAAAATATTATTACATGAATATATTCAATGCGAGTAGGTTAACCAAACTACGTTTATCTTACTAAAATAGTAATATATTAATTTATTTAAGTTAATTTAAAAAAAATGAATAATTTAAAAAAATGAATAAATTACTGATTTATTGGAAAGCAAAGAGTAAAAACAAACAAGCACAAACAAATTAATAACAAAATCAACTCAAACCAACCACTAATTTAAGTTAGTTTTTATTCTTATATAAACAGATGATAAAAAACTGAAGTATAGTTATAAAATTGAGATTTTTTTTATTATAGCTTATTATAATTTTGGGCTTGATGCGGTCAGTCTAGTCATTTCTTTTTTTAAACAAAAAGCTGAAACCGCTAAAGAAAAGAAATAAAAGAAAAGAAAGAAAAACAATCAAAAGAAGAGATTAAGGTTGGAGCAGATCTCTTCTATCTAATTTGGGCACTCCATGCCTCTAAAAAAGAGAGAGTTGTGGGTTGAGTCTTCCATAAGCAACCAATTCATCAGCAAAGATGTTTTCCTCTCTTGGAATGATTGAGATGCAAATGTTTAGGAAGACTTTAAGGAGATTATTCAGCTTAAGAATTATCCCAACTGATTTCCAAGCGATGCAGGGGTAAGGATTTTGAATCAGCTGAGCAACCCCAGGGCAATCACAATAAATTCTATCAGGGTTCCAATTTCTTTCCCTGTAGATCATAATTGCTTGGCAAATTGCATCAAGTTCAGCATTGATGGGTGATTCATGACAGGTTCCCATGGCTCCTGCAAGTAAAATAACACCAAGATCAGTTATGATAATGAAACCAAGACCAACATTTTTAGATTGAGTATTCCATGAAGCATCAGTGTATATGAAAATGGAATTAGAAGAGGATTTAAGTTTAAGTAGCTCCTTGTCCTTTTTGGCGGTTGCTGTGAAGAAATCCTCACAATAAGCATTTGCTTTGGAGAGAATATTATCAAGTTTACGAGTGAGGTTCTAGAAGATGCAATTTCATCTTTCCTTCCAAATAAGCCAAGCAAAATTTGTGATTAAAGCTTTGGTTTTATTATTACTAAATCTGTTGTTGCCATTGTGGGTCAGCCATCTACTTGAGCTTATGAATTGAATGTCAGTTGGATTAGTGTTCATCATAGCTAGGATAATCTCCCAACAATGCTTAACTTTGGAGCATCGCTAAATAAAATGGTTGGCAAAATCTTCTTCCAACCTATAGAAGTAGCAGTTAACATAGGGGCCAATATTTAGACTGTAGAGATAAACCCCCGTGGAAAGCTTTCCTTCGGCAAGTTTCCAAATGAAAGTTTTCACACGAGGTATAACATTGAGTTTCCATATTTGCTTCCACCCCTCCGAGGAAGTCAATGAATCTTCAGTTGAGTGGTCGTTCTGGTCGTTAGTTGATTATTAAATAAAAATAGAATAATGATAACAATTCATGATGTGGCATGAACCAAAGACATATATTCTAGAAGACTTTCTACACCTATATATATACTTGAATGTCATATCCATAAATATGCAAGCCAGATGAATTTATATATTTATTTATTTATATTTTAATATATTTTTATCCACTACACATTATCATATAATTTCACTTTTGAGTAAATTCTACTTCCATCTTCCTCGCTTCCTCAGGTTATTTCTAATGATGAATTCAAAAGCGTGCAACATCGGGTGATAGCTAACTCTACCAATGAACCAAGAGTATCAGTTGCAGTTTTTTTTAATCCTGGAAGTAGAGAAGACATGGATCTATATGGCCCCTTATATGAGCTGATATCAAATGAAAAACCGGCTTGCTATCGTAATTTTAACATGTCAGAACTTGTCAATATTTTTCTAGCCAAAGCAGTAGGGTGTAAATCTATTACTGAACATTTTAAGCTCCTATGAAATAATGACAATAATTGTATGGTAAGATTAATGCCCTTTTTTTAGATTTTATTATAGTTATTTGGATGACAACATAGATGCTAGGCATAAACAATTAAGGTCCTTAATTAGATAATTCTAATTGGCTTTGGGATCTCTGCAAGTTTTGGGGTGGCCTCCAGATTTCTCCTTTTTTGGGTTCCTAAGGAGGATGAGGCTAATGAACACCGAGTGAAAAATGGCAATATATTTGAATTTCAGCATAGTACAATATAAAGAGTAAGGCTTCATCTCTCTAACTGTGTAACAAAGGAGGGAAGTGCAAGCTTAGGAGATCTCATGATGCAAATCTTTTGACTGTTTATGACTTGTTAAAGATATTAATGTCATCACTAGGAAGAGCGATTACTTGTAGAACTTTGTGTTTTCACATGTTTGCAATGTAGGGATAGAGTTTTTTTTTTATTTTTATTTTGAATACACGGAGTTTCTCCACTCAACAAAAAAGGGGGAAACAGTTAACAGTGTTAAATTTTTTTTATTTGGTAGGACAAAATCATCTATTCACTTAAAAGTAGGCCCATATGGCATAAAAACATCTTTCTTTCTATCTATTAATCCCTCCCAAAATTTAATTAAAAAAGCTCAAAATTCCCAAAACCAAACAAAATCATGATAATGTTTTTTTATGCCACATGGGTCCATTTTCAAATGAATCACTATTTTAACCCTGCCAAATAAGGAAGAGTTAACACCGTTAACGTATAGTTTCTTCTTCTTCTTCTTCTTCTTTTTTTTTTTTTTTTTTTTTTTTTTGCTAGAAATCACGTATTCTCAAAATGAAAAAAAATTATCTATCCCTATTTGGCAAATTCGTGAAACCATACCCTTTTTTTAATTTCTTTTAAATTAAAATAGTAGAATATGAATATGAATAGAAAAGAACCAATTTGAATTGAAAGTAATTGTCTTCAAAAGTATCAAATTACCATTGACTGAAATTAATAACCAAGAACTACAATTAAAGAGTAAGTACTAATTATTATAGTCGAGTAATCAATCTTGCATGCATAAATAATGTTGGAAACAATAAATTCACCAGTACAAATTAGTTATTATTAAGGGTGTAAAGTGGATGTATCTTGATATCACTAATCTGTTGAGTACTAAACTAACTAGTTGTGCATGAAACCATAAGTTGGCTAAGAATTATTGAACGATTAGCACTAAACAAAGAAACGATACACATTTTGTTATCTTTAAAATCTTTTAAACTTTGTACCAATACTTCATATTGTGCATGTTGGTTAAGATCAAAGAAGAAGGGTAACACTCTTTTGTTAGAACTTGAAGAAGATGTCTTTAAGTTCGCAGTAGACAAACAAGTTGTGTTTTGAGCTAGATATGGTAAAGTTCTGCAAACAAACAAGAACTACAACAGGAAAAAAAACAAGCTGAATACCTGGCTCCGTCCAACAAGAGATCAAAAAGAAAAAAACAAGGATATGATATCCTCCATGAATACAAGGAAAAGAGTAGAGTTCATCTGGTCATATAAAATAGTGCAATATACCCAAAAGAGGATTAGGTAATCAAATCCACAAGACCAACAATCTTCTAGTACTAATAATCTTCCAATATCTAGCCTAATCAAAAATTGGGATAAAGCTCTATTCTATGAATCTAGATAAAGAATAAGAAAAGTGAAAAAAGGATGGAAAAAATAGTATAAAAACTAGGTAGAAGCAGTGATGAGAAGTAGTGCCCTAGACCAATCCCCTAGTGAAACATGTAGTGACTCTCCTACATTGATTATCAGGTACATTCTATGGATCCTATGTATGCTCTCTAAGCAATGTCACATCTACGACAATCAAATATGCCAAGTTTTGCAATTGTAACTACAGGAATCATGCACACTGAGTTTTGCAACTACACTACGGCAATCACAACTATGGCATCAACACATGTCAAGTATTACAATCACAACTGTGCAAATCATGCATATCAAGTTATGTAACACAAGTTTTAACATAGAAAATCAAAAGAACTCCATAATCAATGCAAAAGAGTAAATCAACTACATATTATCAACTAAGTTCATGAATCCGGGGCACCGAAGAGTGGTTAGTCCCTCATGGGTTTACACAACATTGAAAAGATAAAGAAAACAATTAAGTAAGAATCCATAAACTCCCTATTGCTTCTCATTCTCTCCGATTGTGCTCCAAGGATCTTCCTGCTAACTTAGCTCCACTCCAAATCATACTTCAAAACCTTGGCTCTAATCCTTGGATGGATGGTTGTGAAGATCGTCCAAAAGTCACATTCAAAATCCCAAGCAGAACTCCCTTCAAACCCCAACTTTGGGACTTATAAGTTTTTAACCCAAGCAGGCTCGTTCTTAGGTCGTGCTCTTTGCAGCCAGATCTAGGGTTTTACATCAAAGTGATTTTTTCTAAATAGTGAAGTGCACGACCCAAAAGCACACTTATGCTTGGGTCGTGCTTCCATAAGCACGACCGTGCTCTTGGCTTCAAGACAGTGTTTTCCTTCTTCTGAGTTTTACTTAAAGTCTTGTAATCTGCACAGCTCAAAAGCACTCCCGTGTTTAGGTCGTGCTTATCCTGGAAGCTTGAGATTGAGTTTTTTTATGCCATTTCTATCCTAATACATCTTCTAATGTCCTAATACCTATTAATCTGCACAAAAACACAAAAATACCTAAAGCAATACTAAAATATAGAAAACAAATGCTAAAAGACAAGCAAAACATATATATATATAAACTACACTCCTCAGTTGTAGATGTGGAAGAAAATCTCATCATTCTCAATAAAATACATAGCCATTTTATATACAATGTAATCAATCAAATTCCTTTTTTTTTTGTTGAGCTGGCATAGTTTACTAAGTTGGCACAACTATTATGACTAACTCTAGACTTCTCCTTGAAGCTTTGTTCTTCAAAAATAAAAGCTTGACTTTAAAATTCAGAACCTTCTTTTAACTTTAATTACAATAGCTTTTATGAATTCCCAATAGAATCTCCAACATCCCCCTTCAAGTTGGAGGTTGTGCAAGAGTATATGACACCCCCAACTTGGATAAAATTTGGTGATGTTTGGGTCTTGGTAATGCCTTTGTTAAAATATCAACTAACTGACATTGTGCAGGTACATATTGGAGATTAATCTGTAAATAGTTGTATTGGAAAGTAATTCTCCAGAGTTTGGTACAAGTTTTAAACCATAAATGAGAAGACTTGTCACAAGATTGAGAGAATCACATTTAAATTCTTCCAATAGATCCAAGGTGAACATTTTTTGTGTCAATATGATATTTTCACCTTCTTCTATCAGCTTAATTCCCATAAAATAATGCAAGGGACCCAAATCCTTTATCTTGAATTGTTGATCCAGATATTCCTTCAACTGAATTATTTCTACTTCATTGTTACCAACCAACAATATATCATCTACATACACTCCAACAAATACAACTAATTCATTATCTTTTCTATAGAATAATGAACAATTATTCTTAGAATTTTGATATCCTCAACTTTTTAAGGCTGAACAACTTGGAATACATTATCTTGGGGTTTGTTTCAACCTATATAAGCACTTCTTTAGTCTGCTCACAATATTTTAACCTGTGGTTTGAACTCCTGGTGGAGCTCTAATATAAATCTCTTTATTTGGATCTCCATGCAAAAAAAAAAAAACATTATTAACATCCAATTGATTCATCTTTCAACCCTTTTTAACAGCTGTTGGAATAATGCTCCTTACTGTTGTCATTTTAACAACAGGATAGATAGTTTCTATATAATCCACCCCTTACCTTTGAGTAAAGCCTCTCACAACAAACCTTTCTTTATATCTTTCCACTATACCATATGCTTTATACTTAATTTTGTAAACTCTTATTGGTTTCTTCCTAGGAGGTAGAGGAACTAGTTCCTAGGTTTTATTGTCCTCCAAGGCATCAACTCTTTTTTAATTGCATCTTGCCAAGCAGGTTCAACAATAGCCTCTTCATAACTATTTGGTTCTTTGAGTGTAGTTAATGATGCAAGCAATTGCTGATTTGAGTATGACAGATGATAGGAACGCAAGCGTACACTTCGATCAAGTAGTAAAGTGTGCTTGAAAGTAGGGTACCAATCCACAAGAAATACTGAGATTACTAGTACTAATTCCAATCCCAAAAATTAAGCTAAAAGAAAGTAGTGGAGTGTGTGAACAATAATAAAAAAGCAATAACAAAGAAATCAAACTAGTTAAGAAATTAGGGGGAGAAGGGACGCCTAGGCATAGCATCCCTCTAGGGGTTTGTTAAGTTCATGACAAAGGTTGTAAAAGCATGCAATCCTATTTGAACCAAGAAAAATCCTAAAGTATACCAAACCCATCTTGCAAGGATGGATAGTAACTAATTCAGTACAGTGCTGATGTAGACACCCCACAATCACTTTGCACTCTATGAAATCTCAATGTGGATTAACAAGAATTTTTGAAATAGATAATCCTTCTTGCAAAGAGGTTACCCTAATCCCATATACTATAGAAATGCGATTTCTCCTAAAATCTATTCCCTATGATTGTAAAGAGTATGAAAATAACTTGTTAATCCACCCAGAAGGATTGAGGAAGGAGAACTCTCAACTCCAAAGTATCTCATTGCCAGGCTTACTCAGAATTCCCTCCAATCATGACATGTCTATAATAAGTGGGTATTTCTACTCGTCACAAAGCATATAATACATAAGAACTAGGGCTTTCACCTCAATAGCAATCAAGCTATACAAAACATGCAATTGGATTCAAATAATTTGGATTGGAATTAAGAAACAAGTAAATCAACAAAATCCACAACCAATGTCAAATAAAATGAAGCCCTAGAGTTCAACTATGTTTGAACATCTACAAAATTAGCCCTCCATTAATGGAGGGCAAGCGTCCAAATAACAAATCATGAAGATATTAAACTAGACATGAAAATCCCCTTCTTAATCATGTTGTAAGATGATCGCCAGAGAATGTCCCAGGACCTTCCAGGGACACTGTTGAGCTAGTCTTGATGGCTACAATCCTTCTTCTCCAAAATAGATGGGTTGAATATTACTTTTGAGTCATCACGAATATTTATATTATGCCACTTATAGGGTGTTTATGGGCGTAAGGACATGGCCGTAAGGTGTTGGGATGATGGGTCACAAGCCTTACCGGATTACTTATGGCCTTAAGTCTTATTCATAAGGTCTTCTATCTTGTGTTGCAGTCCATCTTATGGTCATAAACATTGAACCATAAACTTTTCTTTATGCATCTTGTGACCATCCTTACAGTCGTAAGCTCTACTCGTAAGCTCCTTTAGATGATCCTTACGGTCACATTTACGAGCATAAGTCCTTCCCATAAGTTCCTCTGAATGTCTTTATGCTCCTCTTTATAGGCATAAGCATGCCTGCAAGGTCCTCTGGAAGAGGCTTATGGTCTTAAGCATAGTTATAAGGTGCTCATAAGCCATCTTTTTTGCCTTATCTTTCTTCGATTGATGCTGAGAGAGCTCAATCTTCATCGTTTTAGCTCTAGACTACTTCTTTTGGCTTTCTCTCATTTTTAAGTACTGTTTGAATCCTGAGAATGCAAAACACACCGTGTTTAACATCAAATTCCACAATTTAACTAGGTTACATGCCTAATGAGTGTACAAAATTGTATAAAATAATGAATAATTGTGCACTCATCAACAAAGCAGTAAAGCAAATATGTTTGAGTGAAGAACAAGCATTAGTAATGGTATGTGCACAGTTAATTGCATAGGGGGTTGAGTTAAAGTAGTTTCCACTGCTTTTATTATTGCTAAAAGCACTACTACATATGTAATCATTGAGGTAGGAAGGAACAGTGTGAGTTCTACTAGGCCATCTTGTAGTAATTATAGATTAATTAGGTGAAGGTATACTCTGAGAAGAAACAGTTTCATTGTTGTGAGGAATGTTTTGTGGAGCAAAAATACAAAACTCTCACATTGAAATAGGTAAGGTTTTTGATTCTATGACAGAAATCTTGTGAAAAGGAAATATTGGCTCATATAAAACTATGTCTCTAGAAACAAGAATTTGATGAGTGTCTAAAGTTAAGACTTTGTATGCCTTTTTTTTTTTTTCCAAAAGGATATCCTATGAAAACACAAGCCTGCATTAGCTCTAGGTTGAAACTTATCTATATTCGTATTTATTATGAAGACATAACACAAACAACCAAAAAGATTTCAAATGGGAATAAGATGGTGGAACACTGAAAAGAATTTCAAAAGGAGTTTTATTTTTCAAAAGCTTTGAAGAATACCTATCTATCAAATAGGTGGCAGTGAGAACACATTCATCCTAGAATTTTAAAGGTAGCTTGGACTGGAAAAGAAGAGCTTTAAAGGTATCTAGTAGATGTTTATGTTTCTCTCTACTACCCTGTTGGGTCGGACTTGGGCACTAGGCCGGTCCTGTTCATTCCACAAAATTGGTTAAACAAAAAACGACCTTGAAGTGGATGAACTGGCTTGTTCATCCAGTCCAACAGTCAATTAAAAAAAAAATAAAAAACCCCTAATATCTATTATCTTATCATTGACTCAAGTTAAAGCAACAGAATCTTCATTTCATTTCCAAACTCCACTCGTGAGGCTGTACCCAAAACATCATCTCCAGAGTCCAGATCTCCCTCCCGTTAAGCCTCGGCACCACCTAAAGAAAGGTTACGTCGGTGAAGTTGAGATAAGCGACTCCTTGTGATTGCATAGTGTCAAAATAGAGCCAAAAGATCTCAGGCTAAGAGAGAGCTTTATGGAGCGAGCCCAAGCGAACCATAGCTACAACTGCTTCAAAGGCAAGGATAGCAACCACATCATGCTGCTGCATAGCACTGGTGCTGTCAACGATAGCTCTTTGCTCTGGAACCACCATGAAATGGAGATAGCAAGGCAAGGTGAAGCTGCTTCACAATGTTCAGTATGTTCCTACTTTGGCACACAATCTCTTGAGTGTAAGTCAATTGATATCATGAGGTTATGTAGTCTCTTTTGATAAATAGATGTGCTATATAAAAGATCAGCATTTTGTACAAGTTGTAGCCAACATATAGATGACAAAGAATTAGATGTTTCCTTTGGTGATATCTAGAAAGGAAAGCCTTAGTCTTCTAACGACAGATGATAAAGACTCAACAAAATGGCATCTTCGATGTAGCCATTTGAACATAAAAGGATTGATGTTGTTGGGTTAGAAGAAGATGATAGGTGGGTGTGGGATAAAGTTTATGTAGAGCAGAAAGATAAGATTCCTCTCATGATGGAAGAAGTTGCACAACAATCAGATTCTTTCGTCAATGAAGCCATAAGAAGTACTAGAGGACCAAACAATATCGAACAAGGACAAAATGAAGTCCTAAGAAGCCCTAATGTGAATGAAGACACATCACCAAATACTGAAGGTGTTGAAGGATCATCTACTCTAGCAATTGATACATTTAATCATAGGAATATAAGGTGGATCAAATCACTAAGAGAACTTTATGAAAATTGTACATTTGTTCTTAATGTTATAGATCCAATTTCATACAAAAAAGTAGCAAAATCACAAGAGTGGCAGAGTGCGATGTAGAAGAAGATCTCTGCAATTCAGAGAAAAAAATAACATGGGATCTCATTGCACTACATGAAGAGAAGCAACCCATCAGCTTGAAATGGATATTCAAGATGAAATTTGGTACATATGTGAATGTATAAAGACACAAGTCCCTGGCTTGTGGCTAGAGGATTCTCTCAAAAGGAAGGCATGGACTTTGATGAAACCTTCTCACTAGTAACAAGATTTGAGACTATACTGTTGTTATTAGCTCTAGCGGTTCAACGACAAGGGAGAATTTATCAACTTTGATGTCAAATCAGTGTTCTTGAATGGAGAGTTGCATGAGGAGGTATATGTAGAGCAACTTGAAGATTTCATGGTTAAAGGAAGAAAGAGCAAGTTATACAAATTGAGAAAAGTGTTGTACATTTGATAAAACAAGCTCCCAGGGTTTGGTATAGCAAGATCGATCAACATTTCATATGCCAAGGATTTGAGAGATGTGAATGTGAACCTACAAGGTATAAAAGTAAGCTTGAAGATGTATCTTGCTAGTATGCCTGCATGTAGATGATATTATCTACACAGGTTCATCTTCAACTTTGATCAATGAGTTCAAGCTGAGCATGATGGAGAGCTTCGAAATGACTAACCTAGGATTGTTAAAAGTATTTCCTCAGATTGGAAGTAGAACAGGAAAATACAAGGATATTTCTTTCTCATAAGAATTATGCAGAGAATCTACTTCACAAGTTCAATATGTTTTCTTGTAAACCAACTACGACACCTATGAACTCTGCTGAGAAATTACAACAATGTGATGGTTCTGGAGAAGCTAATGCACAATTAAATATATAGAAGCTTCGTTGGTGAGCTTATTTATTTAACTCACACTCATCTAGATTTATCTTATTTAGTCTGAATTATATCAAGATTCATAAACCATCCAACAAAGAAGCATTTTGGCACTGCAAAGAAAATTCAGAGGTATATAGTTGTAACCTTGAACTATGGATTGTATTACACGCAAGTTGTAGACTTCAGATTGAAGGGATTCACAGACAGTGATTGGGCTAGATCTATTGAATATAGGAAGAGCACATCTGGGACCATGTTTAATGAGTGCATTTTATATCATGTTTTCATGCCTTCTATTCCATCCTTCTATTCATCCTTTAGCATATTTTTATGTATATTCGGTGCTATTCGAGGTATAGTGTTCATTGTGTAAGAATCTCAGGCTCGAATCAATTTGGAGTGAAACCAAGGGTGTTATGCGCTTGTTTGATGGCCAAGGGAAAAGAGTAAGCTGAACACGGGCAGAGCACAACCGTGCTCTGTCCCACTGATCTTTCCAGCTTGGTGAACAAGTTAGTGAAATTCCAGCATGGGGGTGTCCCAGGCGGAACACAGTCGTAGCACGCCCGTGTCTCTTCCACTAATAATCTCAAGAAAAAGACATCTTCTCTTCTTCAGGGAGAACATGGGCACGCTGCCCTTTATACAGGCGTGTACTAGCAGAGCACGGGGGGGCTCATGACCATGCAGCATCCACTGATTATCTCAGGTTCTTCACTCAAGGAAATCTCAAAAAAGAACACGGGTTGAACACGACCGTATCCAGACCGTGTCGAGCCAGAAATTACCTTTTTAACTCTAGATTTTAGGATTTATTTCTCATCTTTTGTTCGGGGACTTTATTCTCCACCGGGAGGACTTTGATGAGAGAGAAGATCAAGCTTGAGAAGTGAGGTTAGCACAAGAAGCTTAACAAGAGAGGTCATCTAGAGAAGAGAAGGGAGTCATGTCTTCTCCTCATTGTTCTTTTATTGTTTCTTCCTTATTGTACCCTCCCATGATTAGCTAACTAGCCATAGTGCCCCAGAGTTGTGAACTTGGATGATTTGTATGCTTAAATACTTATATCTTATTGTTCTATGTAGTTCTTTTGATTCTTCTGTTTAATATTGTATTTATATAACTCTATGTGTTTGATTTGCACAGTTGCTCGGGTAAAACTCGGTGCGTAGCTTGTCTAGCAAGAAACGCACCGTTACCTTATCAAAACTTGGTGTATTTGAGAACCATAGATGCAACATTGCTTGTGAGCACACACTTGAATCATGGAATGTACCTGGTAGGTATTTAGGGTAAGATAGCATGCAATAGTCTATAGGAATCACCCTGGGGTATTACTCTCATATTGTTGAAACACTCGGTCCTAGTCTACCTATCAATACCATCATTCTATCTTTTCTTTATTGTTTCTTATTTCAATTCATTCCCAATTTGCATTTCACTAGACATCAGAGGAGAAATTAGTACTTCGAGTCCAGTTCCCTGTGGTTCGACAACCCTACCCCTTGCGGAGTAACACTTTACTACTTTCTTGCAACTCGTGCACTTGCGGATCAACGAATCAATGTTCTCTATGGGTTCAGCTGCCATCACCTGGAGTTCTAAGAAATAGGAGATAACGACCTTATCTACAATTGAAGCAGAATATATTTTTGCCACTGCTTTAGCATATGAGGCTGTGTGGTTAAGAAGATTGATGGCAAGCATAAATCAACAACTAAAGGATGCAACTAAAATCTATTGGGATAGTAGATCAACTACAGCTCTCACTAAAAATCCTATTCTGCATGGAAGAACAAAACATATCGACCTTCATTTTCCTTCCATTAGAGATCTAGTTGCAGCTAATTCCATTACTCTGAAATTCTATAACACGGAAGATCATGTAGTTGATATTTTCACCAAAGCTTTATCTGTTCAGAAGCTTGTTTATTTCAGGATGATCCTGGGTATTAGTAGCTTTGAACTAAGGGATGGTGTTGAGAAGTTGAGAATAGTCAAAGCTAAGGTGGCATCATCATGGAGGAAGTTTGAATGGTTAGGAGTTATAAGTTATTGGTTTAAAATATGAAGACAAAGGGTCATGAGTTATTAAGAACATGAAGGGTTATGAGTTATATGGGTGTTATTGTGGAATAAGTATGAGAGTTATAGAATCTCAAGGGTTTTTTTAAAGCCTTTATAAGAGGCTATCTATGTAGTATTTTGCAAAAATGAAAATTAGAAAATAAAGTTTATATTAAGTTGTGTCACACTATCTTCCTCTTCCTACTATCTCCTTCTTGAGCATTATTTTGGCCCATCATCGCTTCCCAACATAACTGTGATAGATACTAAATCGTCACATCACTAAATGAAAAATTATAGTAATGAAAATGTCTTGTCACAATTACACATCATCTTCATGAAGAAATTTTTGACACCAAATCTTATATGTTTTAGTGACAAACATTAGACACAAAAAATTTTTGCCACTATTAATATTCAAATAGTGACGACTTAATTATGACCTATACTACATTATCACGATTATTATTGTAATGGTGACAAAAACATAAGTTGTCACAATTAATATAAACAATAGTATCAGTTAACTTTTTTTGACACAAAATCCTAATATTTGTGGCGAAATGACAGGGTGTCACAAAAAAGTTGTTACTAAAAGTCATATTTCATGTAGTGTGGTGATGTTTCTTTGAATTGTAGAGAAGAAAATATAAGAAAAAAATAGTACACAAGTCTTCAAAGTGTGGCCAATACTTTTCTTTAGGCTTAATTCTTCTCCATTTATTTTCAAACCTTGCGTACAAATTGGATTGAATGGCGAATATCCTTTAGGATAAAATGAAGACTCTTGAGTATGGTTTGCATTCCCAAACTCAAACAAGGACAACAATGCCCTGTACAAAGTGATAGTTTATTTATATCTTTTGTGTACTCAAAGAACAAAATAAATGAATTTGTGAAGTGTTTATTTTTCATTCAATGGCTTGAATGTTCATAGGGGATAGTTTTCATAGGAATGAAGTAGTGTTTAATAAAAAAATGTTGGATGTGGGTACTACGGAGCCTACACTTTGAGTTATGTTTTTTTGTTGTCTGTGGGTCTCTGGCCAAATCCACATCGGATTTGGAGAAGCTCAAACAAAGTTCCTAGTATATCTTTAGTCCTATATCAGATTTGGAAAAACTTTTTCCTCACCTTATATATGTTGTGTGTCAGTAGCACTTTAGTTAGGGTTTTAAGAGAGCATTAAGTCATGTTTTACACCACGCATGGCCGAGCGTCCACCCAACAGGTTGGTCATTTTTGCTTCTCGATCAACTTAATTTTTTCTAAGATATTTGCATCTTATAAATAGTTGCATTCCTAGCCGTTGATCTTCCCAACATATAGAAATCTATCCCTTGAGGAACCAGCTGATATTTATACTCTAGTTCCATAACCCTAGCCGTAGTTACAGCTATTCATCTTCCACATTGGTTTTCTTTCTAGTTGTGAGCTGTGCACATTTGGATAAACCTTGGTGTTCTCACCATCTCATCTTCATTGCATTTCTTGAGCCTGAATCTGGTGTTGCCACACTTGGAAAACTCATCACTAAACGTGCTAGGTGAGGAGCTCGTCCTTCCTAGGTTAAGTGTATCCTAGAGTTTGGACTGAGGGTAGCAAATCTTGCACGAGGAAGATCAATTCAACGTTAAGGCAATGCTTACACTAGCTTACTCTTTCTTAACCCTTTATTTACAAACTATTGCTGATTTGACAATGGGATGGAATATCTGTGATTTCTACAGTAGCAGTGTGTGATTGATGCATATTTCTTGATCTCTACAGCAATAGTTTGTGTTATTTGCATGCTATACGGACAAGTATTCCTACAAGAGACACATCTCTTCAATATAGCACTTCAATAATCAGTGTTTAATAAAGGGACACACCACTTCAATAATGAGATAAAACTTTTCGAATAAAGCAAAATAACCTTTCATTAGTGAAATTACAAATGACAACCTTTCTTTAATCATATTACAAATGGTGTTTACAACATCTTTTCATCTCATTTTCTTTCAAAGTGTCTATTGGAGTAATAACTACCCTTGGATAAATAACTTCTTACATAACTCTTCATATGTGTCTTAAAATAAAAGGCATGATTAAGAGATATATCTTTTATATATGTCCCTTCATTTTTAAAATTCTCCCATAGGAAACAGAGCAAGAGCGGAGTGGATACAAAATCAGTTAAGAGGAAAAACTTAGTAAATAATTTACAATATAAGCAAATAGCTGATGGGAGAAAACATGAGAAAGTTAGAAGAAATCACTGAACAGTTAGGAGAAAAAAATACAAACCTACGAGAGAATGTACTAAATAGATGGGAACATACATTAAACATCTTGGAAAATGAAATATAAACATATGAGAGCTAGCAAATGCTCAACAATTAGGAGAAAACATGCAATAAAAAGATGGGAGAAAATATAAATTAGTTAGGAGTAAGCGCTTGGCACCATATACTCAACATTTAAGCCGAAAAAAATATAAATATATGCGAGAAAGTACTAAAGAGTTAGAAGAAAGCACACACTAAGTAGATTGGAGAAAGTACTAAGTAGTTAAAAGAAAACACACATTAACTAGGTTAGAGAAAGTTAAAAACAATTTGGAGAAAGCACACCAAACAGATGAGAAAAAGCACAAGATAGTTGTGAGGAATAATATACATAGATGATAGGAAAATATAAACAATTGGGAGAAAGCATGAACTAAACAGGGAAGAGGAACACTCTAAATATTTGGGCAGGAGAAAGCACTTACTAAACAGATGGAAGCACACAATAAATAAATGGGAGTTGGGATAAACACTTGGGAGTTGGGTGGAGCACTAAAAAGTTGGAAGGAACCCTGAACAACTTGAGAATAAATCTAAATGTTTAGAAAAAAGTAGTAAATAATTAGAAGAAAAAGAATAAATTATTGGAGAAAACACTAAACTTCTAGGAGAAGCAAACAGAATAAAGCAGTCATATATAAGATATATTTGATGAATTAAGATAAAAAAGAAAATTGAACTATATAAAGTGAAAAAGTAAAAATGCAAAACAAATTATTAATTGTTATTAATCTGATCACTTATTATTAATTAGGAAACTAAAGTTTCACTTGCAAATATCCATTTTATTTTAAAATTTGCATTCATGAATTCAATTACATAAAGTGCATAAAAGTTTTTCCACTCATACAAATTAAAACTTGGTTCTAATTATGTCGAAGACTATCACAACTTATTCTGATTTCAACTAAGCACCTGAGCTCAAAGTCATTTTAGGGGAGCTTACAATATTTAAGAACGACTTTATTGCCTATCGGCTCTTTTCGAAAAACTTTATTAAGTTCTACCATATTCAAATTGCGATAACAAGCTGGCTTTTGATCTGATAGTAGCTCCGATAAAGGACCATAAAAATCTGACTCATCCTTTCTTCCTGGATTATAAAATGAAATAACTGATACTCTTGGTTCATCACTAGAATTAGCCATCACTCTATGGCATGAACTCTTGTACTCATTGTTGGAAATTATCTGTATGAAATAGAATCTTTAATAAGAAAAATTAAAGATGAGTTTTATATAATATTTGATATTACCATTTAAACAAAATATCGTTCATTATCAGCATACTTCAAAGTAACATAAAATATTGTAATTACATAGGTTTTAAACCAATTGGCTTACATATTAATATATGCGTACATACATGTAACATTTTATTTCCATATACCCTAAAAATACTTTTAATTATATATGTAAACTCCAAAATATATTATTTGTATAACATGAGATCCCCAAAAATCACTTATACAACCTTCTGCTTGACCAGTTGACGAACTGAGCATAAAATAAATAAAAAAAATTATTATACGTTATTATTAGAACAAAGAATATTGATAATATTAAGAATATTGGGTTATTTTTTTATATATATATACCCTAAAACTTTAGTCTGATTGGGTGTACATCCTTAATAAAACCAAATAGTATGTATAACTCTTAAAATTCAATTTGTTTGTATAAATGACGGTCAACTCCGTATAAACTAGTAAAATATATTATATATTTTTTTAAAATAACAAAAATTAAATTTTGTTTAAACTATTAAACTATCCTATTGATGTTAATTTTTACGTGGATACAATGATTGAAATAAGCTTAATTATAACCGGATGTTGTTAATATGAAGTAAAGCAAAATAATCTCAACCATTCCATATGCACATACCTGAAGCAACTCACCAACAAAGACAACGAGAACTCCAGGAATGGGCTTCACGTCAACCCAACACTTATGCGTTTCACTCTTCACCTGCAGTCCCCCAATCTGGTTTTGAATCAGAAATGCCAAAAGCCCGGCATCCGTGTGATCAACCGTCCCAAGCGCCCGATCTGGCTCCGGACATGGCGGGTAATAATGTGCCACCGTCGTCCTCCCCTCCAGACATGTCATGGCCTCCAGCCTCTTTGTGTCCACTCCGAGCCCCTTACACATCATCTGCATCACTTCTCTAGCCACGTCCTTCGCACACTCGTCCCACGTTACCAGCGCCGCCCTACAAACCTCCGGGATCTGGTCTACATCTGGTCGGACGGGACTGAACGACACCCTCAATGTGTCTTTCCAGGTCGCCGCCGCAGAATGGAACAGATCCAGGTTCGAGTTGTAGCTGAAGCCGGGATCTCGGGAACGCGTGTAGAATTGAGATCGCTCGGCAGAGGAGAGCTCGTGGAAGGACCGGATGGCGGAGATGGTATTATGAATCGTGGAGAGAGGTATGCCGTGGTTGATCAGTTGGAAGACGCCCCAGTCTCGAGATGCGGAGCGGATGAGATCGACAGCGATGGGGCGTGGGAGGGAGAGATCCACTGTAGGAATTGAAAGGTGGCTGGTGGCTGCGAGCATTGAGAGGTGGGCTCTGGGATGGTGGAAGATGGCCGGAAGGGAGGTCATGCCTGAGTCAACGAGACCTTTGACGCCGGTTTTGGCATCATCGAACTCCTTCAGAGCTATGGTTCTGCCGGTGGAAGAGGCCATGGGGATCTACGGTTTGCTTGCCCTCTGGTGAATTATGGGCACATGCTATCTTTAAAGATGAATGTCACAAGGAGGGGGTAATAGAAAGTGGGATTGTCCAAATAAAAATAAAATATTAATGATAATAATAATAACTTAATGTATTATAATAATAATAATAATTATTATTATTATTATTATTATTATAATTATAATTATAATTATTATTATTATTATTTTATTACAAATATTATTACTTAAAAAAAACCTAAAATTCTAGCCCCCAGGGTTATAATTCCCTTATTAAAAAAGAACCCTAAATTCTAACTCCTGCGTTGGGGTTAGAATTCCCTTGTTAAAAAAAAAATTAAAATTCTAACCCCGTCACCGGTTAGAAAAATTCAAAAAAATCTAAACAAAACTTGAAATGATTATTTACTTAATATATATTAATTAAATCAATAAATTATTATTATTATTATTATTATTAACAATCCAAAAAAGTCATAGAAACATAGTCATTCATCTATTTTGATAAGGGTAACTTACTAATTTAACACCCCAAAAATAGTTTCTGAAAAGTGCTTTTTCCAAAAGCACCACATGGCTAGCTTATGAAAAAAAGCTATTTTTCAACTTTTTTTTATCAACTTCTTCTTTTACAAAAAAACCAATCTGAACCTTTTTTTCCCCCATAAATGCTTAACTTATAAAAAGCACTTCTGAGCTTAAAAAAGCCAATCCAAATGCCCCCTAATTTGTTGTTAAGTCCCTCCAATGTGCTTTTGAAGTGGCAAATGTTTAATTTGTGAGAGAAAATTACATTTCTGAGGGTGTAAACAGTGGATGTGCATAGGTGGCTATAGTGCTCAAATGTGTGTGGGCTTTGTCCCCATTAGCTTTGCTGAGAACTGTGCACGCTTTTGCTTTCTTTAAAAAAGCAGTGCTCTTGCATTCTTTAAAGGTGTAGTTGCTCATTTTGACCCAAAAAAAAAAAAAGGACCAAATATGGTGAATCCAAGTGAGAAGTGCCTTGATTTGTTCTTGTTCATTCATGTACAATCGAAGTCAGATTTGTGGATTTTGAATTTAGGTGCTTCATTCCATTATAGTGCTTGTAAGGAATGGTTTGATATTTATGTCTAAAATGAATTTGGGCATGTAATCTCTAGGAATGGATAAGAATGTAGGATTTTTGGTAAAGGTGTGATTCAGTTGAAGTTACACAAGGGTCAAAATCAATTTCTACAAGAGATGTGGCTCATGTATACTTTAAGAAAAATTTAACATTTGTTTGCAAGCTCAATGGTGACTATTATTCGGTCTCTTTTCAGAGGAATCAATGGAAGACTAGCAAAGAAGCAATGGTACTAGTCAAGGTTAAGAGAGTAGGAACATGATATATATATATATATATATATATATATATATATATATATATATATATATATACACTCAAGCTTAGTGGATAGCAATGTTTCTTTAACTATTGTGAAGGATGAGGAGGCCACCCTATGCCATCAGAGGCTTAGTCACTTGAGTAAGACCAATATGAGGGTGTTACAATTTTGATAAGTGTATAATGAATGATACATCATTTTTATATTGTTTTATACACTTATTTGGAAGATGGTGTTAAATATGGTATAAATTGTGTGTTCTGTTGACGGCCATATATAATGTAATCAAGAGAGAGAGAGAGAGAGAGTTAAAAGAAGTAATTTGGAGTCAGAATTAAGGAGATAGACTTCTCTCAACATCCGTAGCTAAAGAACATAGTAGACAAAATACCTTATGGTTAACCTTACAGTCGGACTTACGGTTGTAAGTCTCATCCCAAGAACCTTGCAACCATGCTTATGCCCGTAAGAAGGAGCATAAGCATCAAACAGAGGAACTTACAGGCAAGAATTAGGCCCGTAAGCTTGATAGTAAGGGTTATCTAAATAAGCTTATGGGGAGGAACATTCACCGGTAAGGAGAGGGTCGCAAGAACCATCCAAAGAAGTTTATAATTCAGTGCTTACAACCATAAGTTAAATCATCACACAGAGACAAAAGACCATACAAGTGGGGCTTATGACATTAAGACGCCTGTAAGGCACGCGACCCATTATCTTCAGTTTGTTACGGCCTCATTCTTAAGCCTATAAGGAGCTCGTAAGTGGTTAGGTATAAAAGATACTAATAATGGTTTTTGAGATATCTTTTGACTTCTAAGCTTAATGAAAGAGAAGGGAAGCATCTCCAATTTTTCTAGGTTAATCTATTGAGAAAAGAAGACTCACCCATCTTCTAGTATACTATTGGAATTATCAAGGAGCACCCTTGCCGACGTTTGTGGAAGATATGAGAAGAGTTCATGAGCATATCAAGGGGTAATAATAAAAATAGGTTTTTATGCTTATAATCATTGCTATTGTCTCTTGTGGATTGATTGATTGTTCTCTATTAATAGAGAACTAATTTGTAGGTGTTTGGGTATCGATGAACTCTAGGGTTTGTAATTTGATTGACTTTGGTTGTGGATCTTGAATGTTTTTGCATTGATTTATTAGTTGCAATTTTTTCATTATTGAATTCATTTATACATATCTATTGTTGTGGATTTTAGTGTAGTGAGAGCCGTGAATCCATATTTGATGTGCTTGTGTGATGAGTCGAGAGTCCCACCTAGCATAAGCAAGCCACGATTGAAGGGGATTATGACTTCACCTAGAGGTAGGGTACTTTGGAGTTTATAGTTCTCCTCCTATAATCTTCCTATGTGAATTGGCAAGTAATTCCATTTATATTGGAATCGAAGTGAGTAGTTTCATGGAGATATTTGGCTTCTACTTTGTATGGGATTTAAGGATAATTACTTAGAGAGGAGAATTGTTTATATTTTGAATGATTTCTTATTCTAAATCAAAGTTCATAGAGTGTAGCAATTCACTGTAGTAAGTTATTGTTCACAGCGCGCCGAAATTCAGAATTCCAGAGAATCGACACGGGCGTGTGGATGCCCGATTTCAGCCCTATAAATACCGCAATTTGAGAATTAATTGGGGATCTTTTACCTATCTTTCGCCCAACTTCGGGGAGAGCGCGGCTAGGTTTTGGAGAGGTTTTTGTGAGCCTATTGGAGCGGTTCTACGACATCGGCATCAAGTTTCTTTGGAGGAGAACTATTGGGGGAGCTTTCGTCGGCATCAATTCGGCGAGATGTGCCCTAGGTTTGACAAGAGAACCTTTGGAGAAGACGAGGCGGCTTCACAAGATCATCAATACGGACCACAAGGGGATTTTCTTTATGGTTTATATGCATATGTTTTCAAACTCTTCACTGATTTTGTATTACTCCATGGAGAGCTAAACCCCTAGTGGGTTCTTGGACTTGTAAACTCTAGGATGATTTGTTTCATTGACTTTTATTATGCTTCCTTAATTGATGATTTTAATTGAGTTTCAATATTGTATGTTAATTGCATGATTTTCGCTTAGATGCGACACTAGGGTTGAGAATCCATCTAGGTAATCTTTTGATGCTGTGACAACTTCATTAGGGTTAAACTAAGTAAGATTGAAGAGGGTTGAGAGGGTGAGTCGAGAGGTAGCGAATCGTCCACTTTTCCTTCCGAAGTGATTTATCCTACCTCCACGTTCCAAGAGTTCTTTGCGGTCATAATAGATGAAGTACTAAGAGATGAACTCCACTGGGGCTTAGTTGCGCAAGCGACAAAGTAAAGTGTTGTAGTGAATCTTAGTGTTGGGGCTTAATTGAGACCAGGGTTCTTTCTCCTGGACCAAAGGGTTAGAACTATATTAGGTAATAGGGTTTATCACTTGGAGTCCCTCGAACCCCTATGCAGTCCCACACAATGTGAGGTGTCAAGAGTATCATTTTCCGACGGGGCATAGTGTATAGGGCTAGTCACAGTTAACCTTAGATTTGGGACCATGTGTCTTTGGATTTCCACGACTCATTAAAACATCAATTAGGAAGTATAATATTAGTCTTGCACTTGAAACAATAATCCTAGGGTGAGCATTGCACGGGTGCCCCATCTTCATATCGATTACCTCTCTTTACTCTCATTGCTCTTCTTGCGTTCTTTTGTTTTCTTTTGCATTCATATACTGATTTCTCTCATCATCGATTTTCTTCATAGCTAAATAGTGATATCTCTTGTTTCTAAATACTATTCCCTGTGGATACGACTACCCACTCACCAGGGTAAAATTTTATTACTATGACAACCCGTGCACTTGCGAAACACTCGCGCAAGGGGTGTGTCATGGTCATAGGGTTATTTATATCAACATCTTATGGGACTCACCTTGAGAAAAGGGGTAGCATATTTTAGGAACTTTTTTGCTCCAATTAGATTATAAGAACTTATACAACCATTGTGCAGCACCTGACAGCCCTAGAGGAAATCTAATGGCCGGACACCCCGTTTAATGCTTATTTAGCAGTGTTTTTGATAGGGATGCAAGTGTACACATCGATCGCTTAATAAAGTGTGTATGAATGCATAGTGTCAGTCCACGGGGAAAAAAGTGAATACTAGTAATAACCCTAATTATAAAAAATAGCCTAAATTATCGAATGATGTGTGTGTGACCAAAAGCAAGCAAAGATATGAAATAATAGCAAAGAAGTTAAGGAAAAAATCGATGTCTTGGCATAGTATCCTTCTAGGGTTATGAAGTACGGGATAAAGGTTGTCTAATTAAGTATGCAATCATATTTGAACCTAGAGGTTTTCAGAATTATACTAAACCCCGATTTCTTAATTGAATTGTTACTAAATAGGTGCAAAGCTGATACAAACATCCATACAATCGCCTTAACACTCTATGAAATCTTACTATGAGTTAATGGCAATCTCTTAAGTAGATAATCTCTCTCAAAGGGGGAGATTATCCCTAATTCAAATACAGAGCAGAAATGCAATTTCTAATAAAATCCACTCCACATGATTGTAAAGAGCACAAAGATAATCACTAACTCACTTGAAAGGATTATGGGAGACAAAGTCTCCAAAGTACCCTAACGAGAAGTGTACTCATTATCCTCTCAAATTACGGTAGGTCTATGTTAGGTGGGAATTTCTTCTGATCACGTAGCACACCAAACATAATAGCTAGGGCTTTCACCTCATTAGCATCCAAGCTTTGAAACACACAATTAGATTCAAATAAAAATGATTGCAATTAAGAAAACAACTAAATCATCAAAGATCCAACAACCAATGTCAATGAAGTAAACCCTAGAGTATAACTATGCCCAAATATCTACAAATTAGCCCTCCATTAATGGAGGGCAAGAATCCAAGATACAAATATTAGGAGGAAACATAAAAGCTATGAAAACTCCCTTCTCAATCATGTTGATGATGAATCGCCTAAGAAATCCTAGAAAAGTTTCCACACACGCCACCAAGGTGAACTATACGGCAACGATTGTCAATCCCCTTGAATGTTGATCCGAATCCCCTTGAAATAACCCCTTAAACACTAGAGATTTGTCTCTTATCATCCCTAACTTCACCTATAAGAAACGCCCAAAAGAATAATCCCTTCCTAAAAATCTCATCAAATATATTTATACCCAACCACTTACGAGGTGCTTATGAGCGTAAGGACATGACTGTAAGGGAGCTGGAGAAGATAATCATGAGTCTTACGGGACCACTTACGGTCGTCAGTCACGTCCATAAGGTCTTCTATTTGTATTACAGTCCAGCTTACGGCCGTAAGCGCTGAATTGTAAACTTTACTATGTTGCTTCTTGCGACTACCCTTACGGGCGTATGCTGTGGTCATAAACTCCTCTGCATGGTCCTTACGGGCGTAATACTTTCCCATAAGGTTCTCTGATTTGGCTCTGAATCCCCCTTAATTACTGGCATAAGTATGCCCATAAGGTTCTCTGTAATCCATTTACGGTAGTAAGCTAGCCATAAGCCATCCAGTTTTGCCTAGTCCTTATTCAAATGATGCCGAGAGAGCTCCAACTTCATCGTTTGAGGTCTGAAATGCTTCTTTTGGCTCTCTCTTCATCATCATGAAATGAGTGTACAAAGTGATACAAAGTGATATAAAATATATGAATATTGTACACTCATCACCCATAAGAATGTGAAACACACCATATTTAGCATCGAATTCCACAATATAACTCTAATTCATGCCAAATGAGTGTACAAAGTGACATAAAATATATGAATGTTGTACACTCATCACCCATAATAACCCACTAATCCCCCATGCTAATCATCATAGCTAACCAACCACCTATAACCACCAAGCCAAATCCGTACGGTTCATGGGTTATAATCGGTGAAACGTTCTTTTGAAATAAAAAAATAATTTAAGAAATTCCAAAAATCCAGTTGGTTGCTCAACCAAATTCACAAAGCTAGTTAATGTGGATCATGGTTTGAAAAACATCCATCCCGTAACCAGCCTGCTATAGTGCGAGTCAATTATAGCTTTTCGATCATCCCAATTAGGTCATTGGCCTTGCCAATTTTTATCAGGCTTGGTTGGTTTGAAATCCGGCCCATACCCTCCTCTAAAGGCTTTGATTTAAAATAAAGATTATATAGTGATACCACATCACTTTTAGTCAAATTTTTCCCCAATTTCCTTTGCATAAAATCTAATTGAGAATTTTATATTTTTTTAAAAAATATATAATGCATTAGAATTATATAAAATATTATTTACTTTTAAGTAGTTTTATAAGTTTTAAATTTATAAATTTTCACAATATTTTCACCATAAAACAGAGATGATATTCCACTGCTTTCCTACATTGAAAGTTAGAACTTGAAACCTCTTTCCCGTCAGATTGGTTTATCCACATTTTTGTGTTAGTAATATTTTATAATTTATAAAAATCATTACAAAAAATATGTTTGATGTATGAAGATAAAATTGAATGTTTAAAATAAATTTTAAACAAAGATGGAAAAAAATGTACCAATAATTGTTATTAATCAGCAATGATTATTAATTAGATAACCAAAATTTTATCATATTTTAAGAAAATCTATAATTATCAAAACTTATTCCCAAAAATAAATTTTACAAATGGATCCGAGGATCCGTTTGTTCTTTTATAAACAGAAGGAGATCTGTTTGTAAATTTACAAACGGATATGGCATACGTTTGTAAAATTAAAAATAGAAGAAGCATCCGTTTGTAGTTTTACAAACAGATAGTTATCCCTGTGTAAAATTACAAACGAATGCCTATTCTGTTTGAAAAATTATCAACGGATCCTTGTCTGTTGGAAAAGTTACAAACAAATCATTGATCCAATGGAAATATTACAAACCGATCCTCATATCCATTTGTAATTTTATTTATTAATTATATATATTTTATTTTAAAAATTCACTATATCTCGAAATAGTCAATACATTTTGAAAATTTATATATTGTATGTTTTTTTGGAAAACTTATTATGACTTTCCATATTTAAGCTAATATCATATATATATATTGAAGAAAATTATTATACTTGTTTATATATAAGAAATTTAAAAAAAAAATAAAATATTTTTATCCTAAAAAGATATACTTGTAAAAGAAGTTAATATATTTATAATAATTATATATTTTAAAACTTTAACTAATTATTAGAAATTAATATTTCATGACTACAATTAAGAAAAATTATAATTACTTAAATTGATTACAAGCAATGATTTTTTTAAAAAAATATAACCAATTTTTAAAAATATTGATCTATTATTCATTAAATCCTAATCCTATAACTAAGTGTCTCTATAATATATTTTTTAAACAAATATTATATACGTATACATAAAAGTTATTTATCATTTTTCCAAATCATCTTAAAAAAATTATTTTTTGAGTAAATATAAATTTAGCAAAGGAAGCTTGTTTCCTTTTATAATTTACAAATGGAATTAAATTCTGTTTCTAAAATATTTATAATCCGTTATTAATTTACCAACGGATTGCAAATTTGTTTTTAATTTACAAACAGAGTTAAGTTCTATTTCTAAAATAGAAACAGATTATCAAAGAACAAAATTTACGGATGTAGATTACGTGTCTAAAATCTAAACAGATGGTTAATCATTTGCTAATAGCAACAAAACAATTTGTTGCTAAATTACTGTTTCTAATTCAGCAACATCTTGTCGTGCTGTTTAAAATGAATTTCAATTAAATATGGAAAAATATACCAATAATTGTTATTAATCATGCAATGATTATTAATTAGAAAGCAAAATTTGAGTTGAAAAATATCATTTTATTTTAAAATCTACAGTCATAAATTATAACTCTCAGAGAACAAAAGTTGTTCCACTTACACAAATTAAAACTTAGCCATTATTAAGAAGGCAACTAACAATATCTGTTCTGACTTATTGCAATCAGTACCTAATGGTCATAATTATTTTAGTGGAGCTTAAAATGTTCAAGAATGACTTTGTTGCCTACCGGTTGTTTTAGAAAAACACTTACAAACTCTACCATATTGAAATTGTGATAACGAGCAGTCTTTTTATCAGATAGTAGTTCTACCATAGGACCATAAAGATCTGATTCTTCTCTTCTTCCTGGATTTGGATTATAAAATAGAACAATTGATACTCTTGGTCCATTGCTAGAATTAGCCATCACTCTATGTTGTGCGCTTTTATAGCCATCATTGGAAATAATCTGTACAAAAGAGACTCCTCAATAAGAAAAATTGTAGAATGGTCTCATGTAATAATGGCCATTACAATTGAACAAATATCATTGATTTATTATTATACCTCAAGATACATAAAATATTGTCATTATATAATTTTTATCTATGTGGAATATGCATGTATCCATACATATGACATTTTATTTTAAAGTACCTTAAAATGCTTTTAATTATATCTGTCAACACCAAAATATGATAATATTTGTATAACATGAAATCCCAAAAAAATCACTTATACATCCTTGTGCTTGAGCTATTGATCATATAATCAAATAAAATGGTTAAATTTTATTGTTAAAAAATGAAAGAATTATTTAATGTTAAAAAATATTAGGATTGTTTTTCTTAGATACCTTTGAAAATTCATATGTATCTCTCAATAAAACCAAATGCTATATATAACTCTTGATATATTTACATATGCATACCCCTCTACCCCACACACACTATAAAATATACTATAAATTATGTAAATTTTGATTTTATATAAAAATAAAAATTGAATATCATTTAAATTTCAAAAGTGTCCCTAGCAATGTTAACTTTTATGTAGATGTAATATTTCAAATACTAAAAATATTGTAAGGTTGTATCTCTTTGTATTTAGAAGGAAGTTGTTACTTCTAAAACATCATATTTAGTTCAAATAGAAACCATAAGAACCAACTAATAATATAGAACACTTAGGAATACAATGTAAAAGTATAAGTGCTTATGTGTGGGATTAACACTCTTAAGAAAAGCCATACAACCTAGGACTTACGGCCATAACTAGGTTCCAAGCTCTAGACCAAAGCCTTATGGGTAGGCTTATGCTTTAAGCAACTCCACACTACCCGTAACCCTCGAGAATTTTCAAATCCAAATCCATATGTCCCGTGCATATGTCCATAGGAAGACCTTGTAAGACGAAGGGTACAAATAGTTCATCTAAGGGTTTTCGATGGGATTTTTGGTGGCTAGATGAAGAAGAAAGGAGGAAGAAGCTTGGGAGAGCTTTGTTCACCAATCAAAAAGGCAGCCAAGCACACCTAGGTCTAGGGCACTAAAGGAGCCACTTAGGGAGAGATCTCGATGGTGCCCTCTAAATTTCCTTGGTAGTTCTTCACCAATCTGGGAGTGAAAGATACTTGAGGGAATTTTAATGCTTTCATTTATGTTTTTAATCATTCTTCGATACAAAAGTTGTTCCCCAATGATGGGGATCTAATGTGTTATTTATTTAGCATAGATAAATTCTAGTATTTATTCTTTTTGAGACTTGGATGTAATCTTTCTTAATCTTTCTTATTGCAATATTTTGACTAAGATTTAGTTATGCATACTCTATCATTATGATTTCTATTGTTGCGAGAGCCTAGAAATTTATATACGATTCATGCTAGTGAAATTCGAGAGGTCCACCACGTGTATATCAACCATTACTGAAGTAAATAGTGAGTCCATCTAGAAATAGGGCACTGTAGGATTGATGTTGCGATCCTCATGATTCTCTTAATTGAAATCAACCTTGTTGGAGTTCTTTGATTGCTAATGTAATTGTAAGGAGTGCCAATCAGCAAGAGATTTCCACTAGGGTATCTATATGGGATTGAGGTTGATTACTTTGAGAAAGAATTAACTAAATTAGAAATACATGATTGATTTCCAAATTAGAGTTCATAGAGTGATAATGCAATCATACGGATGCTTGTATCAGCTTTGTAATGGGAATAGGTGTTAATTACCTTGAGAAAGGGGTTAGCACACATTAGGAATTCTCTCACTCCAATCAGCATGACTTTCTTGCTTGTTATACATCCTCATCTAATACTTATTTATAGTCCTAGGGCAAGTATGTGCTTGGACACCTCTCTTTTTATGCTTGGTTTACTCTCAAGTCTTAGCACCATTATTTGTAATTCATCATGTTAATATCTTTTAGTTTTTATTCATATTCATTTAGTTAGGCTCGATAATAGAGGAAAGCTAGCACTAGTAAATCCTAGTTGTTATGGAATCGACAACCCTACTTTTCAACTCACTATATTACTTAGCCGATAGGTGCACTTGCGTTCACTAGCAAGCAGTGACATATCACGCCTTATTAACAGCATTGTAAGGGAATTCTTTATATCCTAAAGGCTTAGCACTCACCCTTGGTACACAGTATAAGGAGCTAATTCTTATTTAGGAAAGTATTCTCACACCTAGAATCCAAGTTGTGCAAGTTTGTAGTCTTGTTAATTTGAGTGTTTTCTAATTTCTCCAAAATTTCTTCAATAATAACCTTAGGTAGAATTAAACTTTCCTACACAAGATGGCTTCAACCTTGAAGAGTTTATTCATTAATTTCATGAAGCATGAGAGATTTGATGGAATAAATTTTCTACATTGCAAAATGAAATTCAATTTCTCTTGGTTTCTCTCCAAATCTCTTTTGTCTTGAACATTTCCAAATCTCAAGAGCATGATGGTGAAAACTTTCCTAACTAAAAGAGACATAAAAAAATGGGAGATTGACAATGATATTTGCCATGGATATATTTTCAATACAATGTCAAACTCTTTGTTCTGCATTTATCATGTAAAGAAGACATCAAAGGATCTTTGGGAGAAGCTTAAGACAAAATACATAATAAATGTACAATTATATAACATTTAAGATCATTTTGTACACTCATTAGGCATGTATTAGAGTTGTATTTTGGAATTCGATGCAAAAAATATGGTGTATTTTGCATACTCAGACTTCAGGCAGTGATTAAAGATGAGAGAGAGAGAGAGAGAGAGAGAGAGAGAGAGAGAGAGAGAGCCAAAAGAAGCATTCTAAAGCCAAAATGATGAAGATGGAGCTCTATCGGCATCAATCAACTAAGGACATGCCAAACAGATTGACTTATGGGCACCTTACGGCCTTACTTACGGCCGCAAGCCTCTTTCAAAAAACCTTGCGAGCATGCTTATGCCCATAAGAAAGAGCATAAAAATATTTAGAAAAACTTACATGCAAGACTTACGCATGTAAGCCCGACTGTAAGAATCATCCAAAGGAGCTTACGAGTAGATCATATACCCGTAAGGGCAATCACAAGAGGTATACAGAGAAGTTTATGGTTCAGCGCTTACGGTCATAAGCTGGACTATGAAACCATACAAAAGATCTTACAGACAGGACTTACGACCGTAAGTGATCCTGTAAGGCTCGTGACACATCATCCCCAACTCCTTACGTCTACATTTTTACACCCGTAAGAGGCACAATATAAATATTCCTGACAAGGAATTCTAGGGTATCTTTTGTTCTATTCAAAGTCAAGGCTGAGAGGGAAGAAAGGGAGTGAATCTCTAGGGCTTTGGAGGCAATTCTAAAGGAAGATTCAACCCTTCTATCTTGAAGAAGTTCATGGAAGGTCCTTCAGCATTCTTCAACAATCATCTCTCAGCACAATTAAGAAGGGTGTTTTCATGTCTTTATTGATTCTCATTGTGCCTTGTTGTTTGGATGCTTGTCCTCCATTAATGGAGGGCTAATTTTATAAATGTTCAGGTATAGTTGAACTCTAGGATTTTATTTTATTTTGACATTGGTTGTAGATCATGTTATTTTAATTATTTCTTAATTTCAATCCATATTATTTGAATCTAATTGCATGTTTTTTATGGCTTGATTGCTAACGAAGTGAAAACTCTAGTTATCATGTATGGCGTGCTTTGTAATGAGTAAAAATACCCACCTAGCATAGACATGACTCAATTGGAAGGGATTGTGAGTAAGCCTAGCAATGGGATACTTTGGAGTCAAGAGTTCCCCTTTCTCAATCCTCCCGAGTGGATTAACAAGTGATTTCTATCCTCTTTGCAATGGTAGGGAATAGATTTAAAAAAAAATCGCATTTTTATTATGTATGGGATTAGGGATAATCTCTTCCTAAGAAGGATTATGTACTTTAGAAATTTTTATTAATCCATATTAAGATTTCATAGAGTGCAATGCGATTGTCGGGTGTTTGTATCAGCACTTTCTAGAATCAGTATCTAATCACCCTTGCAAGAGCAGTTTAATATATTTTAGAATTTCTCTCAGTTCAAATAGAATTGTATACTTATACAACATTTGCCCTAAACTTAACAAGCCTAGAGAGATATTATGCCCAGGCATCCCTTTCTCCCATGTTTTCTAGACTAATTTTATTTTCATATTCTTGTTTTTTGTTCTCTTGCTTCTCAGTTAGTCACACACATCACAGCTTTTGTTTAGGCTAATTTTCAGGATTAGGGCTAGTACTAATATTCTCATTCTTCTCTGTTGATCAATACCCTGCCTCTGCACACTATTAATACTTGATCGGCGCGTACACTTGCATCCCTATCAATGCATAACTGAGGACATTGCAAGTAAAAAAAAAGTTCTTGTCTTTTTCTTTAATTATTGTAAAATGGATGTTGAAACGTCATTCATGTCATTCATAAAGTAATTCAATGATTTAGAAAGAATTTTAAAACATTTTAGATTGCATGACTTAAACAAAGATACACTTGTTATCTCACCAATTATTGACAAACTTCATCCCTCTTGTATATACTTTAAGAGAAGCCTAAAGCATAAAGAATATGACATTTCTCTTAATGATTTTGGCTGAGTCTCTTCAAAATGAAGAGGATTTCAACATTCAAATGAGTCTTAAGGAATCTACAATTAAAGTTCATATGGTGTAAGAGGAAAACTCATCTAGGTGTGCTATAAAAAGACCCTTTTATAATAGTAAGCAACAAAATAACAAAAAGAAGAAAGAAGAGGTTGGTTATTTTTTACACAAACTAGGTCATTTCAAGAGGGACTGTAGACTATTTAAGAAGTCAAAAGGAAAAGCACTAATTAAGTAGTGGATAGAGCAGCCTATATAATGAGCTCTTTTCAAATCTGTAGAAGCCATGCTAGAAGTAGGGGTGTAATCGATCGAGTTCGAGCCGAGCAGCAAGCTACTCGAGCTCGAGCTCGATTGAAAACTCGGTGCTCGATACTCGGCTCGAACTCGATCGAGTTTTATTTATGTAGCTCGAGCTCGACTCGATACATAATTCGAGCTACTCGAACTCGCTCGATTAAGCTCGATTAAGCTCGATAAAAGCTAATAAACTTAATTTAATTATAGATAATTTTATACTCGAACTCGAATTCGGGCTCGAACTCGAATTCGGGCTCGAGCTCGAGCTCGAACTTAATTATATATATATAACAAACTAATATATAATATATATACATATAAATACAACTACTCGATTAAGCTCGCGAGCACTCGAGTCAAGTATTAAGATACTCGAACTCGGCTCGCTCGACTACTCGAGCTACTCGAGCTCGAGCTCGACTCGACCCTAAGCGAGTCGAGTTCGAGCTTTCCTCGAATCGAGCTCGAATAGCTTGCGAGTAGTAGTGTATCATTTACACCCCTAGCTAGAAGGAACAATTGTTTACATTGGGAATACAACCATAGCCAATGTAGTTGGTGTAGGTAGGGGAGTGCCTGTTTTTGCTTTTGGTAAAAAAATTAACTCTCACTAAGGTGTACTATGCATCAAAAGTCAAGAAAAACTTATGGGTTCTAACTTGTATTTAAGGGAGATAACTTTGTCTCTCCAAAGAGAGAATAATGTTTGTTACAGAGCCTTACTTTTGCAATGGAATGTTCAAGTTGAGCAAAATCAAGTTCAAGTTTCCTCCTATATGCTTAATTTAAATGAGTTTAATTCTATAGCATATTAGACTTGGATTTGTACATTTTAAAAGGATGCATGAAATGGTAACAATTGGATTTAATCCCTTTTGAGGTAACAAGAATTGTGATACTTGTATGCTAACTAAGTACATCACAAGAAATCCTTTTCCAAATGTTAAAAAAACTGCAACCATATTATAACCATTCATATTGATATAAGAGATCAACATAACTTATCTACACAAGGCAGTAAAAATTATTATCAATTTCATTAATGATTATAATAGATATTATTATGTGTTTTTGTTGAGGTTTAAGGATGAAACTTTTGAGGGGAAAATTAGAATTTATAAATCTAAATTTGGCTTCATTATGAGACCTTTATCATGTGATTAAGATTGGATTAGGGTAGAAGGTTCTAGGACCCAAAAAATTTTGAATCTACTGTAATTGTTCATGAGACATTGGTATTGCATACACCACAACAAAATGGTGTAGCCTGAAAGAAAAACTGGGTTTTGATTGAATTAGTGAATTCAATATTAACAAATGCTATTTTAAGTTATAGTTATTAAGGTATGATAGTATTTACAATTTGCCATATCTTTAAGAATTTTCCCAACACAAGGAGCAAAATTACCCCCACATGAACTTTAGAAAAAAAACAGCCAAAGTGAAGCTATCTGGAAGTTTGTGAATATAGAGCTATTATAGTATTACCATAACCTAAAAGGGAAAAGTTAGTAATAAAGAACTTGAGTGTATAGTTTTGGGATAGACACCCAATAGCATAGCATATAGGTTTATGATTATGGAACCTAATGACATGATTTCAGAGAATTCAATCAATGAATCTAAGGATGCTATTTTCAACGAAAATGGCTTCTAATTGTACTCCTAATTAAGATTGGAAATAATACCTTGCTGGTCCAAAATAAAAACAAAATAATATTAAATTATCAATAAGATGACAATGAAATTGTTGAGTTCTATAGAAGCAAGTGACAAAGAAAAAAAAATTTGATAATGACTATTTCATACATCTAGCAGAAGGAACTAGAAAAGAAGTTAGTAGTAAGTTAGTAGTTAAATATCATATAGTTTCAATATGGGAACATATCCAAAAATCTATGAAAAGCTTCATTAATAATGAATTGGACTCTAGCATGGCTATTCGTTGATCTTCCAATGTTATTTAAAACTACTAGATGTAAGTAGATTTTCAAAAAGAAAATGAAATTGGATGGAGCAATAGATGGATTTAACGTAAGGTTAGTAGGCACTTTACACAAAATCACATATCGATTATTTCGATACATACTCACTAGTTGCTAGAATAGTGACTATAATAGTGTTCATTAATCTTGTGCCGATTCAAAAATTTACAATTCAACAAACGAAAGTCAAGATATCTTGATAGTAAATTGGATGTTGCAGCCTTGTCCTCTTCTTTATTGGCTCTTACTTTTCTTTTCCGTGTTTATATTGAGGAGATATTTATAGAAAATAAAAAACAGGGCATTTATCAGCATTTATTTCTAAAAATGGTGCAAAAATTAAAGCTTTAGCACATGGTGTCAAATTTAATATTTTTAGCAAGTGACACCAAATTTAAATTTAAATTTAAAAAAATCATTTTAATTAGTGAAAATTCAAGTAAAATATTTGTAATTTAGTGGCATTTATTTTAAAAACAAAGCTAAATCATAAATATTTTGAACTAATTTATTTATTTAGCGTCGTTTGCTACTAAAATACTGCTAAATTGAAATTTTAATTTAAATTTAAATTTAAATTTAAATTTTTAACACATGGCACCAAATTTAAATTTAAAAAGGTCATTTTAGTGGCATTTCATATACAAAGGCCGTTAAATCAATAAATCAATTCAAATTACTTATAGTTTAGTATTGTTTATTTTAAAATTGCAGGTATATGGTAAATATTTTTTAATTGATTATTAATTTAGCAGCATTTACTATAAAATGTCACTAAATTGAAAATTTTAAATATAAATTTTAATTTATAAATAACTTTGACACCATTATTATTAAAACGCCACTAAAATTATTTTTTAACGGTGTTTTAAAAGAAAAGGCTTGAAAATCCTAAATTTGGTGACGTTTTTAAAAAACACCTCCCATGAAATGCCACCATAAAACCTTTTATGAAAAATGATGATGGAGATTGTTGTAATATTTTAAATATTAAAAATATTGTAAGATTGCCTGTTTTTTTGTCTTAAAGGAGATATTTGTGTCTTTGTGTCTAAACAAAGTCGTAACTATCAAAACATAAAAATTTAGTAAAGTTTAAGCACCAAATAGTAATATGAAATACTTACTTAGGAATACAATACAAAATTTTTCTTCTCTTAAATTGTGCAACACTAAATACTTCCTTCTTGTGTTAAACTTTACTTTGTTGTGTTTAATATTATAAAGAGATTCTTAATTTATATCGTAAAACTTAGCGCTCACTCTTCCCACACATTATAAGGGACTAATTCTTCTTTACAAAAGTATTTTGCACCTAGAATCTAATCTATGCAAGTTTATCTTCATATTAATTTAAGTGTTTTTTTTATTCTTCTAAACCATTTTTAGTAACATGTGATGAGTAAAACTTAATTTTTTGACGGTATAAATAGAAAATATTAACTAATCACCATTACGACCTTTTAGTAATAAGATGTAATAGGTAAAAAATGTTAATTTTATAAGTATTAGAAATTTTTATAAATATCTATGCACAGTTTGTTGAGTATTTAATATTTAATAGTATATTTTAATAGTGCATGTATATGAGATAGAAACCTATACATAAACAAATTAAATTTTAAAGAGAATATATATTATTTCGTTTTATTGAGGGATGTAAATCACTAGGTGAATTTTTGAGGTAAACAGGTGCAAAACCCAGAACTATTCAACATTAATTAGATGTATACTTTACTTTAAGTAATCTTAATATTGAATTATTAATTTAGATCAAACTACTATTTTGCTAATAATCTCAAAGCAGTCATGCATACGTACGTACCTGAAGGAAATCACCAGCGAAGACGACGAGAGCTCCAGGGATGGGCTTCACGTCAACCCAACACTCATCCCTTTCACTCTTCACCTGCAGTCCCCCAATCTGGTCTTGAATCAGAACCGTCAAAGCCCCCGGATCCGTGTGATCAACGGCCCCTAACGCCCGATCAGGCTCCGGGCATGGCGGGTAGTAATGTGCCACCATCGTCCTCCCCTCCAGACACGTCATCTCCTCCAGCTTCCCCGGGCCCACTCCGAGGCCCTCACACATCATCACCATCACTTCCTTTGCCACCTCCTTCACGAGCTCGTCCCATGTCAACAGAGCCTCCCTGCAAACCTCTGGGATCAGGTTCAACTCCGGCGGAACCGGAGCCAAGTCGATCTTCAACGTGTCTCTCCAGCATGGCCTGGCAGAAAGGAACAGGTCCAGGTTCGAGTAGTAGCTGAGGCCGCCAACGGGCGTACGCGTGTAGTATTGAGATCGCACGGCAGCGGGGAGCTCGTTGAAGGATCGGACGGCGGAGATGGTGTTGTCGATGGTGGAGAGAGGGATGCCATGGTTGATGAGCTGGAAGATGCCCCAGTCTCGGCATGCAGAGTGGATGAGATCGACCACAATGGGGTGTGGGAGGGAGAGATCGACGATGGGGACTGAGAGGTGGGTGGCGGAAGGAAGTGAGAGGTGGGCGTTGGGTTGGTGGAAGATGGCCGGAAGGGAGGTGATGCCGGAGTCAACGAGGCCTTTGACCCCGGTTTTGGTATCGTCGAATTCCTTGAGAGCTGCGGTTCGGTCGGTGGGTGAGGCCATGGGGATTTTTCCTTTGCTTGCTCTTTGATGAATTATGTTAACATATTTGCAATCTCTAGAGGGACCAGGAGTGTTAAGTTGTATAAAAATTATTACTGTTTCTTCGTTTTAAGAAAGATGAAGTGATTATTAGTCCAATTATTCCATATAATTAACTTTCAAATAATTTATGAAATTATAATCAAGGGAGCACTCCTATAATTTGAGTAAGTTGGAGTTCTTAACTTATTAGATATTTATAAAATAAAATCTATCATTTAATTAATGATTACTATGGATAGATTTATCTGACCAATTAATCCAATGGCTATTATTTATTTATTTATTTATTTTCTTGTTGCGGTACGTATTTAACATCTATTTCATTAATTAATAAAAATAACGTGGCGGAACTAAGAAGAAGATTAAGGGGTGCTTGACTCAAGGAACTAAAACCAAATTTTAAAAGTTCTTTAATATATATATATATATATATATATATATATATATATATATATATATATATATTGGTCGAATGACATATTATTATTGTTAGATCCATCCAATTTAATAAAAAAATAATGATGGCTATAAAAACAATCATAATTTTTTTAAGAGCGATCAAATAAACAATCAAAGAAGTAGATGATATATTTATATAAATATTTTTTTTATATATAATTGCTTGGGGCCAAGGTGGTGCTTATGCACACTTTTATTTTTCTTCTTCTTCTTTTTGCATAGAAGAGCTAAACAGCTAGAAACAAAACAAACACTAAAAACAGGGCCAAAAATAAACAACTAAAACTTGAAGTCACTGGCAAGAGCAGCCTTCACTAGCCAGTTGGGCACTAGCCCGTTGGCCAGGTCCGGTCCTCTGTGAAAGAAGGAAAATAGAAGAATTTATTAGCGCAAATTTGGCGATCTCGTCCGCCACGCAATTGAGGTTCCTAGGGATGTATTCCAGTTGCGCAGCATCACACTGATTGAGTTGTCTATGCACATAATTCAAATTTTTCTAAGTCTCCAAGCAACAGTCAAGTCTTCTTTGTAAATCATGTCCACCAGTCTTGTGCAATCTGTATAGATATGTTGCTCGATTATGCTCATGCACACCTTTGGACCCCTCTTAACTTATGCCTAAGAAGTCACTTTGGTAGTTAGACAAAAATTTAATTCTCAACCCTCAATTTTTTTCTTAAGAGACGTGGCCATGGCATGGTTGAAATCCTCAATATTTGTTGACTACGATCCTTAACTACAGTATTTTCTATTGGGGAGAAACGAGAAGATTAAAGTAACCAAATAACGTTTTTTCTGAAAAATATTGTAGTAGTGAACATAGGCATTTTAGTAATGAACACGATTTTTAATACCACCTTTTGCACACCCATGTACCTCTCTGTCTTTCTTTTGTTTCAAAGTATTGTAGCAAGCTACTGTAACACTAGTATTGTAGCATAAGTACTATAGCATACTGCGAGATATCATAAAACTGAAATATACATGACATAAACACATCTATGTAACTCTCGGTCTCACTCAGTACATAGCATTTGAAGAAAATTCAAAAAATTGTAATCTGCACAGACTAAAACACGATTACTGAAATAGGCATGCATTTTTCTGAATCTTTAAAATCTTCAATTGTTCTCATTTTTAAATATAAATTTAGGATTTATTCAACACAATAAAAATATTAAATAACAACAATCAAAACTCGTGATTTAAAGTAAAAAAACTTTCTTCAATTTAAGATAAGTTTTTATGGGACTTAAGACTACTTAAAATTTTTTTCCACTGTCATCTAGATTACAATATCTTCCCTAGATTAAAGTAGTGACACACAAGCCCAGTGACAACTTTCCAAGAGAAATTTAATAACACAAAATCTTCATCATCATAGATACGGATCTAAAGAAAGGTCAAATCTAATCAACAGGATGAGCTTTTTACAAAGATTCTTCACACAAAAATTGAGTGAGATCTGTAGCCGTATTACATACTTTCAATTTTTTTTTAATTGTGGAGATGGCCCGCTTATTGATGTGACCCTACTAAATGGAGGCTGACTCAACATTTTCAAACCCTCCCACTCACGCACACCTTCATTAATGTGGCATCTTTTTTATTAATTTAATTAAATATTAATTATTTGACTTCCCTCGAGTAAAAGATTTGACGAGGTTAAAATTTATAAAAGTTCATATTTACAAATAAATTCCTACGCTTATAGAAAGTTCATTACTTTCTATCTATGCATACATCCATATGAAAGTTCATATTTATAAATTATAATATTCAAAGCATATTTTTATATATAACTTTATAAAAATAATATTTATATACAAATTTTTATGAAAATTAATATTTATTTATCCTGCTCATTGTAAATTAAATAACCATTTTGCAATCACTAAGTTGATATTTTTTCTAATATAATTTATCAATTATATTTGTTTCACATTGATTAAATTAATAAATTTAAAGCTATATATATATCATGTTAAGATTAAACCATAGCGATTTAAAATGTGTCTAGTTAATTTTATTACTACCTAGAGTAATTTTCCAAAACTTTGTTATGCATTCCACCATGGTTTGCATTTTGACAATTGGTTAATTTTATATTTAAAAATGGACAAGATTAACGTTGGATTTGAATCATTGGTTTTTGAGTTAAAAGGGTCAACTTGATTTTGATAAGTATGGAAAATTGAACAGGCCACAAAGTTGCAACTTTTGAATTAGAAAAATTTTGAACATTTTAATTTTGGCCTTAGCTAAAGACAAAAAAAAAAAAAAAATCAACTTTTTTAATGGTTTGATTCATATAACATTTGGAATTTAAAATGAAATAATGATCAAAATAAGAATAGACAAGGTAAAATAAGATTAATTTTTCTAAAAATATTTAATATTAAAGATAAAAATTATAAAAACTAATAATTCTAAAACCATATCTTGTTTCATATTTAAGAATCAACTAATTCAATTTATTTAAATTTAAATCATAACTATTTTAAATTCAAATTGTAAATTATTTTGAAAATATTTTTCAAATCAAACTTGAATTACCAAAAAAAGAAAAGCGCAAGCCTTTGTATTGCACTACAAAATTTATAATTATTTTAGATGCCACAAGCAAAGGCTAAGATTATGATATGTATATGCTTCCTAGTTTATTTCTAAATATCAATAATAATTCACTATGTGTATGTAACCTCCTAGAGGTTTTAAGGAAGCATATATGTAATGAAAGCGCCATGTTTTATAAAATCATTAAATAAATTTAAATATTGGGAGAAATAAAATTTAATCAAGTAAAATTGTTGTGATGTATTATTAATTTTTTTAAAAGTTAAACTAATTGCATATGAGAAGCCGACTATGAAACTTTTAAGGGGATTTTTAGCTTAAATAACTTTGCAAAAATTAAAAATTATTTTTATACACCTATAAAATATTATTTATTTATTTTTATACTTCTCTAATTAAAAGTCAACTTAAAAATATATAAAATACTAAATTATTATTTATCATTTTCTCTTCATTTAGCTTTTGGAGTGTGATTTATATACTTTCTCAAAGAATAAATAAATAAAATGGTTAAAAGGAGTAGGAAAATAAATCTGATTTATATGAGAATTTATCAGTAATTATCCACTCTACATGGGTAACTAAAATAATTTCCATTTTTCCTCAGAAAAGACAAGGCCATGAGTACAGCTATTGCTTGTGGGTGGCATGCTAGCTCCTTCCTTGGCCAACACTTGTTGGATGGTGATTTGGTAATTGTAGCAACCTGGCCTTGCCGGCCATGACCATGACTTATGAGAAGTGCTAGTGGGCCTCTCTGATCCACTAAACAACACTACATGTGGTTGAGAATATTTTTCCGTTCTTTTTTTTTTTGATAAATACCAAGGGAAAATTAGATACCTGTTGAAAAAAAAAAAAAATAGAGGTTAAATTATTCACCTTAACCGGCATTGTTGTGAGGAAGGACTAATTTTTTAACCTCTTATTTGGTTAAAAAAATAATTATAGTGCTGATATCACTACAAGAAAAATTACATTTTTGCACAATGGATTTGGCATAGAATTAAAATCATCTTAAATTTATCATGGTATTTGGTACTATCTTTGTCTTCATACAAAAATAAAAAAAAATTTAAAAAAAACTATGACAAACACAAATAACAAAATTTAACACTTGTAAACATTGACTATTATGGTTTTCTTTCCATCTCCATATACTATTTGTCATGTTTATTAAAGAATTCTTTCCAACATATTTTTCTTCTATCCTTGAATTTTTTATTTATAGTATATTTTAATTTAACTTTTTAGTTTTATATATATATATAATTTTTTTTATCAGTCTATGTAATTTTTAATGAAACTTATGTACCTTCAAGTTACATATTCATCTTATAAATCACTTTTACCTTTTTCTTTATACTTTTGATTTCTTTGTCTGCGTTCTTGCTATTATCCATGTTTTTAAACTAAACATCTAGACTTTATAGTGTTTTCCCTTAGCCTTGTTATTTTTTCAGTTTGGTATAATTTTTTACTTATTCTTTATTGCTTTATTTATTCCCGTTGTTAGGCACAAAAAGAATACACATGCCATTTGAATACAGCATTGTCATGGGCGAAATTATAAAATATATGCTAGACTGGGTTCACAAAGAACAGTTTGCAAGTTATGTGTAATATCCACCAAAATTACAACAGAAATCTCCGTTAGTGATGTTAAGGTAGTTGATTATATATAATTTGTTAGTGTTGTAAGCCTTATGTTTGAGTTATTCAATTTCTTGGGCCCATGAAGAGTGTGATGAATTAATAATTGAGTCAAAGGGTCAACTAATGATGCTCATGGTGTCTTCCCTTAGTTATTTCCCTTTCAATTCTTAGTCCCCTTTTCTCCTCATCACCATTGTAGCCTCTCCGCCCTCAAGCTCAGTCACTGGTGACGTAGGAAATTTGCTACACCTTCATCCCTCAGACAAGCCCAGAATGGTTATGGTCTCTAATGTGTTTAATGGATCAGGGTTCAGATCTTGGAAGCATTCGATAACCATAGCTCTTTTGGCAGAATAAGCTTGGCTTCATCAACGGTGAGTCTAAAAGACCTGAGGAGACATTGCCGGACATTCAACATTGGGGGCAATGCAACAACATGGCCATCTCTTGGATCCTTAACACATTATCCAAAGAAATCTCTAACACCATGTTGTACTCCACCACAGCGAAAGAAATTTGCAGTGAACTTGAAGAACGTTTCTACCAGTCGAGCGATGCTCAATTGTTTCAACTACAAAAGGAACTCAACCAAATCTCTTAAGGATCCAGTTCCAATATTGCTGCCTATTATACAAGAATTAAGAGGATTTGGGATAAGATTCATGCTCTACGAGCTTATCCTGAGTGCACTTGTGGAGCAATGCAAGTAATTAGAAGCTTTGAAGAAGAACATAAATTGATTCAATTTCTTATGGGTCTGAATGAAAGATACACAACAATTTGAGGCAGCATCCTCATGCTCAAGCCTCTACCTACTGTTAGTCGGGCAAATGCTATCTTGATGCAAGAAGAGAAACAATGAGAGGTTTCTTCTGGCAATCAACTTAATTTCAAAGCCATATCGATGAATACCAGGAGCACACACACTGCTGGCAGAGGACCACAAAGAGGTAGATCTTTTGAACGGGGAAGAATTCCACTTTCATGTGATTTTTGCAAAAGAACTGGCCATACGAAGGAGAAATGCTACAAACTCCATGAGTTTCCCAACAAGGATTCAAGATTCAAAGCCTTTGCTGGCCATCTATAAGCAAATCCTAATCCCGTGAGTCCCAATCCTCAAGAAAATCAAAACAATGATAATATTGGAGGGATTCATCTTATTGAACTAACTACTGAACAATATGCTCGTTTAATGGAATGGTTGAATGGGAAAGCTAGTTCAAGCATCTCTCTCCAAAGTGGTGATTCAACTAGTAGTGCCAATTTGTTTGGTAATCTCTTTGGAACCTCATCTAAGTACTATTGAGCATCATGCATATAGTAATAGCTGCAAGCCATCCATAGACTCCTCTAATTTTTGGATAATTGATTCTGGAGCAAATGACCACATGTGTCACAATGCTCGCATGTTTCTTAAACTTAACAATCTAGCCAGGCCTTTACTCATTAGTTTACCAAATGACAACACCATTCCGGTCAGTCAACTTGGTGATGTCAAATTCACTGAATATTTCATTTTGAAAGATGTCCTTCATGTCCTTCTTTTCATTATAACCTTTTATCCATTGGAAAGTTGATAAGGGCTTGTGTTATAGTAATGCAAAGTGTTATTATCTTACAATGAGCATACCTTTTATCAGATTTTATCACTAAATGGTGTGCATTTGTGTATTCTTATGCATTATAGGTTTGTGGAGCTAATTTGGAAAATAAGAACGAAGTTAGATCATGTTCGCCATTGTTGGGAAGGTTTCGGACCAAGCAAGGAACAAGGCACGAGCCTAGACTTGTGAGTGTGTGCCAACCTCCTTTGGAGGGGCACAAAGGCAGTCACATTTACAACAAGTCTAACTCGTGTTGCTTAGGAGAACTTCACCAAGAAGGAGACTTGAAGCAATCGGCACGATCTACCATTGATTGTGTGCCCAAATCAATGGCCTCGATGAAGAACAACGGATTCGGGAGCGTTTCGGCGAGTTACTGCAACAGCAATGTAGCTTGTTGATGTAGTAAAAACATTGTAGCAAGCTACTGTTCACTTTCTGCCGAAAAACAAGATTTCAGAGAGTTCACACGGGCGTGTGGAAATTCCACACGGCCGTGTGAAGTCCCGATAAGTCCAATTTTAAAGCCGCCACTCAACATTATAAAAGCCCGATTTTGGAGACTTTTGAGATATCTTTTTACCTAACTTTCTCCCCAACTTCTGGAGAGGGCGGCTAGGGTTTCGGAGAGGACTTCGTGGAGGTTTGGAGCTCGTCATCGGCATCATCATCGACGTTTGACGGCTGCACAAGACCACGGCCACACCATACACAAGGGGGTTTTCATCAATGTCTTTAATTTGTGCTTTATTTCATATTTTGATGAACATGTATAGCTCCATGAGGAGCTAAACCCCTCGTGGGTATTCGGACTTATAAACCCTAGGATTATTTTGTTTCTATGACATTGCTATTATGCTTTTCCATTATTGATGAATAAATTCAAGTTTCAATTTTAATTATCTTTTGCAATTGTTTTCCCTTAGCCGTGACACTAGGGTTGAGAATAATCTAGGTTACCCTTTGGAGGTGTGATAACTCCTATAGGGTTAGACTACTTAAGATTGAAGAGGGTTGAGAGGGTGAGTCGTGAGGTAGCGAAGCGTCCCCTTTCCCCTCCGGTGTGATTTCTCCTTACCTCCGTTTTCCTTGATTTCTTAGCGGTCGAGATAGAGTGAAGTGCTAGGTAGATAAACTCCCCTGGGGCTTAGTTGCGCAAGCAATAGAGTGAAGGGTTGACGTGAATCCTAAGCACTGGGGCTTAATTTAGACTAGGGTTCTTCCACCTGGACCAAAGGGTTAGAACTACACATAGGAACATGTTTTATCACTAGGAATCCCTAGAGCTTAAAGCAATCCCACGTAGTGTTAGGCTTAGGTAGATATACTCCCCTAGGGCTTAGTTGCGTGAGCGACAGAGTGAAGTGTTGACGTGAATCCTAATGCCGGGACATAGTGTTGGGGTTAGTCATGGTTGACCTTAGGTTTGGGACCGTAAGTTTAAGGATATCCTCGACTCAATTAAACATCAATAGGAATGTATAATAGCATAGTCTTGCACTAGAAGCATAAGTCCTAGAGGTAGCTTGTCCGGATACCCTATTTCATCCATTACTAGTCTTTCTCTAATTCACTCCTTCTTGCACTTTCTTGTCTTCTATCTCTCTATTCAATTTCTTGCCTTTTATCATATTTGCTTCCATAATTCACTCATCAATTCTATTATCACTTTTTCGTACACCGCACAACTAGATAGAGAAATCTCGTGTCTTAAATCCCTATTCCCTGTGGATTCGACTACCCACTCACCAGGGTAATTTTATTACTTCGACAAGCCCGTGCACTTGCGGGATACACGCAAGGGGTCATGTCAGAAGTTGACCAAACAAATTCATTGCAAGATAGGAATGCAAGTGGGACTGGACGGGGTGAGGAATAGGATCCCCGTCCTCATCCCCGCTTCCCACGGGGGGATTCCCTGCGTGAGAAAAATTTTCCCCGCTCACTCCCTTATTGGATGCTTGTGTTATGTGTCTCCTCCTAGAAAACATCATAACAAGTTCCAATCTAGAGCCAACCCCTCTGTCTTCATAGGATACCCCTTTGGAAAGAAAGCATATTGTGTTCGTAACATTAAAACACATCAAATTTCTATTTCTAGATATGTCATCTTTCATGAGAACATTTTTCAATTCCATAACATATATTCCTTTGATGAACGTCCCTGTGTTCCTGTAAGTACTCATGGCGAGCCTTCTTTTCAACCCAATCAGCACATGCAATCCATTGACACAACTTATCCACTTGCTGAACCAAGTCCTTGCTTAAGAAGATTTGACAGAACAAGATCTATTCCTTTCTATCTTCAAGATTACATTTGCAAAAATGCAAATTTAAATTTACCTTGCTCATCTCCTTGCTCCTTAGACTGTCCACATACTCTAACAAACCTTCATTCCATTGCAAATCACATTTATCTTGCTGCTTTGAAAATAAATAATCAAAGATTGCTTGCATCTATCACTTCTATCCATGAACCTAGTACTTATGAAGAGGCAGTTTTAGAGCCAATTTGGCAAGAGGCAATGCAGTATGAGATAAAAGCATTAATTGACAACCATACTTGGGACCTAGTCAAACAACCACTAGAAAAAGGCCAATCAGTTGTAAATGGGTTTATAAGGTAAAATGTCATGCGGATGGGACAGTGAAAGGTGCAAGGCTAGGCTCATTGTCAGGGGATTTACACAAAAAGAAGGTATAAACTATAGGGAAACCTTCTCTCTTGTAGTGAAAATGACCACTATAAGGAGTCTAATTGCAGTGGCTGTCAAAAGAAATTGGAAGATATCCGAATTAGATGTCAGCAATGCGTTCTTTTATAGAGATCTCCATGAGAAAATATACATCACAATACCTCAAGGCCAAGGAAGGGGGATCCTCTCAATCTATTCACCCGTGGACTGGATATCCCCTTGTCATCCATGTAGGAACAACTTCTTCTTCCTAACCATTAGAACTGGAAGCTAGCTCTAACCCCATCCCCTTTCATATTCCTACCAGTATGTTATCTTTGGTGCAATCAGGATTGAAAGAAAAGTTTTCTTGAGAAGAACCGTTCCCATGAGAGGGTTCACGTGGGGAAGTTCGAGTGGGCTACTGATCGACCCAAGTCTGGCATGTGCGTTAACTCAACAAAATGTAGTTGTGATAAGCCCTATTTTCGGCATCAGCCTTTGACTACTGGAAATCTCAATTGGAAGCAAATGGGCTATTTCTTCCTCACGGGGTCCGATTCCCCTCTTGGAAACTTCCCTTGTGCATCTTGATTCTTGTTCCACTAAGGGTCATTCTAGATGTTCAAGGCTCAAGTGTAGGTTACTGGCTCAAGAAGTCCTTATATGGTTTGAAATAGGCTTCAAGACAATGGTACTCCAAACTAGCAGATGCCTTGAAAGGTAAGGGCTACACAAATTCAAAAAATGATTACTCATTTTTTTATAAGAAATCAGAGAATTCTGTAGTTTTTGTGGCAGTGTTAGTGGATGACATTCTCATCACAGGAAATTATGGAAGTGAGATACAAAGCTTGAAATCTTTTCTCAATGCCAATTTAAAATAAAGGACCTAGGAGCATTGCATTGTCTTCTTGGAATTGAAGCACTACAAGAAGGCAATGGTTTAATTTTAACTCAGCGCAAGTTTACTTTAGAATTTTTCTCTGAGTTTGTGATGTGAACACCAGCGAGTGCACGGAGTCATCAAGTAATACCCTGTGCATGACACAGGGGTCGTATTTCTCGGAGCCAAAAGCTACCCTTATTTCCTCTTTGCTTATTGTCTAGCCTGCATATTCAAATGCAAGACATGGTATACAAGGAGCCTTTCGAGGAGTTATGGGATGACCCTCAAGAAGAGGAGATACTTCTCCTGCTTTGAACAAACAAAATGGAAGAACAAACACAGAGGAACTATTGGAAGATGGTCACTCAACCACAGAAAGGCAAGGATACACCTTTGCTCAAGGAAGTAATGATAAGTATCTAAATGTATGTATTTTAGTATATGTATTTTATTCACTTGGCATGTATTTTTGTAGGAATAGACGCCCATTTTGTGCTTAATCAAGAATTATTTGCGATGCAGGGCATGGAGGAGCCACGGGGAACACGAGAATACGATTAGGGCAGAAAAAGGAGAAAAACCAGGTGTCGCAGTACTGTAGCTAGACTACGGTAATAGATTTACTGTAGCATACACTATTTGGGTGTTTGGGTGTAGCATACACTGTTTGAGTGTAGCATACACTATAGCTGGAGTATTGTAACAGATTCACTGTATTCACTGTAGCATACCCAATCAATGAACCCGGTATTGACCCCATCATTAACCTCGGTATGCCTCGGGTTTTGGGTGTTTTGGGCTTCATTTCATTTCCATACGGCCCCCATACGGTGCGTATACCCTTGAGGCATAAAAACACACTTCTAGGGCTTCTTTGAGGGACTTTTGGCCAGCACATGAAGAGGAGGAGAAGAAGAAGAAGAAGAATGACGATATCATTTGGAAGACAACGATTTTGAGCCAAAGGAGGAGGCAAGAGCATCATCATCAAAAGGGGGAAAGCTTCACCATCAAGGGAGCAAGGTTCCAACCCAAGGAAAGCGTCATTCGGCATCTCTTGGGTGGGGGAAAGCGTCATTCGGCCGGGCTTCCACATTCTTCTTCATCATTTCACCTAGGGAGTGTCACTTATGAAATCTTTGCTTGATTTCTTTTACTTTGTTGTTGTTATTTGGATGATGGCACACTAGACCCCCAAGGTCACTGGATGTTGGTGAACCTTGCGGGGTTCATCATGTATTTTGGATGATTTATATTTAATTACAAGTTTTGGGTTGATTTATGATTTAGTTCATTGTGCTTCATGTCTAGAACTACTTAAAGGAGAAATCCGTAGTTCTTTATTGAGTTATACACGTAGATGTGACCTACTCACGTGTATTAGATCTTTAATGAACTAAAAGGGGTTTCATGTATTGATATGCCGATAAATTGGGTATCAATAGCCCTCCGATCTTTAAGGGTAAACTAGGGTTTAGTATACCCTTATCTTGGGATCTCCTTGTACTTAATACAATCGTAGGAATGTTGGTTAGGAAGAAATTCCAATCAACATTCGTATGGGATTAGGGTTCAATCGCCGGGAAATTAGGGTTGATCTAATCTTGAGATCCTTCGGTCTAAATCACCCAAGCTATCTCTGTACTGTTCATCCATGTATCATGATGACCCCTCAAGGATATCCACATCCATAGGCCTTCGCACATCACTGTAGCACTTGCAACCATCTCACTTGTTCTTGAATTTGTATATCCGTCTCATATTTGTCTTGTTGCATTTAATTGAGTAGCCTATCATGATTAAGATGTTGGGTTAGATAGTAGGTGATGGAGGAGTAATAGTAGATCCTTAACCCCGTGGAATATGATCCTCATGCCTTTGCACGAGGTATTACTTGGCGATCCTGTATACTTGTGGGGAAGCAATCTGGTAACATCCGAGTCAGTCCAAGCAATTGGTAAGTTTCCTATTTTCTCCAACTTTACACTTGAGCACTATTTTAAAGACATTCATGTATGGGTTAAGGAGTATTCCTATTTGGAACTTCCTTGATATGAGCACATCAGGTACGTTAAGCTAGGGACGTAAAAACAAACACTTCTTGGGAGGCAACTTAAGCAATTTTTCATATTTTTCTGTTGCCTTGCTTTTTAGTTAGTTTTATATTTTGTTTGAGTTAGTAATAAAATACTTGTCTTGTCATTATTTCTCATGAGCTGGTAGGTTGGTTGTAGTGCTAAACACTCATTCTTGAGCTCACCAGGGCACATTTGTATTTGGGCATTCTTCTTAGAATAGAGAAAACTTTGAGTACTGCTTACGGGCTTCTTACGCCCATAAGCTCGATTGTAATTTCTTAAAAGAGAGCTTTACGGCCATTCTTACTCCCATAAGTCACCTTGTAAGAGCGATCCAAAGAGTCTTACGAGTAAACTTACAGTTTGTAAGTCTTGAATTACAGAGTTCAGAGGTAACTTATGGGGAACTTATGATAGTAATGGGAGCCATAAGGGTCATCCAGAGCACTTAATGGGTAGGCCGAGAGACCCTTACTACCTGTATCCTTCATGGGAATCTTACCAGATACCTTATGGCAAACCTACCTCCATAAGATGATTGTAAGTTCAATTCAGCGCACCTTACATCTCACTTCAGTGTGTCCCTTACAGCCCGTAACCTAGTACTTATGACCTAGATTTCTTACGGGTCCCTTACACCCGTAACTTAGACTGTAAGGACAAATCAAAGAACTTTCCCTTACACCCGTAAATTAGACTGTAAGGAAAAATCAAAGAACTTTACATTATGCCCGTAACTTAGGTTGTAAAGGAGATGAAACCCTTACTGGGTCATCAGTGGCTTTTTTATCTCTCCTATTTCACTCTCCTAATTCTTTTATTCACTTTTTGAGTGTTTAAGAATGGGTTTGGAGGCACTTTCTCGCCTCTCACCTGGCCGATTTTCTGATTTTTCCTCTTTGTTCAAAGGTATGATTTTCTTTTTTATGAATTTTTTGGGTGATTGGTTGATTGGATGAATGTAAAAGTTGTTATTCATGTTTTTAGTCATTTTTGTAGAATTGAATCAATTTTTGTAAAGTTATGAGCTTCTATGTATAAGAGGGGCCCTTACAGCCTGAGCTCGAGCCTTATGGCTGTAAGGCCTACCATAAAGTTGGATTTACCCGAGGCTCCCTCCTGATCCAAGAAATTTTCATATTTTTGAGCTAAACTCCATGTTCTTTTCTTTTACAGGATGACTAGAGCTAAGACACTACAGCCAAACTAGCTAAGAAAGCGAGGATCAAGGTATCTACCTCTGGTTTGGAGACCGTGGGCATATCTACACCTATGGTGTCCTCAATACTAACTTTCTCTACCCCATGCTTTCGAGAGTTGTTAGCCCGCTTGAGGACGAAGTGGTTTGGCCATTCTTACACTGTGGATTGGTAGGTTTTCACCCAATTAGGGCTGGAGGAGGAGATGAGAGGCATGACGCAGACCATCTGCTAGAGCTGAATGTTCTCATTTAAGGAACAGGTGTACCGGGGTACTACCCTCAAGGTCCTGTCTACCTTTGTGGTGGATTGAGGATTGGCTAGCTTCGATAGAGCCAACACCATCAGATTTCAGCTCTTTGGCAAGCAACAAACTCAGACCTGCATAGGTTATCTATTCTATGGCACCGACTACACTAGCACCCTTTAGTATGAGTAGCTGCTGATCGACTTCCCACCAGGTGTCATGGCAGTTGGAGTTTGGCACCATCTGAGCAGAGGTCGGAGATACAAGCCAGGCTCACGATGGCCTCGATCTTCACTCGCCCTACTCTCAGATATATTCATGGGATTATGGCCTGTTCTTTTGTAAGGAGGGCCAACAGCAAGAGAGTGGTGGGGTGACAGGAGCTATTGTTCTTATATAACTTGACTGAGCATTGCCCCATTCACCTAAGGTATGTGCTGGCAGATTACATTGCACACTCGTGCCAGTATATACACCTAGGTGCAATCTTTACTGGCCCTTACATCACAATACTGATTAGAGAGATGTGGCTGGCAGATTTGCTCCAAGGGCAAGATATCGTCAGCGGCACGACATCCCTAAGTATGGATACACTCATATTGATGGGGATGGTCGTGAGCCACGGTTCTATGTATGTCCTCACCCCTAGTCTGATAGAGCAACCATCGGTAAGGGTTAAGGATCTAAAAGAGGATTCAGACGATGAGTTTGACAGTGACTCATCGCTTCCATTTTCTATCGACAGCCCAGCAATAGCTACTCTTCCTCTCCGCTAGCCTGAGATTCAGGAGCATCGGGCTGAGGTTCGATAACTCAAGGTGGGCCAACAGGTGATCTTGGTGACTTAGGTACGGGTTGAGGCCAACCTTAGCTGTGCTCTAGTTATTCTGAGCTGCTTAACCCCTTTCTACTCCGACTCCACATTCACCGATCAACTTCGTACCATTAGAACGCAGTGGACGGCAAGCATTAGATTTTATTTTATTTTATCTTCATTTGCATTTTCCTTATTTTCATATCATCTATTCATTTGTATGGCAAGGGTTGGCTCTACCGATTTTGTACTTATTATGAGATTTTTGGTGAATTTTTATTTCTATTTTTGTTATTTTATTTATTGAGTGTTAATGTTTTCCCCATTTGTACCTCGCAAAGCGCCTAAATGTGTGTATTTTATACAAAAATTGTACGTACTATTTATTTGTATTTTTTTTTTGAATCAATGCCCTTTTCGCATTTAAATTGGTTTTATTTATGTTACATGCCTTAGAGACGCCTAGGTGAGGCCAAGAACGAATTCGGGAAGAAATCTACACCCAAAATGGCGTTTTAGGGTCCCGGGTACTGTAGTAGCTATGTAGCAAGCACTGTAGCACAAAGGGATGAAAAATTTGTGAAGCCTTGAGATCTCTTTGTGGGGAACCTTGTGGCCATGAGGATGCCAACTAGACAGCTGGAGATTTTTTGTATAGGTTACTGTAGCAAGTACATAGTGATTTATCAAAATTTCGCCAAAAATCCCGAGGGCCTTGTGGGCATCCTTGTGCCCACAAGCCAGCACGTGAGAAAAATCCAAGAAGACTTTAAGAAAGGGGTCAGGGCATTATTGAATGGGTCTTTGGCCACCCTTTCTCCACCATCATCTTCTAGGGCTTCAAGGTAGTGGGAGAAGGCAGATCGAAGGGGCAAATCCAAGCGGAGAAAAGGAGTGCTATCAACCAGAGCATCAAGGAGCTTGCTGGCATGGATCCGATAAGTTCTCATAGCCACCTTCTAGTCGACGTGTCTAAGGGAGTTATCTATGACTTTGCTTAGGCTTACTATACATTTTTAGATCTTTCTCTTATTCATGTTGAACTAGACTCCCAAGACCACTGGGTACCCGGTGAACCTTGGGAGAAGAACTTGTATGGATGATCATTGTTAGTTTTAATTGATTGTTGGCTTGTTTGTGTGGTTTCATTCTATGTGTACTTGATTGTTGTGGATTGCATGAGAACTCTGTGGTTCATCTTGTCAATTGTACTTGGATGGGTGGGATGCGCCTGGGTATTAGATCCACATAGTTTGAAGGGAGATCTAGTGTACTAGTACACCAAGGGATTCTAATGTTGGTAGCCCCCGTGGGCTTTAGGGGTATTTTGGGCCTGTAAAATGGGGCATCAGAACTTCCTGAGCCAAGGCTCTCTGTTCCTAATGACATTGTAGGGGTATCCTATGGATGAAGGAACTCATACCGGATTATAGCTACATCATGGAGGTTTCTAGGGTAGTTAACTTCCGAATCTATACAGACCAACTCTAGCCAACTTAGTACTTAATTGCCCATTTCATCCTTGCTTGCTCTTCTCTCGAGAGGATCCTCGCCCTGGGTTCTAGCAATTTCTTTATCAATTGCTTCTTTAATGTGCTTATGTGATGTGCCTTAGTTCATTTGTTTATAACTTTCTCTTTTGTTATTTTCTTACTTTGTTTTAAACCTATATATGGTAGATTAGATAGTGCCATCTAGAGGGAAGTAATAGCAGCTCTTAGAACACTAAGGAGTATTGGGCGAGAGGTTTATTACTTGATGACCCATGTGCTTGCGGACTCATCAATTTTTATTGCAACACCCAACACCATAAATCTAAAAGAGATGCTCACTGGGTCTTTTCTTGACCTTGAGTGACCTCCACCACTTGGGCACATCAAGGGACACCATGCCGGTTTCAAATCACTAGTGCCATTCATATGTAAACTGGGAAGTACTCGCTTTCCAATAATTTCCCATTTTATGTTGCATTGTTTTCTTTATTCATCATATACATACTGTGAGAACAATTCCTGATTTTAAGTGTGGGGGAGGGATTTAGGATTTATTGAACTCGTTTACTTGCTAAGTTGTTGACTTATGAAGATTCATTTGAAAGATAGTGGGAGTTTCTTAGTATAAGGCTGAACACTTGTGAGTTTTTTTTGTCTTTGGGTTCTTTTTTTTTTTTTTTTTAGTTTTCACTCTATTCTTGGTTATTTATCGAATTGAGGCACACAATTTCTCTATTGTACCAACTTAGACCTTGTATGACTTTGTATAGTTTGTAGTTCATTTTACTTCAAGTGAAACAATTGTGAAGTTTTTCTCTTTTTTTTTTTTTCAAATTTGAAAGAATTTATTCGAAAAAGAGAAATGTTGGAGGCGGAAAGTGCTACCCCTTTTAGATGTATGGAGCTACTCTCGATAAGTCATATACTATGTATGCCCTAACGAGAAAAAGAGCTATCTTATTAGATGAGTAAAAGCTACATTCTTCTAGGAAAAGATGTGGAAAGAGCTACCCCTCTTAAGCATGAAAGCACTTAATTTACGGGACCACGTGAGAAAATGTTACCTTAGGAGTTGTGTGAAGCTACCACCTTGAAAAGAAGAAGAATTTTTTTTTTTTTCTGAATTTTTGCTATTAAAGTCTTGTAGGTCAAAAGAAGCGCAGTGGAGAGTTATAACACACGTGCAATCAGTAACTTTCAATAGAGTTTAAACTATTTTTGAAACTTGGAACTTTTAGCATTCTTGTTTTGTTTTCACCCGATTACTTTTGGAACTCCCCAATATTTCATCACCCGAGGTCATGCACTTTTTCCTCTTGGTTTGCAATGTTTTCTTTTTTGCTTGAGGACAAGCAAAAGATTAAGTGTGGGGAATTTTATTAGTGTATAATTATATAACATTTAATATCATTTTATACACTCATTAGGAGTGTATTAGAGTAATATTATGGAATTCGATGCTAAACATAGTGTATTTTGCATTCTCAGACTTCAGCCAGTGCTTAAGGATAGGAGAGAGATAAAATAAGCATTTTAGAGCCAAAACAATGAAGATGGAGCTTTCTCGGCATCAACTAGTGAAAAACAAGCTAGACAAACTCACTTATGGTCACTTTATGGCCATGCTTGCGGTTGTAAGCCTCTTCTAGAAAACCTTGCAAGCATGCTTATGCCCATGAGAAAAAGCACAAAAACAAGCAGAGGGACTTACAGGCAGGACTTACGCCCGTAAGTCAGACCGTAAAGGCTGTCCAAAGGAGTTTACGAACACAACATGAGCCTATAAGGGTGGTCAGAAGAGCTATTCAGAAAAATTTACGGTAAAGCACTTATGGTTGTAAGCTAGACCATAACACCAAACAAAAGACCTTACGAATGGGACTTACTGCCATAAGTGATCCCATAAGGCTCACGACTCATCATCTCCAGCTCCTTACATATTAGGGACAATTTCTTTGCAAGAAGAATTGTCTACTTATGAATTATTGTTAAATTCACATTGTGATTTCATAGAGTGCATTGCGATTGTGGAGTGTCTGTATCAGCACTATATAGAACTTGTTACTATTCACCTTTGCAAGAGGGGTTTAGTATATTTTAGGATTTCTCTCAGTTCAAATAGGATTGCTATATTTATACAACTTTTCTCCTGGACTTATAAAACCCTAGAGGGATTCTACTCCCGAGCATCCCATCTACCTTTGAGTTTTGACTGATTTGATTTTGTATTCTTTCTTTTTATTCTCTTTCCTCATATTTTGTTTGCATGCATCACACTCTTTGGTTAGGTTAATTTTCGAGACTAGAATTAGTCCTAGAGCTTTCCATCTTCCTTGTGAATCGATATTTTGCCCCAGTGCATACTTTACTACTTGATTGCACTACAAAAAAAAAAAAGGTTTTTGTGACATTTGTCTTGTGTCGTAAAATAGTAAAAAACCATTGGAATAACTCTATAACAACTTTTATAACAAATATCTATTATATGCCACAATTACCATAGTTAATATACTTTATTGTGACATTTTCATTAAACTTCGATGCCTATATAGTCTAACATTTATTGTGATATTTTCCCAACATTTGTAAACAGACTCAATATGAATTTTATTCCAACATTTGTATATGACTTGAGCAACACTTTTTTTATTTACACAACATCTGTAGATGTTACTACAAGTTTTTATCACACTAATTTTAAAATATTGCAACATTTATAATTGTTGTCATAGATTGTATAGTAACATTTGTTAAAGGTCTCTTAAATTACTTATATCGACTTTTTGTAAACATTGGTTTAACAAAATAACAATTACAAATCCTAATTTAAGTCGATATTTGTAAATGTTGATAAAAGTTATTCATTATATTTAATTTAAAATTAAATGTCATTTATAAATGTTGGTATAAGAATTATCTGGTAACATTTATTAAGTGTCTCTTAAAAGTTTTATGTAGACATTTCATAATTGTTGTTTTAACCATATTGTATTTGTGGATAACAGCAAAATGCAACGTTCGCAAGTGTTAAAAAATATTTTATTATTTTTCATAATATTAATTTAAATATTATTTATATACAATTTAATAGTTAAATATCAGATAAAATTTAAATTCTATAAAATTAATTTACATAATTTAATAAATCAGTAATGAAATTTATTCATAAAAAATTTTAAAAGCCCACCTAACACTAAAACACTAATTAAATTAAAATAATGTCAACATGATTTACAAACCTTAAAGAAATAACTTTTAAACATTATAATATAGTTAAGGAATCAATCCTTGCAAAATATAAATACATTAGTAGGAACTAGATCAATTGATAAAAAAAGTAATAAATAAATAACAAAATTCATAATTTAACAATTTAAAAATATAGTTAGATGATATCATAAAATTCATACCATCATTTATTAGAACCCATTGATTCACATTTTATCAACATCCTTATTTTCTATTACAAATCCAATAAGATCATTATCACTGAAATGAAATTGAGCAGTACTAGATAATTGAGAATGAAGACTACTTTTAGCATCTCCGGCCTACAATAATTTTTATATTTAATAAAATCAAGGTAATATAACAATAAAAATTAAATTAAATTAAATATAAACATACATGATATATTGGAATTAATAATACTAATTTGAAATATAAAAAAAAAACTATGCGGAGGATATGTAATTTGAATAAAAAATAATACAAATAAACTATTTTTATATAAAAGTAGAATATATGATTTGCCTAAGTTAAGTGTGTCATAACTATAATAAGAACCATTAAAAATTTTAACTTAAGAAAAGGATAAAATATAAAACTTCAACAAAGCTATGCGTGTTAGAACTATAACGATAACCCTATAAAAAATAAAAATTATATAAGGGGCAAATTGTAAAACTTCACCAAAGCTATATGTGTCTCATTAAGTATAGCAAGAACCTCATAAAAAATAAAAATTAAAATTAAAAGAACGGAACAAATTGTAAAACTTCAACCAAACTACGTCTAAATAAAAAAACCTAAAAGGCAATCTCAAGGGTTAGCCTTAGATCCATGCCATGACCACCAATTATATCACGACCGCCCCATCATCACATCGTCAAGGTAAAAAGCCAAAACATAATTTCATTTCCAACAAGAAAAAAAAAACCTATTTTGGAGGTCTCATCCAATTAAATTCAATCTTTTTTTTCTTTTAAAAAATATTATCAAACCCTAAATTAATTACAATTATCATATTTTTTTATTATTACAAAAGCTAATTAAAAAATTAATATATCAATCATTTACCAAAATAAACAACAAATTAAATATTGAAATAATATTATATGAAAACCAATGCTAAAAAATTTTATAGAATAAAGAAAAATCAAGATATTTACTTTCTTTCCCGACAAAAACCTTACTTTTGGCATTTTGTGCTCTTAGGATTTTTTTTTCTTGTCTTATACATCTTATAAATATGCTCATAAAAAAAAAAAAAATTGGCGCCTAATTTTTTGCGCTCTTAAAATTCAAAATATTGCCACTTTTATTTTTATTTAAATACCACTTTTTTTTATTTCAAATTATCTTTCGTATTGTTTGAAACTATATATATACCCTAACTTAAAATGACATTTTCAAATATGTGATGACAAATTGATGCAATAAAAGTCATGTTGAATTATGACATTTGTTACATAAATTGTAATAAATTTCTTAATAAAATCGCCACTAAAATCTTTAAAAATATCGCCAAAAAAAAAAAAATCCTCTTATGATTATAAGTAGAAATGTTATTATAAACTTAGAAACAAACAAAAGTGTACCAACATTTATTACAACTATCGCTTAAAAGTTATTTTAATGGATTTCAGTAATATTTGCCAAAAATGTTGCTTCAAAAATGCCACGATAAGCCTTTTTTTACTGTAGTGTTAGCGGGTATGCTTGCGTTAAGCCCTATCAAAGATTACATGTCCATTTCTTCCTTTTGCTTGTTACACATTTCACATTTTCTTTTCTTTTCTTTGTTTTCCTTTCTTTCTTCTTTGCGTTACATAGGTGGCATTATATACCTTACATCAACAATAGCTACTTCGAACATAGTTACTTTTGTGCAATCTACATCAATACTTGAGCGAGAATACACTTATTCTCCAATTAATAGATTGAAATACATCCACTCTAGTTTTTATCAGATTGGATATAGGAAACTATGTTTGTAATTGGAAATATCAAAGTGCATCTAACCTTTTGGCACATTCATTGTTTGAGTATATTGATGGATGATTTTCCTTGGCGTGATTTAATTATTGGAGTTGATGAAGAGATTATTCCTAATCCAAAATTTGATCTATGGGATGCTCATGATCACGCATTGATACCCTTAATTAATGCTACATTGTTTTAGAAAACATTATTAATAATAATTGTTAGCAGTAATAGTTCAAGACAGGTTTGGGAATCACATGAAAAATAACATTCTATTTCACAAGAACAAATATAACAAATCTTAAATCTTACATGCAAAAGGTTATTAAGAAAGGGACTAAATCTATTGATGAATATGTTCAACAAATAAAAGTAATTCAAGATAAACTTGCAATAGCTCATTTCTCTTGGATAATGAGGATATAATGATTAACACCTTAAATGGCTATACAGGTGCAATTGTTGGATAAGTAATATAATGTGCTATGAAAGTAGGGTTATCAATCCCATGAGAACTGGAAGTACTAGTATTAGCTACTCTCATATTATCTAGCCTAAAGAAACTAACGACAAATGAAATGCCAAGACACTATGTGAGCTACTACTAAAGATGGTGGCACACCAAAGAGAATCATACTTAAAAAGAGATATCCGAAACAGGAATCCACTAGGGTTTTCATAAATCCCTAGACTTGGATAATGGGGTGGTAATTGAGCTAGATTGGACCGAGGGTATTCTTTAGGTGTATTAATCCCTTCTTTAAGATGATCAATATGTACATGATCAATACCTATTACCATACGAAGCAATACAAACTCTATATGATTGTATTAATAATCTATGAATTTCTAATTCAAGAGAGTTGCAATATTTCAATCTTAAGTGCCCCATCTCTAGGTGTAATCATAAAACTCTCTTCAACCATAGTAGATCTATATGTGTGAAGGGTTTCTTAAATCTATCACAGGTGAATCAAATGTAAAAATTTGGGTTCTCGCGAAGTAGAAAATCATAACAGCAAAGTACATGAAATTAAAGCACAATCAATACTCTATGCATTAAAAACCAATTTCCCAAGTTTAATACAAAATAAACCCCATGGTTCATTTGTTCCCAAATACTACAATAGATCAATGAATAGAGAAGACTACCAAAATTTCTAGTTTTTAATTCTCAGCCTTAATCTTCTAGAACTCAGCCAAATTCTTCACTTCAAAATTTCTTTTTTCTTGCTCTTTTAAACTTATTTGAGCTATGGCACTACTACAATAATAGAGTTACAGTGTTATATATAGTAGCAAATTGATGGGCCAACTTAAAACTACACTAATAAGCTGCAAAGCTAGTGGTATCGCAATATATGAATACAAATATTCACTCATATCAAAAGGGAATTTTAGAATTCTCTAAAGTGCAAAAATGCATAAATAATTAATACAAAAAGTTATCAGATTTCAAAAATAGAGGACCAAACAAATATTGTGAGAGATACACACAAATGCATGATTTTTAAGAAATACTCTCCAAGTTTTTCATTAGCAAGAAATACACACTCAAACTCAAAATGTTTACAAAGTATTCAAGAATGAAGACTTATATAAAATACTCGAGTAAATATTACTATAAATCACCTAATTATACCCAATTCTCACTTTGGATACCAAATTTTGATTTGTATCAAAATAGTCACCTCATTTCAATTTGGTTTAAAAAAAATGTTACCCAAAGGAATCCGGTGAAATTATGCTAACGTGGACGTTGGCAATCCAATGTGGTCGACGGATTTCCACATCACGCTTCCCAATGGCCTTGTCACATGGATTAAATGCCATCACATCACCCGCCCCAATGGCATGACATGGATCATAGTGGCATTTTAATCCACGTGGCAAGGCCATTGGGACGTGTGATGTGAAAATCCGTCGACCACATTGGATTGTCGACGTCGACGTCAGCATAATTTCACCAAATTCTTTTGGGCAACATCAAATACTCTGCTGATGTCCTGTCCACACTCCACAATATGTTCGCTCTAGTACTTTTTGCGAAGCCAATGTTACAGTATCATGTGCTACAATGATCAGCTACATTGTGTACCAAATGCCATTCCATATTTCATAGCTTGCGCATAACTCATACACAAACATTCTAAAATTAAGATTATTCTAGAAGGAGAGCCACTGAAATATCTAATATTATATCAAACAGATATACAAAAGTTTCAGTTTGGGGGTGGTCATTACATTATATTAATTTATTTTTACCACAATTAACCTCATCTTTGATCTCAGCAAACAATGATCATTTTTCAAGCAACTTATATGGATCTAGTTGAGATTTACTCTTTAACTTCTTGTTTAAAAAGGCATTAAGGTACTCTATCATCTTTACATTAGCATATCGAGCTGGTTTTTCAACTGATATTAGTTCTAACAAAGGACCATATATATCAAATTCTTCTCTTTTTCCAGGAGTGAAGAATGTAGCAATTGATACTCTTGATTCTTTACTAGAATTAGCCACCACTCTATGTTGTACACTCTTATATTCATCGTTAGAAATAATCTGTAAGAAGAAAAAAAAATTCAAGATGTTTTCACTTGCAATCTCGTCAAAAATACATAATTATTATACTTTTGTTAAAAAAAATTATTTATATATGATATATATCATTGCTATTTATTGATGTATCTTTTTAATCAGAAGTCTATTAAACTATTTTATTTTAAAAAAACTACCAGCCCCAACCTTCATACTATATTAATTTAAATTGATTTTTATCCATTGTTAGGATGACAATGCCACACTAATCCATGAAAAATATAATTTTAAAATCCAAACTCATTTAAAATTCTCAAATCTCTTCGTACTTTTATATCTAAATTCTCAAACATGTCCCATCCCAAACTAGTTAAACTTGTCTCATTTAATATTTGCATAACAAAATTTAATCATATATCTCCACAAAATTAATAGTGATTACTTCAAACAATCGTATTCATAAACTTAATATTTATCACTATTGAATAATTATACAATTTTTTTTTAAAAAAGTAAGTTAACAAAATTTATTACATAAAAAAATTATAAACTATTGAATTTATTAATATAAAAATTCACATCATCTAATGCATTTATATAATTAATACTAACTTCTAAAACTCTATAAATAATGATTATCAAATAAAGTCATCAACATGATTATAAGCTAGCTAGCTATTTTCAATAAACTAATGAAAAATTGAACAACTAAAAATATTTCCAAATATTCAAGATTTCAAACCCATCATTTCACCAAAATATAAAAGAATGATAATTTTTTTCTAAGTTTGAGCTGAATATAAAAAATTCTCCATAAAATTTAAATCTTTTAAGTAATAATATAAAACTCAGAAGAAAAACAATATTTAAATTAATATAACATAGGTGAAGGCTTTCAAATAATAATATTAATTAATTAAATATTTCTGATATGTATATATAAACAAGTAAATAAAAACACACATGTAAGCATATACTATATGTAGGTAAATTTACTATATATATATATATACACACTGGTTTTGGTTTTAGCTACTCATGGATCAAATCCGAAATCCATCTCAAATTTACTTGGGCCTTAATTTAAATCCCAAACCCATCCCAAACCTAATAGGCTTGATAACTATTAAACCCATAAAAATTGGCATTCCTAGATATATAAGCAATATAAATTTTAAGTGAAGTGTTTGAGCAAATTTCTACTGTTATTATCAATTTAATTTGAATTAAAATATCAATACACTAGCCTGAAATTAATCTCAATTCGATGCACTAATTCCTATTTCTTCATCTAACTACTTATTTCATATTACCACTTAAGTTCGATTAGCTAATTCTTCATGAGTCGTCATAACAATGAAAAACATAAAAAACCAAGCTGCGTGTCTCTAATAATTAATTAATTAATGAACACACACCTGGAGGAGGTCACCAACGTTGAACACAAGAGCTCCAGGGATGGGTTTCACATCAACCCAGCACTCATCTCTCATACTTTTCACTTGAAGCCCACCAATCTGATCTTGAATCAGAACCGCTAAAATCCCTGGATCTGTGTGATCAACAAGGCCAAACGTCCGATCAGGCTCTGGGCAAGGTGGGTAGTAGTGACCAGCCATCCCTCTTCCGTCAAGACATGAAAGCTCCTCCAGCCTTCTCGGGTCCACCCCAAGCCCCTCACACATCAACCCCATCACTTCCCTTGCCAACTCCTTCACACTCTCGTCCCACTTCACCAGCTCTAACCTGCAAACCTCTGGGATGCGCTCTAGTTCCGGTCGGACCGGACTGAAAATTAGATACAAAGTGTCTCTCCAACTCGCCGCCTCGGAGTAGAACAAGTCTTGGTTTGAGAAGTAGCTGAAGCTGCCCAGAATGGCACGTGTGTAGTATTGAGATCGGACGGCAGCGGGGAGCTCGTGGAAGGATCGGACAGCGGAGATGGTTTTCTCGATGGTGGAGAGAGGGATGCCGTGGTTGATGAGCTGGAAGAAGCCCCAGTCTCGGCATGCGGATCGGATGTGATCTACGGCGATGGGACGCGGGAGGGAGAGATCAACTGTGGGGATTGAGAGGTGAGTGGCGACCGGGATTGACAAGTGCATGTTGGGGTCGTGGAATATTGTGGGAATGGAGGTGATGCCGGAGTCAACTAGGCCTTTGACTCCGGCCTTGGTCTCGTCGAACTCTTTCAGAGATGTGGCTCGGTCTGTGGATGCCGCCATGTCTGGTTTTGGTGATGGTTTCTTGGTTGAAATATTTATAAACCAAATTATAGATGGCTCGTGTTGTAATGGCGCAACTGTGGATGGACTTGTTTACTGGATCCAATTAAGTACAGACTTGGTGATTGTTTTAAATATTTCAGAAAGATAACGATTGGGAGACTTTATTGGTTGAAGACTTGAATTTAGCAAGCATTTTTAGTTTCACGTTTAAATTATGTATTCATATTTTGCTATGACGGTTGAGATGATGTCACTTAGGAATATAAATTGATTTGCAGTAATCATCACGTGGAGAAATGAACGGATCAACCTTGCCAATGTCCACGTTTCCAGCGACCATTGGTTTATTCTATTCTGAATGGATATCTATTGTTTTAAACAATGTGTCACAGAGTGGTCCTGTCAATTTTAGAGTTGCTTAAGTTTGAAAATTAAATGATAATATATTAAAATATCGTGTTTTTTTTTAATTATTTACCATATTACGCATTTTAGCAATTATTAACGAAAATACGAATTTTATATTTTTTAATATTTTTTTAAGTTAACGGGTCCATTGTATTTTTTTAATATTTAAATTTTATTTTTTAAAAACAGAGGGCTCCATTACTTTTTTAATATTAAATTAAAAAAAAAATTACATTCAAGTTCTTATAATTTTTATTAATTTTTCTTATAATTTATTTATTGGAGGTTGTTAGGATGAATTATTGGTGGTATGCGGCACCTACCCCATTCATGATAACCATTGAATGAAATTGATCTTAATCATCCATTTGTTAGGTTGAGGGTTATATAAACCCTTCAGGTCCATTTTCTAAAACACGCAAGTATTTCTGCAAAAAAAAAAAAAAAATTATCAATATAGAGAGTTCTTCTTTAAAATTTTTGTCATTGTAGTTTTCTTATTTTCTTTCAAAGTTATTTTATTTTTTTAAAATCTAGCAAAATTCATATTTTTGTCATACTGAACGAAGGAGACAATCTTGGTTGAGAGGAACACTGACCAAGGGTCGCGGGGACTCTTAACGAAAGTACAAGCTTCCACTACGATTGCTAGTTACTCAATTTTAATCAATGGACTTATGTATGTTTTTTTATCCGTGTTAACCAGTTGACTTTCTTATAAGCTTCCTCTCTTTTTTTTTTTTTTTTTGGTTTTTATTAAAATATTATTTTTTTAATTATTTACAGAATTATGCATTTCCGTAATTATTTACCGAAATACGCATTTTATTTTATTTTAATATTTTTTAAGTTAATTACGATTTTTTAATATTTAAATTTTATTATTTTTTAAAAATAGAGGACATAAAAAATAAAGAAATGCAACGAATACTTGTGTGTTTTAGAAGAGGGACTTGGAGGGTTTATATAGGCCTCCACCTAATAAATAGATGGTTAAGATCGATCATCCAATGGCTCCCATGAATGGGGTAGGTGTTACATACCACCAATAGTTCATTCGAACAACCTCCAATAAATAAGTTATAAGAAAAATTAATGAAAATTATAAGGACTTGAATGCATTTTTTTTTTAATTTAAAACACTAACGGGACCCGCAGTTTTAAAAAAAATAAAAATTTAATATTAAAAAAGTAATGGCACCCTCTGATTTAAAAAAAATAAAATTTAAATATTAAAAAAATACAGTGGGATCTGTTAACTAAAAAAATATAAAATGCGCATTTCCGTAAATAATTACAGAATTGCATAATTTGGTAAATAATAAAAAAAACACAATATTTTAATAAATTAGCCATTGAATCACCTTGATAATTAGTTTACGACACTACAAAAAAAAAACGACACAAAAATTTCAAAATGCGTTGCAGAATGTAATTTGCAACATAATAAAATGTATCACATTTCAAATGTCGCATATATGTGCAACACTTTTAAAAAATGTATCGCAAATTTTACAATACAAAAAGAAAATGTTGCAAATTTCATCTCAATTCATGAGTCTTCGGAGAGAATATTTGCTATTTAATTAGCAACAATATGCGACATTTTTTGTGACACATTTTGTGTGTCGCAAATTGGGTTACAACTTTGTGAGATATTTTGTGGCACATTTTTATTGTTGCAAATTAATTATTCATAAAAATAAAATTGCGACAAGGTTTGTGATTTTTTGCAATTAATTTTACAAACTTGTTTTTAAACCTAATTTACAATCCTTAGTAATAAATTTTATAATATTTTGCAAAAGAAACATTTTGATTTATAAATATGTAGAGTAGCAATTCAATACAAAATATAATAGTCCAAACATCTAATACAACAAACCAATGCAAAATGTAATAGTCCAAACATTTAATAGGGCAATCAAATATTGAATGTGTTTAGCTACTTCAGCCATTAATTACCACTTTGCAAATACATTTAATAGGAAAATCAAATATTGAAAGAATTTTCAACAAATATTGAATGTGTACTATTGCTCAACTGTATGTAACAGGCAGATATATGTAAAAAACCAAGAGAAATGGGGATAAATGTGCCATTAAACTATCTTGGACCTCGGATATATGCACATTTTCGGCTATATTCGTCATTGTTTGCATTTACAAATATATGTGACTTCAGATCATGTACTTTGATTTGTGATTGCTCACTATAGAACTAGTTTGACAGTGAAGAGTTTTATAATTCATAGTTTAAAAACAAATAATGAGAATTGAATACTTGGCTGGAAATCTATGAAGACGCATATTGTAGAGAATTATGGCAATACAGATGCATCGCCACTAATTTTTTTCTCTATGTTGCTTGCAAAATGGTAGAGCAAAAGGCATATTTAGCTGGAAAATGATGCACAAAACCAATAGACATTGTATCAGTGGGGCTAGCAATGTAAATTAAAATTGAAGATAAGGTTTTTTTTTAATCCATTAACAAAGACCTAAATTGCAAAAAAAAAAAAAAAAAGGAGATTCTTGTGAAACAAATTGGGAGGTGCATATCTAAGGTTGCATGATGAAGGGCAACAGAAGACTATAGGAGTTAATATCCTGACTGCAAACTAAACATGATACAAATATAATATCCTGACTGCAAACTAAACATGATACAAATAAAAGCATTATGGTAGTGTCTCCCTTCCTGAGCTACAACTCAAGTTCTCCATCATGCATTAACGAAAGGATAAAAAATAAGCCATTCAGAGAAAAAAGAATTTAAGCCATTCAAATTACTCACATCTGAAAGTTCTCATATCTTCTCAACTAGTTCAGCGTGCTGATTCATGTAATTTTTCTTAGCTTTTCGGTTCATTGATGTTAGATTTTATATTTTGTACTAGTGGGCCATATATGGGTGCTACATAAGCTTAGGGATTTTATACCAAAAAGTCTCAAGACTTAGTGGCTCAACCCATCTACCTATATATAAATCAATTACACTTCTATCACATAACTGATGTGGGACTATATTTCCAACAAACTCCCTCAAGTTCAACTGAGTCATTTCTTTATCTTTTTTTTGTTAGTTTGAACTTTGGTCTGACTTATACACTACTTTGTGTCTCAGAGGTCCTACACACACGGACTTATACACAACTTTATCAGAGATCACTACAAAAAAAAACCCCTTTTGCCACAAAACCATGTTGTCGCAGATAGCCCTTTTTTCTTCACTGAAACCCATTAGCGACTAACATACGTGTCGCTCAACGTGGTCGCAATAGGCTCGTCGCTAACCTACATACGGCGATGAACCTTTACGTCGTCGCTAACATTTTGGTAGGGCGACAACCATAATTCGTCGCAATGTTCGTTGCTGACTGTTTCATGGCTTCGCGCTCAAACAATTTCGCGCCAATTTTTTCGCTCCAAATTTCATCGCGAAAACTTTCGGCGACGAAAAATGTCGTCACTGAAGATATCAGGCGTTACAGTAGTTTCAATTTCGGCGACGAAAAAGAGGTTCTTTTGTGACGAAATATGTTGTCGCTAAATAAAAATAAAAACCATTTTTTCAAATTTATTTTTTGTTTGCATATATAATTTCATTTCAATTCTGGCCGTATGTTTCTACCATAAATTCAATTTCATAAACAAAATTATATTAAAATTTATAAATGCATCAGTTTTCATTTGCAAAACAACATTTCAAAATAAGTATTCCAAAATACTTAAATAACAAAATATGTTAGTCGTGATATTCCAATATCTAAGAGGTCCCTATCTATCATCAAGGTCTTCATAATATGTTAAGTCTTGATACCCCAATATCTAATAGCTCCCTATATATCCTGAAGGTCCTCAAAAAAATCATCACCTTCATCACCATCACCATCATCACTATCATCATCACGATCAGGAGGAGGAAAATTAGCTGCACATCGAGCTGTTATCCTCTTAACAGACCGTAGAAGTTTATTGACCGTCGCTTGGAGCTGATTCACATGTCCTTGAAGAATATGCACTTTTTCCCCGGATGCACCGACAGATGCAACATGTGAGGAACTCTCTACATTAAAGGAGTAGCCAAGGCCCCCACGTTTCTTCTTCTTATCTATGAAGATACTCATCTGAACTGAAAGAGGAACCTGAATATCTTCTATTGAAGTCCCTAATGCCTCAGCTAATTTCTGCTTGATCTTCAATAACTCTTACTTGTAATGTTTCTACAATAATTAAACAAAAAGGATAATTAATTGCCATAATAATACCAACTGCATATGTTTACAATAGAAAAGAAAATGTGTTGTTCATTCATTCACCAAAAGAAAAGAAATAAATAAAATTGGTGCAACCAGATATAGTAACTAAAACAAGCATATGAAAGAATAGATTCAACCCGTAAAAAATTGAATCAAGATACCAATTCTCAATGGTAGAAAAGGCTAGTTGAGAATCTGAATGAACAGAGGTCAAAGTGATCATATAAGTTAAGAGAATGTAGTGATTATAAATTTCTAAGTATCCTTTAGTTATCTTCTCTTGCAACTCAAGATTACTCCATGCATCATGAACACACATAATGCCAATCATCAAAACCAAATAACCAATTCATAATATTTTAACAAAAGTGATTAATTAATGTTTATCTGTAGAAGAAGCCAAAATATGACATGGAACACTAGTAAAGCAAGAGTTTCATTTTGGTGGGAAAAAGGTCGGTATTTAAACTGAAAATACACTAATGGTTACTGTTACTCCCAGCCAACTCAATTGTAAAGATACAAAGAATAGCTGTGATGAAAAATGGTTCTTGATTAATGACTATGATAATATTCCTCCAAAGGAAGAGGAGATGAACAAGTACTAAAACTCTCAACCATATGTATTAGATATTTATTGTATATCATGTAATTATTGATTGTGAAGACTCATTTGTCACCAATAAAGTACTACATGAAGACAAAAAAAGGCTGGGAAGTTTGAAATGAGAATGAAATGGAAGCACATAGTCCAGTGAAATCATCCAAAATCTCAATTGGAAAAGGCAAGATGCCTTTAATTAATAGCTCATAAAAATCTAATTTTGTTGAATAGACTTTTTTTTTAGTTATTCAAAACCACTTGGTGCAGGATAAATCCATCTTTGTAATCAATGTACATAGACTCTTGTGGTGTGTAAACATGTTGTGGTTCCCATTCATAGAACTTTTCTCAATTTGTTGGACTGTTCAAGCATTCTGATCCTTCTATTAGTCAGTATACTTAAATTATAAATACTACAAAAAATATCTTAACAACAATGAAATTTTCATTATTGTTCATGTTAAATTGTAAATCAACCAAATAGAATCAGAGGTTATTATTATTCTTACCGCCCTTCTCTCCGCCTTAGGACTGATGTAAGTGCCTTTAAACTTAGAATAGTGCGTCTTATCCCAAGCCTCGATAAGATTACCCTAATTTTTATTTGACAAAGAAACAATATAAAGTGAGTGATAGACTTTAGTATCATCAATATAGAAATGACCTAATTTAAACTTTAATTAATTATGTACCTTGGCATGTTCCACATGTTTGATTAGTGAGCAGGGTCCTCCACAGTGAGGAACCACAATCTTCTGCCTGTTTGCTGCATTAGCTGTGCATGCTTTCTACAAGATCAACATAGTGAGAATATATATATATATTGGACTCCACTATATTTCTTTGATGCCATATTAGATTTTTATATTTTGTACTAGTGGGCCCTATATGGGTGCTTGACACACCTCTTGCGTGAGTGTTCCGTAAGTGCACGGGTCGTCGCAGTAATAAAATTTACCCCGGTGAGTGGGTAGTCGTATCCTCAGGGAATAGTGTTTAGAAGTAAGAGTTATTACTATTTATCTATGAAGAAAATCGATGATAAGAGAGATCAGTAACAGAGTGCAAAAGAAAATAAAAGAATCTAAGAAGAGCAATGAGAGTAAAAAGAAGTAATCGATATAAAGATGGGAACCTGGACAATGCTTGATGAGTGCATTTTATATCGTGTTTCATGTCCTCTATTCCATTCTTTTCGCTGTCCTTTAGCATATTTATTGAGTAAAATTGGTGCTACTCAGGATATTATGTTCCATGTGCAGGATTCTGGCGCCCGAGTCAATTTGGAGTGAAATCGAGTGTGTTTCCTGCGTGTGCATTGACCAAGGGATCAAAACTAGCTGACACGGGCAGGACATGGTCGTGCCCGACCTACTGCAAATCCCAGCCTGGAGTGCGGAATAGCTAAAATCCTGACAAGAGAGTGTCCCAGGAAGGACACGGTCAGCACACGCTTGTGCCCGAAGTGCTGCAAATCCCAGGAGAAATTCTCTCAAGAATGACACGGGCACAGTTCCTAGTACACGGTCGTGTGCTAGGTGACACGGGGGTCACACAGTTATGTCTGAAGTGCTGCAAATCTCAGATGTTTCACTCAAGGATTTCCTAGAAAAATACACGGTCTAAACACGACCGTGTCGAGACCGTGTCGGGCCCCGAAACAACCTTTTTAACTCCAGAACTTAGGGTTTCTATTTCATCTTTGTTCGGGGATTCTTCTCTCCACCGGGAGGACGTTGATGAGATCGAAGATCAAGCTTCACCAACTCGCCTAAGGAGATCAAGGACAAGTAAGATTCATCACAAGAGGTGGGGTTAGCGCAAGGACACTGCAAGGAAGGTCATCCAAAGTATAGAAGGGAGTCTCTTCCTCTTTCTTATGCTATTTCTTTCTCCTTTTCTTGTGTACCTGCCCACGAGGGGCTAACTGGCTGCAGTGCCCAGGGTTGTGAACTCTTGTCAAACTGTAATGCTTATACACTTATTCTAATTGATTGAGGAGTTCTTTTTTGATATTTGTGTTAAATCTTGTATTGCATAACTCGATGTGTTGGTAGTGCACAGCTGTTAGGGTAAAACTCGGTGCGTAGCTCGTTCAGAGCAACGTGCAGTTATCTTAGCAAAACTCGGTGTATCCGAGAACACATAGATGCAATATTGCTATTGAGCACACACTTTTATCTGTGGAATGTACCTGGTAGTCAATTAGGGTGAGATAGCGTGCATAAGTCATTGGGAGCACCTTGAGGGATTACTCTTGTATTGCCGAATATCCTCCATTACCACCAACTCTATCATTCATTTATGCTTTTATGATTAAATCCCTTTTCTACTTGTTTAACTAGACATCAGACGATAATCGAGTACTTTAAGTACAGTTCCCTGTGGTTTGACAACCCTACTCCTTACGGAGTACCACTTTATTACTTTCTTGAGACCCGTACACTTGGGGGAGTGCATCAATGCTCACCCTAGGATTATTGTTTCAATTGCAAGACTAATATTATACTTCCTAATTGATGTTTTAATGAGTCGTGGAAATCCAAAGACACATGGTCCCAAACCTAAGGTCAACTGTAACTAGCCCTCTATACTATTCCCCGACGGAAAGTGGTACTCTCGACGTCTCACTCTGTGTGGGACTACATGGGGTTCTAGGGATTCCAAGTGATAAACCCTATTCCCTAATGTAGACCTAACCCTTTGGTCCAGGCGATAGGCCCTAGCCACAATTAAGCCCCAGCACTAAGATTCACTACAATACTTCACTCTGTTGCTTGCGCAACTAAGCCCCAGTGGAGTTCATCTCTTAGCACTTCACTCTATCATGACCACAAAGAACTCTTGGAATGTGGAGGCAGGATAAATCACGTTGGAAGGGAAAGGGGATGTTCCGCTACCTCTCGACTCACCATCTCAATCCTCTTCAATCTTATTTAGTCTAACCCTAATGAAGTTGTCACGCCTTCAAAGGATTACCTAGATGGATTCTCAACCCTAGTGTCACATCTAAGGAAAAATCATGCAATTGACATTCAAGATTGAAACTCAATTAAAAAAGCATAATATAATTCAATGAACAAAGTCATCCTAGGGTTTATAAGTCCAAGCACCTATTAAGGGTTTAGCACTCCATGGATCAATACAAAATCAACAAAGAGTTTGAGAACATATGCATAAAAACCATAAAGAAAAACCCCTTGTGGTCAGTATCGATGGTCCTGTGGAGCCGTCTCGTCTTCTACAAAGGTTTCCTTGTCAAACCTAGGGCACACCTCGCAGAATTTATGCCGACGAAAGCTTCCCTAATAGTTCTTCTCCAAAGGAACTTGATGTCGATGCCATAGGACCACCTCCAAAGACTTCCAAGAACCTCTCCAAACCCTAGCCGCCCTATCCCCGAAAGTTGGGTGAAAGATAGATCAAAAGTCTTTCAAAATAAATCACATCGCGGTATTTATGGGGTTGAAATCAGGCAACCACACGGCAGTGTGAAAATTCCACACGCTCGTGTGGATTCTCTGGAACTCTGATTTTTGGCGCGATGTGAACAGTAACTACTACAGTACTTATCAAACTCTCCCACACTTAAGCTTTTGCTTGTCCTCAAGCAAAAATAAAACATTAAAGCACTTAGGAAGAACAATTGAAAGTGCCCGGCCTTAGGTTCACCCAAGTATGCAAAAGAAGCATTCTACAAGCAAGGGGAAATTAAAACATTGCATAAAAGATATCATTTATTTAGCTAAAAACTTGAATAAAAAAGGACAATAAACTCGATATTGTGTAAGTGTGTGTAAACTCACTTAAGTCATCCCAAAAAGTACTCCTCAAAGCTCTTATTAAGAAGGACTTATTTATAAACAAGAAGGAAAAGATAGTAGCTTCACACATCCTCTAAGGTAACCCTTTCCTAGGCGGCCAAAGGTGGCTTTCACACTTTCGAGGTGGTAGCTCTTTCTACCGGGATAGTAGCTTTCACGCATCCCGTGAGATAGCTTTTTCTCTCATTAGGGCATAACTAGTATCCGACTTATGAGAGTAGCTTCATACTTTATAGGTGGTAGCTCTTTCTTCCCCAAATGCACCAATAAACCCAACAATATTGACAATAGTTTTTTATCAATTAGAATTCAATGTTAAAACTCAAAAGTAACCATTCTAAACTAGTCCTTAAAATGTTGAACTTGCGTTTCGAAAAGGTTTCATGAGCGAGTAGTGCAACGAGAAATAATCAGGCAAAAATTCCCTAAAATTAAAGTAAAAACTAGAGCATGATGAGATACAATGCTAAAAAATCTCCTAAACTTAAGAATACAACCATTGCAACTAAGGTGAACCGCCATTAGCTACATGAGCATAAACAATTGAACGCATAAGTGTAAAACATGTGTAATGTGAACTTCCTCCCACACTTAAGATGTACATTGCCCTCAATGTACGCATGCAAGCACAATAAAGAATATAGCAATCAAAGCATAATATGTGAAGGTGGGCAATGGAAACAATACTCCCCTGAATTCCTAGTGCTACGTTTGATGGAGCTACATTCATGGAAAGTTGAGTACCAACGGGTTGTGAAGCGCACACGGTCACATGAGCGTGCCAATGACTATTCCTCAATTCCCTTACTCACAAGACCATCTGCACGTATTCACATGGGTATTTACTAAAGCTCAAAAAAAACAAAATAAACTCGAATATATAAAGATATGGAAATAAAATACAACTCGTGACAATGAAAATAAAAAGATAAACTCAGAAAGAAAATCCTTTCTGATTAGTACAAATCCACAAAATAAGATATAAAATGACAAATAAAAGAAAACAAATAAAGGAAACTAAAGGCCTGTAGCGTCAGTGTCTGGCTTGGTAGGCTCAGGTGCTGCTGCTGCTACTGATGCTGGTGGATCTGATGGTGGTGATGCTGCTGGGGATCGAGGTCGTACGACGAATGGTGATGCCGTGTCTCACTCGAGTAGTTGTTGTAGTATATCGAAACGCGCCATCACCTCAGTATGGTTCACAACCTGTGTAGCACGAACCTCAGCCAACTCGGTCTGTACCACCCCCACAGCACTCTTGAGTCACTCTAATCTGTCCTGGCCTCGAGAGGGAGAAAATATTTGCACTAGAGGTGGCTCCTGTGCTGCAGGTGGTGCTTCGGTCTCTGTGTGCTCCTGCGGTGGCTACAAAGTCAGCTGCGAACCCTCACCCTCGACTCTCTCTTCCTTGGCTTGCTCTGGTGTGGGGCTGATCATCACATATACCCCGTCACTGTATCTCTGGACCATGCATATTTGTTGCATGGTCTCTAGGCCGAGGGGAGATGGTACGATCGTCTTCTCAGCCCCTTGAATGCAGTCCAGGGGATCCATCCCAATGAGGAGTCTCGTGATGTAAGGGCCTGAGAAGATAACTCCGATGCGAGCGTACTAGCCCTGGTGGCGCAAATACTCTGCTACAATGTGACCAAAGTGGAGTGGCTCACTCTGTACCATCAAGTACAAGTACAGTAACTCCTGTCGGCTTAGGACTCCCGTGCTGTCACCACAGCTGTTCACTGATCTACTCAAAAAGGCGTTGATGTACCGGTAAGTTGGTCAGGAGAGGCATGTAGCCTTAGAAACCCCCTGCTCATACTGTCCTTGGCCACAAAGTACTCTATATGCTCTCTGAGGGGCCAAGTTGCCAAGGTAATCCGTGGGTAGGCTCTCGTACTCCTGTGTATCTCCCCTCGTCATACAGACCCGATCAAATAGAAAATTGTCACTGACATGCTTTAGCAATGACCGAACGCATAGAACTGGATCGCATCAACACTCATGAAATCTCGGTAAGAACGGTCGAACTCAAACGAGGCAAGCACCTCTAGCGTCAGTGCACAGATAGCTGGTTCTCGGATATATAACAAACATCGCCAACTACCCACTGAAAGTAGCTCCTCAACCTCATCAGCGACGTCATCACCCCGCTGTGCTATCCTCAATGCACTCAAATCAGGGTAACGCGATTGTCCAAACTTGAGCTTCGCCAACCTCTCAAATCTAACTTGGTGCTCGGGTATGGCGAACTCCATATACTCTAGAAAAGGCTCTCAGGGGCGTTTGTCAACTTCTTTCTTCGATCTAGAGGCTATTCTTGCAAAAATTGAAGATAAATCGATCAAATAAACCTTAAAAACTCAATATGCAGGAATCCACACGGCCGTGTGGATCTTCGGGGCATGAAAGCCACACGGCTGAAACTCACAATACAGTATATAATCTCATAAATCCATTCTAAAGACATTCGCTAGCAATTTAAAAATGGCATTCATGCGAAATCGACCAAATTAAGCACAAGAAATCAAGATTGATGAAGAAGGGGGAAAAGAAAGCTTACCGATGAACTAGAGATCGAAAACTTCGAGAATAACCGGAAAACTAACCCCAATCCCATTATATAGATGCGGAGAAGGTCGGGAGAGCGAATGGGTGTGTTCTTTGAGCGTTTGGAAGTTTCAAAATGAAGAGATGCGAGTGACATATAAAGAAAGGTCGCGGCCTCTCAAGTTCTGCACATCTACATGGCTGTATGGCTCCACTGAGAGGGTTAGCAAGGGCAGTCACACTCCCATGTGTGTTCTCTTTTTTTTGCCTCTGAACACACCCACACGGTCGTGCGCCCTTCACAGGATGGCGCACAAGCGCAGCCACACGCCCTTCTGTGCTCTCGGGAAATTCCACACGACTGTGTGGAAATTCCACAAGGCTGTGTACCCAACCTGGCCAATAGACAAGGCTGGCCACAGGGGCAGCCACACGCCCTTGTGGCCTCTTTGGAATTCCTGAAATTTTCCTAAGTGTTCCACACGGCCGTGTGCTTTGCACATGGGCACTCACACGCCCCTGTGTCTTTTCTCGATGGAGAACTTCAGCTTTGCAGAGATCCATACGGCCGTATGGAAATTCCACACGGCTGTGTACCCTTCACAAGGTCGTTTACAGGGCAGTCACACGCCCTTGTGTCTTCTCGGGATGAGCTCTGAATGGAGACACACGTCCATGTGGAAATTCCACCTATCTCATCCCAGAAAAAACGATAAAATTCTGCATTCATGCCTTCAGGACTGGTACTTTTAACTGAGGGAAGAGATTGCAAAGCTTAGTAGACTTCAATTTTAGTTACCTCTTTGATAAGCATCTCACTTTTAATTGGGTCCACAATAGGAAGATCACCTAGGAGAGTTTGAAAAATCTCATTAAAGGAGATGTCACTATTATCAGTCCACAGATTAGAGAAAAAAGTAATAAAAGTGCTTTCAATACCATTTCTATCTGTGAAACAATTACCATCAGAATCAGCAATGTGCATGATAGAATTATTATGATTCCGAATTCTAATAGAGTTATGAAAAAAGGTGGTATTATAGTCACCACACTAGATCTAGAGCAATCTGGCACATTGTGCCCATTTAGTAGAATTCTGATGCTGGAGAGCTGAGAGTTTATTATAAAGAGCATTTAAACCATTAAGAGTAACCATACCCGGTCCATCAGTATCATCATTTTCCTCAGCTTTCGCAATCGCTTGTTCAGTCTTTTTGATTTCAACATCCAACCGATTTGTGCCTGTCTTTTTCCAATTTAGAAGATAAGATCTAGTACGAGCTAAAAGATGAGAGAAAGCATGGAGAGGATTAGAATGAGGTTTAATAGACCAAGCTTCCCTAACCGCATTATGACAACCGAAGTAATCTAACCAAAAATTCTCAAATCGAAACATTTTTTTTTAAAATAATAAGAACTAGGATAAATGGTAAAAACAAGAGGAGAGTGATCATAAAAAATTCTAGAGAGATGAGTAACAAAATAATTATTAAAGTGAGCATTCCAATTAGCATTAACAAGGCATTGGTCCAACCTAGCCTAACGCCTAGCCAAGCCAGCTTGATTATTACACCAATTGTAAGTAGAGCCAGTATATCTAACATCCATTAAGTTATTGAAAGTAATAAAATTAGAAAATTCACGAGCTTTAAGCCGATAATAAGAAAAAGAACCCCCCTCTTATCTCTTCGTCAGAACAGATAGCATTAAAATCTCCTACAACAATCCAGGGGAGATTAGTTGAGGCCATACCTAATAGTTCCTTCCACAGCATCCGTTGGCCTTGAATGTGATTGGAATTATATATAATAGAAAGAACCCAGGAATCCCTATTGTTAGATGTAACAACCAAATGAAGAGCATAACAGGTTTTAGCCAATGAAGTCACATTACCAATATTATTTTTCCAAAAAGTGATAATACCTCCAGAATACTCAACTGAGAGTAATGTAGCCCAATTCCAGGCTTTACCAAGAATTCTGCAAAATTTCTTAAGACAAGCTGAATCCGCTCTAGTTTCAACCAAACAAAAAATAATAGGGTTAATCGTCCTTACCATGTGAAGAATTCTTGAGGTAGTATCCCTGCCCAATACCCCTCTGCAATTCTAACATACAATTTTTGTTAGTTCAATAAACATCATTAAACAAATAATTAATAAAACAACCCTTGAAAACCTAAGAAGCATGAACAAATAAGATGAAGGTCAAATAAACAAGAACACAGCTTAAACTTCCACAACTCCCTTGTTTAGCCTTCTTTCTTCGGAGAGGTCGAATCCTCTTGAGAGACCCTTCGGACTAAATTTTTCTTCCGAACTCCAGATCGATATTGATCCAGAGTCATGTGATCATCCGGTTCCTCATAATCCTTCATGTCATTATCTTCTCCATCTTCTTCCTCTGATTTCGACTCCGACCCAGAGAACTCTTTTGATTCACTCATCTCAGCATTAGGGTTCCTTTGGAGCGATTCAGGAGGTCGGAGGAGATCGGCTATACAGTCTACAGCCAAAAGACGAGGAGAAGATGATTTTCCAAGTTCCAACCCTAGATCCGGATCAACAGAGGATCTCAGCATTGGAACCAGAGAAACATCAGATTTTATTTCTTTCTTTTTTTTATTGGGCCCAGTTAAAGCCTTGGGACAAGAAAAAGTAACAGACAAGCCACCCATATCTCCTTCCAAGATAGCATTGGGAGATAGAGCCGTTGAAACATGGTCTTGAGCAGTGTGCCCATTTTATTTAGATGGGGCTAAACGAAGGTTGGAACACTACACCTCCAATTTTCGAGACCTCGAGGAAGCAAAACCGCCTTTCCCTCGGCCCCTTCCTCCACATGGCGAGCGAGCAACGTCGGACAGAACAGCTGTGACATTGGAATTTTCGCCAGTAGGATCACGTGAGTTCGCATTCACCTCACATGACTCCTGTTTCCCAGAGCCACCAGCGCCACCGCATCCTCCACCGCGACCTCGTCGTCGGGCTACCAACATCCATGGACTGAAATCAGTTTCAGAGGCGTCTTTCAGCGGATCCAAGTCCTTTTCCAAGATAGACAGCCAAGAAACAATATCTGCCTCCAAGCCGTTCCTTTGCAAACCCTGAGCTTCCAATACCGCCGACCTTTGTTCGACACCAGGGGCAGGACACTGGGGTGGATTTGCCATGCTCTGGCTTTCAAGAATTCGGCGGCTGCAGGTATTTGTTCCATTACCTATGACACCACAAGAGTAACAAAAGGTTGGCAGTCTTTCATAGAGAACAACCACAAATACTCGATGACAGTCATCCCTATCCAGAAGCCTTGTTTCAGGGGCTTTGCCAGATCAATCTCCACACACACTCTTGCAAACTTCGACCTGGATAAAGAACAGTATAATCATCAACATTAAGTAATCGACCTAAACACGTAGAAATGGTTTCAAGAGATTCGCCATCCCAGAATTCCACAGGCAAATTGTGGAATTGCACCCAAATAGCTACTGATGTAAGCTTGGTGAACACCGGTTCAAAGAAAGGTTGACACTGGGCAAGTTGCAGGACGATGCCATTCACAGTCCATGGACCCTCAAATAAGATTTTCTACATCGTCTCCTGAGAAGCACATCTGATAAGGAGGTAACCATTTGGCAAGTCTGAAATTAAGACCTCACCAATGTTACTCCACATTGTTGAAAGAATTTTTTTAACTTGATCAAAAGGAGGTGGCTTCCCAAAGAACTTCCCATACAAAGCATTCTGAAATCGAAGAAGGGCTCTGGCCATAGATTCACCATCCATACGTATAAAATCAGACAAGTTTGCTTTGATTTGAGCTTGTTTAACATCGAATTATCCCGCAGAATTGAAGGAGATGATCTATTCTTCCCGGTGATGTCCGACTAGGAAGGAGGTGGTAACGGGGGCTGCCCCCCCGCTAGCCATAGCAAGGGGCAGAGAAAGAGTGGGAGAACAGATGAGGAGATCAAGTGGAAGAGGACTTTTTTATACACATATTCGATCCCATGCTGCTATATTCCAAACCATTTGAAATTACATGCTTAAGAGCATGTTTATACTATATATATATATAGTGTGTGCGTATGTAGTTCATTGGTTTAGTTCTAACCTACGTATTAGTGTTCTCAATCCGTCTCATTTATTTAAGACTTGGGCAATGACTGCATAAGTTCATTTGATTAATTAACACTTGATTAGTTAATGCTTGTGCACATCCACGCGTCATCATACATTTGTATATTTGCATATTTCTTCAAGGCCCCATTTCGTTGTCTGATTCTTGGCTCGGTAGCTTTAAGGTGGTTTATTTATTCCTTTTTCCTTTTATGTTGCATATCCAATTTATTCCATTACAATCAAAGATGACAACATCGCAATCTCATCGCCAAGTTATTGTTGACATCTCATGGGAGCTTAAAATGGTTAGTAATGGCATTACATGTTAGTGCTTTGTCTCGAAAGACTTTGACTTGCTCGGACATCTTCAACTTACGATAAGAAGCTGGTTTTTCAATTGATGTTAGTTCTGATAAAGGACCATATAGATTTGTCTCTCCTCTTCTTCCAGGGCTAAAGAAAACCGCAACTGATATTCTTGATTCACTGTTAGAATTAGCCAACACGCGATGTTCCACACTCTTGTACTCGTCGTTGGAAATAATCTGCGTAAAAAATGGAGGATTTTTTTAAAAAGTAAATAAATAGGTTTAAGGTGATGTGTTGCCGAGAAAATAATATTTATTAATAATAAATAAACAAAAAATTCTTTATGTTCATTTATGAATGCCCATTCACTTATGTAAAATGCAGAAAGTCGTGGATAACGTATTGCTCTTTCATGCCACATCATGGATTCATGGGTTATTATTATTATTATTATTATTCAACTAATAACTAGATGAACTCTATTAAGCATACCACATCACTAAGCTTCATTCAAATATCTCATATATATTTTTTTTATTTTTTTCACGACAAATGTGTTCTAAAAAAAAGATAAAAGGGTGAAGAATATAATTCCTCCAACATAAGACCTACTGAATAGGGATGAACAATACTAATATTATTTTAGCAAGCTGAGATTAGGTTGATTGAACTTAGCTAGGTAGCTCGAATATAAATTAATATGTTTTTATTTTTTATATTATTAATATACAATAATATTATATATAATGCATATTATTTATATTTCAAAAGAAAAAATTAAGGTATAAATGAAGTCCTGATTTCAAACTATATTATTAAATCGATGTGCTTTATTTTTCTCTATGAAACAAAAGCAAAAATAAAAAATCAGATATTATGTTGTTGATACCAAAATCATATTAATTAAATAATTTTCCCAAGTTAAATATGTTCATTTAGGTTTTATATATGTTAGAAATATGTTAGGCAGTTACCCTATAAAATAGATAAAACTCCTCCCATGAATATGTAATTTATGAGAAAACAAAGAATGATATCAAGCATGCATGCATACCTGAAGGAGATCACCAGCGTTGACAACAAGGGCTCCCGGGATGGGTTTCACATCAACCCAACATTCATCCCTCATACTTTTCACCTGAAGCCCACCAATTTCATCTTGAATCAGAACAGTCAAAACCCCGACGTCGGTGTGCTCCACGGACCCAAGCGTCCGATCAGGCTCCGGGCATGGTAAGTAGTAGTGCCCGACCATCTCTCTCCCCTCTAAGCACGACAGTTCCTCCAGCCTCTTTGGGTCCAGTCTGAGCCCCTCACACATCATCCCCATCACTTCCCTCGCCACCTTCTTCGCCTGCTCGTCCCACTCCACCAGTTCAGACCTGCAAACCTCCGGGATCTGATCCACTTCAGGTTGGACAGGACCGAACGACACATTCAACGTGTCTTTCCAGGTCGCCGCCGAAGAAAGGAACAGATCCGGGTTGGAGAAGTACCTGAAGGCGGCACTGCGGTCACGCTTGTAGTGCTGGGAACGGATGGCAGGGGGGAGCTCGTGGAAGGATCGGACGGCGGAGATGGTGTTGTCTATGGTGGAAAGAGGGATGCCATGGTTGATGAGCTGGAAGATGCCCCAGTCTCGGCATGCGGAGTGGATGAGATCGATGGCCATGGGGCGTGGGAGGGAGAGATCGACGATGGGGATTGAGAGGTGGGTGGCGGAGGGGATTGAAAGACACATGTTGTGGTGGTGGAATATGGCCGGAAGGGAGGTGATGCCGGAGTCAACCAGACCTTTAACTCCGGTTTTGGTATCGTCGAACTCCTTGAGAGCTATCATTCGGTCGGGGCATGAGGCCATTGGGATGTTTTGCTTGCTCTTTGATTAATTATGTGCAATTGCTTGCTATGTTGAAGGGAGGAGTGTCAAGTTGTTTATTTAATATGGAAATTAATATTATGCAATTATGATTAAAAAAATAATCCTTGATCTGCTGACAGGTGACAGCTATAGATTTAAAATTTAGAAATGTCGGTCGTGTCAACATTCAATAGCTAAATTTTATGGGTCTGTTTCAGTATTCTTTTTTCTTATTTTTATCATCCAAAATATTATCAAATGGGAAGATGTCATTGCTCGCGTCATCAGATTATTCCATTCAAGGCAATTTCCATGCATTTAGAAGTAGATGACCCTCAATTCGGAAGTTATCACCTGGGTTCAAAGAACAGTTAAGAGTTGGCATGTATTTGTTGTTGTGTAATTTGTTGTGAAATTATGGAATTCGGTAGAGCAGTACCGCAGCAAAAATATTTGAAAATAATAGCTATAAAGATGGATACAGAATTTACATGGAAAACCCCAAAATAAATCAGGTTAAAAAACCACGGACATGGTAAAAGAATTTTACTATAGTGAATAATAGGAGTTACAAGCTTTCTATTAACAAATAGAATAACAACTTATTCTTTCCTGTAACAAAAGCAACACAAACCCTCTAATTTTTTTCTTCCAACTATTTCCTCCCACTTTCTCTCTCACCCTCACTCTTCTTCTCAGAAAATGGTACAAATGAAATGTTCCTCATTCCCCCTATTTATAGTACAAAGGAATGAGGATTAGCTCATCTAATCCTCGGATTAGGTGAAGATCAGGGTGAGTGTGAGGATTAGGGGAGATTATATATATATATATCACATGTGCAACCCATGATATTATTTTAACATTTCTCCCACTTGAAGATTTGATTGAAGTTAATCAGATCTTCACACTATTCTTTCTACCTTGCCATTTGATGTTGCTTACGTCTTTGCTAGGCCACATGAAGATCAACACCATATAAATTTGTCGGTGTTGATTGCTTTCGTCAGAAAATCTGCTAGGTTGTTCTTTGTGTGAATTTTCTGCATATTCATTGTTCCTTCTTCCACTTTCTCTCAAAAAAAGTGGTATTGAACTCTGATATGTTTTGTCTTTGAACGAAACGCCGGATTTCTTGCAAAATGTAAATCACTCTGGTTGTCACAATATAGAGAAATGTTTTCTTGCTTGTGCCCGACTTCTTCTAGCACCATCTTCAACCACACTACTTCTTTACTGGCTTGTGTAGCTGCCAAATACTTTGCTTCCGTCGTTGATGTAGCCATGACTGGCTGAAGTTTTGAAACCCAGGTCACAGCTCCTCCTGCTAGTATGAACACATAACCTGTAGTGGATTTGCTTTTATCAAGATCGCCTGCATAATCAGCATCAACATATCCCCTGACAGTAAACTCAGATCCTCCATAACATAATGCAACATCTGAGGTTCCTTTTACATATCTGAGAATCCTTTTGATAGTATTCCAATGCTCTTAACTAGGATTCGCCATGTATTGACTTACCACTCCTACTATATGTGCAATGTCTGGTCTTGTACAGATCATGTCGAACATTAGGCTTCCCACTTCTTATGCATACGGTACTCGAGACATCTCCATCCTCTCTTCTTCACTGCTAGGACACATACTTGGTGTAGCTTTAAATTCAACTAGCTCTAGTACCTCGTGCTCTGGTGTAGCTTTAGCTTCTTTTTCTTCTTCTACTTGTACTGTTGTAGTCTTTGTGCTTTTTTTTAAAGTGTTTCCACCATATGCTAGCTCTTGTTCTTTGTCTTCTATGAAGATAACATCCCTGCTGATTAAAACCTTGTGGGTAGTGGGATCCCACAGGCTGTACCCCTTAACTCTATCAGCATAACCTAAGAATATACATTTTCTGGATTTTGGATTCAGCTTTGTAGTTTCTTGTATATTATACATTACATAGACAGAACTTCCAAATATATGAAAGTTAGAATAATCAACTGGCTTACCAGTCCATGACACAGTCCTTACGTATGTACCCTGCAAGTGCACGGGTTGTCGAAGTAATAAAATACCCTAGTGAGTGGGTAGTCGTATCCATAGGGAATAGTGTTCAGAAACAAGCGTTATCACTATTTTAGCTATAAATGGAATCGATGGTGTATATATATATATATAAGAAAGAAAGTAAAATAGTGTAAAAAGGGCAATAAAGGTAGGAAAGGTAATCGATATAAAGATGGGGTACCCGGACAAAGCTCCCCCTAGGACTAACGCTTCTAGTGTAAGACTAGTATTATACCATCTAATTGATGTCTAATGAGTCATGGAAATCTTTAAGCACATGGTCCCAAACCTAAGGTCAACCATGACTAATCCCACACTATACCTGTCTCTATACTTCTCTACGACCCTTGACTCTCGATGACCTATCACCTAAGCCCCAGGGGAGTACATCATACTAATGCCTAGCACCGTGTGAAATTGCATGGAGTTCTAGGGATTCCAAGTGAAATACCCTATCCCTAACTATAGTTCTAACGCTTTGGTCCAGGTGGAAGAACCCTAATCTAAGTTAATCCCTAGTTCTAGGATTCACTCAACCGTTCGGTCCCAAACCTAAGGTCAACAGTTCTAGGGAGTTTATCTCCTAGTACTTCACTCTACTTCGATCACGATTAACTCTTGGGATACGGAGATGGGGAAATTCACATAGGAGGGGAAAGGGGACGTTCCGCTACCTCTCGATTCACCCTCTCAACCTTCTCCAACCTTGTGTAGTCTAATCCTATAGAGGTTTTCACACCCTCATAGGATAACCTAATAGATTCTCAATCCTAGTATCACGGCTAAGGGAAAATCTCATACAATCGACATGCAAGATTGGAACTCAATAAGAAAACATCAAATTAATAAAGCATAATAAAAGTTATAGAAACACAAACATCCTAGGGTTTACAAGTCCGAATACCCACTAGGGTTTAGCTCTCCATAGAGCAATACAAAGGCAATAAAGAATTTAAGAACATATGCATGAAAACCATAAAGAAAACCCCCTTGTAGATCGTATCGATGGTCTTGTGGAGCCGCTTAATCTTCTCCACGAATCCCTTGTCAAGCCTAGGGCACACCTCGCCGAATTGATGCCGACGAAACCTCCCCCAATAGCTTTCTTTCAAAGGATGTCGATGCCGATGCTGTATAATCGCCTCCAAAGCCCTATAAAAATCTCTCCAAATCCTAGCCGAAAGCCCCCCAAAAGATAGGCAAGAGATAGAAGGGGGGGCTCCCCAAATAAATCTGTAAACGAGCTATTTATAAGCTGAAATCGAAGTTCCACACGCCCATGTGGATTTTCCACACGGGCCTGCAGAATTTCCACACGGCCGTTGATAAGTGCTTGTGTTATAGTACCACGAAGCGTTATTATCTTACATTGAGCATATCTTTTATCAATTTTTATCACTAAACGGCGTGCATTTGTGTATTTTTGTGCATTGAAGGTTTGTGGAGCTAAATTGGAAAAGAAGAACGAAATTAGGTCGTGTTCACCGATGTTGGGAAGTTTTTCGACCAAGCACAGAACAAGGCACGAGCTTGGACTTGTGAGTGTGTGCCAACCACCTTTGGAGGGGCACAAAGGCAGTCACATTCGCAACAAGTCTAACTCGTGTGGCTTAGGAGAACTTCACCAAGAAGGAGACTTGAAGCAATCGGCACGATCTACCATTGATTGTGTGCCCAATTCAATGGCCTCGATGAAGAACGACGGATTCGGGAGCGTTTTCGGCGAGTACTGTAGCTTGTTACTGTAGTAATTCACTGTAGCAAGTTACTATGCATTTCTACCGAAGATTAGGTTTCCAGAGAATTCACACGGGCGTGTGGAATTAACACATAGCTGTGTGAATTATTTTCCAGCAAGCCAGAGGCTTCACACAGGCGTGTGGAAATTCCACATGGCCGTGTGAAGTAATTTTTCAGGAAGACAGAAACTTCACACGGGCGTGTTCAAATTCCACACGGCCGTGTGAAGCCCCCGATAAGTCAAATTTTAAAGCCGCGATTCAACATTATAAAAGGCGATTTTGGAGACCTTTTGAGGGATCTCTTGACCTAACTTTCTCCCCAACTTGGAGAGTGCGGCTAGGGTTTCGGAGAGGATTTCGTGGAGGTTTAGCGTGCGTCATCGGCATCGCCACCGACGTTTGACGGCCGCACAAGACCACGGCCACACCAAACGCAAGGGAGTTTTCATTGATGTCCTTATTTTGTGCTTTCTTTCATACATTGATGAACATGTATAGCTCCATGAGGAGCTAAACCCCTTAAGGGTATTCGGACTTGTAAACTCTAGGGTTATTATGTTTCTTTGACATTGTTATTATGCTTTTCCATTATTGATGAATAAAAATTGAGTTTCAATCTTAATTTCATCTTGCTAATGTTTTCTCTTAGATGTGACACTAGGATCGAGAACAATTTAGGTTGCCTTTTGGAGGTGTGACAACTCCTTAGGGTTAGACTACTTAAGATTGAAGAGGGTTGAGAGGGAGAGTTGTGAGGTAGCGATGTACCCCTTTCCCCTCCAACATGGTTTCTCCCTACCTCCGTTTCCTTGATTTCATAGCGGTCGAAATAGAGTGAAGTGTTAGGCAGATAAACCCCCCTGGGGCTTAGTTACGCAAGTAACAGAGTGAAGGGTTGAAGTGAATCCTATGCATTGGGGCTTAATCTAGACTAGGGTTCTTCCACCTGGACCAAAGGGTTAGAACTACACATAGGAACAGTTTTTACCATTAGGACTCCCTAGAGCTTAAAGCAAACCCACGTAGTGTGAGGTTTAGGTAGATATACTCCCCTGGGGCTTAGTCGTGCGAGCGATAGAGTGAATGGTGACGTGAATCCTAATACCGGGGCATAGTGTTGGGGTTAGTCACGGTTGTCCTTAGGTTTGGGACCGTGATTCTTAGGATATCCTCGACTCGATTAAACATCAATAGGAAAGTATAATAGCATAGTCCTGCACTAGAAGCATAGACCCTAGAGGTAGCTTGTCCGGATGCCCTATTGCATTCATTACTAGTCCTCTCTATTCTCTTTTACTTGCACTCTCTCATCTTCCATCTTTCTATTTAATTTCTCGTCTTCTAGTATAATTGTTTCCATAATTCACTCATCGAATCAATTGATCACTTTTCCGTACTTCGCATAGTTTTAATAGTGAAATCTCGTATTCTAACTCCCTATTCCCTGTGGATTCGACTACCCTCTCACCGGAGTAACTTTTATTACTTCGAGAAACCCGTGCACTTGCGGGGTACACACGCAAGGGGTGTGTTAAGTTTTTGGCGCCGTTGCCGGGGCAAGTATCAACGTCATGCCCTACACATTCTTCCAAAAGCTAGGCTTGGGCGAGCCTAGACCGACTCGGATGACACTTCAACTCGCAGATTGATCGGTAAGGCATCCGAGGGGTATTGTGGAAGATGTGTTAGTGAAGGTGGACAAGTACATCTTCCCGGTGGACTTTGTTGTGCTTGATGTGGACGAGGATGTCGAGGTGCCTCTGATTCTTGGAAGACCGTTCTTGCGTACTTCCAAAGCTTTGATAGACATGGACGGTGGAGAGCTCACACTCAGAGTCGGAGATGACAAGCTCACTTATCGCCTTGCCGAAGCCATGAGGCATTCTCTTGATTTTGATGACACTCTCTATTATCTTGATGCTACTGATGAGTGTATTGATAATATGTGCAGGAAATGTTAAACCCGGATCCATATGAAGGATGGCCGGACCAAGACGTGGAGATCGAAGAAGAAGAAGAGGTACTTATGCTTGGTCCAGTTCAAACAGACGTCAAGATGGAGAAGGGACGTATGAAGAAGATGCTTCAGAGGTTGAAGAGGTCGAGAAGACGCCACAAGAAGAACCCCAACAAGAAAGGGGATGAACATTCACGGAGTAAGGGTGTTTCACCCGTTTGTGATAACAAATTTGACAACTCTCCCTCTACTCTGCAAAGATTATGCAATGCATGCTTTCAGGTTGTAGGGAAGAGGGCAACTTCTATTCATGAACCTCCGTAAGGTAAAATCAGGTACGTCAAGCTAAGTGACGTTAAACAAGCGCTTCTTGGGAGGCAACCGAAGGTGTTACAGTTTTCCTAGGATCTAATTTAGTTTTAGGATGAATAAAAGTCTTAGTGTTGATGTCTTGAAATTTTAATGCATGTGCTGCGATTTCCATTGTGGATTGTTGATATTTTCGTGTGCCTTAATGTTAATTGATGAAGTTTGAGTCGGTTGAGTGTGTTTTCTATGGTCTCTGGTCATGTTTTTATGATTTATACAGGCTCTAAATGTTTTAAAAGAGTTTCTGAATTTTTTTGAAGAGTCTGTGAATTTATTCCTTGCTTGGTCCAAGAACTCCTCAATGTCTAGACTCGTGCCTTATTCCTTGCTTGGTCCAAGAACTCCTCAACAATGACGAACATAACCTATTCTTGCTTCTTTTTCTCCAAATTGGCTCCACAACCCTACAATGCACAAAATCACACAAATGCACACACATTAATGATAAAATCTGATTAAAGTAATGCTCAATGTAAGATAATAATACTTGGTATTACTATAACACGAGCACTTATCAAACTCCCCCACAGTTAAGCTTTTGCTTGTCCTCAAGCAAAAATAGAACGTGAAAGAACTTGTGAAAAACAATTGAAAGTGTTCGACCTTAGGTTTACCAAAAGTGTGAAAAAGAAGCATTCTACAAGTAAGGGGAAATCAAAACATTGCATAAAGATATCAATGCTCTAGCTAAAAACTTGAATAAAAAAAGGACAATATCTCGAAAATGTGTAAGTGTGTGTGAACTCACTCAAGATAACCCAAAAAGTACTCCTCAAACTCTTGTTAAAAAGGACTTATTTATATACAAAAAGAAAGGAGGTAGTAGCTTCACACAACCTCTAAGGTAGCCCTTTTCTAGGCGGCCGCCAAAGGTGGCTTTCACACTTTTGAGGAGGTAGCTCTTTCTAGCGGGGTAGTAGCTTTCACGCTTTCCATGAGATAGCTTTTTCTCTCATTAGGGCATAACTAGTATCCGACTTATGAGAGTAGTTTCATACTTCATGGGAGGTAGCTCTTTCCACCCCTAATGCACAAATAAAAAAACAACTATTCACAACCTTACTTTTCTTTTTCTCTTTTTCCATATTTTTTTTTTCATTTTTTTAGTCTTTTTCATTTCATTTTTTTTTCATTTATGTATTTCTCAAAACAAAACTAAGAGCTTACTAAAACGATGATAAACTCGTCCTTAAAACTTCAAGCTTGAGTTTCCAAAAGATTCCAAGAATGAGTAGTGCAATAAGAGATAATTGAACAAAAATTCCCTAAAATTCAAGTGAAAACTAGAGCATGATGATGAGATACAATGTTAAAAATTTTCCTAAACTTTAAGAATAAAACCATTGCAACTAAGGTGAACCGCCACGGGCTTCATGAGCATAAACAATTGAACGCACAAGTATAACCTGTGTGCAATGTGAACTCCCCCCTTCCCCTCCCCTCCCCCCAACCCCCCCCCCCCCCCCACACACACACACAAGATGTACATTGTCCCAAATGTACGCATGTAACCACAATAAAAATATAACAATCCAAGCAAAATATGTCGGAGTGGAAAATTGAAACAATACTCCCCTGAACTCCAAGTGTTGCGTTTGATGGAACTATGTCCATTCAGAGTTGAGTCTCAATGGGTTGTGGAGCACACACGGTCCCATGACCGTGGCTATTACTATTCCTCAATTTCCGAACATCCACGACCATCGACGAAATGGAAATCAAAAACTTTGAATATGGCCGGAAAACAACTTAAAATAAACTCCTTAAATAGGCAAAGAGAAGGTTGGGAAGATGGGAGGAAGCATCCCATAAGTATGGAGGCATTTTGAATTGAAAGGTCAAAAAAGATTTTAAAAATAAATTACATCCTATAGTGTTCTGTGCATCCACACGGCCGTGTGGAAAATCCACACGGCCGTGTGCCTCCACTGGAATCAGTCACAGGGGCAATGACATGCCCCTGTCTTTCCTCTATTTTGCTTCTTAGAACATCCACACGGCCGTGTGAAAATTCCACACGGCCGTGTGCCCAACCTAGCCAACACAAGGCCAGCCACAGGGCCAACACAGGAGAACGTCTATGTGTTCCACACGGCCGTCTGCGAAATCCACACGGCCGTGTGCCTTTCACAAGGGAGTTCATCTCCTAGTACTTCACTCTACTTCGATCGCGATTAACTCTTGGGATACGGAGATAGGGAAATTCACACCGGAGGGGAAATGGGACGTTCCGCTACCTCTCGACTCACCCTCTCAACCTTCTCCAACCTTGTGTAGTCTAATCCTATAGAGGTTTTCACACCCTCAAAGGATAGCCTAATAGATTCTCAACTCTAGTTTCACGGCTAAGGGAAAATCTCATACAATCGACATGCAAGATTGGAACTCAATAAGAAAACATTAAATTAATAAAGCATAACAAAAGTAATAGAAACACAAACATCCTAGGGTTTACAAGTCCGAATACCCACTAGGGTTTAGCTCTCCATAGAGCAATACAAAGCCAATAAAATTTTAAGAACATATGCATGAAAACCATAAAGAAAACCCCCTTGTAGATCGTATCGATGGTCTTGTGGAGCCGCTTAATCTTCTCCACGAATCCCTTGTCAAGCCTAGGGCACACCTCGCCAAATCGATGCCGACGAAACCTCCCCCAATAGCTTTCTTCCAAAGGATATCGATGCCGATGCCGTATAATCGCCTCCAAAGCCCTCCAAGAACCTCTCCAAATCCTAGCTGAAAACCCCCCAAAAGATGGGCAAGAGATAGAAGGGGGGGGGGTCCCCAAATAGATCTGAAAACGGGCTATTTATAAGCTGAAATCGGAGTTCAACACGCCCCTGTAGATTTTCCACACGGGCCTGCAGAATTTCCACACGGTCGTGTGGAATTTCCACACGGGCGTGTGGATTCTCTATTTTTCTAATTTTTGGCCGACAATGAACAGTAACTTGCTACAGTGATTAGCTATATTATTTTTCCGAAAATGCTCCCGAATTCATCGTTTTTCATCGAGGCCGTTGAATTGGGCACACAATCAACGTTAGATTATGTCGATTACTTCATTTCTCTTCATTGGCAAAGTTCTCCAATGCTACACGAGTTAGACTTTTGTGTATGTGACTGCCCTTGTGCCCTTCCAATAGAGGTTGGCACACACCCACAAGTCTAGACTCGTGCCTTGTTCCTTGCTTGGTCTGAGAACTCCTCAATAATGGCGAACATAACCTATTCTTGCTTCTTTTTCTCCAAATTGGCTCCACAACCCTACAATGCACAAAAGCACACAAATGCACACACATTAATGATAAAATCTGATTAAAGTAATGCTCAATGTAAGATAATAATACTTCGTATTACTATAACACGAGCACTTATCAGTCCACATCTCCATCGGTATCTTCAACTCGATTGCATTTGATGGAGCCTGATTCACTACATAACAGGCGGTGCTGACTGCTTCTGCCCAAAACTTCTTGTCTAGGCCTGCCGCTCCCATCATAGCTCTTCTTCTTTCCAACAGAGTCCTATTCATCAGCTCTGCCACTCCATTTTGTTGAGGAGTGTATAATGTAGTGAATTGCCTTTTGATGCCTTCTTGCTTACAAAATTCATCAAATTCTTTGCTAGTGTATTCTACTCCATTATCAGTTCTCAAGAACTTGATTTTCTTGCCAGATTCAAGTTCCACTTTGTAAAATTTGAAGACTTGAAACACATCTGCCTTTCTTTTGATAGGATACACCTAACATCTCCTGGAATAGTCATCTATGAATGATACAAAGTAATTTGCTCCTCCTAGGGATGTGATTGATACTTGCCACACGTCAGAGTGAATCAATTCTAGAATTACTTTGCTTCTAGAATTTGATGTGTTGAACTTTAGTCGATGCTGCTTGCTCACAATGCAATACTCACAAAAGGGTAGTGTTACCTTTGTGAGACCTTGAAGTAGATTTCTTTCGGTAAGAATCTTCATTCCTTGCTCCGACATGTGTTTAAGTTTACTATGCCATGTCATTGTGCATATTTTACTTGGACTACTTGTGGCAACTGAAGCTTTTCCTTCTTGCAAAGTTTCTCCCTTCAGCATGTATAAATTTGCAGCTATTTTATCCCCCTTCATACATACAAGTGCTCCTTGAATTATCTTCATCACCTTATTCCGGACTTCAATTTTGTAACCAAGATCATCAAGTGGTCCAATAGACAACAAGTTCTTAGTTAGTCCCTCCACATGTCAGACTTCTTGAATAGTCCGATTTGTTCTATTATACATCTTTAGTTTGATAGTGCCAATACCAATGATCTTTAGAGCTTGGTCGTTGCAGCTGTACATAGAACCTCAAGAGATAGGTTAGTAGTGATATAACCATTCTTTTCTGGGAGTTATATGAAAGGTTGCCGCTGAGTCTAGAAGCCAAACATCAATAAACCTTTTCCCTGTGTTTGTTGCTATTTCACATACCATTGCATTTCCATCTTCTAAAGCATTTGTAACATTTCCTTGAGGATTGGAATTCTTTTTATTTAGACTTCAACAATCTTTCTTCAAGTGACCTTTCTTGCCACAGTGATAGTACTTGAAAGTCTTCTTACTCCTTGATTTTGATCTACCATGACCGTAGCTCCAACTGGGTCCACGTTCTATTGGCCTTCCTCTCATCACCATCAAGGCCTCTGCTTGTTGCGAATTTGCTAACCTGTTTTCCTTGTTCTTGTGCCGACTCTCTTCCTCCATAATAGCAGCTGCAATGTAGTCGAAGACTAGAATGTCCGTGGGGACATTATTTGTTAAGTTGATGTTAATCAAAAGAATCTGGTAGACTTTGCAGTAGAATTTCCGCACGTTCACTTTACTCTACTATGTGTCCAATGATGCAAGTTGGGAAAATAGAGTGTTCAGTGTGTTCATGTGCTCTGTTACTGAAGTAGATTCCACTATACGCAAGGTATAGAGTCTTCTCTTAAGGAAAATCTTGTTGTGGAGAGACTTGGCCTCATACAGCTTTGTGAGGTGATCCCAAATCTCCTTCACCATCTTCTTCTCTTCAATACTTGATAGAATTCCATCAGCAAGTGCAAGATGAAGATTTGCAATGGCATTAACGCTAATTTCATTCCACTTGTCATCTTTAACTTCAGCTGCCCTTTCAGTAATAGTCACTAAGCAATTATCCTTCCTCAGGATAACCATCATCTTAAGCTTCCACAATGAGAAATTACTCCCATTGAAATTTTCAAAATCACACTTTGCTACCATTGCTTCTTTCACAAACTACTTCAAGGGCAATAACCAGTTCCTACAAAGGATGAATAATAATCTAACTTATTTTCTGATGTGGAGGATCCACTATTAGTGGCAACCACAGAGCATACGATAAATAGATATATATACACACCCTAAGTGGCTCTGGTACCACTTGTTGTGTAATTTGTTATGAAATTATGGAACTAGGTAAAGCAGGGCAGCAGCAAAAGTACTTGAAAAATAATAGCTATAAAGATGGACAAAGATTTTATGTGGAAAACCACAAAATAAATCAAGGTAAAAAACCACGGACAAGGTAGAAGAATTTTACTATAGTGAAGAATAGGAGTTACAAGCTTTCTATTAACAAAGAGAACAACAACTTATTCTCTCATGTAACAGAAGCAACACAAACCCTCTAATTTTTTTCCTTCCCACTATTTCCTCCCACTTTCTCTCTCACCCTCACTCTTCTTCTCATTAAATGGTACAAATGAAATGTTCCTCATTCCCCTTATTTATAGTAAAAAGGAATGAGGATTAGCTCACCTAATCCTTGGATTAGGTGAAGATCAGGGTGAGTGTGAGGCATAGGTTAGATTATATATATATATATATATATATATATATATATATATATATATATATATATATATATATATATATATATATATATATATATATATATCACATGTGCAACCCATGATATTCTTTTAACATTTGTAGCATGCTTGATTGCCAGAAAAAGCATGAAATAAGCAATGTGATAAACGTCTAAATGTACGTATTTTGTACGTATACTTTCGCATGCGTTTCATATTTTGTTAATGAATCGATGCCCTTTTAGGTCTAAATTGGTTTATTTCGTGTTTCAGGTACAAAAGATGCCTAGGTGAGCTCAACGACGCGATTTGAGGAGAAATACACGCCGTATTCGTCGTTTTAGGGTCCCGGCACTGTAGCAACACTGTAGCAGCATGAAGCACCCACATTTGGAGATTTTTCTAAGGCTGGAAACCCTGTAACACTGTAGCAGCATGTAGTATTTTACTGTAACAGTACTGTAGCAACTTATTCAGATTTTTGGCCCGTTTTCTGGGCAACCTCAAGGCCCGTATATTGACCGTGAAGCGGCCCGTGAGTGATCCTGAGAACACCTTTAAATTGGGTTTTAGGGCATCCTTTCTCTTGTCTTTTGGCCACCATTCTCCACCATTGTCATCTAGAGCTTCAAGATTGCGGGAGAAGGCGGATCTAGGGTGCAAATCGAAGGGGAGAAGAGGAGTGCTATCAAGGAGAAGATCTAGGAGCTTGCCGGTGCGGATTCGACAAGTTCTCATCACCACTTTCTAGTCTTCATCTTAGGGGAGTTTGTTTGAGCTTTGCTTTGTATTTCTTATCTTTTACTCTTGCTCCTTTGTTGATGATGAACTAGACTCCCAAGGTCACCGGGCATCCGGTGAACCTTGGGATGAACTTGCTTGTATGGATACTTGATTTTCATGTATGGTATTTGTGTGGTTTGTGGTTTAAGTTTGGTGTATTTGAATGCTTTGGTATGCATGAGAACTCTGTGTATCAATATTTAGGTAATACTAGGTTGCATGACCATTGCCCTAGTGTTAGACTCGCCAAGCTTAGAAGGGATACATGTACAAATACGCCGTGACCATCGGGTATTTCGTACCCCTCCAACCATTAGGGTTGAGCCTAGATGTTGTGTTTGACCTTAATTAGGGATTTCCCTGGGCCCATTGCAATCGTGTGAGGATTTGGGCGGAAGTGATTCCGTATTCCAATACTTGTACCGGATTAGAGGTTATCACCGTGACCATCGGGGTGACCTACCTTTGGACATCTCTTGGCCTAGCCACCTTTGCCTGTGTAATTCGAGTATCCTTCTAGCTTTAGTAGTCCCAAGGGGATCCTCGCCCGGGGACCTCGCACTTTCATTGTTACTTGCTTCCTTAGTATGCTTAAGTGGTGAGCCTTAGTCCACTTGTTCATAGTTTTCTCTTTGTTATTCTTCTTATCTTACTTTTATCGTGTAATTGCTAGGTTAGGAAATAGATGAAGGGGAAGTAATAGTAGTTCCTTGGCCCTTGGGAATACGACCCCCTCATGCTTGCGCGAGGGGTATTACTTGGCGACCTGTGCGCTTGCGGTCAAATCACCACAATGCAAGCAAGCAATAAGAAAAATGTAGATACATAGACTTGTTTGCCAAACCTCCGTCATTATTTATTTGATATAAGCATATTTTATAGAATTTGCTTAATTAAACTCAACAAGATCAAATATTATGTGCATCATTTGAATGGTTAATATGCAATAATAAATATTTTTTCTTTTTGAATAAAGTGGATAAACCACAACTTTATTAAAAAAAAAAAAAAGCAGAACAGTACATACTTGAAAATAAAAGACCAACCACACATAAGTAAATAAGTAGAATGGAATCCTTACCAGAGGTGAGGAAAACTACAAACTAAATAAGACAGCAAAAACACTACACCAAAATAGGTCTTTAGTGGCGTTTATTTTGCGGTGTTTTTGACAAACGCCGCTATATTTAAGACTTTCACGTAGGGGTGAGCAAAAAAATCTGGATCCGATGATCCGATCCGATATCCGGTTTTTTGACCCGAATTTTTTGGGTATCCGATCCAAAAAAGAGGGTCGGGTATCTGATCCGAATTTTTAAGGTGAAAACCAGATCGGATCCGGGTCGGAAGAAATTAAAAATCGGATATCCGAATCCGATCCGGTTTTTAGTATATTCTTTTATATATATATATGGGATTTGGATTTTCTTCTTTTTTACTCTTTAGACTATATAAAATTTAAATTTTTGGATTTTTTTTCATTTTTACTTTTTAGAATATATAAAATTTTAATTTATTATATATATATTTATATATATTAATAAATTTAAAATTTTACAAGGGCTTAAGTAGAAAAAAAATCAAAATACCTCGTTTAAAAACTTAAAGAATTATATACTTAATTGCTTATATAGTTATATTTATATATATACATATTAATAAATTTAAACTCTTCTAGGGTTAAAAGTAAAAAGAAAAAAAATTTAAATCCTTGTCTCCTAGTCCTCAACGCCTCTTCTCTCTAGCCTCTATCCCTTTCTAAGATTGATGTTTTAAAAGATATTTGATTTTTTTTTTTAATGTCTAAAATTGATGAAGCTCTTTATTATTTTTTTATGACTTTTTTGTGGGGTAAATAGTGTAACGTTTTAATCTTCTTTATAAGTTATAAGTTTTTCATATTTGTTAGTTTTTATGATTGTTGATGTTGTTATATAAAATAAATATGTAGTAGATGAAACTTAAATTCGTATCCGGAAATCCGATATCCGATCCGGTTTAAATAGGGTACCCAGTTTTCAGTATCCGGTTTAAACCGGGTCGGATACGGGTCGAGTTTTTGCCGGCCCGAAAAACCGGGTACCCGATCCGGTTTTGAAAACCGGGTCGGGTACCCGGTTTTGCTCACCCCTGCTTTCACGGCGTTTTTTCATATACGCCGCGAAACAAATAATTTACCGGCCCTTTTCTAGAAGTACCACAAAAATATTGTAATTTAGCGGCGTTTTTACAATAAACGCCACGAAAGTCATGTAATTAGCGGCGTTTTTGTAAAGAAACGCCGCTAAATTTCTGATACTATTAAATTTGAAAATAATAAAATTTATATTTAGCGGTGTTTTACCAATAAATGTCACTAAATTTATGATACTATTAAATTTGAAAATAATAAAATTTCTATTTAGCGTCGTATTTCCAAAAAAGGGCATGAAAGTCATGTAATTAGCGGTGTTTTTTACAAAAACGCCACGAAATTCCTGATACTATTAAATTTGAAAATAATAAAATTTATATTTAGCGGCGTTTTTCCAATAAATGCCGCTAAATTCCTGATATTATTAAATTTGAAAATCATAAAATTTATATTTAGCGGCATTTTTTAAAAAACGCCACGAAAATGATATAAATTTTTTTTGTGTAAAATTTATAAAATTAAAAATATTGCGGCCTTTATCCCAAAAAAATGCCGCTAAAATAGAAATATTTTTTAATTTAAAATTTACAGAATTAAACTTTAGCGACGTTTTGCATAAAAATGCTGCTAAATTTTAATTTTTTGAAAATTCAAATTTTGCGCCATCTTTTTTGAGAAAATTTGAATATCGCGGCATTAATTTTAAAATTTTTATTTAGTGGCGTTTTCTTGAAAAATGCCGCTAAATAGCATCAGTTTTTTTTTTTTCTATAAATACCTTTTGATATTGAAAGAAATTGTCAAGATGATGATAAAAAAGATGAAGATGAAGAAGAAGATGGTATTTATGATGATGATGATGATGATGATGATGAAACTAGAAGAAGAAGAAGTAACAAGAAGTGAAGAAGAAGAAGAAACAACTAGAAGAATAAGAAGGAGAAGAAAAAGAAGAAGCCAGAAGAAGGAGTAGGAGGAGGAACTAGAGAGAAGAGAGTAGAGAAAAGAGAAAAAGAGAACATAATAATAATAATAATAATAATAATAATAATAATAATAATAATAATTTAAAAGAGAAAAGAGAAAATAATTTAAAATAAAAACAAACAAAATCTAAAAAAGAAGTAAATAATAATAATAATTAGAGGAGCTTATTTACTTTTTTTTTTAAATTCAGCTTAAAAATTTAAAATTATTTTTAAAATTATTTTTTAAAAACGCAGCTAAAGGTAACTAAAACGTCGCTAATTTAGAGTGGTGTTTACAGATAAACGCCGCTAATGTAATTGGTAAATTAATTATTTTTTTAAAGATATAAAACACCACTAAACGTCAGAAAAACTCCGCTAATTTAGCGGCGTTTGAAGATAAACGGTGCTAATTGCTAGAACATTGCCGACATCATTTTTGGCGGCATTTTTCCCGACGTTTTCCGAAAACGCTGCTATCATATTTAGCGGCGTTTTAAAACACCGCTAAAGACCCATTATGGAGTAGTGAAAGGAAAGAAAAAATGAACCGCGAAGACATCCATTTGGAGTCACAGGTCAGTCTGGGCTGCAAGGTGCTTAAGACTACTTTCGATCCATGATGTGCTTAGGGTCCCCGGAATGGTCTGTAGGTCTAGTGCTAAAAAAGTTGAGAGATCTCTTGATTCTTTCAGAGGCTTTAGTGTTCTTCTGCTGATGAGAATCAGAATCTGTAGAGAGCCAAGAAAGAAACATGTTAGCAGTTTTAAAGAAAACTGAAAGAATAGATGAACTGTTAAGGTTACAAATGCGATTGTTTCATTCTAGCCAAATATTCCAAAAGAAAGCTCGGGCACTAAAATCCCACATATTCCGTTGGGAAGCAATGAGTGAAAGGATCCAGATGGTCCAAATGTTGGCAACCGAGGACGAAAACTGTTCTAAGGCCAGAATTTGTCTAAAAAAAGACCAAATTCGTTCTGAGTACGCCTAACTGATAAAGAGATGGTCCACTGATTCTGAATTTTGGTGGCAGAGAATACATGTATCTGTAGCAATAAAATTACAACTTTCTTGAACAGATTGTCTAGAGTGAGAATTTTGTTTTCCCAGGAAAGCCAGCAAAATAAAGTGATTTTGCTAGGGGAGTGTGTTTTCCAAAACTGAGGGTAAAATTGGCTACGAATTTCTCCATCCATTAAGAATTTGTAGTAGGATTTGACAGAGAATTTTCCATTCTTTTCTAGTGGCTAACTGTAACTATCATCTTGGTCACCAGAGCAATCCAGTATTGTATCCAATAATCTGGTAAAGTCGTCTAAAGAAGCAGTGTGAAAAAAGTTTCCTTGAGAGTTGGGTAATTGGATGAATTGTTTTAGGGATAACCAGGGGTAATTACAGTCCATGAAGTAGGTTATCCAGAGATGTTTGAGGGAATGACCATTATACCATCTGTCGAACCAAAAGGATATGCTTTCACCATTTCGAATGACTTTAGATATATATGATCTAAAAGATGGTAGGATGGTGTTGATCCTTGCCCAGAAGAAAGATTTGTTTCTTGGATGACTCTGGAATAAAATCCCAGGTGGCTTTTTAATTGAGTAGTTGGCGTTAAGAATCTTGGACCAACAACTATTTGGGTTTGTTGTAAGCTTCCATCACCATTTTCCTAGTAACGCTCTGTTAAATTCCTGTAGGTTGAGAATTCCCCAATTTTAAGAGAATTACGGAAGTTATTATATAAATATTAAAAATTGAAAAGGACCAATTTTTACTAGCCACAGTTTTGGTTTTCCGCTTTTTGTTTTGTTTTGCTTTTTTTTAACAACTTTAAAAAATTATAAAATTATATAAAAAAAATATAATTAAAACCATCTTTCATCGTTTTCACTTTTAAAATTTGTCAATGACTTTCATAATATTTTGTTAAGTCAAATGAAGAATGCGAACATGGGACTTTCAATTTTTTTTTTAAATTTAAAAATTGAACACCTTCGACGTAAGATTTTTCCCTCTGTCTTTCATTACAATATCTAATTAAGTTTTAATGTCAGTTTTAATTTTTTAATTATTTGAGATAATTTGTTGAATACAATTTTTTTTGTTTTTTTATATTTTTTAAACTATTTCAACTTAAATTATGATATATTTATGCATAGCTTTTTCATTATACATATTATGTTGGGATGTGGATTACATATTATGTAAGAATCTAAAAAAATATATGCATTGAGTGGTGTAGACCAATTGCATTAATAATTATGTTTATATATCACTATCTTCTAACCTAATTGTAGTGATCTAAATAAATTTTGGATTGTGTCCTAATTATCTAAATTGAGGGCCCACTTGATGGACATGATAAGAACAATAGAATATGATAGTCTACTATATCATGCAACTATCCTTTATTTGGTGTGCCAATAGGATATTATAGTCTTATCCTATTGGGCCACTTTATCCTGCCAATCACATAATAATGAGTCCTATCGGGGGAGTCAGGATAGAAACAGGTAAGATATGATAAAAACATAAATTTATTTTTTGCCCTATTATTTGGTTTCTCTCACTTATCTAGGTTTCATTGTATCTCTTCTTTTGATCTTTTAAACACAATGCTTGGGACAAGAAGCTTGTCAACAACAAGATATGACACTAATTTCACTATTTTAAATAGGATTTTAGGCATTTAGAGTGGTTAAAGTGTTTCTTTATCAATCTCGTGCTTGATTTTCATCTAAATCTCTTGTTTTAATCATGTCTTTATTTTTTATTTCTGTAGTAAGATGATTTCTTTTTTAAATTAATTTTGATGTGATCTATTTATTTCTATTAATGAGTTTGTTACTCTAGTTCATATCACATTGATAACTTTGTGTATGATTTTCTCCAAGGAAATAGGTATTAACTATAATTTTTACTAGTTGGTGATATTGCAATCTATATATTTGTGGACATTGTTTATATTTTATTTATTTATTTTAAAATTTAAAATATACCGATAAGTAAATCATTAAAGAAAAAAAATTCAAAAAAAGTCTATTTTAAAAAAATATATATAACTATATTATAAAAGGAAATTTTGTCTATTTACATATCATTCATATCATATACTGTCATTATCCAGTCCACTTCAAATATAAAATTGGATAACAAAATGGTATCTAATGGTTTATCCGGTGCGCATTAAATATATGATAGGATATGAGCTTATCATGCCCATATCCTTTCCTACTCGTATCCAGTTCTCATATTATATCTGTCTATATCCTATCTTGTCCACCAAACTGGCCCTAAATGTGTAGATTTAAATAATAATCTGTATAATTTCAAGGGGTAAAATCGTCAAGGTTATGATGGGCAAAATTATAATTGATCGCATAATTTTTTTTTTTTATAAATAGAGTGTGATTCCTGACTGAGCACGCTAACGATTGAGATTCAGAATTAGGATTTCTCAAAATCATGGTCACCATCTCCCTTTTTGCATGCAATCAATTTGAAGATCCACAAGAACTGATCGTTCGCATCAATGAATTCAAGTTCAGGTATGCTTCCGCTATTTTCCTGGTTCCCCAGCAATTTCAACAAAATGATCTATGTCGTTTTCCTGGAATTATTATTATTTTTTCTTTATTGGTTTTCTAACTACACCAAAGAGTCACCATAATTGTTAAAATCCATTTTAAATCGGTCATCGAAATATTCATTTAGTCATTGGGATGTGGTACATATTCTTAATTTAGCTAAAATACTACTTTTTCCGATCTTCTTTCCTTATTTATTTTACAAGCTTTATTTAGTATTTTTTGCATGCTAATTTAGAAAATCTAAATAACATTAAATAGCTTTTTTTTTTTTTTTCAATTTTAATATTGTCTTTAATATAATATCATATTTTTAATACTTTTTGAAAAATTGAAAACCTATGTTGAGAGTGAATAAAAGATATAATTAAACTATATAGAGAAATTAATGAAATATTGATAAGTTTTAAAACGGTTAATTTTGGAAAGTTGATATAGTTTTTGATAAATTTAAGATAATAATTAATTTTAATTAATTTTTTAAAGGGTATGAATTAATTAGGGTGCGTACATAAATAGGACAGGAGGAGATGCTTGAGTCAATAAGCCCAACTTTGTTATTTTGTTGGCTTGTGTTGCATTTACCTCCCTCTGGAATAGGAATATTTAACGAAGTGCATGCATAAAAGCACTGTTATTTCTTGTGCTGATTTTGTTTTTATTAATTTTAAAAAGATCTTGCAGTGCACATGGGTAATAATTTATTTTGCTTTTTTAAAAACTGTATTCAAAAGGTCTTTAATTGTTAGACAATCTTAAAGTTTGATGCTCATGTCAGCTTATCAATGTACTAAATTCGATTTTATTCATTAAATTATTTTTTATAATAGTTATATTATAAAATAGGACCCACAATCATCTTATTAAACTTATACCCATTAAATTATCTTTCATTATATAATTATTTAATAAAATATTAAATATTATTAATAAGATAATTAAATAATAAATTTAAAAAATATATATTACAAAAAAATATTTAAAATAATTAAAAATATATGAATAATAATAAATTATAATATTATTTTAAAAAATAATTAATTTGTGATGATAAAAATAAAAAAAAATTAAATTTAAAAAATATTCAAAAAATGGGTCCATTAATTTTTAATTTAAAATAATAAAAAAAAATAGATGGGAATCCCCCATTGAACATTGGATGGTCACCAAACGCTAAATGGGCATTAAACCATACCTAAATTGCCCTAATGCCAACAACCCTTATTATAAAGAGTACGGATCTCAACATAAATAAATTTATGAATCAATAAAAAAAAAAAAAAAGAAAACTCTTGAGGCAGTTGGAGGTCCCAAAATATTGTTGATAATTACTATTAAAAAAAAAAAAACTGCGTGTCAAGCTGTCAACCAGCTTGGCGGGTACAAGCACGACTCATAACTCAACCAGCAGCTTTTATTACCAACCACCCTCCTGCACTCTCACTCTCTCATTAATGAATTAGATATTTGAAAAAGACTTAAAACACATATATTTATGATGTCGAAATTATATTTTATGTGTAAGTAAAAAATGGAGATAACTTGTGACCTTAGTCAAAACATAAATAAATAAATAAATAAATATGGAGATACCTTCAACTAAGAGCAATGATGTTTAGTCTTAATAGATAAGTCTATTGACATCAATGTCAATATCCAAATCAATCATTACTGTTTTTTTATATATACAACTTAACTTTTTTTATAATTTTTAAAAAAACTTACAACACATATTTATAATTTTGAAATTATATTTTATGTATAAGTAAAAAATCAGAGATAGCTTCAACTAAGAGTAATAATATTTAGTGCTAATAGACAAGTCTAATAATGTCGATGTTAAGTTGGCATCCATGTCAATATTCAAATCATCGTTTCTCTCTCTCTCTCTCTCCTCTCTTTTAAAAATAAAACTCATTTTTTTTATTATCTAAACTTTGTAAATGGTAAACCGGAAACCCCTCCCTAAACAACCCGCAAGGTTTGAAGTTTACTATTAGGCTTAGAATTTAGGATTTAGTATTTATAGTTTATATTTTTAGAATTTTGGGTATATAGTTTTGTATATTTGGGTTTAAAATTTTAGAGTTTTAGTTAAGATTCTATATTATTCTACAATTTTTAAAGCATAGGGATTCCCTTGCGTAGCTGGGCCATCCTGGACTTAAACCATGTAGTAAATGATCACACCTTCGTTCCAATCAATTGGGAGAGAATCAAGAATTCTTTTTCGAAAGAGATTCATCCTCCTCTAACGCAGCATACAGCTCTCCGTCGTACAGCGCTATTTAAGTGTGCATGTTCCCACTTCTCCCTTACCATGGCAAGTCTGGGAAATAACTCGGATGGGAAGAAAAAAAATGGTGTTAAGAGACCGTCCTGGTCCAACCTCGGACACTCTAAGATCCGTTTCAATCCTGCTCTACTCAGATTTTGAGTTAATAGATAAATAAATAGACACATCTCATTGCACTGATAGGGGGTGCTCATATTGACTGAGGGGGTCGAATATCAAGAAGTTAGTTATTTATACCAAGCATTCTTCTTATGGCTAGATCCAAACTCTTGGTCCTCGTGGAGAGGAAAAAAGAATTTAACGTGCTTTTCTTCCTTTTGGGAAAGGACGATTAGAGAAATCCTATTGATGTTGCTTTCTCCAATTACTTCTAAAGAATTGAACGAGGAACCATATGAGGAGAAAATCTAATGTACAATTCTGTATAGGGACAGTAAGTGTGATTTATTTGTTAACTTTGCCACTATCACTCCCGAAAAACCAAACTCTAACTTATGTAAAGTTGCAAGAGTATGTTAACCTATGAATTTGAAATCACTGCTTACATACCTGGTATTGGCCATAACTTACAAGAACATTCTGTAGTATTAGTAATAGGAGAAAGGGTTAAAGATTTACTGAATGTGAGATATCACATTGTTTTTGTGAACCCTAGATGCTATAGGAATAAAGGACCGTCAACAAAGGCGTTCTAGTGCATTGTAAATTATTATCCAAGACTTGTATCATTTGAGGATGCCATGTGAATCACTAGAAACATGTGAAGTGTATGGTGATCCTTTACTTATTACTCAACATTTATATTATTATCCAAGACTTGTATTTGGTCTTAATTTGAAGTTTATGTAATAAAGAATGATGTGAATGATGGTGTGGATACCAACTGGGCATCCATGTCATAAATAGCATTACTCTTGAACTAATTTTATTAAATAATTTTTAATAAATTTGTGAATGAATTAAAAAAAGAAAGAAGAAAACTCTTGAGGTAGTTGGTCCCAAAATATTGTTGATAATTACTATAAAAATATTTATTCAATTTATCATTCAGGTAGAATTAGAGAACTGCGTGTCAAGGTGTCAACCAGCTTGGCGGGGTACAAGCACGGCTCATAACTTAACCAGCAGCTTCTATTACCAACCACCCTCCTGCGCTCTCACTCTCTCATTAATGAATTAGATATTTCAAAAAGACATAAAACACATATATTTATAATTTCAAAATTATATTTTATGTGTAAGTCAAAAATGGAGATAGCTTGTGACCTTTGACAAAACATAAATAAATAAATAAATAAATAAATAAATAAATATGGAGATACCTTCAATTAAGAGCAATGATATTTAGTCTTAATAGATAATTCTATTGACATTAATGTCAAATTATCTATGTCAATATCCAAATCAATCATTCTCTTTTTTTAGACAACTTATTTTTTTATAATTTTGAAAAAAAACTTACAACACATATTTATAATTTTGAAATTAGATTTTATGTATAAGTCAAAAATTAGAGATAGATTCAACTAAGAGTAATAATATTTAGTGCTAATAGACAAGTCTAATAATGTCGATGTCAAGTTGGCATCCATGTCATGTCAAGTTGGCATCCATGTCAATATTCAAATCATCGTTTCTCTCCCTCTCTCTCTCCTCTCTTTTAAAAATAAAAATCATTTTTTTTATCATCTAAACTTTGTAAATGGTAAACTGAAAACCCCTCCTTAAACAACCCTCAAGGTTTGCGGTTTATTATTTAGGTTTTAGGGCTTAGAATTTAGGATTTAGTATTTATAGTTTATATTTTTAGAATTTTGGGTATATAGTTTTGTATATTTGGGTTTAAAATTTTAGTGTTTTAGTTAAGATTCTATATTGTTCTACAATTTTTAAAGCATACAGATTCCCTTGCGTGGTTGGGCCATCCTGGACTTAAACTAAAGACCTCGCCCGTGCAGTAAATGATCACACCTTCTTTCTAATCAATTGGGAGAGAATCAAGGATTCTTTTTTGAAAGCGATTAATCCTCCCCTAACGCAGCATACAGCTCTCCGTCGTACTGTGCTATTTAAGTGTGTGTGTTCCCACTTCTCCCTTACCATGGCAAGTCTGGGAGATAACTCGGATGGGAAGAAAAAAAAATGGTGTTAAGAGACCGTCCTGGTCCAACCCCGGACACTCTAAGATCCGTTTTCAATCCTGCTCTACTCCTATTTTGAGTTAATAGATAAATAAATAGACACATCCCATTGCACTGATAGGGGGTGCTCATAGTGACTGAGGCGCTCGAGAATCAAGAATTTAGTTATTTATACCAAGCATTCTTCTTATGGCTAGATCCAATCTCTTGGTCCTCGTGGAGAGGAAAAAAGAATTTAACGTGCTTTTCTTCCTTTTGGGAAGGGACGATTAGAGAAATCCTATTGATTGTTGCTTTCTCCAATTATTTTTAAAGAATTGAACGAGGCACCATATGAGGAGAAAATCTAATGTACAATTCTGTAGAGGGACAATAACAGTGACTTATTTGTTAACTTTGCCACTATCACTCCCGAAAAACCAAAGTCTGACTTATGTAAAGTTGCAAGAGTATGTTAACCTATGGATTTGAAATCACTGCTTACATACCTGGTATTGGCCATAATTTACAAGAACATTCTGTAGTATTAGTAATAGGAGGAAGGGTTAAAGATTTACTGAGTGTGAGATATCACATTGTTTCTGTGAACCCTAGATGCTATCGGAATAAAGGACCTTCCACAAAGGCGTTCTAGTGCATTGTAAATTATTATCCAAGACTTGTATCATTTGAGGATGCCACGTGAATCACTAGAAACATGTGAAGTGTATGGTGATCCTTTACTTATTATTCAACACTTATATTATTATCCAAGACTTGTATTTGGTCTTAATTTGAAGTTTATGTAATAAAGAATGATGTGAATAATGGTGTGGATACCAACTGGGCATCCATGTCATAAATAGCATTACTATTGAACTAATTTTATTAAATAATTTTTTAATAAATTTATGAATCAATAAAAAAAAAAAGAAAGAAGAAAACTCTTGAGGTAGTTGGTCCCAAAATATTGTTGATAATTACTATAAAACTATTTATTCAATTAATCATTTAGGTAGAATTAAAGAACTGCGTGTCAAGTTGTCAACCAGCTTGGCGGGGTACGAGCACGGCTCATAACTTAACTAGCAGCTTCTATTACCAACCACCCTCCTGCGCTCTCACTCTCTCATTAATGAATTAGATATTTCAAAAAGACATAAAACACATATATTTATAATTTCAAAATTATATTTTATGTGTAAGTCAAAAATGGAGATAGCTTGTGACCTTTGACAAAACATAAATAAATAAATAAATAAATAAATATCTAGATACCTTCAACTAAGAGCAATGATATTTAGTCTTAATAGATAAGTCTATTGACATCAATGTCAAGTTATCTATGTCAATATCCAAAGCAATCATTCTTTTTTTTTAGACAACTTATTTTTTTATAATTTTGAAAAAAAAACTTACAACACATATTTATAATTTTGAAATTATATTTGATGTATAAGCCAAAAATTAGAGATAGCTTCAACTAAGAGTAATAATATTTAGTGCTAATAGACAAGTCTTATAATGTCGATGTCAAGTTGGCATCCATGTCAATATTCAAATCATCGTTTCTCTCTCTCTCTCTCTCTCTCTCTCCTCTCTTTTAAAAATAAAAATCTTTTTTTTTATCATCTAAACTCTGTAAATGGTAAAATGAAAACTCCTCCCTAAACAACCCTCAAGGTTTGCGGTTTATTATTTAGGTTTTAGGGCTTAGAATTTAGGATTTAGTATTTATAGTTTATATTTTTAGAATTTTGGGTATATAGTTTTGTATATTTGGGTTTAAAATTTTAGGGTTTTAGTTAAGATTATATATTATTCTACAATTTTTAAAGCATACAGATTCTCTTGCGTAGCTGGGCCATCCTGGACTTAAACTAAAGACCTCGCCCGTGCAGTAAATGATCACACCTTTGTTCCAATCAATTGGGAGAGAATCAGGGATTCTTTTTCGAAAGCGATTCATCCTCCCCTAACGCAGCATACAGCTCTGCATCGAACTGCGCTATTTAAGTGTGCGTGTTCCCACTTCTCCCTTACCATGTCAAGTCTGTGAAATAACTCGAATGGGAAGAAAAAAGATGGTGTTAAGAGACCATCTTGGTCGAACCCCGGACACTCTAATATCCTTTTTCAAACCTGCTCTACTCCCATTCGAAGTCAAGAGATAAATAAATAGACACATCCCATTGCAATGATATGGGGGTGCTCATAGTGATTGAGGGGGTCGAAGATCAAGAAGTTAGTTATTTATACCAAGCATTTTTCTTGTGGCTAGATCCAATCTCTTGGTCCTCATGGAGAGGAAAAAAGAATTTCACGTGCTTTTCTTACTTTTGGGAAGGGACGATTAGTGAAATCCTATTGATTGTTGCTTTCTCCAATTACTTCTAAAGAATTGAACGAGGAACATATTGTTGTTGTATGTCTCACTGATATCTAAACTCTTGAAATAAAAAGTAAATATTACATACATGCATGCACACGCATGTATGTATACATACAAAAATACATGCATACACATACTTACATAGTATATATACATGTCTATAATTTTGAGGTATTTTATTTCTAATAAAATTAATACCTTTATATTATTTCCAAAAAACAACATTTATTTTAGTTTTTTATTCAGTTTCGAGGCATGTTTATTTAATTTAAGTTTTTTTAGCAAATGTTTCCAAATTTTATTTATTCATATTTTATTTTTTTTTAATTTTTGGTTTTTTGAATTTTTAAATAAAAATATAAAAACAAACAGGGTGTGCCTTGGTTTGTCGGACACCTTAGGATTGGTGGGCTAGAAAAGCTCGTATGTCCTACATAATCAACTTTAAACTTTAGTATTTATTTAATAATAAAATAGTTCTATATTTCATTATTCATGTTTGATAATATATTTTATTCTTAATTGCATTGTGTAAAAATTAAATTAATGATAGACATCATTAATTTAGACATGATTATTAATGTTGACTATAACCTAAAATAATTGATAATGATAAACTATGATTTTATATTCATTACTGATTACACATGTTTTAGTACTGTATGCGATCAAATCGGTATGTCTTAATCAATATAATGTTAATTTTTAGTTACATTATGGATATTTGTAGTTGATAATTATTGAAGTATACTATTATAGAACTTTTAGACTAAATATTGTTATTAAGAAGTCATTCTATCTTAGAAATTCTTTATTATTTGAGAGAGTTTGATAAGTTCTTGTGTATGCATATTATTAAGTATGTTTTACATACAACGAGCATTGCTTTTATTAGATTTTATGGCTCATTCTTTTGTATTTGTGTTCTTTTATGTGCATAGGATTGTAAGAGTGTATTAAGGAAGAAAGAAGCAAAAATTTACAGTGGAGCATCTATTTGGAGTTCTTGACACACCCCTTGCGTGTGTATACCGCAAGTGCACGGGTCGTTGAAGAAATAAAATGCCCCAGTAAGTGGGTAGTCGAATCCATAAGGAATAGTTGTTCAAAAACACAAGGTATTGCTATTTAGCTAGAGTGAAAACCAATTATGAGTGAATTCAAGATATTTATGCAAAGAAAATCAAAAGTTAAAAGAGAAAGCAAAAGGAGTAAAGAGAGGTAATCAATGATAAAATGGGATACCTGGACAATGCTCACCCTAAGACTATTATTTCAAGTGCAAGACTAATATTATGCCTCCTAATTAAAGTTTAATGACTAGTGGAAATCTAAAGACGCACGGTCCCAAACCTAAGGTCAACCGTGACTAGCCCTCTACACTACACAACGGCAGAAAGGGATACTCTCAACATCTCACACTGTGTGGGACTGCTTGAAGCTCTAGGGATTCCAAGTGATAAATCCTATTCCATAACATAGGTCTAACCCTTTGGTTCAGGCGAAAGATTCCTAATCACAATTAAGCCCCAGCACTAAGGATTACTCAACACTTCACTCTGTTGCTCGCACAACTAAGCTTTAGTGGAGTTTGTCTCTTAGCACTTCACTCTATCGTGATCGTAAAGAGCTCTTGGAACACGGAGGTAGGATATATCACGTCGGAGGGAAAAGGAGACGTGATAAGTGCTCGTGTTATAGTAATGCGAAGTGTTATTATCTTACAATGAGCATTAGTTTAATCAGATTTTATCACTAAAAAGTGTGCATTTGTTTACTTTTGTGCATTATAAGGTTGTGAAGGTAAATTAGAGAAAAGGAACGAAGTTAGATCGTGTTCGCCGTTGTTGGGGAGATTTCCGGACTAAGCAAGGAACAAGGCATGAGCATAGACTTGTGAGTGTGTGCCAACCTCCTTTGGAGGGGCACAAAGGCAGTCACATTCACAATAAGTCTAGCTCGTGCTAACAAGGAGAACTTCACCAATTAGGAGATTTGAAGCAATCGGTATGATCTACCGTTGATTGTGTGCCCAATTCAACGGTCTAAATGAAAAACGATGAATTCGGGAACGTTTCGGCATGATCGCTGTAGCAGCACTATAGCAAGTTACTGCAGCAAAACAATGTATCAAGTTACTGTTAACTATCTGCCGAAAATCAGTAAAACAACTTCACACGGGCATGTGGAAATTCCACACGGCCGTGTGAAATCCCGATTTCTGCAATTTAAAGCCGCGACTCAATGTTATAAAAGCCCGTTTTGGAGACTGTTTTTGGATCTTTTTGGCTCTTCTTTGCCCTAACTTCTAGAGAGGAGCGGCTAGGGTTTGGAGAGGACTTTGTGGAGGTTTGGAGCGCGTCATCAGCGTCGACATCAACGTCCGACGGCCGCACAAGACCATGGCCACATCGCACACAAGGGGGTTTTCATCTATGCATTCAATTTGTTTTCTTATTCTTATTTTGATGGATTTGTATAGCTCCATGAGGAGCTAAACCCCTTGTGGATATTCGGACTTGTAAACCCTAGGATTATTATGTTTCTTTGACATTGCTATTATGCTTTTCCATTATTGATGAATAAAATTGAGTTTCAATCTTAATTTCTTCTTGATTATTATTTTCCCTTAGCCGTGACACTAGGTTTGAGAACAACCTAGGTTATCCTTTGGAGGTGTGACAACTTCTATAGGGTTAGACTACTTAGGATTGAAGAGGGTTGAGCGGGTGAGTCGTGAGGTAGCGGAACGTCCCCTTTCCCCTCTGATGTGATTCTCCCTACCTCCATATTCCATGATTTATTTGCGGTCGAGATAGAGTTAGGTGATAGGTGATAAGTGCTTGTGTTGTAGTACCGCGAAGTGTTATTATCTTACATTGAGCATATCTTTTATCAGTTTTTATCACTAAATGGCGTGCATTTGTGTATTCTTGTGCATTGAAGGTTTGTGGAGCTAAATTGGAGAAGAAGAACGAAATTAGGTCGTGTTCGCCGATGTTGGGAAGTTTTCGGACCAAGCACGGAACAAGGCACGAGCTTGGACTTGTGAGTGTGTGCCAACCTCCTTTGGAGGGGCACAAAGGCAGTCACATTCACAACAAGTCTAACTCGTGTAGCTTAGGAGAACTTCACCAAGAAGAAGACTTGTAGCAATCGGCACGATCTACCATTGATTGTGTGTCCAATTCAATGGCCTCGATGAAGAACGATGGACTCGGGAGCGTTTCGGGGGCGAGTACTGTAGCAACAATGTAGCTTGTACTGTAGCAAAATAATGTAGCAAGTTACTGTTCACTTTCGGCCGAAATTCAGGATTCCAGAGAGTTCACACGGCCGTCTGAATTAATTTTTCAGCAGACAGAAATTTCACACGCCCGTGTGTTAATTCCACACGGCTGTGTGAAGCCCCCGATAAGTCAGATTTTAAAGCCGCGACTCAACATTATAAAAGGCAATTTTGGAGACCTCTTGGGATATCTTTTGACCTATCTTTCTCTCTAACTTGGGGGAGTGCGGCTAGGGTTTCGGAGAGGATTTCGTGGAGGTTTAGCGCGCGTCATCGGCATCGTCACCGACGTTCGACGGCCGCACAAGACCACGGCCACACCATACGCAAGGGGGTTTTCATTGATGTCTTTACTTTGTGCTTTCTTTTCTACATTGATGAACATGTATAGCTCCATGAGGAGCTAAACCCCTTAAGGGTATTCGGACTTGTAAACTCTAGGGTTATTATGTTTCTTTGACATTGTTATTATGCTTTTCCATTATTGATGAATAAAATTGAGTTTCAATCTTAATTTCGTATTGCTATTGTTTTCTCTTAGATGTGACACTAGGTTTGAGAACAATTTAGGTTGCCTTTTGGAGGTGTGACAACTCCTTAGGGTTAGACTACTTAAGATTGAAGAGGGTTGAGAGGGAGAGTTATGAGGTAGCGATGTACCCCTTTCCCCTCCGACGTGGTTTCTCCCTACCTCCGTTTCCTTGATTTCACAGCGGTCGAAATAGAGTCAAGTGCTAGGCAGATAAATTCCCCTGGGGCTTAGTTACGCAAGTAATTGAGTGAAGGGTTGAAGTGAATCCTACGCATTAGGGCTTAATCTAGACTAAGGTTCTTACACCTGGACCAAAGGGTTAGAACTACACATATGAACAAGTTTTACCACTAGGAATCCCTAGAGCTTAAAGCAATCCCACGTAGTGTGAGGGTTAGGTAGATATACTCCCCTGGGGCTTAGTCATGCGAGCGACAGAGTGAAGGGTGATGTGAATCCTAATACCAGGGCATTGTGTTGGGGTTAGTCATGGTTGTCCTTAGGTTTGGGACCGTGAGTCTTAGGATATCCTCGACTTAATTAAACATCAATAGGAGAGTATAATAGCATAGTCCTGCACTAGAAACATAGACCCTAGAGGTAGCTTGTCCGGATGCCCTATTTCATTCATTAGTAATCCTCTCTATTCTCTTTTACTTGCACTCTCTCATCTTCCATCTTTCTATTTAATTTCTTGCTTTTCATTCTGTTTGATTTTATATTCACTCATTGATCCCACTATTGCTTTTTCGTACTCCGCATAGCTTTATTAGTGAAATCTCGTATTCTAATTCCCTATTCCCTGTGGATTCGACTACCCACTCACCAGGGTAAATTTATTACTTCGACAAACCCGTGCACTTGCGGGATACACGCAAGGGGTCGTGTCAATAGGAGATAAACTCCCCTGAGGCTTCGTTGTGTGAGCAACAAAGTGAAGGGTTGAAGTGAATCTTAGTGCTGGGACTTAATTTAGACTAAGGTTCTCTCACCTAGACCAAAGGGTTAGAACTACACATAGGAACAGGGTTAATCACTAGGAATCCCTAGAACCTAAAGCAATTCCACACAGTGTGAGGCTTAGGTAGATAGACTCCCCTAGGGCTTAGTTGACAGGTCAACGAGAGTCAAGGGTCGTAGTGAAACCTAATGACCAGAACATAGTGTTGGGGTTAGTCACGGTTGACCTTAGGTTTGGGACCATGCGTTTAAGGATCTCCTCGATTCAATTAACATCAATAGGATATTATAATAGCATTGTCTTGCACTAGAAGCATAAGTCCTAGGGGTAGCTTGTCCGGGTACTCATCTTCTCTCATTGCTTGTCCTACTCTTTTACTCCTACTTGCACTCTCTCACCTTTCACAATTTTATTTTAATTCTGGTTTTTATTAGTTTCTTTCGCACTCACTTATCAATTTCTTTCCATACATCGCATTAGCTACATAGTGAATTCTTGTATCTCAAATCCCTATTCCCTGTGGATACGACTACCCACTCACCAGGGTATATTATTACTTCGACAACCCGTGCACTTTCGGACGTTTCGTTACTTCTTCACTCACCTTCTCAACCCTCTTCAACCTTGCTAAGTCTAACCCTAATGAAGTGTCATTGATTTAAAAGGATTACCTAGATAGATTCTCAACCCTAGTGTCACTCTAAGAAAAAAAATCAAATCAATAAACACACAAGATTGAAACTCAATTAAAACATCAATTAAAGGAAACATAATAGAAGTCATTGAAAAAAAAATCATCCTATGGTTTACAAATCCAAGCACCCACTAGGGGTTAAGATCTCCATGGAGCAATACAAAATCAATTATGAAATAAAAAATAAGTGCAAGGAATCCACAGAGATAACCCCCATTTTGTCCATATCGATGGTCTTCAAGAGCCGTCTCGTCTTCTCCAAAGACTCCTCCATCAATCCTATGGCACACCTTGCTAAATCAATGTCGTCGAAAGCTCCCCCAATAACTCTCCTCCGAAGGAAATTGATGTTGAATGCCGTAGAACCACTCCATAATCCCAACAAAACCTCTCCAAACCCTAGCAGTGCTTTCCCTAAAAGATAGGCGAAAGATAGGAAAAAGATCCTCAAATTAAACTCTCAAAACGATATTTATAAGGCTAAAATTGGGCATCCACACGCCCCTATGGAAATTCCACATGGACATTTGAATTTCCAGGCTACAGTGATTTACTATAGTAAACTGCTACAACACTTTTTCTGAAGTACACCCGAATTTATTTTCTTCATTGAGGCCGCAAAGTCAGGCACACAACCATGCTGTAGATCACATCATATCTTGCTTTCAAGTCTATTGATGGAGCTCTTGACAATATCACACAAGTCGGAGCATATGAGCATCACTACCTTTGTGCCCCTCAAATTTATATATTCACTTGGACTTTTGGAGGTTGGCATATACCCATATGCCAGTAAACATAACTTGTGTCTTGATCTTTGTTTAGTACAATAGATTCCTCAACAATCTCGTTTATGATCTATTTTTTCTTCCTTACTTCCAAACTTGCCTCCACAACCCTAAATGCACAAAAGAACACAAATACACATGAATAAGCCATAGAATCTGATAAAAGTAATACTCAATGTAAGAAAAGTATACTTAGTAATACTTATACACAAGCACTTATCAGTTCTCTTGCAAGGATAGATTGAACAAGATACAATGTGTGTGTTATTCATGGAGGTGTGTGCCGACTTCCAATGATTTACAAGTCAAACAAGAGATGGAAAGGCACCTTGGGCAGTCACACTTTCATGACCGAGCTTGTAAAAGAGTTTCAAGAGCTTATCCAATGAATTTGAAAAGATCACAAAGTCTACCAAATAGGCATGTGCCAGCCCGTGTGGCCTCAATGAACAGAGGAGTGAAGTTTGAAGCAGAATTTTAGTAAGTGTGGGATCCCAGAGAATCCACACTGTCATGTGGTAATTACACATGGCCATGTGGTGTCCTATATGGAAAATCCACAAGGCCATGTGGCCGTGTGAGCGCCCATGTGGATGCCCGATTTCAGACTTTAAATAGTTGTTTTGAAGGGTTGTCTGGGGAGGTGGGCTTCTTTTCTACTTTTGGAAAGGCTGCAACAAAGTTTAAGGAGAGGTTTTTATGAGGTTTAGCAGAGAGAATCCGACCATCAACATCAACTATCTTTAGAGGATAGCAATTGGGAGAGCCACCGACGGCCTTGTATCGCCAAAGTGTGCCCTATGCTTGACAGAGAGGTCCTTGGAGAAGGAAGGGTTGTTCTTTAAGATCATCATCGCAAGAATAGAGGGGGTTTTCTTTATGGAATATTTGTATTATCATTCGATTTCATTCTTGAAGATGTATTACTCCATGGAGAGCTAAACCCTTTTTGGGCACTCGGACATGTAAACCCTAGGTTTGTTTGCTTCTTTCATTGACTCGTACTTTGCTTCTTTAATTGAGTTTTTAATAGAGTGTCAATCTTGTTTGCTTATTACTTGATTTTCCCTTGGAGTGACACTAGGGTTGATAATCTATTTAATCATCCTCTTGATGAGTTACACTTCATTAGGATTAGATTCGGGAAGGTTGAAGAGGGTCGAGAGTGCGAGTCAAGAGATAACAAAGCGTCCCCTTTTCCGTTCTAATGTGATTTATCCTACCTTCACATTCCAAGAGTTCTTTGCAATCACAATAGAGTGAAATGTTGATACACTTTCTCCACTAGTCTTAGTTGTGTAGGCGCATTAGAGTGAAGTATCGAGTACTCTCTTCCGCTGAGACTTAGTTGTGATTAGGGATCTTTCGCCTGGACCAAAAGGTTTGATCTAGATTTGGGAATAGAGTTTATCACCTGGAGTCCTCAAAACTAGAAGCAATCGTATGCAATGTGAGGTGTTGAGAGTATTTCTTTATGCCACAACACACGTATAGGGTTAGTCACTGTTGAACTTCGATTTGGGACCATGTGCTTTTGGATTTCCAAAACACATTAAATCTCGATTAAGGAAGCTTAGTTCTAGTCTTGCACTTAAAACAAGAATAACCTAGGGGTAGCATTGTCCTGGTATCCTATTGTTCTATTGGTTGTTCTTCCTCCTATTTGTGTTTGCCCTACTCACTTGCATCTTGTTAATTGTAACATCTGAACACATTTCACCAATTATTTGCCATCAATCTTATTTAGCAATATTACTTGTTCTTTGAGCCTATTCCCTGTGTATTCGACTACCCACCTGTTTGGGTAATTTATTACTTTGATAACTAGTGCACTTGTGGTACACACACGCAAGGGGTGTGTCAAGTTTTTGGTGCCGTTGTTGGTTAATAGGTGTTCTTGGAACACTTATACTTTGCTTTATAAGCTATTTGTTGCTTATTCTATTTCACATGTTCCTCAAATCTTCCATTACTCTAATTTGTTTCTTTTTGTTAACTTTTGCAGAAAAAAATGATCGACAGAATGGAGCTAATTGGTATGATAAGTAGAACAATGAAGGATATAGAGCGTAAGATGTGTTTGTTTACCACACAAGCAACTTCATGCTATCTCATGTAAGAGCAAGGTGTGCTAAGTTATTCTGATATAAAGGGCATTAACCCCTCATTTTGCACTCATAAAATCCTAATGGAGGATAATTACAAGTTTGTGATTCAACCTCAACGGAGATTGAACCTAAATATGAAGGAGGTTGTGAAAGCAGAGGTTGTAAAACTGTTTGATGCAGAGATTATTTATCCAATTTTTTAGAGTGCTTGGGTAAGTCCAACTCAAGTAGTTACTAAAAAAGAAAGAATAACAGTGGTAAAAAATGAGAAGAATGAATTAATTCTGACCCGAATAGTTACAGGTTGGTGCGTGTCCATTGATTATAGAAGGCTAAATGATGTAACTCAAAAGGATCATTTCCCATTGTCATTTATTGATCAGATGTTGGAGCGACTGGTCATGCATAATTTTTATTGTTTCCTTGATGGTATGTCAAGCTATTTTCAAATTCCTGTCGCCTTGGATGATCAAGAGAAGACAACATTCACATGCCCCTACAAGACTTTTGCGTATAGAAGAATTCCTTTCGGTCTGTGCAATGCACCGGCTACATTTTAGAGGTGTATGATAGCTATCTTTGATGACCTTCTTGAGGATATTGATAGGGGCCCAAAAGTATATGGGTTGTCATAGTAATAAAGTACCTCTGTGAGAGGGTAGTCGAATCCACAGGGAGTAGGGATTAGAGACACAAGAAATTACTAATTAGCTAGTGCAAAAATACGATGGTGATGAGAAAAATCAATGTGTGTGCAAGAAAGTAAAAGAGAAATGTGAAAGACAAGAGAGTGTAAACATAGAGTAAGAGAGGGACAATTACCCGGACAAGCTCCCCCTAGGACTTATGTTCTAGTGCAAGACAATGTATTATGCTCTCCTATTGATGTTTAATGAGTCATGGACATCCTAAAGTACACGGTCCCAAACCTAAGGTCAACCGTGATTAATCCCAACATTATGCCCAGACATTAGGTTTCACTATGACCCTTCACTCTGTTGATCTATCAACTAAGCCCTAAGGGAGTCCATCTTCCTAAGCCTCACACTACGTAGAATTGCTTTATGTTCTAGGGATTCCAAGTGATAGACCTTGTTCCTAAGTATAGTTCTAACCCTTTGGTCCAGGTGAAAGAACCCTAGTCTCAATTAAGCCCCAGCACTAGGATTCACTACAACCCTTCACTTTGTTCCTCGCATAACTAAGCCCCAGGGGAGTTCATCTCCTAGCACTTCATTCTACTTTGAACGCTAAGAACTCTTGGAACACGGAGGTAGGGAAAATCACACCGAAGGGGAAAGGAGACATTTCGCTACCTCACGACTCACCCTCTCGACCCTCTCCAATCTTGAGTAGTCTAATCCTATAGGAGTTGTCACACCTCCAAAGGATAACCTAGATGACTCTCAACCCTAGTGTCACGGTTAAGGGAAATCAATTACAATTAACATGCAAGATTGGAACTTAATTAAAATCATCAATTAAAAAGGCATAATAAAAATCATAGAAACAATGTCATCCTAGGGTTTAGAAGTCTGAATACCCACAAGGGATTTAGCTCTCCATGGAGCTATACAAATCCATCAATGTATATGAATAAATAAGAATAGAAAACATAGATGAAACCCCCTTGGGATGCATGGCGATGGTCTTGTGAGGTCGATGCGTCCTCTCGACCAATCCCCTTGTCAAGCCTAGGGCACACCTCGCTGGATCGGTGCCGATGAAAGCTCCCGCAATAGCTATCTTCCAATGGACTTCAATGTCAATACGGTGAACACCCTCCAATCCTCCACAAAGTCCTCTCCAAACCCTAGCTGTGATTCTCCAGAAGATAGGTGAAAAGATCCCCAAAAAGTCCCAAAAAAGCCCTTTAAATAGTGCTGAGTCATGGCTGTAAATAGGCTAAAATTTGGCATCCACACGCTTAAACAGTAAACTGCAACAGTACTCACGCATAAAATTCTCCCGATTTCATGTTCTTCATCGAGGCCGTTGAATTGGGCACACAATTAACGATAGACCATGTCGATTGCTTCAATTCTTCTCATTGACGAAGTTCTCCAATGCTACACGGGTTAGACTTTTATGAGTGTGACTGCCTTTGTGCCCCTCTAATGGAGGTTGGCACACAGCCACAAGTCTAGACTCGTGCCTTATTCCTTGCTTGGTCCAAGAACTCCTCAACAACGGTGAACATGACCTAACTTTGCTCTTTCTTCTCTAAACTCACTCCACAAGCCTACATGCACAAAAGAACACAAATGCACAACAATTAATGATAAAATTTGAGAAAAGTAATGCTTAATGTAAGAAAATAATACTTCATATTACTTTAACAGAAGCACTTATCAGATATCATGGAGGTGTTCATGGATAATTTCTCAATATTTTGTGATTCTTTCAACATTTGCTTGAAAAACTTGGAGAAAGTATTCATGAGATGTGAAGAAACAAATCTCATTTTGAATTGGGAGAAATGTCATTTCATGGTCCAAGAAGGGATTGCTCTTGGGCATAAAATTTCTCATAAAGTGTTGGAGGTAGACAAAGCAAAGATTGGAGTAATAGATAAGCTCCCTCTGCCAACAAATGTTAAGGGAATCCGTAGTTTTCTTTGCCATGCTGGATTTTACCGACGCTTCATTAAGAACTTTTCAAAGATTACTCAACTGTTGACAAAACTACTTGAAAAAGTTGCCTCCTTTGATTTTGGGAAAGAGTGCCTGGAAGCGTTTAAGGTGCTAAAAGAGAGATTGATTCAAGCACCAATTTTGATCACGCCAGATTGGAGCACACCTCTTCAGCTTATGTGTGATGCTAGTGACTATGCAATTGGAGCCGTCCTTGGTCAATGAAAAGATAAGCATTTCCAACCAATATATTATGCTAGTAAAACTCTCACAAGTGCTCAAGAGAATTACACCACCACAAAAAAAGAGCTACTGACAGTGGTGTTACCTTTCGATAAGTTTAGGCGATATCTTATCTTATCCAGAGTTACTATGTTTATTGATCATTCTACACTATGTTATCTCATGAACAAAGCTGATGCCGGGACGAGGCGGCCGAGGGTTCACAGCCGGCCTTACAGCTACTGATAAACGCCTAAATATATATATTTTATACGTATTCGGGTGTATGTATTGCGTATTTTTATATGAGTTGGGGCCCATTTTTGGTCTGAAAGCCCGCAGGGAGCTACTAGCACGAGAAACCTCCGGTGTACCAATACATAGAATCCCCCTTTAATCTATGTGGATCTAATACATGGCCGCATCCTGCGCATCCATGTACAATCGACAAGATAAGTCACAGAGTTCTCATGTGATTCACAACAATCAAGCACACATTCAATGAAACTAAGAAACAAACCAACATTAATTCATAAACAAAATCATCATCCATGAATACAAGTTCTCCTCCCAAGGTTCACCGGAGCCCGGTGGCCTTGGGAGTCTAGTTCCACATCAAAAGAGAGAATAAACAAAATAATCAATGAAAATACTCATAAGAAACTCCCTCAGATGTAGGCTAGAAGGTGGTGACAAAGGCTCACCGAATCTGCACCGGTCAAACTCCTTGATGTGTTCCTTGAGTACAACCTTTCTTCTCCCCTTCAGTTTTGCTCTTCAAATCGCCTCTCCAATCCGGTGATGATGGTGGAAAATGGTGGAGATGATGGTGAAGAATGGAGGAGATGATGGTGGAGAAGGATGAAGGAGACGTTAGCCAAAGACAAGCCTTCCCAAGCCCTAGAAAGCCTTATATAAGAAAAAGAGTAATGTTTTTCCCGTGTATGTGGGGGCTGTGTGCGGGCTGCACACAGCCCGCACATCTCTCTGCCTCCTCTGTGCAGGCCTCACAATGGCCGGACACTGCTACAGTAAAAGTGCTATAGTGAAATTACTGCAGTGACCTTGTTACAGTGAACGGTACCTGAAGATCCACTCTTTTTGGCCCGAACTTGAGGATGCGTGTGAGCTTCAATAAATTCTTCAATTTATTCCAAAACAGAGCTCATTCACACATTAGATGATCCTCCGATGTCCTGAAACAATAGTAATAAATAAGACGCATAAAGGGCATCAGAATCATACAAATATGCATGAAAGTGAATAAGATATATATAAGAAAAGTGATGTATTTAGACACTTATCAAATACCCCCCACTTAAGCATTTGCTTGTCCCCAAACAAACAAACATAAAGAACAAAAGGGATTGATAAGTGGGTAAATACACAACCTCCGGCTTAGATGTAGGTGTACAATAGCAATGGTAAAACTCAAGATACTAAGCTAGAACCACTTAAGAAATTTCATGCATTCATTGGAAATAATATGGTGTGTGTGTAGCCCCTCCATATCGAAACCCTGTAGTCCAAGTCGGTAGACAGAACCCTGGGGACCACATCTTGAGGCAAAGTCACTCCACTTTGTATAATTCGGCCTTGAAGTGGTAGAGATGCTCCTAGTAGACTCCCAAGGATCTTTCCTCTTTTGTTTGAACGACCACCAGTCATAAAACTTTGAGTTGTTCTACACATATATATACATGTATATGTATATATATACATTCTTTTTTTTTGGACTAACATGAATTGCAAATCCACATTACATGGAGTTTTACACATTCATATATGCGCGCTCATGCCCTTATAGCTTTTGGTGAGAGGCACACTCTGGTTAGGAGCAAGAACCCCAAGTTACTTCACTAGTAGGGCAGAGGAGCACTGTCCATTTTTTGTTTTTTTTACCGTGCGAAGAGAAAGTGTGGTGTTTCAGTCCTTTTTGCCCTTGTATGTTGTGCGTTTATCTTAGATGTTGTGATTGTTTCCCCGTTGAGTTTTCTTTGAATCTTCTTGTCAAACTTTTGGAGTTGGTTGTCGGGTGTTTGAGAGTATTTTGGAGGATCTTGGAGGGAGTTTGGGCTGTGCACAGGCCGCACAAAATTGTGCTGGCTGTGCACAAGCCGCACAGCCTCGCCTGGGGCCTGTGCGGCCTCTGTGTGGGGCCGCACAGAGGGGTGTGCGGCTAGTGTACGGGGCCATACACCACCCACACACCCTTCTGCCTGGTGTGTGCGGTTGGTGTACAGGGCCGCACACCACCCGCACACTAGCCCGATTTTGCTTATAAAACCCAGTTTTGGCCCTTCTTCTTCATTTCTCTTCTCCCAAAACCCCTATATTTCCTTCTCCTCTCTTCCTCCATCATCTCATAAAGTTCTAAGGCTGATTTAGAAGGGTTTTTAAAGCTTGAAACTTGGATCATCAAGTTGCTCATTCATAGGATCAAGGTAAGCTCAAATCTTTTGTTCCTTCTTCTTTGTTCTTTGATGAGAATGGTTAGGGTTGTTTGTGAACCCTTATGAGAGCATGATTGTTATCTTTTTCGCCTCCTCTTTGATGGTAAATCTTGTGAGGATTGATTGTACTGAGATGTATGGCCTTGACTTTATCAAATCCTTGAAACTTCATCACCTTGATCCCGGAATTACTGTAGCACAAATCAAAGTTAGGTCATTCTTGCTTTCCTTGTTGGTTTTAGGAGTTATGAGCGGTCTTTTCCTTGCTATAACTTCTTGCTTTGGTGTTTAGCAAACCCTAGAAGCAACCATTTCCCATTTTGAGCATTCTTTCTTCATTTTAGTTAATTGATTGTTCACCCGCAAGTGCACAGGGTCGCCAAGTAATACCCCTCGCGCGAGCATGAGGGGGTCGTATTCCCAAGGGCCCGAGAATCTATTCTTACTTCCTTATCACAATGTTGTCCAACCAAAGCAATCACTTGATAGAGATAACTACAAATAAACTACGGATGTAAAAAGCATGCAAATAGTAAATACAAATGCGGAGGGAAGTCAAGATGAGGAAATGGCCACAGATGAGGATTCCCGCGGGGGCTACTAAAGTGCTAAGGATGCCCTAACTAGCATGCATGTGGGTGGTTTGGACCGAGAAACCCTAAATTATACCAACCCGATGGTCACGGTGTTTGGTCCCTAATCCGGTACGAGTATTGGAATACGGAATTGCTTCCGCCCAAATCCTCCTACGATTGCAATGGGTCTAGTGGATTTCTCAAGCTAGGGTTGAAACACAATCAAGGACAACCCTAACAATTGGAGGGGTACAAATACCCGATGCTCACGGCGTATTCGTATATGTATTCCCTTCCAAACTTGGTGAGCCTAATACTAGGGCAATGGTCATGCAACCTAGTATTATCTAGGAAATGATACATAGAGTTCTCATACACATCAAGGCATTCAAGAATCACCAAACAAGGATCACAAACCAAGCCAAATGCATAAACTAGAGAAAAGCAACCAAATAACACAAGTTCACCCCCAAGGTTCACCTACATCCGATGACCTTGGGGTTTAGTTGCTCATGATCACAAAGTGTTGGATCACCCGCAAGTGCACGGGGTCGCCAAGTAATACCCCTCACGCACGCGTGAGGGGGTCGTATTCCCAAGGGCCCGAGAATCTACCCTTACTTCCTCTTTGCAATGTTGTTTAACCGATAAAGCTTGAGTTAAGGAAATTGATGAAAAGAAAACAAGCAAATATAAAATAAATGCAAGATGACTAAGGTAAAATACGTGAAATTTAATGGTTAGGAGTGGTCACGGATGAGGATTCCCTTAGGGGCTACTGAAGTGCGTTTGAAGGCTTGAACTAACATGCATGTGGCAATGATGGACCGAGAAAACCCTAGACTAGGCTAGCCCGATGGTCACGGAAATTGACCCCTAATCCGGTACGGGTATTGGAATACGGTATTTCCACCGCTATGGTATTTCTATCACCCAAATCCCCACACGATTGCTAAGGGTACAATGGCTTTCTCAAACTAGGGTTAAAGCAACAACTCAGTACTTAACCCTAGGAGTGGAGGGGCACAAATACCCGATGGTCACGGCATATTTATACGTATTTCTCTTCCAAAGTTGGTGAGTCTAACACTAGGGCAATGGTCATGCAACCTAGAATTTCCTAGATCAATTGATACATAGAGTTCTCATACATATCAAGCAATTAAAACACCAAGCAATGGATCACAAACATGCCACAAACAATGAATTAGAACAAAGCATCCAAAATACACAAGTTCACCCCCAAGGTTCACCTACATCCGGTGACCTTGGGGTTTAGTTCCTCATGATCAAGAAATACAACACAAAATACATGAAACCAAACACCAAAAAGAAGAACTCCCTCAAGAGATGAAGGCCGGAGAAGTTCCAAAGACGCCACACAAAGGGATGGCTTTCCTTGTCTTCAACCTTTCAAATCCAAGCTCTAGGGTGAAGATCCTTCCCAAAACCTTGCTCTCCTCGCCAAATCCTTGCCTAGATCGCCCTCCAAATGCTTCTCCTTCCTCAGAATTTGAGTGTTGATGAGAGCCCTAAGAAGAAGACACTTGATGCCCTTGAAAACCCTAGCCAAAGTCCCTTAAAAGATGAATTCGGGCAATTTCACGGGTGACCTCACGGTCCATATACGGCCCGTGAGGGAGCCAGTAATACGGGCTATAAGAAACCGCAAAGTTGTGATTTTGCACAGTAAATACTATAGTAACTGCTACTGTCACCGAAACACGAAATAAAACAATTTAGACACCGAAATACATGAGCATACATACGTGTAGAATACGTACATTTAGACATTTATCGAACATCCCCACACCTAAGCGTTTGCTTGTCCCCAAGTAAACACACATGAAGAATAGGGGCAGAAAGATAAACGACTAAATGCACGACCTCAAGCTCAAAAGTGAAGGACTCCACGGGCACACTGGACAGAAATCAAGAAGTGAGCTGTTCTAGTGATAGTCGAGTAATGATAGCTCTGTCTCTCCTAAAGTGCCCTCAGTGAGTGTGTGCTGACTTCCACCTTGTTCTCCACACCCTGGATTATCCCAGGATGTCTATTTACTTCACACACAATAATAATGACATTAAAGTGTTAAAAACATCCTCAGTACTCAGTTAAAAGTCTTTTGGTTCCTAAGTAAAACTTTAGCACCTCAAGTGATTACTCAGCAGGCTCCAGGGGATCAAGATGCCACAACTCTCTTACTTATGTACAACATATACACTTTTTTTTTTCTCTGAGTCCCCGACTAGCATAGACTGCCCAAAAATCTTTCAGACGGATGCACATGCTGGTTAGGCACAAGAGTCACCCATCCTACTTGATTACAGTCTACATAGACGCATTCGTGCTAAACTAGCAGAGGAATACTGTCATAGACTCGTTTTTTTTTTTTCACTGTGTATCTTAAACCCCTTGAACAACTTGCTATAATAGATCACTTTCAGGCTAAAGCAAACAGCAAAGGAACTCAAAAGCTTTTAAAAAAATATTGAAGATAGAATTTAACACATTAATGTCAAAATAATTGTGATGGGTTAGTAGAAGTATACAAAATGGAAGTGCTCATGAACAGGTATAAAGGTGCAATAAAGGTGAAACAGAGCTACAATTAACCACAGATAAGATACAGCTCACGACTATCATTCTACCAAGCTTGGAAGTTCTAAACAATGTACTCATAGGTATCATAGGTATCATACGCATGTAAAGGCATGTAGCAATAAAAACTACTCCTAGAAATCCATCCCCACACCTAAAGCTGTACATTGCCCCCAATGTACAAAGGTCAGCAGCACAGGGTGGGAAAATAAACATGTAAAGTGCATAATAGGAGTAAAGAAACTTCCCCAGTCAACTGATGCAGTTTGTGATATGATCCTCTAGCTTGGTGGGGCAAAAAAAAATGCAATGAGGGCATGGAGTGTGAAGCCCAGTATAAATGTCTTGAAAATACAAAAGAAAAGCGCAGATCACAACTTCAGAAATGATAATAATAGAAAAGAGCAAGTAAGCAAGAACCTCAAAACAACCAGGTAGAGTTCAGTAGGGGTGAAGCCCTAGCTAACTCAAGAGTACAAAATATCACACAAGACAGGAAAATGTAGCTAGTACAGAAATAAAAACAACAAAGTAAAACAATAAGCATGCTGTGTGAGTCTAGGGGCCAGAAGGAAATGATGGGGCTGCGCAGGTGGTGGCCGCAGAGGTGGTGCCGACTGACGATGAAGAGCTGCACAAAAACGCTAAAATGTCGGCAGTGGTGGTCTCAATACGGCTCACCGAGGCAGTCATCATCTGCAAATGCTCGCGGACCTCGGCACGGAATGTCTCAAATCTCTCCTCAAGTGAATGTCGACGCTCCCTGGGTGCAGCATCATCGTCCGGCTCGAACTCGAACTGAGACTCAGACTCGGTGTCATGAGATGGGCCGGGGTCAGTCTGGCGTCACACCACCCTGTGGGCACTACCCCGCCGCTCAACCATACCAATACACACCAGTGTCTGCATGCTGAGTGGAACAACTGCACCCACAACTGTCATGCCTTGGGTTCTCTCAATAAGTCCCATACCCTTGATCATGCGTGTGATGTAGGGCCCTGCATAAATGGATCCAAGGCGAACAAACTTTCCCTAATGAGCAAAAACGTCGGCGACCAAGTGACCCATATGAAGGGGGTACCACTGTATGATACTGTACAACATCAGTAGGTCCGTGCGTGATACCACCCCGGTGGAATCCAGTCGACCCCCTATGCTCCATGTCAGTAGGGCATGAATATATCTATGTGCTGGGTCCTTCAACTAGGAGGCCTTCTTGGTGCGCGACCGGGTAGCAATGGTGCTCCAGTAATTGGCACTAGTCATAGGATAAGGAAAATCCTTGCCTAACTCCTTGAATTCCGGCCTTTGGGCGAATGCTTCTGTGTAGAATCCCATGTAAACTCCCATTTGATCTTAAGTTATTTTGTGGCTCTTCCCAAAAGCACGGAATGACACGTAGCCGGGTTGGCGAGAGAAGGGATTGAAATGATAAATCTCGAAAGTGCTCAACACTTCGAGAGTCAATTCCTTGTATGTAGGTTCTTCAATGGAGAATAGTTTGTCCCAACCGCCGTGTGTGATGAGTTCCAAGATCGTTTCATCCAAGCCCAGGGTTTTCAAGGCATCCCAATCTATTTTCTTGATCGTTCCAAAATTCTTGTGCGAGAGGAGCGTGAAATGGTTCTTGTGGTCATCCTTCTTAAGTTTGGGTTGCTCGGGGGGCGGAGGAGGTTCATTACGGGCTCTCTTGTAGGCAACTTTCTTCGTTCTCATCCTACAAGGTCAAGAGGAACTCAATTAAACAAGTTACAAGCAAAACAATCTTGAAAAAAATGAAAGATTGATGAAAAATTTGCGGTGCTACAGTAATTCCGAAAAACTTTTCCTGAGTCTTGTTTGAAAACTTGATGATCCAAAGATACAACCATTCCAAAACATCATTACAAGGTTATAGCACTCAATGAGACTAAAATCCATGCAAAAATCAGCCCAAAAAGCCATGAAAACCCCAAGTTTCACAAGAAGAGATGATCACCTTGAACCTAGGGTTTATGGAGTGTTTCTTAGGTTGAATCCGGCCAAAAGAGTGGTTTCTCTTCAAAATTTCAGCTCAAAATGTTTTTAGAGGAGGAGGAGAGTGTTTTAAAGCAAGAAAAATGAAGGAAAATGGAGAGGAAATGATAGGGAAGTGAGGGACTTAAGTGGAGAAGATGGTGAATAGCAAGAAGACCAAAAAGGGGGTCTTAAAACCCATGGGCCGAAGGACCTCACGGGCGTGAGCTTGGCCGTGAGTGGCCTCGGGATTGCTTGCGGGCAAGCTCACGGCCCGTGAGCTTGCCCGCAAGGGCTCTTTACCTTGCAAAAAGGCTCAAACATTGGCATTAAAAGGCTCTCAACTCAATTTAACATTGAAGAACACTCCTCTAAGTCTTGAAAACACTCAAAATAAAGCCGAATAAATCATGAAAGCATTCAAAACATGAATCTCATGAAATCTAATCACAACCACACACAAGCATGCATGAATGATGAAACAAAAATTGATGAAGAGATGACTACAACATGAAGAAGACTTAGACAACTAACATGCCAACACACTTCAAGAATACAAAAAAGAAAGACATGATAAGCATTCACAATACAAGAAAATGAAATTACAATGAATTTAAAACTTGGGTTGCCTCCCAAGAAGCGCTTGGTTAACGTCGTTAGCTTAACGTGTTTTACCTCGACAATCATGGTCGGACAAAAGGAGGGAATTTACCTCCGTTCTTTGGTGATGCAATGTTACCTGAAAAATTCATGGAGAGGCATGAAAAGATCTTGAACTTCCTTTGATTTTCCATGAGTATGTCATCTACATCCACGGGCGACGATGATACAACCTTCACATTTATCGTAGGCTTTTTCTTTGTCTTCCTCCACATCATCTTCAAAGCTTTCTTTACTTGGTCAAGAGGCAGAGGTCGAACCATCACTTGTGCAACTTGTTGCATTGGTATAGGTGTGGCATCACTTTTTTCAATCTCATCGTCATCTAACTCCCCCAAAATCTCATCCAACGGATTTAAGGCTAGAACTTCCTGCACACAATCGGAAACAATGACATCAGCTATATCGGTATAATACAAACTATCATCATGATCGAGTGTGTGCCGCATTGCTTCGGGGAGAGTAAAGACAACTTGTTCATCACCAACTCTTAATGTCATCTTTCCGCACTTGACATCAATCAATGCACCCGAAGTGTTTAGGAACGGCCGACCGAGAATGATGGGGACCTCAACATCATCATCCACATCTAGAATCACAAAATCCACGGGGATGATGAGTTTGTCAACCCTTACAAGGACATCTTCAACAACACCTCTTGGTCTCCGCATAGAACGGTCGGCAAGTTGTAGGGTCATTCGTGTGAGCCTTAAATCCTCCAATCCTAGTTTCAAAAACAACTTGTACGGCATCACATTAATGCTCCCCCCTGAGTCGGCTAAAGCATTCTCTTGTATTCCTTCACCAAGTACGCAAGAGATGATGAAACTGCCGGGATCATTGAGTTTCTTGGGCAACTTCTTTTGAATTAAAGCGGAGCAATTCCCCGATAGTGTCACCGAGTCCACATCTTCTAGTTTTCTTTTATTCGTGATGAGGTCTTTCATGAACTTGGCATACTTGGGCATTTGTGAAAGGGCCTCAACCAATGGAATATTAATGTGGAGTTGCTTGAATATGTTCAAAAACTTTTTAAATTGAGCATCCTCCTTGTCTTGTTTCAATCTTGTCGGGTAAGGCACCACGGGCTTGTACTCATTCACCTTTGGGACCGGGGATTTTTGGACATCATCACTACATTCTTTTTCATTGTCCTTACATTCCTTCTTGTTCAAATGAGGGTCTTCCCGATCGGTTACCCTATCATTAGAAGCACTTGGACTCGTCTCGGCCCTTGCTTCCAATTGCTTTCCACTCCTCAGTGTAACAGCTTTCAAGTGTTCCCTCGGGTTGCTTTCGGTGTTGCTTGGCAAGCTACCCGAAGGACGATCAGAATGTGCTCGAGCAAGCTGTCCCACTTGGTTCTCAAGGGATTGCATGGATGCTTGAACATTCCTCAACACAGTACTGAACTCATCCAATCTTTTCTCGACACCTTGAAACCGTGCTTCGGTATTAATCATGAATTTAGCCAAAACATCCTCTGTGGTATACTTCCTTTCTTGTTGCGGCGGTGCTTGGTAATGGCTTGCTTGAGGTGGGGGAGGCCTCTGTTGAGCTTGGCCTTGACCCCAGGGCATGTTCGGAGGATTCCTCCAACCTTGATTGTATGTGTTACTATATTGATTTCCGGCCCTCTAGATCTACCTCCAACATAATCAACAGACTCCACAGGTGTATATGGGGCAATGAATATAGGGCATTGTCACGTTGCATGCCCCGCTCCACATGTGTCACAAGACATTACGGCCTTAGGGATAGAGCTAGATCCTTGCATTAATTGCTTAACTTTCTGTGCCAAAGTACTGACCAATGCCGTGTTATCTGAAAGATTCTTTGTAAGGGCTTCCACCTTAGCCGCCAACGCGGTATTCTCATTCACTTCATACAACCCCGCTCCCTTAAGTGCCTTCTGTCTAGTGCTCCAATGGCATTCATTGCTCGCCATCTTCTCAATCAAAGCTTCAGCTTCTTCAGGCAGTTTGTTACTCAAGGATCCACCTGCTGCGGCATCTATTAGTTGCCTTGTTGAATAGTTCAACCCATTGCAAAACATTTGCACTCTAATCCAAGATTGAAATCCATGGTGAGGACATTTGTGCAACAAGTCTTTAAACCTTTCATGTGCTTCAAAGAGTGTTTCCGAATCTCCCTGCCTGAAGGATGAGATCTCTTGCCTCAATCTCGCTGCCTTGCTAGGAGGAAAATATCGATCCAAGAATTTTTCCACCATATCCTTCCAAGTGGTGATGGAGCCAGGAGCCAAGGATGTGAGCCATCTATATGCTGCTCCCCTTAAACTAAATGGAAAAAGTCTCAGCCGGATAGCATCATCAGATACCGAATTTATCTTGAAGGTTGAACAAATTTGCAAGAAGAGAGATAGATGAGCGTGCTGGTCTTCATTTGCCAACCCGTCAAACTGAACCGAATTCTGAATCATTCCAATTGTGCTCGCTTTAATTTCAAAATTGTTAGCTGGAACCGCCAGTGCTTGAACAATGAATTCTTCACCAGTGAATTATGGCCGCTCATAATCAGACAGGGTCCTCCTTGGTTCGGCAATAATGGTAGGTTCACTTGATTCCACACTAACCTCTTGTCCTCTTTGTCTTGAACTCTCACCCAACTCTCTCAACCTTTGATGCAAAGTTCTCTCTATTTCGTGGTCGGGTTCAACCAAGTTCGCTTGACTCGAACGTGTCATAAAATAGGTACCGTGCAAAACTGGAGTCAAGAATTAGCAATTGACAAGAGGTAAGAAAAAAAATAAAATAAAATAAAAATGCAAAACGATAGATAATGGGATATATACAAAGGATGATGAATGCAAAACAAGAAAATGGTCAAATCAACACGCGCTAAGTTTTCCGAGTATTTCTCATGGGTCCCGGCAACGGCGCCAAAAACTTGATGGATCACCCGCAAGTGCACGGGGTCGCCAAGTAATACCCCTCACGCACGCGTGAGGGGGTCGTATTCCCAAGGGCCCGAGAATCTACCCTTACTTCCTCTTTGCAATGTTGTTTAACCGATAAAGCTTGAGTTAAGGAAATTGATGGAAAGCAAACAAGCAAATATAAAATAAATGCAAGATGACTAAGGCAAAATACGGAAAATTTAATGGTTAGGAGTGGTCACGGATGAGGATTCCCTTAGGGGCTACTAAAGTGCGTTTGAAGGCTTGAACTAACATGCATGTGGCAATGATGGACCGAGAAAACCCTAGACTAGGCCAACCCGATGGTCACGGAAATTGACCCCTAATCCGGTACGGGTATTGGAATACGGTATTTCCACCACTACGGTATTTCTACCGCCCAAATCCCCACACGATTGCTAAGGGTACAATGGCTTTCTCAAACTAGGGTTAAAGCAACAACTCCGTACTTAACCCTAGGAGTGGAGGGATACAAATACCCGATGGTCACGGCGTATTTATACGCATTTCCCTTCCAAAGTTGGTGAGTCTAACACTAGGGCAATGGTCATGCAACCTAGCATTTCCTAGATCAATTGATACATAGAGTTCTCATACATATCAAGCAATTAAAACACCAAGCAATGGATCACAAACATGCCACAAACAATGAATTAGAACAAAGCATCCAAAATACACAAGTTCACCCCCAAGGTTCACCTACATCCGGTGACCTTGGGGTTTAGTTCCTCATGATCAAGAAATATAACACAAAATACATGAAACCAAACACCAAAAGCATAAGAAGAACTCCCTCAAGAGATGAAGGCCGGAGAAGTTCCAAAGACGCCACACAAAGGGGTGGCTTTCCTTGTCTTCAACCTTCCAAATCCAAGCTCTAGGGTGAAGATCCTTCCCAAAACCTTGCTCTCCTCACCAAATCCTTGCCTAGATCGTCCTCCAAATGCTTCTACTTCCTCAGAATTTGAGTGGTGATGAGAGCCCTAGGAAGAAGACACTTGATGCCCTTGAAAACCCTAGCCAAAGTCCCTTAAAAGATGAATTCGGGCAAGTTCACGGGTGACCTCACGGTCCATATATGACCCGTGAGGGAGCCTGTAATACGGGCTACAAGAAACCGCAAAGTTGTGATTTTGCACAGTAACTACTACCGTGACTGTTACAGTAAACTGCTGCAGTGAGAACTACAGTAAACTGCTCGCGGACGACCTCACGGCTGTGAGCCTACCCGTGAGGGTTTCCAGATTTCATTTTCCTTCCAACTCTTCGCGCTTCAGGCAGCTACAGTATGCTACAGTACTCGGGACTCTAAAACGACGGTTTCGGTGCAGATTTCCTCTCAAAAACCGTCATTAGGGTCACCAAAGCATATAATGTACCTGAAACACGAAATAAAACAATTTAGACCAAAAAGGGCATCGATTCATTAATAAAACACCGAAATACATGCGCGTACCTACGTGTAGAATACGTACATTTAGACGTTTATCACAAAGTAAGCAAGAAAATACATAGAAACAACCAAATGCATAATGAAAACACCCCTTCAAAAGATCAAGGCCGAATGACGCTTCCAAGGACGCCACCCAAGGAGTGGCTTCCTTTGTCAATCTTCCTCTCAAATGCAAATCGAAGGCATGGATTCGTCGTGTCGTGCTCTCCCCGTCGTCCTCTCCTTAAGAATTTCCTCCAAAACCCGGCCTCAAGCTCCCAAGGAAAAATGGTGAAGTCAAGCTCTCCCAAGACCTAGGTTCCTCCTCTCCAAAATGCTACCAAAAACCATTAAAAACGAATTCCAGTGAGTTATGCGGCCTCCCATGGGGCCCCGCATGCGGGGAGAGAAAGTTTTCGAGAAATCCCGAAAGTCGCGCAAGTTGCTACAGTACCGCTACAGTAACTCTGCTATAGTACCATATGCGGCCTGCAATGCGCCCGTATGGTAGCCCGCATAAACCTCCTTTCCAAGCCTATCTTCAAGTCTTCCTGCTACAGTGGTTGCTACAGTGCCCCCCCAGGCTCCGAAAACAGTGTTTTTGATGCCGATTCTTCTCCAATTTTGTCATCGAGCTCGCCGGGGCCTCATTGGTACCTGTAACACGAAAGAAACCAATTCAGGCCAAAAACGGGCGTCAATTCATATAAAAATACGCAATACATATGCCTGAATACATAGGAAATACGTATATTTAGGCGTTTATCAAACATCACCACACCTAAGCATTTGCTTGTCCCCAAGGAAACACACATGAAGAACAGGGGCACGATGATAAACGACTAAACATACGACCTCAAGCTCAACTGTAAAGTACTCCACTAGCACAGGTGGAAAGAAATCTAGAAAGCGAGCTGCACAGTGAGTGATCAAGTAATGGTAGCTCTGTTTTATCCAAAGTGCTTCCGTGATTGTGTGCTGGCTCCCAACCTTAACCTCCACACCCTGGATTACCCCAGGGGTCCATTCACCCCACATATGGTGAGAGTGGCATTAGACAGTTAAAGACATCTTCAATACTCAGTTAAAAGTCTTTTGGGTTCCTAAATAAAACACTAGCACTTAAGTGACTGTGCGACAAGTTCCAGGGGACGCAGTAGAGATACTTATTTCCTTTTTCACAAATATACCATTTTTTTTTCTGAGTCCGACTAACATAGATTGCACACCAAATCTTTCAGAAGGATGCACATGCTGATTAGGCACAAGAGCCACCCAACCTACTCAATTACAGTCTACATAGACGCATTCATGCTGTATTAGCAGAGGAATACTGTCATAGACTCCACATTTTTTTTTGACTGTATCCACTGTATCTCATGTCCCTTGGTACCCTGTCAAAATAGTTCACTTAAGGCTACAGAAAACAACGAAGGAACTCAAAAGCTCTTAAAAGAATATTGAAGAAAAAATTTAACAGTCTAATGCCAAAGTCATCATAATGGGTTGGTTGGAGTGTACAAGGTGGAAGTAATCATGATAGAGCATGGAAAAGCACTAAAGATAAGACAAGGCATCATTCAAGCACAGTATAAGAATACAACTCACTTCTATCATTCTTTCAAGCTAGGAAGTGCTAAACACTAAAATCATAGCTATCATCGGTAATCATGCATGCAAAACAAGTAAAGTACCCCATCCCCACACCTAAAGTTATACATTGCCCTCAATGTACGTAGATCAGCAGAGTAAGGTGCGAGATAAAAAAAATAAAAATAAAGGGATGAGGTAAAGAAACTTCCCCAATTGGTCGGTGAGATGAACTCCAAATGTGCATGAATCGGGGACAGCTGTGAGGTGCAAGGGGTGTGAAGCTTCCACAATGATCAGTACTGAAAGTAGAAAGAAAACATATCACACACCAAGAAATAAATAGAGAGCCGGACAAGTAAGCATGAATCAAAAATGGGAAAATACAGTTTAGGAGGGTCAGGACCCTTGCTAACTGAAAAGTACAACCATACAAACCAACAAGTCTGCAAACAAAAACAAAAACAAACAACAGGAAATTAAAAAGTGGTGCTGCGAGTCTAGAGATCTAGAGGGAACGATGGTGAGAGACATGTGGTAGCCGTGGAGGAGGTGCCGACAGATGATGATGAGCTGCGCAAATAGGATAGGATCTCGGCCATGCTACTCTCGATGCGGCCCTGTGATGTGGCCAAGTCCCGCACTGATGTCGCCAGCGCCTCCTGTAATGTCCCGATAGTCTGCAACTGCTGACGGACCTCGATGCGGAACTCCGTGAAACTGGCCTCCAGTGATGATCGACTCCCGCTGGGTGCTGCGTCAGGTACAGGGGAGGACTCTGAATCAGACTTGGATCCTGTCTCAGAATCTCGAGAGGTATCGGGATCATGGGTGCTCTTGCCTCCACTGCGCAGGAAGCGAGTGGGAAATCACGAGGCAAATCCCTGAGCTCCAAACTGATGAGGGACTCAGGTGTGTAAAATCAGAGGTACATGCCTAACTGGTTGTCGGTGATCCCGTGCCGCTTACCAAAAGCTCAAATGTGTGTAAAATCCGAGGATCATGGGTGCTTGCTTGGCGTGTGAGGTGAGAATACCCGGAGACCTCAAATGTGCTCAACACTTCCAAAGTCAACTCCCTATAGGTGGGCTCATCGATCTCAAGTATGCTATCCCATCCACCATGAGAAATGAGGTCCCGGACGGTATCGTCGATGCCCAAAGTCTTCAAAGCATTCCAATCGATAATTTTCACGTTGCCGAACCTCCTTTTCAACAAGAACACGAATCTTGTCTTGTGGGCTTCGCTCTTGAAGGTAGGCTCCCAAACGGGTGGTGGAGAGCTTCTCCTCACTCGCTTGGAGGCCACGTGTTTGGTCGGCATCCCTACAAGACAAGAGAACCTTCATCAAGCCAAGAATTTATGAGAAAAATGCTTAATGAAGAAACAAGGCTGATTTTTGGCCAGTGCTACAGTAATTTTCGGGAAAATTTTGGTACAGTTTCTTCTTGTAAAAGTGATAATCTAAATGTACAAAGATTTTAATTCAAGGGAAACAATTACAAGAAGCATTCACCATGATAACCACAAAGTTTTCCCATCATTTCAACCATTAAAAACCCTAGAATGAGTGAGAAATGAGTATACCTTGAACTAGGACACCAATGAGAAGATGAAGTGAAAATCGGCTTAAAGCATGATAAAACTTTTAAAATCTCCCAACAATTTGTTTGCTAGGATGAGGAGAGTGTTTTGATGCAAAAAGAATGAAGGAAAATGGTGGAGAGATGGAGGGGAAAGGAGAAGAAAAAGAGTGAAGAATGAATGAATAGTGTTAAAATGGGGTGAAGAAGTAGAAGAAGGGGGCTGGTGGCTTATGCGGCTTCTCATGCGGCCACATGACAGGCCGCATAAGCCACTGGGTCCTTATGCGGCCTGCTATGCGGCCGCATAGCAGGCCGCATAACCCACTGGGTTGCTATGCGGCCTACTATGCGGCCGCATGGAGCTCTGGATGGCTATGCGGCCTGCTATGCGGGCCGCATGGGTGCCTGGAAAGCCTCATGCTCACAAATTGCTCAAAAAAACTCCAAATCAAACATCATACTCAACCTAGCACTCAAAAATCACACGAAAACAAAGCCGAAAACACTCATAATCATTGAAAACATGGAAATTGAAGCACCAACACTCAAGGAAAAATACAAAGATCATGAAACCAACGGTGTAACATGAAGAAATAAATTAGAGAAAACAACTAAACAACCACCACAATCACAAAAATCAACAACACTCAAACTCACAAGCACCTCAAAAAATACGAAAAACACCCAAACACCACAACAACAACTAAGAAGAGAAATAAGTGCAATGAATTTAAAGACTTGGGTTGCCTCCCAAGAAGCGCTTTTTTTAATGTCTTTAGCTCGACATGTTTTACCTTAACTCATGGTGGGACAAAGGGGTGAGAGGTACCTCCATTTTTCGATGAAGAATTGTTACCCGGAAAGTTCAATGAGAGGCACGAAAAGATCTTGAATTTCCCGCGGTCATCAAAGAATAAACGGTCAACCTCCTCGGGTGACATTGTAGAGACATTTACCCCCCGCTTTTGTTTCTCTTTTTTCTTCCTCCATAACTTCTTCAAGGTTCTCTTCTCATTGGAATGTGGTGAAGATTTAACCTCTACTTGTGCTAGTTGTTGCAATGGTGGAGGGGGAAGCTCATCATCCACAACATCATCCCCGAGATCTTCAAAGTACTCCTCCAAGGGGTTCAAAGCGAGGACTTCCTGCACACAATCGGAGATAATCACGTCAGTTGTATCTGTGAAATAAAGAGTATCATCATGATCAAGTGTACGTTTCATAGCTTCGGGGAGGGTGAAGACCACTTGTTCATTTCCGACCCTCAAAGTCATTTTTCCTCTTTTTACATCAATTAGTGTGCCGGCGGTGTTAAGAAATGGACGCCCGAGGATCAATGGGACCTCCACATCATCATCCACATCTAGAATTACAAAGTCAACCGGGATGATTAGCTTATCAACTCGAACAAGAATATCTTCACACTGACCGATCCGCAAGTTGCAAAGTCATTCGTGTGGGTCTCATATTGTCTAACCCCAACCTCAAGAACAAATTATATGGCATCACGTTTATGCTAGGTCCCGAGTTGGCCAAGGCACTTTCTTGCACTCCATCCCCGATCACACAAGAGATGATGAAGCTACCTGGATCATTGAGTTTCTTGGGTAATTTCTTTTGAATTACGGCCGAGCAATTTCCTGATAGAGTCACCGTCTCCAAGTCTTCAAGCTTTCTCTTATTGGTGAGGAGGCCCTTCATGAATTTAGCATTTGATAAACGCCTAAACATACGTATTTTCCATGTATTCGGGTGTATGTATTACGTATTTTTCTATGAGTTGACACCCGTTTTTGGTCTGAATTGGTTTCTTTCATGTTACAGGTACTGATGTGACCCCTTCGAGCTGATTGATAGAATTTGAGAAGAAATCGGCGATGAAAACACTATTTCTGAGGGGGGTACTGTAGCGACTACTGTAGCAGATCATGTAGCACGACCCCTTTGGCGAAATGGCTAAGTCTGGAGGTCATGCGGTCTGGCATGCGGGCACTGCAGAGGCCGCATACACGATTTCGGGTTTTTCTCGGGATTTTCTCTCCCCGCATGCGGGGTCGCATACGGGGCCGCATGACGTTCTGGATGATGTTTTTAAGGGTTTTGGGAGTTCATTCTTAGAAGGAGGCTAGACCTTGAGCAAGCTTGACTTCACCACCTTCTTTGGGAGCTTGAGGCCGGCTTTTGGAGGCGATTCTTGAGGAGAGGACGACGGGGAGAGCACGAGACGACGACTCCACACCTTCGATTTGGATTTTAGAGGAAGTTTGACAAGGGAAGCCACTCCTTGGGTGGCGTCCTTGGAAGCGTCATTCGGCCTTGATCCTTTGAGGGAGTGTTCTTATTATGCTTTTGGTTGTTTCCATGTATTTATTTGCATACTTTGTGATCATGAGCAACTAAACCCCAAGGTCACCGGATGTAGGTGAACCTTGGGGGTGAACTTGTGTATTTTGGATGATTCCTTTCTAGTTTATGCATGTGTGTTGGTTTGAGATCCTTGTTTGGTGGTTCTTGAATGCCTTGATATGTATGAGAACTCTATATGTCAATTCCTAGACAATGCTAGGTTGCATGACCATTGCCCTAGTATTATGCTCACCAAGCTTGGAAGGGAATACATGTACGAATACGCCGTGACCATCGGGTATTTGTACCCCTCCAATTGTTAGGGTTGTCCTTGATTGTGTTTCAACCCTAGCTTGGGGAAATCCATTAAACCCATTGCAATCGTACAAGGATTTGGGCGGAAGAAATTCCGTATTCCAATACTTGTACCGGATTAGGGACCAAACACCGTGACCATCGGGTTGGTCTAATTTAGGGTTTCCCGGTCCAAACCACCCACGTGCATGCTAGTTAGGGTATCCTTAGCACTTTAGTAGCCCCCGAGGGAATCCTCATCCGTGACCATTCCCTCGCCCTGATTTCCCTCAGTATTTGTATTTATTATTTGTATGCTTTTCATACATCTGTAGATTATTTGTAGTTATCTCCTTTGAGTGATTGCTAGGTTAAACAACATTGTGATAAGGAAGTAAGAATAGCTCCTCGGGCCCTTGGGAATACGACCCCCTCGTGCTCGCGCGAGGGGTATTACTTGGCGACCCCGTGCACTTGCGGGTGAGCGATTTAAACGCATTCTCACCAAGTTTGAATCGCTCACCCGCAAGTGCACGGGGTCGCCAAGTAATACCCCTCGCGCGAGCACGAGGGGGTCGTATTCCCAAGGGCCCGAGGAGCTATTCTTACTTCCTTATCACAATGTTGTTTGACCTAGTCGATCACTTGGAGTAAGACTTACTAAAAAAAAAAACTACTAAACAAAGAGCATGCAAATAGCAAGAATAAATACGGAGGGGGAAAATCAAGGTGAGGGAATGGCCACGGATGAGGATTCCCTCGGGGGCTACTAAAGTGCTAAGGATGCCCTAACTAGCATGCACGTGGGTGGTTTGGACCGGGAAACCCTAAATTAGACCAACCCGATGGTCACGGCATTGGTCCCTAATCCAATACAAGTATTGGAATACGGAATTTCTTCCGCCCAAATCCTTGTATGATTGCAAAGGGTTTAGTGGATTTCCCCAAGCTAGGGTTGAAACACAATCAAGGACAACCCTAACAAGCGGAGGGGTACAAATACCCGATGGTCACGGCGTATTCGTACATGTATTCCCTTCCAAGCTTGGTGAGCCTAATACTAGGGCAATGGTCATGCAACCTAGCATTGTCTAGGAATTGACATATAGAGTTCTCATACATATCAAGGCATTCAAGAACCACCAAACAAGGATCTCAAACCAACACACATGCATAAACTAGAAAGGAATCATCCAAAATACACAAGTTCACCCCCAAGGTTCACCTACATCCGGTGACCTTGGGGTTTAGTTGCTCATGATCACAAAGTATGCAAATAAATACATGGAAACAACCAAAAGCATAATAAGAACACTCCCTCAAAGGATCAAGGCCGAATGACGCTTCCAAGGACGCCACCCAAGGAGTGGCTTCCCTTGTCAAACTTCCTCTAAAATCCAAATCGAAGGTGTGGAGTCGTCGTCTCGTGCTCTCCCCGTCGTCCTCTCCTCAAGAATCGCCTCCAAAAGCCGGCCTCAAGCTCCCAAAGAAGGTGGTGAAGTCAAGCTTGCTCAAGGTCTAGCCTCCTTCTAAGAATGAACTCCCAAAACCCTTAAAAACATCATCCAGAACGTCATGCGGCCCCGTATGCGACCCCGCATGCGGGGAGAGAAAATCCCGAGAAAAACCCGAAATCGTGTAAGTTGCTACAATGCCGCTACAGTAAACTGCTACAGTACCGTATGCTACAGTAAACCTGCTACAGTACATACATATTTTGTTCACTTAGCATGTATTTTTATATGAATGGATGCCCGTTTTATGCTTAATTGAGCATTATTTATGTTGTAGGGCATGGAGGAGCCATGAGGAACAAGATAATACGATTTGGGCGAAAAAGGATGAAGAATCAGGGTGCTGGAGTACTGCAGCATACGGGGCCGTTTAAGGGGCCGTGAGCATCAAAAGACAGTAATTTTCAACTAGCTCTCACGGCCCCCTATCCACCCCGGGATGAACCCCCACATGAGACAGTTTTTGCCCTATTTTTGCCTATCTATCCACCTCGGGATGGATCCATCCACCCCGGGATCCTGCGGGAGTATTTATAGAGGTTTTTAGGGCACACAAAGGGGACTTCTTGGCCGGCATCTAAAAGGAAAGAAACGAAGAAATCTTCGGGAGATGACGATTTGGAGCCAAGGAAGGAGGCAAGAACATCATTTTGAAGGGGAGAAGCTTCACCATCAAGGAGACAAGGATCCAAGTCAAGGGAAGCGTCATTCGGCATCTCTTGGATGGGGGAAAGCGTCATTCGGCCGGACCTCCACCTCATCCTTCATCATTTCATCTAGGGAGTGTCATTTATGAGCTTTTTAAGTGATTTACTTTGTATTTTTGTTGTTACTTGCTTGATGGCACACTAGACCCCCAAGGCCACCGGATGTTGGTGAACCTTGGGGGGTTTATCATGTATTTTGGATGATCTTTACTTAATTGCAAGCTTGGTTTGGTTTAAGATTTAATTCATTGTGCTTCATGTCTAGAACTACCATATGGAGAGATCCGTAGTTCTTTCTTGAATTATACACGTAGATGTGACCTACTCACGTGGTTTAGGTCGTTAATGAACTAAAAGGGGTTACTTGTATCGGTACACCGAGAAATTGGGTGTCGATAGCCCTCCGAGCTATAAGGATAGACTAGGGTTTAGTGTATCCTTATTTTGGGATCTCCTTGTACTTAATGCAATCGTAGGGATGTTGGTTAGGAAGAGATTCCAACCAATATCCATATGGGATTAGGGTTCAATCGCCGAGAAATTGGGGTTGATCTAATCTTGAGATCCTTCGGTCTAAATCAACCAAGCTACCTTTTATCCTTCATCCATGTATCATGATGACCCCTCAAGGGGATCCACATCCATAGGCCTTTACTCTTCATTGTAGCACTTGCAACCACATTGTATGCTTTCAATTCTATTTAATTATATCGTATTTATCTCTTTGCTTCAGTAGAACATACATCCATGCTTGTGTGGTTAGGTTAGATACTAGGCGATGGAGGAGTAAGAGTAGCTCCTTAGGCCCGTGGAATACGATCCTCGTGCTTTTGTGCGAGGTATTACTTGGCGATCCCGTACACTTGCGGGGAAGCAATCAAGTTTTTGGCGCCGTTGCCGGGGACTTTCTAAGGAATTCTGAGAAACTTCTAGCCTATTGCTCTAGCCATTCATTTATTTATTTATTGTTTCTTTTATTTCCTTTTTTTTTCTTTTGAGCTTAACTTGTTTTATCTTTCTTGATTTGTGCAAGGTACCGTGTATGACATGTGGAAATCCGGCGGACTTAGTTCACCCGGATAGTGAAATTGAGCGGACCTTGCATCGTAGGAGAAGAGAAATTGGTGAAAGCTCGAGTGAGCAAGACATTTTGGTTGAGGATCTATCATCTTCCGTCATGGCCGAGGAGAGACGAACATTGTCCGAATATGAAAGGCCACAATTTACGGGTGAAGAATTCAGTGTCCATGCACCTACTATTGCAACCCATAATTTCGAAATCAAAGCAAGCACAATTGGCATGATCCAGAATTCAGTCCAGTTTAATGGTCTCGCGAATGAAGACGCACACGATCACCTTTCCCGTTTCCTCCAAATTTGTTCTACATCCAAGATAAATGGGGTAACGGATGATGCCATCCGATTGCGACTCTTCCCATTCAGTCTTAGGGACGCGGCATACCGATGGCTCACATCTCTACCACCGGGTTCAATCAAGACATGGAAAGACATGGTCGAGAAATTTCTTGGGAGATATTTTCCTCCTAGCAAAGCGGCAAGGTTAAGGCAAGAAATTTCATCGTTTAAGCAAGGAGAGTCTGAAAGTTTATTTGAAGCTTATGAGAGATTCAAGGACCTCCTTCGAAGATGCCCTCACCATGGGTTTGCTTCATGGATGCGGATACAAATCATCTACAATGGGCTGAATTATGCCACCCGCCAACTCATTGATGCCGCGGCGGGTGGGTCACTTAGCAACAAGTGCCCTGATGAGGCCGAGCAACTACTTGAATCCATGGCAAGCAATGAATCTCATTGGGCCTCGAGAGGAACACCACAAAAGGGGGCCGGGATATATGAAATCAATGCCAATGATGCTCTCGCCGCAAAGGTTGACTTGTTGTCTAGGAAGCTAGACACGCTCTTGGGTAGCAGTTCGAAGTCTGAAACAGTAATGTGTTGTAGCACTTGTGGTGGTGGACATGGGGCCGCCCAATGTCCTATTGCTAGCTCCTCCGTCGCACCCATTGAGTCTGTTGCCTACATCGGGGGCCAAAGACCGCAAGGAAATCCGTACAGCTCTACCTACAATCCGGGGTGGAAATACCACCCTAACTTCTCTTGGAATCAAGGACAACAACAAAAGGGTGGCCCCCCTCAAAATCCTCAAGCACAACCACCTTTGCAAGAGAAGAGATTTACCACCGAAGATGTACTTGCCAAGTTCATGATTGGCACCGAATCACGATTTAACAGTGTAAATTCACAACTCAGTGACTTTGGGTCCATTATGAGAAATCTTCAAGCCTCGGTGCAATCTCTTGAGCATCAAGTGGGGCAACTTGCCAAGGCAAATGCAGAACGACCTTCGGGAAGTCTTCCTAGCAACACTGAAGAGAACCCAAGGGAGCAACTGAAGGCCATTGCCCTCAGAAGTGGAAGGCAAGTGGAGACAAGGGTCGAAATTGACCCAAGTGTCAAGGAAGCGGGGATAACCCTCGTGGAAGATCCCAAACCTGCTGAAGGAATTGTTGAGAAGGATGATCGGGAAGGAAACAATGAATCTCATCTTCGGGGAAAATCAAATCCACACGAGTACAAGCCTCCAATTCCCTATCCGGCTAGATTGAAACAAGACAAGGAGGATGTGTAGTTTAGAAAATTCATCAACATCTTCAAACAACTCCACCTCAACATCCCAATCGTTGAAGCTTTAACGCAAATGCCCAAGTATGCCAAGTTTCTGAAGGAGCTCCTCACCAATAAAAGAAAATTAGAAGAGGAAGGCACCGTGGCACTCTCGAGAAATTGTTCGGCTATTTTAGAAAAGAAGCTCCCACAAAAATTGAGAGATCCGGGAAGTTTTATAATTCCTTGTGTGCTTGATGGAGGAGTTCAAGAAAATGCATTAGCGGATTCGGGGGCAAGCATCAACGTCATGCCCTACACCATGTACTTGAAGCTTGGCTTGGATGAGCTTAAACCCACAAGGATGACTCTACAATTGGCGGATCGATCAACAAGAAAACCTCGTGGGATCGTGGAGGACGTGATTGTTCGAGTAGATAAATTAGTCTTTCCCGTGGACTTTGTCATCATGGATATTGATGAAGATGTGGAGACACCGTTAATTCTTGGTCGGCCATTTTTAAGTACCTCGGGTGCCCTAATTGATCTCAAGGGAGGAAAACTAACACTTAGGGTTGGAGAGGAAGAAGCAGTGTACACGTTGCCGGCGGCCATGAAGCACTCTCTTGACCATGATGACAAACTTTATTTTATTGATGAAACTGATCGGTTAATTTCTACTTGTGTGCAGGAGGTGTTATCATTAAATCCTTTGGATGAATACTTAGAGGAGGTGGAGGACAAATAACAAGAAGAACCCCACAATTCCCCTCCAAGTCACAATTTGAAGAAACCAAAGGAGGAAGTGATATGTACCAATGCCAAGGAAAAAGAAAAAAAAGAATCAATGTTGAAGAAAATTTGGAGGGAGGTCCGAGGAAAGAAAAGAAAAGGTACCAACCCTCGTCGTTCAAAATCTCTAGGAGGGAAGGTAAAATTCGAACCCCTCTTTGATCATGAAAAAGTTGATGTCTATTCGTTGATGTCGTTGAACTTACCGGGTAACAATGTTGTTTCAAGCTCGACCGGGGGTAACCGCAAGCTTTTTGAACCCCCTTGAGGTAAGAAAGAAGGTACGTCAGGCCCGTGACGTTAAACAAGCGCTTCTTGGGAGGCAACCCAAGTGTTCGGGGGTTTTTAAATTCAATTTTCATATTTTAGTTGTTCATATCTACTTTGCATTGTGCTAGTTTCCTTATCTGTTGTGCATTTGAATAAGTCCATCCTCAAAATCTTTGCTCTCATCATGTGTGTTGTTTTATATTTTTCCTTGTTGTGCCTACTTGCTATATTGTCAATTCATGAGTTTATTCGAGTCTTTTGCGTATTTCTTCCGAGTAGGAGGTGTTTTGGATCATGTTATTACTTTCCCGGAGAGTTTTAGATTGCGTTAAGACCCAAAACCAGCCTCCCCAGGTCCTCACGGCCCTAAAGGGGCCGTGAGGGAGGCCGTGAGCCATTCTCCAGTGAAAATACACTAGAGCTCACGGCCCCCCTCACGGCCGTATTGGGGGCCGTATGTGCATTTTATTCGCGGGCTGGGATTTTGTACTAGCCTTCACGGCCCCCCTCACGGCCGTGAGAGGGGCCGTGAGGCTCGGCCTAGTACCTTAATTCCCCCCCATTATTTGGCCCTTTAAGTCTTCTTCTCCATTCCCCTTTTATCTCCACCATTTCCCCTCCCCTTTTTCCATCATTTCTCAACCAAATCTCTCCATTTTTCGTTCTAGATCACCTCCTAGACATTTTGTAGTGATTTACCAAGAGCTTCAAGCAAGTTCCACCAAGGATTCACCGGTAAGCTTTTTGATGCCCTAGATTTCTCTTTCTCATTTTCTCTTGAGTTCATGGAGCTTTTTGGTGGATAAATTCATGCTTTTATCATGTGTTGGTGGTGTGATTGTTGTTTGTTCAATTTCCATTGAATTCTTGTAAAAATTTTTCGATTTTCATGATGGTAATGAAATGCTCCACCATGAATAGTGTCCATACGGCCCCCTATACGGCCGTATGGACCCTATTCATAGCCATTTTTCATTCATTTCTTGCTTCTTGTGTTATTCTCGATGTTGTGTTGGATTGGTTTAGGCTTGATGAGGATCTTATGTGTTGTAGGGATGCCAAACTTCAAGAGGGTTGCTTCAAAACGTCCAAGAGCTTCAACACAAATTCCCGAGGAACCTACGTTCACGCACCCCCTTCACATGGCACACTACGAAATATTGAAGACTAAACCCTTTGGCACCGTCCGACGTATTGATTGGAATTTTTTGGAAGAGCTTGGAATTGCCGACCAAGTGAGGGAGGTTCTATCTCAAAATGGTTGGGTGAATTTATTTACTATCGATGAACCAACATACCGGCAGCTCACTTTGGAGGTTTTGAGCACCTTTGAGGCACAACAAGACCGGCGACGCATCATTTGTCAGAAACAGGGGACTATTCGCTTCCAAGCTTTTGGAAGACTTCGCGAGTTGACTCACGTCGAATTTGCAAGTTACTTGGGGGTCTATGACGAGGAATACATGAACTCCATTCCGATCGGCCAAATCCGAGTCGATTTTCCACCGCATGTGAATGCGAATCAATATTGGGCCACCATAGCCTCAGGCGACACTAAAAACACTCGCAAGGCGTCCCGGATTGCTGATCCTATCATGAGATATGTGCATGCCCTAATTACTCGTTCCATAGGGGGCCGAAAGGATAGTACTGGAGTGGTGTCCAACTCTGATCTACTGATTTTGTTTGGGATTTTTGAGCAGTGCCCCCTTCACCTTGGGCATCTTGTGGCTGAAGCATTTATTCATCACGCACAGTGCGCGCGGTTAGGTGCTATTTTCTTGGGTCCGTACATCACCAGGTTGATTCGCGGTATGAAATTGTTGGACCGCGCTCGTGATATGACGATTGTGGGTGGTGCTGCGACCCTTGGTGCGAATGTCTTGCTTGCTGTTGGTCTAGTTGAAAAGAGAGGTGCCCGCTACCGACTTTCCCGACAGTCATTGGCCGGGGAGTCCAGTTTGCCAGCAGACACTGACTCCGATCCTGATGACACGCCCACTCCCACTCCTGGCACCACATCATCATCGGGCTTCGAAGCTAGGTTGCGAGGAATGGAGAGCGATATTCAGGCCATCCGTCACGAGCAGCGTGAGATGCGCGGACAGCTGTACCAGATCATAGAGGGTCAGCGCCTGCTCACCGTGGACTTTCGCCAGTTTACCATCTCTGCCCGCTGTTCATCTTCACGGACTGGCACCGCCTCCTGCACCGACACACCTGTCCCACCTGTTATCGACGAGCCGTTTCATTCTTAAGCATGGACACTTATTTCTCTTTTAGCAGCATGTTGTTTCTTTTATTGTTGTTTTCTTTATTTTCTGCACGTGTGTTTATTTGTTTTGAATAAGTTGGGAAGGGTTATACCCTGACCAACACTTTGTAGAACTCTGGTTGCTTTTATTTAGTTGTGTGTTTGACCGCTCCCTAGTATTAATCTTTTCTGTTTTATTTTTTTTTTGAATGATGGTTTTGCCCTTGCGCTTTGCAGGGCATTGAAGGGAATTTGGTGAGCATCTCCACATTTTGTGGGAGCCGGACCCGACATGTAAAGCTCGCCGTACACTTTTGTCGGGTCACACTTCGCCATTTTTTACCAAATAAACCGGGGAAGTTCGTTTTCACCCTCCTCCTTTGTTATTATTGTGTATATTGCCTCTATTTTCCTGATTAGTGTACATTGAGGGCAATGTACAACACTAGGTGTGGGGATGGGTGTATCTACATGTATTAGGTCAACTTTACATGCTAGTGTCATCAATGATGGCTTGTTACTTTCTTGTGAGATTCTTCAAGTGTGAATTAATGATTGATGTGAGTTACATTTTTTCTTGTTGTGCTCTATTGAATCCTGTTTCACCTCTAGTATTGTTCTGTGCACTGAGTCTTTTGTTGATGCCCTGGGAATAGCCTGCTTGACTTTCTTAACTCTCTTGTATGCCTAACACACAATTTTGAGTACTTAGCCTTAGACTACTAAGTTCTATCCTTCAATGAACTCTTAAGAAATTCTAAGTCTTGTTGAGCTAATCCTAGGTTTGTTACTTGTAGTGCAGTCTAAAGGTTTGATCTAGGGTATGTAAAAAAAAAAAAAAAAAAAAAAAAGAGAGTCTATGTCAGTATTCCTCTGCTAATGGAGCATGAATGCGTCTATGTAGACTGTAATCGAGTAGTTGGGTGACTCTTGTGCCTAACCAGCATGTGCATCCTTCAGAAAGATTTTTGTGCAGTCTACGTTAGGCGGACTCAAAAAAAAAAAAAAAAAAAAAAAAAAAAAGTGTTTATACATATAAATAAAAATAACCCTAGTGATCACTTAGACTGCCTACTTGAGTTTGTGAGTAGAAATGGGATTTAGTTTCAAGTTGTAGAATTAGAAGGATCTTAATTGTTCATTGGAGTGGCACTTAGCTTTTTAAGACTTAGTACTCTGTACTTGTGGAGTGATTAGCATATAGAGCTGTACTGATTGAAGTCATAGGGCTAGACCATGTCAGGGCAAATGAGATGAAATATTCACTTACACTGTACAGACATATAAGAGGTGAGACAGGATCTGTTTATTGTACGTATTGACTGTAACTCAACATCTGTATATCATTATTCTATACTTGTATAATCTCGTATTTATTTGAGCCGGAGATGTACATTTGGCCACTTATCATTCCCTTTGTTTTTCATGATTTGTTTGCTTGGGGACAAGCAAAAGCTTAGGTGTGGGGATGTTTGATAAGTGTCTAAATGTATGTGTTTTAACATACATATTTTGTTCACTTAGCATATATTTTTATATGAATGGATGCCCGTTTTATGCTTAATTGAGCATTATTTATGTTGTAGGGCATGGAGGAGCCATGAGGAACATGATAATACGATTTGGGCGAAAAAGGATGAAGAATCAGGGTGCTGGAGTACTGCAGCATACGGGGCCGTTTAAGGGGCCGTGAGCATCAAAAGACAGTAATTTTCAACTAGCTCTCACGGCCCCCTATCCACCCCGGGATGCTTCTATCCACCCCGGGATCCATCCATCCACCCCGGGATGAACCCCCACATGAGACAGTTTTTGCCCTATTTTTGCCTATCTATCCACCCCGGGATGGATCCATCCACCCCGGGATCCTGCGGGAGTATTTATAGAGGTTTTTAGGGCACACAAAGGGGACTTCTTGGCCGGCATCTAAAAGGAAAGAAACGAAGAAATCTTTGGGAGACGACGATTTGGAGCCAAGGAAGGAGGCAAGAACATCATTTTGAAGGGGAGAAGCTTCACCATCAAGGAGGCAAGGATCCAAGTCAAGGGAAGCGTCATTTGGCATCTCTTGGATGGGGGAAAGCGTCATTCGGCCGGACCTCCACCTCATCCTTCATCATTTCATCTAGGGAGTGTCATTTATGAGCTTTTTAAGTGATTTACTTTGTATTTTTGTTGTTACTTGCTTGATGGCACACTAGACCCCCAAGGCCACCGGATGTTGGTGAACCTTGGGGGGTTTATCATGTATTTTGGATGATCTTTACTTAATTGCAAGCTTGGTTTGGTTTTAGATTTAGTTCATTGTGCTTCATGTCAAGAACTACCATATGGAGAGATCCGTAGTTCTTTCTTGAATTATACACGTAGATGTGACCTACTCACGTGTTTTAGGTCATTAATGAACTAAAAGGGGTTACTTGTATCGGTACACCGAGAAATTGGGTGTCGATAGCCCTATGAGCTATAAGGATAGACTAGGGTTTAGTGTATCCTTATTTTGGGATCTCCTTGTACTTAATGCAATCGTAGGGATGTTGGTTAGGAAGAGATTCCAACCAATATCCGTATGGGATTAGGGTTCAATCGCCGAGAAATTGGGATTGATCTAATCTTGAGATCCTTCGGTCTAAATCAACCAAGCTACCTTTTATCCTTCATCCATGTATCATGATGACCCCTCAAGGGGATCCACATCCATAGGCCTTTACTCTTCATTGTAGCACTTGCAACCACATTGTATGCTTTCAATTCTATTTAATTATATCGTATTTATCTCTTTGCTTCAGTAGAACATACATCCATGCTTGTGTGGTTAGGTTAGATACTAGGCGATGAAGGAGTAAGAGTAGCTCCTTAGCCCCGTGGAATACGATCCTCGTGCTTTTGTGCGAGGTATTACTTGGCGATCCCGTACACTTGCGGGGAAGCAATCAAGCATATTTCGGCATTTGTGAGAGGGCCTCAACCAAGGGAATGTTTATGTGAAGCTGCTTGAAGATGTTTGATAAGTGCCAAAATACATCATGTTTTAGCTATGATGTTCTTGTACATTCATGCAACTTATGTGTATTTTCGATGAGTTTTTGCGCACTTGATGTTTTATTTTCATTTCAGGGTTTCGAGGACCAAGTGCGCAAGTTTCGACCGTATTCGTGTCATTCCGGGGAAGATTGAAGAAGAAACGAAGAGTTGGAGCACCCTGGAAGCCGACGCGCCGCACACGGACACATTTTCTCGGCCGTGTGCGGCCACTGTGCGGCCCGCACAGTGGCCGTACAAGGGAGACAGAGAGGTGTGCGGCCCGCACACTGGCCGCACAGCACAGCCAGAAGGTTGTGCGGGCACTGTGCGGCCCGCACAGTGCCCGCACACCTTCGGGCTATATATGCTTGTTCTGAAGAGTTTTTGAGGGGAATTGGGTTCTCATCCGGCCTCCACTTGTCCTAGACTTCATTTCACCATTTCTTGAGGGATTTTGGAAGGATTTTCGGCTAGATTCGAAGGAGAGAAGAAGGGGAAGAAGTTGAGAAGCTTCATAGGGCTCGCCGGCGCGGATCCGACGAGCTACGCCTTCAACCCTAGTCGACATCTTCGAGGGGATTTTTCTTGTTTTTATTGGATGGAATTGTTGTATGATGAGCTCCTTAGTTTTGTGATGTTGAACTAAACCTCCCAAGGCCGCCGGGCTCCCGGTGAACCTTGGGAGGAGACTTTGTATGAATGACCTATATTTTGCTTTAAATGAATGTGTTAGTTTGATTGTTTGGTTTTAATTCATCATCATGTTGTTCATTCTACAATGGATGGATTCCGTAGAATTGATTTTGAATGATACTTGTTTGGCGGGATGCTAGCTTGTATTAGGTCCTTTGATGAGTTAAAGAGGGTAACATGTATTAATACACCGGAGGTTCCGGGTGTTAATAGCCTCCCGCGCGATTAGGGTTAATTTAGCCGAGAGCGTGCATTAGATTAACCCTAATCAAGACTCCTTGTTCTCATTGACATCGTAGGGGTATTTTCTGGATAGAGAAACCCGTACTGGATTAGGGCTACACTACGGAGGTTCCGGGGTAGTCGACATCCGAGTCTAGCGGACCGAAACCAAGCCAACCCTAGTTTTATAATTATCTTGGTCATTCGTATTTAGTCTTCTCCCGGGGGAATCCTCGCCCGAGGCCTTCCATAATTATTGGATTCTTCATCTCTATTTTATTCCGGATTGAGTTTTATCTTATTTGCATTTCTTTACTTGTTTTTATTATTTTAATATTGCTTCAACCTTGTTTCGATCGACTAGAAAGTGACTCCCAAAAGGAAGTAATAGTAGATCTCGGGCCCTTGGGAATACGACCCTCCTCGTGAGGTTTATTACTTGACGACCCGTGCACTTGCGGCCGGGGAGTCGCGTGCTAGCTCTGTAGCTAGTCGCGCGCTCGCTCATCAAGTTTTTGGCGCCGCTGCCGGGGAACAACCGAGAATTCTAGGAAAACTTTTGGATTATTGCTCTAGTCATTTCGCTTTCATTTGTAATTATCCATCTTTTATTGTTTTTGTTTTCGTCATTTTTATATATTCACTAATATCTCTTTTGTCTTTTGTTTTCTCAGGCGTTCTGTGCATGACTCGTGCAAACCCCACTGGGTTTGTAGAGCCGAACGAAGAAATTGAACGCGTCATACACCAACGGTTGAGAGAAACTCAAGTGGGTTCCTCCTCGGGATCAGTTGCTGCACCTGAATCAGTTCCTATAGCTATGGCCGAAGAGAGAAGAACTTTGTCTGACTATGAGAGGCCACAGTTTACTGGGGGAGGGTTTAGTGTGCAAGCTCCGGCTGCCAGTGCAAGTAATTTTGATTTGGCTAGACCAATCGGCATGATACAGAATTCAGTGCAGTTCGATGGCTTGGCCGATGAGGACCCGAATGAGCACCTATCCCGATTCCTCCAAATGTGCTCAACTTTCAAAGTCAATGGCCTATCTGATGATGCAGCTAGACTCCGTCTTTTCCCATTCAGTTTGCGGGGCGCCGCTTACAGGTGGCTCACATCACTCGCCCCGGGTTCCATAAAGACATGGGAGGAGATGGTAAACAAGTTTATGGGCCGCTATTTTCCTCCAAGCAAGGCTGCTAGATTAAGGCAAGAGATCTCGGCCTTCAGTCAAAGAGATTCCGAAACCCTCTTTGAAGCTCATGAGAGATTTAAAGACCTCTTGAGAAAATGCCCACATCATGGTTTTGAAGCTTGGATGCGAATACAGATACTGTATAATGGCTTGAGCTACCAGAATCGTCAACTCATTGATGCCGCAGCCGGTGGATCCTTGAGTAGCAAATACCCCGAAGATGCCGAAGAATTAATTGAGAACATGGCACGAAATGAATCACATTGGGGTTCAAGGGCAAAACTGACTCAAGCTCGAGGGGTTCATGAAATCGACAGTAAAACCGCTCAAGATGCGAAGCTCGAAGCACTAGCGAAGCAAGTGAGTTTGCTTATGTCCGAAAGAACCGAGCGTTCGAGCACAAGTGTCAAGCAAGTGATGAATTGTGGAACTTGTGGAGGGGGACATGATGTTGCTAGTTGCCCCATTTCAGTCCCCGATGTCACCCCACTCGAACATGTTGACTATGTGAATCAGGGGCAAAAATTTCAAGGAAACCCCTATGGTGGAACATACAACCCCGGGTGGAGAAATCACCCAAATTTCAATTGGGGAAATCAAGGCCAACAAAAATTTACGCAACCACCAGGGTTTCAGGCACAATCATCACAAGCACCTCCAACGGAAAGGAAATTCACTACTGAGGATGTCCTAGCTAAATACATGCAAATCACCGATGCAAGGTTGAACACACTTGAGACAACAGTGAGGAATATGCAAGCTTCAATCCAGGGCATCGAAAAACACTTGGGACAGATCGCGGCATCCATGGCGGAAAGAACACCGGGTAGTCTCCCTAGCAACACTGAGACTAACCCACGAGAACATGTGCAAGCTATCACTTTGAGGAGTGGTAGAGAGGTTGAGGTTCGGCCGACTCCTAGGCCAATTGATAACAAGGAAAAGAACGTGGTGAGAGGCACTTCCTCCGTAGGTGGGGATGAAGCTAATGACAGCCATGACAATTCAATTGAACCTCAAAACAAAGAGAAAAAATTGCTAGAGCACCAACCGAAGGTCCCCTATCCGGCAAGACTCAATCGGGACAAGGAGGACACTCAATTCAAAAAATTTTTGGAGATGATCAAGCAACTTCACATCAATCTTCCACTTGTAGAGGCCTTTTCTTAAATGCCAAAATATGCCAAGTTTATGAAGGAGTTGCTTACAAACAGGAAGAAACTTGAAGAAGCATCTACGGTGTCTCTAGGGGAGAGTTGTTCGGCAATTCTCCAAAGCAAATTGCCCGAAAAAATCAAAGACCCGGGTGGTCTAATTGTGGAGTGTCATTTTGGGGACTCGCTTGTAGAGAAAGCCCTTGCCGATTCCGGTGCAAGCATAAATGTTATGCCCTACAAGCTTTTCTTAAAACTGGGCCTTCAAGACTTAGAGCCGACGCGGATCACCATACAACTTGCGGACCGAACTGTTAGACGCCCGCGTGGCATTGTGAGCGATGTGATTGTGAAAGTTGGTGGTCTAGTTTTTCCGGCTGACTTTGTCATTCTCGATGTTGATGATGCTACTGAGGTCCCCATCATACTCGGCCGGCCCTTCCTTGCCACATCCCGTGCCCTGCTGGATATTCAAGACGGGAAAATGACCTTGCGGGCCGGGAATGAAGAAGCCACTTTTAAAATTCCCGAGGCAATGAAACACCCCAAGGAGCTTGATGACACTTCTTATGCACTCGATGATACAGAATTACTAGTTCAAGATTGTGTGCATGAAGTCCTTATGATGACCCCCCTTGATGAATTCTTTCAAGATGTTGTTATTGAGGAGGATGAGACACAAAAGAAGGCACAAGAAGACCCTCCTCATATATTTCCGGATAAGTCACAAGGGAGAAGTAAAGGAGAGCGCTCGTGGAAGCGAGCATGGAAAAAAATAACTCCCAAGGTCAACAAAGCAAACAAGAATTCTCATGACGAGGTATACACAGCATGTTTCGTCGACCTAGGTATGCACAACATCGATTCCCTCCTCTCCTTAAATTTGCCGGTTGGATCATCATTTGCATCCATTGGAACTTCAGGTAAAACTTTTTCTTTTAAACCACCATGAGTTGAGAAACTTGAACGTCAGGCTCGTGACGCTAAACAAGCGCTTGTGGGAGGCACCCCATGAATTTTTACAATTCCGTACTTTTCAAATTTCGTATTTTTGGTCATGCTATGTTTGGGGTGTGAGCTCTCCGTTTCATCCGTTCTTGGTATGTTTTTAGTGTGTATGTCCTTGTTTCCTTCCCATCTCGGTGAATTCCCGTTTGTTTTATGTTTATATACATATATCCTTTGTCCGAGATGAGTTTTGTTGCGTTTGTAATGTCGAAGACGTGTTTTAGGGTTGGAGATAGCCGTTTCTGCATTTTTTTTCAGGGCTCTGTGCGGCTACTGTGCGGCCGCACAGAGGCCGCACACCCCTGGCAGAAGGGTGTGCGGCTGGTGTGCGGCCCGCACACCACCCGCACACTGGCCCCAGTTTTGCTGCTGTAATGCTCTTCTTTCCGGCTTTTCTCCACATTTTCACGCTTGTTTTGATCATACCACATCCCTCGCATCGTTTCAACGTTAAAAATATTTTCAAAACTCAATTTATTCGCATACCTTCGCGTTGTTTCCACTTTACTCATTTTTCTAAACTCGTGTTCGCGCATTTTAGCGTGTTGCCATGGCTTGATCTTTATTTTTCGAGACGTAGGTCAACTTTCTGATCGAGCCCGTTGGAGGAGACACAGAAGACCTTGAGCGGCTTCATCAGTCCTTTCACTCCGAGAGCTCACTTTCGCTTTCATTCCTTGTTTCTTTTCTTTGTTTTTGTGTGGTTGATGGATGCTTGTAGGTAGACCAAGACGTCCATTTTTCTTCCTCTCCACTTCGCTTGTAGTCATGGTGATGGTCACCCCGAGCTCGTGCCTTGCAAAGCTCATTACCAATTTCTCGGGGAAGTTCATGACACCACCCTCTTTATTTTCCATGCATAAATTTTTCTGTACTGCTGATCAATGTACATTGAGGGCAATGTACTGCTTTAAGTGGGGGGTGGCTATGCATGTCTGATCTTCGTTACTTGTTTCGTGAACTTGTATGAAAATTTTTGATAATTCTTGACTTGTTGCATGATTGTAAACCTAGGATGGCGTACTTAATTGTGATTGTATCATAGCTCGAAATCATGATAAATGCTAAGCTTTTTATGACCCTGCACACTTGAGATTTTCATGTCATTCTAGGCAATTCTCGCACTATTCCCTTAGGTAGAACCCTGGACATCTAGGCGAGGAACCACAGCACTTTCGTGACCCTCTTAGTTGCTAACCCATACTAGTGGTTTCGCGCCTTGACGTGTTAGAATACCTTCTAATAGGGTTTTAAGGACCTTCTTCTTGTTCTTTTTTGCAATACGGTCGAAAAAAAAAAAAAAAAAAAAAAAGAGGCAAAGTGAATAAAAACGTGGACAGTGCTCCTCTGTCCTAATAGCGAAGTAACCTGGGGTTCTGGCTCCTAACCAGAGTGTTCCTCTCGCCAAAAGCTATAAGGACATGAGCGCATTTACATGAATGTGCAAAGCTCCAGGTAATGTGGATTTGCAGTTCATGTTAGTCCCGGAAAAGAAAAAGATAAACATATTGCGTACAGAAAAATAAATTTCGACCGGTTATTGTTCGAAAATAAAAGGAAGGATCCTTACGACTCTACTAGAAGTATTTCTACCACCTCAAGGCCGTATTCCACTAGGTGGCGTGAATTGCTTCAAGAAGTGGTCCTCGGGGTCCTGTCTACCTTGTTTGGACTACAGGACTTCGAACTAGGGGATTTGCACACACACAGCACGACACGGCCAATGAATGCGTGAATCATCTCAAGTGGTCTTTGCTTAATATTTTGAGTTTCACTTTGGCTATGATACTTCCATCTCTGGCCGGAGGTTATGTATTTTGTCACTTATGATTATCTCTGGTTCTCCATGTCCGTTTGCTTGGGGACAAGCAAATGCTTAAGTGGGGGGTTATTTGATAAGTGCCAAAATACATCATGTTTTAGCTATGATGTTCTTGTACATTCATGCAACTTATGTGTATTTTCGATGAGTTTTTGCGCACTTGATGTTTTATTTTCATTTCAGGGTTTCGAGGACCAAGTGCGCAAGTTTCGACCGTATTCGTGTCATTCCGGGGAAGATTGAAGAAGAAACGAAGAGTTGGAGCACCCTGGAAGCCGACGCGCCGCACACGGACACATTTTCTCGGCCGTGTGCGGCCACTGTGCGGCCCGCACAGTGGCCGCACAAGGGAGACAGAGAGGTGTGCGGCCAGTGTGCGGCCCGCACACTGGCCGCACAGCACAGCCAGAAGGCTGTGCGGGCACTGTGCGGCCCGCACACCTTCGGGCTATATATGCTTGTTCTGAAGAGTTTTTGAGGGGAATTGGGTTCTCATCCGGCCTCCACTTGTCCTAGACTTCATTTCACCATTTCTTGAGGGATTTTGGAAGGATTTTCGGCTAGATTCGAAGGAGAGAAGAAGGGGAAGAAGTTGAGAAGCTTCATAGGGCTCGCCGGCGCGGATCCGACGAGCTACGCCTTCAACCCTAGTCGACATCTTCGAGGGGGTTTTTCTTGTTTTTATTGGATGGAATTGTTGTATGATGAGCTCCTTAGTTTTGTGATGTTGAACTAAACCTCCCAAGGCCGCCGGGCTCCCGGTGAACCTTGGGAGAAGACTTTGTATGAATGACCTATATTTTGCTTTAAATGAATGTGTTAGTTTGATTGTTTGGTTTTAATTCATCATCATGTTGTTCATTCTACAATGGATGGATTCCGTAGAATTGATTTTGAATGATACTTGTTTGGCGGGATGCTAGCTTGTATTAGGTCCTTTGATGAGTTAAAGAGGGTAACATGTATTAATACACCGGAGGTTCCGGGTGTTAATAGCCTCCCGCGCGATTAGGGTTAATTTAGCCGAGAGCGTGCATTAGATTAACCCTAATCAAGACTCCTTGTTCTCATTGACATCGTAGGGGTATTTTCTGGATAGAGAAACCCGTACTGGATTAGGGCTACACTACGGAGGTTCCGGGGTAGTCGACATCCGAGTCTAGCGGACCGAAACCAAGCCAACCCTAGTTTTATAATTATCTTGGTCATTCGTATTTAGTCTTCTCCCGGGGGAATCCTCGCCCGAGGCCTTCCATAATTATTGGATTCTTCATCTCTATTTTATTCCGGATTGAGTTTTATCTTATTTGCATTTCTTTACTTGTTTTTATTATTTTAATATTGCTTCAACCTTGTTTCGATCGACTAGAAAGTGACTCCCAAAAGGAAGTAATAGTAGATCTCGGGCCCTTGGGAATACGACCCTCCTCGTGAGGTTTATTACTTGACGACCCGTGCACTTGCGGCCGGGGAGTCGCGTGCTAGCTCTGTAGCTAGTCGCGCGCTCGCTCATCAATGTTTAGGAATTTCTTGAATTGAGCGTCTTCTTTATCTTGTTTGAGCCTAGAAGGATATGGTACCACAGGTTTATACTCGGGCTCCTTCTTAGTCGAAGAACTTGGAGCAATTCCGTCGTGTTTCTTCTCAATCTCATCAATTACAACATTACTCGACCTAGGGTCTTCCCGGGCGGCTACCCTATCATTGGAGGCACTTGGACTATCCCCGGTCCTTGCCTCTAATTGCTTTCCACTCCTTAGTGTCACTACCTTCAAGTGTTCCCTCGGGTTGCATTCAGTGTTGCTCGGCAAGCTACCCGAAGGATGATCTGACTGTGCCCTAGCAAGCTGTCCCACCTGGGTCTCAAGAGACTGAATGGAGGCTTGGACATTTCTCAATATAGTGCCAAATTCATCAAACCTTTTGTCCACATTCTGGAATTTTGCCTCCGTGGTGATCATGAAGTGTGCCAATACATCCTCAGTTGAATATTTCTTCTTTTGAATCTTCTGGGGATGGAATTGGGGGCCCTGAGGCGCTGGAGGTCTCTGTTGGAACTGGCCTTGGTTCCAGGACATGTTCGGGGGATTCCTTCACCCCGAATTGTAACTGTTACTGTACTGGTTTCCCGGTCTCCTAGGTCCTCCGCCAACATAGTCCACTGTTTCCACCGGTGCAGAAGGAGCAATAAATATGGAGCATTGCGAAGTTGCATGCCCGGCACCACAGGTATCACAGGACATCACTACCTTAGGGATAGAGCTGGACCCCAACATGAACTGATCAAGTTTCTGTGTCAACGCACTAACCGCCGCGTTGTTATCGGTGACATTCTTCGATAGGGCTTCAACCTTTATAGTCAATGCGGTGTTCTCATTCACCTCGAATAGGCCTGCAACCCTTGGTCCTTTCTGCCGAGTGCTCTAGTGGCACTCATTGTTTGCCATGTTCTCGATCAATTTCTCAGCTTCTTCAGGGAGCTTTTCACTCAAAGAGCCACCTGCCGCGGCATCTATGAGTTGCCTTGTAGCGTAATTCAAGCCGTTACAGAGCATCTGTACTCGCATTCAAGCAGGGAAACCATGGTGAGGGCACCTACGAAGCAAGTCCTTGAATCGTTTGTGTGCCTCAAAAAGGGTTTCCGAATCCCCCTGTCAGAAAAAGGAGATCTCCTGTCTCAATCTTGCAGCCTTGCTTGGTAGGAAGTACCGTGCTAGGAATTTCTCGACCATTTCCTTCCAGGTGGTAATGGACTCGGGAGCCAAGGAAGTGAGTCATCTGTATGCTGCTCCCCTCAAACTGAATGGAAACAATTGCAGTCTGATAGCATCATCTGACACAGAATTTATCTTGAAGGTAGAGCAGATCTACAGGAATCGGGATAGATGGGCATGCGGGTCTTCATTAGGTAGACCATCAAACTGGACTGAGTTTTGTATCATCCCTATTGTGCTCGCATTGATCTCAAAGTTATTCGCCGGGGCTGTGGCCACTTGCACACTGAATTCATCCCCGGTGAACTGTGGTCTCTCAAAATCGGATAGGGTTCTCCTTGGTTCGGCCATAACTGATGGTTCACTAGACTCGACCCGAACCTCTTGTTGCCTCGAACTCTCGGTAACCTCTCTCAACCGTTGATGAAAAGTGCGTTCAATCTCGTTGTCGGGCTCAACTAGAGTCGCTTGGCCCGCCCGTGTCATAAGAGGGGTACCTCGCAAAATAACTAAAGTCAAAACAAGCAAAAAAACAAACAGAACGAAGAAATATAAACGAGAATGGTAAAAAAGAACAAAAAACAAAAAAAAAATGGTCAAATCAACACGCTATAAGTTTTTCGAATATTTCTCGTGGGTCCCCGGCATCGGCGCCAAAAACTTGATTGCTCACCTGCAAGTGCACGGGGTCGCCAAGTAATACCCCTTGCGCGAGCATGAGGGGGTCGTATTCCCAAGGGCCCGAGAATCTATTCTTACTTCCTTATCACAATGTTGTCCAACCAAAGCAATTACTTGATAGAGATAACTACAAATAAACTACGGATGTAAAAAGCATGCAAATAGTAAATACAAATGCGGAGGGAAGTCAAGACGAGGGAATGGCCACGGATGAGGATTCCCGCGGGGGCTACTAAAGTGCTGAGGATGCCCTAACTAGCATACACGTGGGTGGGTTGGATCGAGAAACCCTAAATTAGACCAACCCGATGGTCATGGTGTTTGGTCCCTAATCCGGTACAAGTATTGGAAAACGGAATTGCTTCCGCCCAAATCCTCCTACGATTGCAATAGGTCTAGTGGATTTCTCAAGCTAGGGTTGAAACACAATCAAGGACAACCCTAACAATTGGATGGGTACAAATACCCGATGGTCACGGCGTATTCGTACATGTATTCCCTTCCAAGCTTGGTGAGCCTAATACTAGGGCAATGGTCATGCAACCTAGTATTGTCTAGGAAATGATACATAGAGTTCTCATACATATCAAGGCATTCAAGAATCGCCAAACAAGGATCACAAACCAAGCCAAATGCATAAACTAGAGAAAAGCATCCAAATAACACAAGTTCACCCCCAAGGTTCACCTACATCCGATGACCTTGGGGTTTAGTTGCTCATGATCACAAAGTAAGCAAGAAAATACATAGAAATAACCAAATGCATAATGAAAACACCCCCTCAAAAGATCAAGGCCGAATGACGCTTCCAAGGATGCCACCCAAGGAGTGGCTTCCTTTGTCAATCTTCCTCTCAAATGCAAATCGAAGGCATGATTTCGTCGTGTTGTGCTCTCCCCGTCGTCCTCTCCTCAAGAATTTCCTCCAAAACCCGACCTCAAGCTCCCAAGGAAAAATGGTGAAGTCAAGCTCTCCCAAGACATAGGTTCCTCCTCTCCAAAATGCTCCCAAAAACCCTTAAAAACGAATTCCAGTGAGTTATGCGGCCTCCCATGCGGCCACGCATGCGGGGAGAGAAAGTTTTCGAGAAATCCCGAAAGTCGCGCAAGTTGCTACAGTACCGCTACAGTACCCCCCCCCCCCCCCCCCCCGGGCTCTGAAACAGTGTTTTTGATGCTGATTCTTCTCCAATTCTGTCATCGAGCTTGCCGGGGCCTCATTGGTACTTGTAACACGAAAGAAACCAATTCAGACCAAAAACGGGAGTCAATTCATATAAAAATACGTAATACATACGCCCGAATACATAGGAAATATGTATATTTAGGCGTTTATCATTAATCAAATGTTTGTTGATGTTTGGTTGCTTGTTTTGGTTGTTTGATTGCTTATAGGAGGTGAGGCTTCGAGTAAGGGCAAAGAGCTGGTGGAGAAGTGACACCAAGGCATTTTACTCGCCAAGTTTGTGAGTGGGAAATTACCAAAGTTGGACTATGATTCATGCATGATATTTCTTGATATTGAGTTGCTTGCTTTGAATTATAAACTCCTTATTGCTAAACTTCTTCAAAAACCTAAATTGATGTTTAGAATCATGATGATTTATGAGTTGGCTTATTGCAAGACTATTTGCAAAGTATTCATATTGTTTATGGTTTGGAACTCTATGTTCGAGATATATGTTTCAAACTACGTATTTTCAAGAGATGCGATATTCTCATTATGATGAACAAAAAGGCATGTGAAAGCAATTTGGTTTTTCATTGTGTTAATACAATGTTTGAAGTGTATTTTTGAAAGACACCCTTGTATGATGCATTTGATGAAAATGACTTCATTATCAATATTATGATCAAATAAATCACTCTTCGAGTGAGATTTGCTATTGTGACCACTTATTATCTCTTATGGAGAATTATGCTATCATGATGTATACATTGTGCCTACGGGCCAAGTTATTGTTTTTATTCTTTGATGGTGACATGGGAGCCGAGCTCTAGTACTTACTGCAGTAAGAAGTAGATGGTTTCCACGGGCCGACCTATATAGAGGTGGCGTGGAATACTGTCAAAACGGTTATACCATGTCAGGTGGGAGCGTAGATCCTTGGCAAGGATATAGTTCTGTTGTTCGGAGTCACCACAAAGACTTCCCAGCGGCCAATGCCAAAATATGCGCATCTTGGTAGCTCTAGACCTAACCAAGGCCATGGTTAGCAACAGAGAGTTTTTGAGGCCATTCTGTACATCATTGTTGATTTGTGATCGATGAGTTAATTATTTCTAAGCATTTTGATATTTGAAACTATCGATAAGAATTATGCTTATACTAGGTCAAGGATGGCATGTGTTTTCTTGATGATTTCTATGAAATTCTATTTGTATTTCATTGAGAAAGATGGTATTCTTATATGATAAGTGTTATTCAAAATATTTTCATTCTTGTTATGAATTTAAAATATTTCTATGATGTTTTATGTGTATATGATCATGCTTGAGCTATAGTCCTATCGAACCCCTCACTAAGTTACCTAGTTACTCACCCTTTCTTTCTTCCTCCCAGGTGATAGCACAGTGTAGGGGTGAAGGCGTGAAGTGCTTGGCTAGAGTCATCACAATCTTCTCATCTTGAGTTGTGTATGTCATCTATTTTCTTGGCATGTATTATTAGGGATCCACTATGTATTGTTGAACCCTACTATGTCTTTCTCTACTTGAGACATTTCTGTATGTCAGTCTGTTCTACCTCATGTAGGAGATGGTGTCCTTTGAGTTGGGACTTATTGTGGATGTTATGGTTGTGGTTATTGTTGCTACCTATACTTCTCACCTTGGTGTTAAATTGATGTTTTGGAGTAAGATGAGTTATATAGATATTTTATGGTTAACTTATGCACTGTGGTTATAGATATTTTGTACAGGGAACAGGTTAGCCTTACGGCCACCTAGGGTTAAGGCAGTGTTGGACCTCCCCTGGGTTGTCGTGGCGGTATGTCATGCGTGGGACCCGCGGGTCGGGGCGTGACAGAAAGACATAGAGGAAAGTACTTAAGAGTCCATTAGGAGAAATATCTAGCACGTCAAAGCACGAAACCTCACAAGTGGGTTAGCAACTAAGAGGGTCACGAAAGTTTCTGCTTTCCTAACCTGGGTGTCCAAAGTCCTACATAGGGGGTAACCGATGGAATGCCGAGACTGACACAAAATTCTTAAGAGTGCAAGGTTGTAGATAGCTTAGCATCTATCATGGTTCTACACTATCATACACCTACTGCGATCATTAATGCCATCCTTGGTATACTAACATGCAAAATTTTCAAAAATTCTCAAAGTTCACTAAAATCATAAAAGTCCACCCCCTACTTAAAGTAGTACATTGTCCCCAATGTACCCAAATCAACAGCTTGCAAAAATATATGCAATTAAAGCAAAGTGAGATGGTTTCGTGAACTTCCTTGAGTCTCAAAGCATAATCTTGAAGTCCATGATATCATGGTGACCACCGATGATTCCTGTGCTTGTCGAGGGAGAAAGATGCGTTTGATGTCCCAATTCCACCTGCAAGGTAGAAAGAAACATCATCTCAAGGCACCCATCACTCACAAAAAAATAAAATAAAAACAAACAAATAAACAAACAAAAAAAATACAAAGCTAAGAACAAAGGAAACAAGAAACACAAAATACAATATGTGGATGCTCAGGTGAAACATTTTCAAATTATCAATACATGGTAAAACTTGAAAATAAATGATATAAGAGGGAGCATTATCAAGTTTAAAACATTCTCACATCAGGGAGCTGGGATTTAAGAAAAAATTTAAACAATGAAAATCAATGAACATGAGAGTTACACTTAAAACCAAAACTAGATGAAAAATTCAAACATGTAGGTGAAAACTCGATGAAAATGATAGATCGACAAAATTAAAACTTAAAAATGATGATAAACTTTAAAATCAATTAAAGGTTAGCCAAATGAGGAGGTTATCTAAGAGGTAACTTCAAAAAAAATTGGAGAAAAATCAGGCAAAATGAAGGCAAACAAATCAGCCCCGACGATGCATAAATTGTGTTGAAAATGGGCTGAAAACAAACATGTGCAGGTTGTATACAGCCCACACACCCTTCTGGAAGCTGTGTGCGGCCTGGTGTGCGGCCTGCACACCAGGCCGCACACCCACAAAATGTGTTTTTCCGACTTTTAAATGTCATGAATCACCTCAAAAAACTAGTATTCTCAAGCCAACATGCATAAAACTAATCAAAACACAAAGATGATTATAAAGCAATGAAGAACACACCAAGAATCACCAACATAAATGAAAATATAAAGCCAAGCATATTATGCAATAAGATCATGAAATTGAGATATCTACACAAAGCTTAACATAAGAAACAAACACAAGACTAAGAAAAACTAAAACACACAAACAATCTAAGTAAAATACGAAATTTAACACCTTGGGTTGCCTCCCAAGAAGCGCTTGTTTAACGTCACGAGCTTGACGTACCTCTTCTTACCTCACGGAGGTTTGAAAATGGTATGTTCCTCCCGGCGAAGAGTGGCATAACTGCTACCAAAGAAAATAAAACTTACCTGCCGGGATGGTGCAAGTGTGGAGAGCATGCATAAACGACCTTTTGGCCTCCACGGAAAAAGCTTGACTCGGGAATTGTGCAATTTGAACTTGGGTGGATCCTTGGATGGCTTGAACATTCTCCTTACTTCTTCTTTTGTCCCAACAAGGTGTATTTAGAACACCCCACTAAAGTGTTTTTTGGCCTCCATGGGAAAAGCTTCGGTCGAGAATTATTCAAGCTTGGCATAGGTGGGTCCTCAGGTGACTTCAAGACCCTACCCACATCTCCTTCCTCGACTCTTGTCAAAGTATCTTGAATTACCCAAAACACTTGTTTAGGCCTCCAAGAAAAATGTTTTGGTTGAAAACTATCTAAACTCGGCATGGGTGGATTCTTGGACTGCTTCAAACTCCTATCCACATCTTCTTCCTCAACCTTGGTGGGAAAATCTTGGATTACCCATAGAATGTGTTTAGGCCTCCATGGAAATATTTTTGGTTGGGAATTGTCCAGGTCAAGCATAGGTGGGTTTATTGATGGTTTTATCTTTCTACCCACATCTTCAAATACAATTCCCGGAATTTTTTGAGTGCACTTGACCAAAATGGGCAGATGGGTCAAATGATCGATGTTGAGGCAAGTAGCATTTTCAATTGTGATAGATGGACTAGTTTCTACTTCCTCACATTTTGTTCACAGCCACAATATGATCCTCCCCTTTTTCTTCTTCAATTTCATCTTTAAGTGAAACTTCTACTATTTGCTCAACCGGTATTGATGCTACTTTATTTTCTTCTTCAACCTCAAATTCCTTAAAATCTGCTTCCATCTCAATTTCATCTCCGCCCTCTCCCCTTCTAGTATCAATCTCAGGTAGGAATTCTATAGTTGGTTCATGAATTTGTAAGAATTCTGCCACTACCTTCAGAGATTTTTCTATCCGGCTCTCTATTCCTTGAAAATATTCTTTGGTATTGAAATTTGTGCTATCCATGTCTGTTCTATAAATTCAGGGTATGTATGCGTCATAAATTTTTCAAACACCTCCTCTGCCTTGAATTTCCCTTGGTGAGGTTGCTAACTCTGAGTGATTGGAGGATGATAATGCCATGTTTCTTGATAGGAGGGCACATGTGACAATCCTTGGTGAGGGTATTCCCATTGTTGTGTGCGATGATGTTCCAACAAATTTGGGTGGTTTCCCGAATGTGGATTATAAACATCATCGGTTGAATAGAGCCATGATTCTTAAAAGGGGGGCTCTTGTAGAAATCCTTGGTGAGGGTATTCCTATTGTTCTCTTTGATGATATGCCAAAAAATTTGGGTGCCCTCCCGAATATGGATTATAGACATGTTCGAATTGATTACTACTACTTGCTTTCAAGGCCTCGTACTCATTGATTTGCCATTCTTCAATATGAAAGTTGAACCCATCTGCGGCTTCTCAAAAATCCATCACCCTGTGCACAAAACAAAATAAAAAAAATTAAGGTATAAAAGAAAACAAAAATATTTACAAAAGACAAGATAAATGACTAAAGTAGCGAGCTAGAAGTTTTCCTAGCATTCTTGGATGTCCCTGGCAACGGTGCCAAAAACTTGATGGAGTGAGCACGTGACAAGCAAAAGAGCTAGCACGCGACTCCCCGGCCACAAGTGCACGGGACGTCAAGTAATAACCTCTCGCGCGAGCACGAGAGGGTCATATTCCCAAGGGCCCCAAGATCTGCTATTACTTCTTCCTAGGTATCACTATCTTGTCTACCAGGTCAAGAGTTGTTGCATAAGACACAAATACAAAAAAAAATCAAAGAAAGACTATAAACAAAATGGACTAAGGCACACCATACAACCAATCTAAGGAGCAAGTAGTAATGAGAACTAGAGCCCTCGGGAGAGGATCCCCTCGGGAGAAGAACATGTTAGCATGAATTTAGGAATTAAGGCTCAAGGTTGGCTAGGGTTGGTCCTCTAGACTCCGATGTCGACTACCCCGCAACCTCCGTGGTGTAGCCCAAATCTAGTACGGGTTCCTCCATCCGGACGATACCCCTATGATGTCATTGGGAAAAGGGAGTCTTTCTTAGGGTAATTCTAATGCTCGCTCTCAGCTAGAATCACCTTGAAGCCCGCAGGAAGCTACCGGCACCCGACACCTCCGGTGTACTGATACATTGAATACGCCTTCAATCTATGTGGATCTAATACATGGTCGCATCCTGCGCATCCAAGTACAATTGACAAGATAAATCACAGAGTTCTCATGCGATTCACGACAATCAAGAACACATAGAATGAAACCAAGCAACAAACCAACATTAATTCATAAACAAAATCATCATCCATGAATACAAGTTCTCCTCCCAAGGTTCACCGGAGCCCGGTGGCCTTGGGAGTCTACTTCCACATCAAAAGAGAGAACAAACAAAATAATCAATGAAAATGCTCATAAGAAACTACCTCAGATGTAGGCTAGAAGGTGGTGATGAAGGCTCGCCAGATCCGTGCCGGTCAAACTCCTTGATGTGTTCCTTGAGTGCAACCCTTCTTCTCCCCTTGAGTTTTGCTCTTCAAATCGCCTCTCCAATCCAGTGATGATGGTGGAAATGGTGGAGATGATGGTTGAGAAGGATGGAGGTGACGTTGGCCAAAGACAAGCCTTCCCAAGCCCTAGAAAGCCTTATATAAACAAAAGAATGATGTTTTGCCCGTGTGTGTGCAGGCTGTGTGTGGGTCGCACATAGCCCGCACACCTCTCTGCCTCTTTTCTGCGGGCCACACACTAGCCGCACACTTCTACAGTAAAGTACTGCAGTGAAATTTCTACAATGACCTTGCTACAGTGAACGATGCCTGAAGATCCACTCTTTTTTGGCCCGAACTTGAGGATGTGTGTGAGCTTCAATAATTTCGTTGATTTATGCCAAAATAGAGCTCATTCATGCATTAGATGATTCTGAATCAATAGTAATAATTAAAATGCGTAAAGGGCATTGGAGTCATACAAATATGCATGAAAGTGAATAAAATATATATAAGAAAAGTGATGTATTTAGACACTTATCACTTTATTTTGTATCGAGTTGTATTTCATTGCATTATCTTTATATACTCAATTTTATTTTGCTTTTGTTGAGTTTCACTGAATCCCCTTGTGTATACGTGTAGATGGTCTTGGATATTTGGAAATTGAGGAAGAGTCATGGACATGGTCTTGTTACCGTGTGTGCTCCACAACCCATTGAAACTCAACTATCAATGAACATAGCTCCATCAAATGCAACACTAGGACTTTAGGGGAGTATTGTTTCAATTGCCCACTCCCACATATTTTTGTTTTGATTGCTATATTTTTATTGTGCTTGCATGCGTACATTGAGGACAATGTACATCTTAAGTGTGTGGGGGGGAGGGGGGTGTGTTCAGATTTACACATACTTATACTTGTGTGTTCAACTGTTTATGCTCATGTAGCCCGTGGCGGTTCACCTTAGTTACAATGGTTATATTCTTAAGTTTAGGAGAATTTTTAACATTGTATCTTATCATGTTCTAGTGTTTACTTGAATTTTAAGGAATTTTTGTTCGATTATCTCATATTGCATTACTCACTATTGAAACCTTTTTGAAACTCAAGCTCAATGTTTTGAGAACTAGTTTATCATTATTTTAGTTGAGTTTTTAGTTTTGTTTTGAGATATGCATAAAAAACAATTTTGAACTTGTGAATATTTGTTTAGGTTGTATTTTTGCATTTGGGGTGGATAGAGCTACCACCTATGAAGTATGCAGCTACTCTCATAAGTCGGATACGAGTTATGCCCTAATGAGAGAAAAAGCTATCTCATGGGATGCATGAAAGCTACTACTCCGGTAGAAAGAGCTACCACCTCAAAAGTGTGAAAGCCACCTTTGGCAGCCGCCTAGGAAAGGGCTACCTTAGAGGATGCGTGAAGCTACTACCTCCTTCTTTGTGTATGATAAACGCCTAAATGTATGTATTATTTATGTATGTATGCGTATAAATAGAGTATTTTGTATGTGTGGATGCCCGTTTTCAGTCTAAATTGGTTTATTTCGTGTTACAGGTACAAAAGAAGCATGGGTGAGCTCGACAACGAGATTTTAGAAGAAATCAGCAAGAAAAAGACCACTTTCGAGCCCCGGCTACTGTACCAGCATTATAACACGAAAACTTGAAGAAATGGCTAAGTCTGGAATTCCATGCAAGCATTCAGACTGTAGCATTATTACTGTAGCAATCCACTGTAGCAACTCACACAAAATTCGGGGAGCTATAGTGCCCGTATGTTGATCGCATGCCAGGCCTCATGGCATCCCGAGAACACCTTTTAAAGAGAGTTAGGGCACTTTTGTTTGGTGTCTTTTGGCCACCATTGTCCACCATTGTCATCTACGGCTTCAAGGTTGCGAGAGAAGGTGGAACTAGGGTACAAATCGAAGGGGAGAAGAGGAGTGCTATCAAGGAGAAGATCTAGGAGCTTGTCGACGCGGATCCATCAAGTTCTCATCACCACCTTCTAGTCTTCATTTTAGGGGAGTTTGTTATGAGCTCTACCTTGTATCTCTTGTTCTTTATACTTTCTCCTTTATTGATGATGAACTAGACTCCCAAGGTCGCCGGGCACCCGGTGAACCTTGGGATGAACTTGCTTGTATGGATATTTGATTCACATGTATGGTATTTGTGTGGTTTGTGGTTCAAGCTTGGTGCACTTTGATGTATTGGTATGCATGAGAACTCTGTGTATCGATTTTTAGGTTATACTAGGTTGCGTGACCATCGCCTTAGTATTAGACACACCAAGTTTGGAAGGGATTCATGTATGAATACGCCGTGATCATCGGGTATTTCGTACCCCTCCAACCATTAGGGTTGAGCCTAGATATTGTGTTTGACCTTAATTAGGGATTTCCCTAGGCATAATGCAATCGTAGGAGGATTTGGGTGGAAGTGATTCTGTATTCCAATACTCATACCGGATTAGGGGTTATCACTGTGACCATCAGGGTGACATACCTTTGGACACCTCTTGGCCTAACCACCTTTGCCTGTGTAATCGAATATCCTTCTAACTTTAGTAGTCCCGAGGGGATCCTCGCCCGGGGACCTCGAACTTTCATTGTTACTTGCTTCATTAGTATGCTTATGTGGTGAGCATTAGTCCATGTGTTTATAGTTTTCTCTTTATTGTTCTTATTATCTTGTTTTAATACTATATTTGGTAGACTAGACAGTGTCATCTAGAGAGGAGTAATAGCAGCTCTTGGGATCCTAGGAAATACGACCCCTGTGTCACATACAGGGTATTACTTGACGAACCATGCGTTTTCGGACCCGTTATCAGTGTATAAATATGTCCTTCTAATAAGAGATTTAAGAAATACTTTTTGGGTTGACTTGGGTGAGTTTACACACACTTACACATTATCGAGTTGTTGTCTTTTTTTATTCAAGTTTTTAGCTAGAGCAATGATACATTTTATGCAATGTTTTAATTTCCCCTTACTTGTAGAATGCTTCTTTTGCATACTAACACACCCCTTGCGTGTGTACCCCGCAAGTGCACGGGTTGTCGAAGTAATAAAATACCCTGGTGAGTGGGTAGTCGTATCCACAGAGAATAGTGTTCAGAAACAAGCATTATCACTATTTTAGCTATAAATTGAATCGATGGTAAAAAAATCAATATGTATATATATATATATAAAATAAAGTAAAAGGGACCAAGAAGGGCAACAAAGGTAGGAGAGGTAATCGATATAAAGATGGGGTACCCGAACAAAGCTCCCCCTAGGACTAATGCTTCTAGTGCAAGACTAGTATTATACCCTCTAATTAATGCTTAATGAGTCGTGGAAATCCTTAAGCACACGGTCCCAAACCTAAGGTCAACCGTGACTAATCCCACACTATACCTGGCTCTAGACTTCTCTACGACCCTTGACTCTCGATGACCTGTCACCTAAGCCCCAGGGGAGTACCTCATACTAATGCCTAGCACCGTGTGAAATTGCATGGAGTTCTAGGGATTCCAAGTGAAAGACCCTAACCCTAATTATAGTTCTAACCCTTTGGTGTAGGTGGAAGAACCCTAATCTAAGTTAAGCCCTAGTCCTAGGATTCACTCAACCCTTCGCAAGGGAGTTCATCTCCTAGTACTTCACTCTACTTCGATCGTGATTAACTCTTGGGATACGGAGGTAAAGAAATTCACACCAGAGGGGAAAGGGGACGTTCCGCTACCTCTCGACTCACCCTCTCAACCTTCTCCAACCTTGTGTAGTCTAATCCTATAGAGGTTGTCACGGCTAAGGGAAAATCTCATACGATCGGCATGCAACCAGGTGGAAGAACCCTAATCTAAGTTAAGCCCTAGTCCTAGGATTCACTCAACCCTTCGCAAGGGAGTTCATCTCCTAGTACTTCACTCTACTTCGATCGTGATTAACTCTTGGGATACGGAGGTAAAGAAATTCACACCAGAGGGGAAAGGCGACGTTCCGCTACCTCTCGACTCACCCTCTCAACCTTCTCCAACCTTGTGTAGTCTAATCCTATAGAGGTTGTCACGGCTAAGGGAAAATCTCATACGATCGGCATGCAAGATTGGAATTCAATAAGAAAACATCAAATTAATAAAGCATAATAAAAGTTATAGAAACACAAGCATCCTAGGGTTCACAAGTCCGAATACCCACTAGGGGTTTAGCTCTCCATGGAGCAATACAAAATCAATAACGAATTTAAGAACATATGCATAAAAACCATAAAGAAAACCCCCTTGTAGATCGCATCGATGGTCTTGTGGAGCCGCACGTCTTCTCCAACGAATCCCTTGTCAATCCTAGGGCACACCTCGCCGAATCGATGCCAACGAGAGCTTCCCCAATAGCTTTCTTCCAAAGGATGTCGATGCCGTATAATCGCGTCCAAAGACCTCCAAGAACCTCTCCAAATCCTAGTTGAAAGCCCCCCAAAAGATAGGCAAGAGATAGAAGGGGGGGGGGGGGGGGGGGGGGGAATCGGGCTGAAATCGGAGTTCCTCACGCCCCTGTGGATTTTCCACACGCCCGTGTGGAAATTCTGTTTCACTGATTTTCGGCAGACTATGAACAGTAACTTGCTACAGTATTTAGCTACAGTACTTCACCGAAAATGCTCCCGAATTCATCGTTCTTCATCGAGGCCATTGAATTGGACACACAATCAACGGTAAATCACGTCGCATCTTCACTTGAAACACATTGACGAAGCTCTTGATAATGTTGCACAAGTAGGAACATGTGAGTGTGACTGCCTTTGTGTCTTCCAAATCACGTATTCACTCGACCCCAATTAGATTTTGGCACACACTCACATGTCTTTGACCACAACTTGTGCCTTGTTCCTTGACCAGTCAAAGAACTCCCTCAACAATCGCGTTCGTGACCTATTCTTGCTCCTTCTTCTTTAAATCTTCTCCACAACCCTACAATGTGCGAAAAAACATAAATACACACTAATTAGTGATTAAATCTAAGAAAAGTAATGCTCAATGTAAGACAATAATACTTCATATTACTACAACACAAGCACTTATCACATACTTTTAGTGAACCTAAGGATGAGCACTTTCAATTGTCCTTCTCAAATACTTCATGTTTATTTTTGCTTGAGGACAAGCAAAAGCTTAAGGGTGGGGGAGTTTGATAAGTGCTCGTGTATAAGTAATATGAAGTATTCTTTTCTTACATCAAGCATTATTTGTCTCAGGTTTTATCATTAACTTGTGTGTATTTGTGTTCTTTTGTGCATATAGGGTTGTGGAGAAGAGTTCGAGAGAACGGAGAAAAATTGGGTCATGTCCGCGTTTGTTGAGGAGTTTCTTGAACCAAACAAGGATCAAAGCATGGGTGATAGATTTGTGGGTGTGTGCCAACCTCCAATGTGCTCAAATTATTATAATTTGGAGGGGCACAAAGGCAGTCACACCCATAAAGTCTAGCTCGTGTAACATTGAAGAACTTCATCAATGCGGCAAAAGAAGAAACGACATGATCTACTGCTTGGTTATGTGCCCAACCTAGCGGTCTCGATGAAGAAAATTAACTTGGGAGCAACTTTGGCGTGAGTAATGTAGTAGTTACTGTAGTAAAATCAATGTAGCATGTTATTGTTCAAAGCGCAGAAATTCAGAATTCCAGATAATCCACATGGGCGTGTGGAAATTCCACATGGCGTGTGGATGCCCTATTTCAGCCCTTTAAATACCACAACTTCAGATTTATTTGGGGACTTTTCGACCTATCTTTTGCCCAACTTTTGTGGAGCTTGCGGCTAGGGTTTGGAGAGGATTTTGTGATGCTTTTGGAGCGAGTCTACGGCATCGACATCGACATCCTTTGGAAGATAGCTATTTGGGGAGCTTTCGTCGCTATTGATTCGGCGAGGTGTGCCCCTAGGCTTGACAAGGGATTCGTTGGAGAAGACGAAGCGGCTTCACAAGACCATCAACACAGGCCACAAGGGGGTTTTATTCATGTTTCTATACTTATTGATACAAATACGTTGATGGTTTTGTATAGCTCCATGGAGAGCTAAACACCTAGTAGGTATTCGGACTTGTAAACCCTAGGATGACATTGTTTCTATGACTTTTATTATGCTTTCTTAATTGATGCTTTTGATTAAGTTCCAATCTTGAATGTAAATTACATTCATTTTCCCTTAGATGTGACACTAGGGTTGAGAGTCATGTAGGTTATCCTTTGAAGGTATGACAAGTGGCACACCGCTTGCGTATGTACCCCGCAAGTGTACGGGTTATTAAAGTATTAAAGTACCCCTGTGAGAGGGTAGTCGAATCCACTGGGAATAGGGATTAAGATACAAGAAATTGCTAGTTAGCTAGTGCGAAAATATGATGGTGAGAAAATTCAATGTGAGTGTGCAAGAACATTTAAGAGAAATAAGAAAATGAAAGTGAAATATGGAAGATAGGAGGGTGTGAATAAAGAGTAAGAGAGGGACAATCAATATAAAAAGGGATACCCGGACAAGCTCCCCCTAGGACTAATGTTCTAGTGCAAGACAATGTATTATGCTCTCCTATTGATGTTTAATGAGTCGTGGACATCCTAAAGCACACGGTCCCAAAGCTACGGTCAACCGTGACTAATCCCAACATTATGCCCCGACATTAGGTTTCACTATGACCCTTCACTCTGTTGATCTATCAACTAAGCCCTAGGGGAGTCCATCTTCCTAAGCCTCACACTACGTGGAATTGCTTTACATTCTAGGGATTCCAATTGATAGACCCTGTACTTAAGCATAGTTCTAACCCTTTGGTCCAGGTGAAAGAACCCTAGTCTCAATTAAGCCCCAGCATTAAGATTCACTACAACCCTTCACTCTGTTGCTCGCACAACTAAGCCCTAGGGGAGTTCATCTCCTAACACTTCGCTTTACTTTGACCACTAAGAACTCTTGGAACATAGAGGTAGGAAAAATCACACCGGAGGGGAAAGGGTATGTTTCGCTACCTCACAACTCACCCCCTCGACCCTCTCCAATCTCGAGTAGTCTAATCCTATAGGAGTTGTCACGCCTCCAAAGGATAACCTAGATGACTCTCAACCCTAGTGTCACGGCTAAGGGAAAGTCAATTACAATTAACATGCAAGGTTGGAACTCAATTAAAATCATCAATTAAGAATGCATAATAAAAATCATAGAAACAATGTCATCCTAGGGTTTACATGTCCAAATACCCATAAGGGGTTTTGCTCTCCATGGAGCTATACAAATACATCACTGTATATAAATAAAAAAAATAGAAAACATAGATGAAACCCCCATGCGATGCGCAGCGATGGTCTTGTGAGGTCTCTCCGTCCTCTCCACCAAACCCTTCGTCAAGGGCACACCTCGCCGGATTGGTGTTGACGAACGCTCCCCCAATAGCTATCTTCCAACAGGCTTTGATGTCGATGCTGAGAACTCACTCCAATCCTCCATAAAGTCCTCTCCAAACCCTAGCCATGACCTTCCAGAAGATAGGTGAAAAGATCCTTCAAAAAGTCCCAAAAAGTCCTTTAAATAGTGCTAAGTCACGGCAATCGGGCATCCACACGGCTGTGTGGAATTTCCACACGCCCGTGTGGATTCTCTGGAATCGGTTTTTTGGCACAGTAAATAGTAAACTGCTACAGTACTGCTGCAATACTCATGCATAAAATGCTCCTGATTTCATGTTCTTCATTGAGGCCGTTGAATTGGGCACACAATCAACGGTAGAAAATGTCGATTGCTTAATTTCTCCTCATTGGCGAAGTTCTCCAATGTCACAAGGGTTAGACTTTTATGAATGTGACTGCCTTTGTGCCTCTCCAATGGAGGTTGGCACACACCCACAAGTCTAGACTCATGCCTTGTACCTTGCTTAGTCCAAGAACTACTCAACAATGGCGAACATGACCTAACTTTGCTCTTCCTTCACTAAGTTTACTCCACAACCCTACAGTGCACAAAAGAACACAAATGCACAACAATTAATGATAAAATCTGCTAAAAGTAATGCTCAATGTAAGAAAGTAACACTTTGTATTACTTTAACACGAGCACTTATCAACAAGTTCTATAGGATTAGACTACACAAGATTGGGGAGAGTTGAGAGGGTTAGTCGAGAGATAGCAGAAAGTCCCCTTTCCTCTCTAATGTGATTTATCCTACCTCAATGAGTGAACTCCACTCGGGCTTAGTTGCATGAGCAACAGAGTGAAGGGTTGTAGTGAATCTTAGTGCCAGGGCCTAACTGAGTCTAGGGTTCTTTCACATGGACCAAAGGGTTAGAGCTATACTTAGGAACAGGGTTTATTACTTGGAATCCCTAGAACCCCAAGCAGTCCAACACAGTGTGAGGCGTCGAGAGCATCCGCTCCGCGGGGCATAGTGTAGAGGGCTAGTTACTGTTAACCTTAGGTTTTGGATGGTGTGTTTTAGGATGTCCACGACTCATTAAATATCCATTAGAAGGTATAATATTAGTCTTTGGTTCACTCACCCGCAAGTAATACCGCTCGCGTGAGAACGAGGGGGTCGTATTCCCAAGGGCCCGAGAATCTATTCTTACTTCCTTATCGCAATGCTGTCTAACCTAAGCAATCACTTGATATAAAGAACTACAAATAATCTACGGATGTAAAAAGCATGCAAATAGCGAATACAAATATGGAGGGAAATCAAAATGAGCGAATGGTCACGGATGAGGATTCCCTCGGGGGTTACTAAAGTGCTAAGGATGCCCTAACTAGCATGCACGTGGGTGGTTCGGACCGAGAAACCCTAAATTAGACCAACCCGATGGTCACGGTGTTTGGTCCCTAATCTGGTACGAGTATTGGAATATGGAATTGCTTCAGCACAAATCCTCCTACGATCACAATGGGTCTAGTGGATTTCTCAAGCTAGGGTTGAGACACAATCAAGGACAACCCTAACAATGGAGGGGTACAAATACCCGATGGTCACGGTGTATTCGTACATGTATTCCCTTCCAAGCTTGGTGAGCCTAGTACTAGGGTAATGGTCATGCAACCTAGTATTTTCTAGGAATTGATACATAGAGTTCTCATACATACCAAGGAATTCAAGAAACACCAAACATGGATCACAAACCAAAATAAATACAATTACTAAGTCAAGCATCCAAATAACACAAGTTCACCCCCAAGGTTCACATACATCCGGTGACCTTCGGGTTTAGTTAATCATCATCACAAAAGAAGCAAGAAAACACATGAAAACAACCAAATACATAATGAGAACACTCCCTCAAATGGTCAAGGCCAAATGACGCTTCCAAGGACGCCACCCAAGGAGTGGCTTCCTTCGTCGATCTTCCTCTCAAATGTAGATCAAAGGTGTGGACTCGTCGTGTCGTGCTCTCCCCGTTGTGCTCTCTTTAAGAATCTCCTCCAAAACCCGGCCTTAAACTCCCAAAGCAAGGTGATAAAGTCAAGCTCCAAAGAGACCTAGGTTCCCCCCTTCAATTTGATCCAAAAAACCTTTTAAAAACCCATTCCAGCGAGCTATGAGGCCTCTCATGCGGTCGGCATGCGGGGAGAGAAAAATTCCGAGAAATCCCGAAAATTACGTAAGTTGCTATAGTACTGCCTGCGGCCTGCACTGCGCCCGCATGGTTGCCCGCATGAACTTCTTGACCAAGCCATTCTTCAAGTCTTTGTGCTACAGTATTGCTATAGTACCCCCGGGCTCATAAACAATGTTTTCGATGCTGATTTCTTCTCCAATTCTGTCATCGAGCTCGCTAGGGCCTCATTGGTACCTGTAACATGAAAGAAACCAATTCAGACCAAAAACGGGCATCAACTCCTATAAAAATAAGCAATACATACGCCCGAATACGTATATTTAGGCGTTTATCAAACATCCCCACACCTAAGCATTTGCTTGTCCCAAAGCAAACACACATGAAGAACAGGGGCACGATGATAAACGACTAAAAATACAACCTCAAGCTCAATTGTAAAGTACTCCACTAGCACAAGTGGAAATAAATCTAGAAAGTGAGCTGCAATATGAGTAATGGTAGCCCTGTTTTATCCAAAGTGCTTCTGTGAGTGTGTGCTGGCTCCCAACCTTAACCTCCACACCCTGGATTACCCCAGGGGTCCATTCACCCCACATATGGTGATAGTGGCATTAGACAGTTAAAGACATCTTCAATACTTAGTTAAAAGTCTTTTGGGTTCCTAGGTAAAACTCTAGCTCTTAATGACTATGCAACAGTTTCCAAGGGAGGCAGTAGAGATACTTATTTCCTTTTTCATATATATACAAATTTTCTCTCTCTCTTTTTTTTTCTGAGTCCGACTAACGTAGACTGCACAAAAATCTTTCGGGCGGATGCACATGCTGGCTAGGCACATGAGCCACCCATTCTACTTGATTACAGTCCACATAGATGCATTCCTGCTGTACTAGCAGAGGAATACTGTCATAGACTCCACTTTTTTTTTCTTTTTTTTTTGTACAGACTGTATCTCAGGTCCCTTGGTGGCCTGCCACAATAGTACGCTTAAGGCTACAGAAAACAACGAAGGAACTCAAAAGCTCTTAAAAGAATATTGAAGAAAGAATTTAACAGTCTAATGCCAAAATCATCATAATGGGTTGGTTGGAGTGTATAAGGTGGAAGTAATCATGATAGAGCATGGAAAAGCACTGAAGATAAAACAGGGCATCATTCAAGCACAGTATAAAAATACAACTCACTTCTATCATTCTTTCAAGCTAGGAAGTGCTAAACACTAAAATCATAGCTATCATCGGTAATCATGCATGCAAAACAAGTAAAGTACACCATCCCCACACCTAAAGTTGTACATTGCCCTCAATGTACATAGATCAGTAGAGTAAGGTGCGAGACATGCCATAAAAATAAAGGGACGAGGTAAAGAAACTTCCCCAATTAGTCGATGAGATGAACTCTAAATGTGCATAAACCGGGGAAAGTTGTGAGGTGCAAGGGGTGTGAAGCTTCCACAATGATCAGTCCTGAAAGTAAAAAGAAAACATATTACACCCCAAGAAATAAATAGAGAGCGGGACAAGTAAGCACGAATCAAAAACGGGAAAGTACAATTTAGGAGGGTCGGGACCCTTGCTAACTGAAAAGTACAACAATACAAGCAAACAAGTCTAGAAATAAAAACAAATACAACAAGCAAGAAACTAAAAAGTGGTGCTGTGAGTCTAGAAATCTGGAGGGAGTGATGGTGCAAAGCACGTGGTGGTTGTGGAGGAGGTGCCAACAGATGATGATGAGCTGCGCAAATATGATAGGATCTCGGCCATGCTACTCTCTATGCGGCTCTGTGATGTCGCCAAGTCCCTCACTGATGTTGCCAACGCCTCCTGTGATATCCCAAGGGTCTGCAACTACTGACGGACCTCGATGCGGAACTCCGCGAACCTGGCCTCAAATGATGGTCGACTCCTGCTGGGTGCTGCGTCAGGTACAGGGGAAGACTCCAAATCAGAATCAGATCCTGGCTCAGAATCTTGAGAGGTGTCGGGGTCATGGGTGCTCCTGCCTCCCCTGCGCGGGAGGCGATAAGTGTCTCCGGACCTCTCAACTATCCCAATATAAAGCAGAGTCGACAGACCAAGCGGTGTGACGGAGCCCACAACACTCATGCCTCGTGTTAGATCAATCAATCCTAGGCCCCTGATAATGCGCGTAATGTATGGTCTGGCAAATATAGATCCAAGGCGAGTAGAAGTCCCCTGATGTGCAATAAGTCCGGTAAAAAGATGGCCCATGTGGATGGGGTACCGCTCAAGGATACTGTACATCATAAGCAAGTCGGTACGTGTACCTACCCCGGTAGAATTAGCGTGACCGTTCACACTTCTGGATAACAAAGCCTGAATGTATCTATGAACGGGGTCCGCCATCGTAGAATCCTTCTTCGATGATGTGCAAGCAATGGCTTTCCAAAAAGAATCATGGGAGACTGAGCCTGGGAAATCACGGGGCAAGCTTTTGAACTGGGGAGTTTGGGAGAACTCATATGTGTAAAGCCCAAGGTACAAACCCAGCTGGTCTTCAGTGATCCTGTATCTCAAAAAGTGTTTCCGAATCCCCTTATCTGAAAGAGGAGATCTCTTGTCTCAACCTCGCGGCCTTGCTTGGTGGGAAATACTGTGCCGAGAACTTCTCGACCATTTCCTTCCATGTGGTAATGGATCCGGGAGCCAAGGAGGTGAGCCATCGGTATGCTGCCCCCCTTAGACTAAATGGAAACAATCTTAGTCTAATAGCATCATCTGACACTGAATTGATCTTGAAAGTCGAGCAAATTTGAAGGAAGCGAGAAAGGTGGGCATGTAGGTCTTCATCAGCTAGCCCATCAAACTGAACTGAATTCTGTATCATTCTAATTGTGCTCGCCTTGATCTCGAAATTATTTTCCGGCACAGCAGGCGCTTGCACACTAAATTCATCACCAGTGAATTGTGGTCTTTCATAGTATGACAAAGTCTTCCTAGGTTCGGCCATGACTGAGGGTTCACTCGATTCCACTCTGACCTCTTGTTGCCTTGAACTCTCAGCTACTTCTTTCAATCTCTGGTGTAATGTCCTCTCAATTTTGTTGTCGAGCTCAACCAAATTAGCTTCACTCGCTCTTGTCATAAGATGGGTGCCTTGCAAACATTTGAGTTAAGAATTAGAAACGAAAGAGAAACAAGAAAATAAAATGCGAACAAAGAAATGATGGAGTAAATACAAGAATGGAAAAGCAAACAAAATAAAATGGTCATATCAACACGCTTTAAGTTTTCCGAATATTCCTCATGGGTCCACAGCAACGGCGCCAAAAACTTGATTCGCTCACCCGCAAGTGCACGGGGTCGCCAAGTAATACCCCTCGCGCGAGCACGAGGGGGTCGTATTCCCAAGGGCCCGAGAATCTATTCTTACTTCCTTATCGCAATGTTGTCTAACCTAAGCAATCACTTGATATAAAGAACAACAAATAATATATGGATGTAAAAAGCATGCAAATAGCGAATACAAATACGGAGGGAAATCAAGACGAGGGAATGGTCACGGATGAGGATTCCCTCGGGGGTTACTAAAGTGCTAAGGATGCCCTAACTAGCATGCACGTGGGTGGTTTGGACCGAGAAACCCTAAATTAGACCAACCCGTTGGTCACGGTGTTTGGTCCCTAATTCGGTACGAGTATTGGAATACGGAATTGCTTCCGCCCAAATCCTCCTACGATCGCAATGGGTCTAGTCAATTTCTCAAGCTAGGGTTGAGATACAATCAAGGACAACCCTAACAATTGGAGGGGTACAAATACCCGATGGTCACGGTGTATTCGTACATGTATTCCCTTCCAAGCTTGGTGAGCCTAATACTAGGGCAATGGTCATGCAACCTAGTATTTTCTAGGAATTGATACATAGAGTTCTCATACATACCAAGGCATTCAAGAAACACCAAACATGGATCACAAACCAAAATAAATACAATTACTAAGTCAAGCATCCAAATAACACAAGTTCACCCCCAAGGTTCACCTACATCAGGTGACCTTGGAGTTTAGTTACTCATGATCACAAAATAAGCAAGAAAACACATGAAAACAACCAAATACATATTGAGAACACTCCCTCAAAAGGTCAAGGCCGAATGACGCTTTCAAGGACGCCACCCAAGGAGTGGCTTCCTTCGTCGATCTTCCTCTCAAATGTAGATCAAAGGTGTGGACTCGTCATGTGATGTGTTCGCTCATCCGCAAGTGTACGGGGTCGCCAAGTAATACCCCTCACGCGAGCATGAGGGGGTCGTATTCCCAAGGGCCCGACAATCTATTCTTACTTCCTTATCACAATGTTGTCCAACCTAAGCAATTACTTGATAGAGAGAACTACAAATAATATACGGATTTAAAAAGCATGAAAATAGTAAATACAAATACGGAGGAAAATTAAGGCTAGGGAATGGTCACGGATGGGGGTATCCTCGAGGGCAACTAAAGTGCTAAAGATGCCCTAACTAGCATGCACGTGGGTGGTTTGGACCGAGAAACCCAAAATTAGACCAACCCAATAGTCACGGTGTTTGGTCCCTAATTTGGTACGAGTATTGGAATACGGAATTGCTTCCGCCCAAATCCTCCTACGATCGCAATGGGTCTAGTCGATTTCTCAAGCTAGGGTTGAGATACAATCAAGGACAACCCTAACAATTGGAGGGGTACAAATACCCGATGGTCACGGTGTATTCGTACATGTATTCCCTTCCAAGCTTGGTGAGCCTAATACTAGGGCAATGGTCATGCAACCTAGTATTTTCTAGGAATTGATACATAGAGTTCTCATACATACCAAGGCATTCAAGAAGCACCAAACAAGGATCACAAACCAAAACAAATGCATAAACTAGCTCAAGCATCCAAAATTACACAAGTACACCCCCAAGGTTCACCCACATCCGGTGACCTTGGGGTTTAGTTACTCATGGTCATAAAATAGGCAAGAAAATACATAAAAACAACTAAATACATCATAAGAACACTCCCTCAAAAGATCAAGGCCGAATGACACTTCCAAGGACGCCACCCAAGGGATGGCTTCCTTCGTCGATCTTCCTCTCAAATGCAAATCAAAGGCGTGGACTCATCGTGTTGTGCTCTCCCTGTCGTCCTATCCTCAAGAATCGCCTCCGAAACCCGCTCTCAAGCTCCCAAGGAAGGTGGTGAAGTGAAGCTCTCCCAAGACCTAGGTTCCTCCTTCAAAAATGCTCCAAAAAAACTTAAAAACCAATTCCAGCGAGCTATGCGGCCTCCCATGCGGCCCCGCATGCGGGGAGAGAAGATTTCCGAGAAATCCCGAAAATCGCGTAAGTTGCTACAGTGTCGCTACAGTATTTTCCTGTCCAGCAGCACTGCTACAGTACCGCATGCGGCCTCCACTTAGCCCACATGGTAGCCTGCATGAATCTCCTGACCAAGCCATTCTTCAAGTCTTCGTGCTACAGTGGTTGCTGCAGTACCCCCCCTGGGCTCAAAAACAGTGTTTTCGATGCCGATTTTTTTTTCAAATTCTGTCATCGAGCTCGCTGGGTTCTCATTGGTACCTGTAACACAAAAGAAACCAATTTAGACCAAAAACAGGCGTCAACTCATATAAAAATATGCAATACATACGCCCGAATACATAAAAAATATGTATATTTAGGCGTTTATCATCGTGTCATGCTCTCCCCGTCATCCTCTCCTTAAGAATCTCCTCCAAAACCCGGCCTCAAACTCCCAAAGCAAGGTGATGAAGTCAAGCTCCAAAGAGACCTAGGTTCCCCCTTTCAATTTGATCCAAAAAACCTTTTAAATACCCATTCCAGCGAGCTATGCGGCCTCTCATGCGGTCGGCATCCGGGGAGAGAAAAATTTCGAGAAATAGCGAAAATCGCGTAAGTTGCTACAGTGGCCACTATAGTAAAACTGCTACAGTGCTGCATGCGGCCTCCACTGCGCACGCATGGTTGCCCGCATGAACTTCCTAACCAAGCCATTCTTCAAGTCTTCGTGCTACAGTATTGCTACAGTACCCCCCGGGCTCAGAAACAGTGTTTTCGATGCTGATTTCTTCTCCAATTCTGTCATCGAGCTCGCTGGGGCCTCATTGGTACCTGTAACACGAAAGAAACCAATTCAGACCAAAAACGGGTGCCAACTCATATCAAAATACGCAATACATATGCCCGAGTACGTATAAAATACGTATATTTAGGCGTTTATCAGTCTTGCACTTGAAACATTAGTCCTAGGGTGAGCACTTTCAGGTTACCCCATCTTTACATTGATTGTTCTCTTCTACCCTTTTGCTTGCACTTTTCTCTCTCTTTTCACTTTTATTTCTTTTATTTCACACATATTGCTTTCATTCACTACCATTGTTTTCACATTACCTAAGTAGTAACTTTTTTTTGTCTCTTAACAACTATTCCCTATGGATTCGACTACCCATTCACTGGAATATATTATTATTTCAATGACCCATGCACTTGCGAAGCACTCTCACAAGGGGTTTGTCACCCACCTACGATCGCAATGAGCTCCGTTAAATCTCTAATAGGAGTAAACCAACTATTCTTCTGCTTAAACCAAGCAATGAAGGGCTACCAACACCTGATCTCTCTGTGTGTCGGCACAAGAATCCCCTTTCAATCTCTCTTAGATTTAGTACACATGAGTAGGTCACATCTACATGCACAACTCATAAAAGAATTACGGATTTCTCCACAATTGTAATTCTAGACATGAAAGCATGAAAGATTGAATCTCAAACAACCATCAAATTAAATGATGAATCAGCATCCAAAGTTCTTTCATAAGATAAACCCTAGGGCTCATCCAAATCCAAACACAACAATAAGTTAATCTCTCATGATAAGGGACACTTATACAACATACAAGGTAGACAAAAACATAAAATAAATAATGAAAACCCCCTCTAGGTCGTGATCCCCTTGAATGGATGAAGCTTCACATGTTTGTCGATCATGGCTTAGAACTTCACTCCTTCTCTTTCTCCTTTGCTCCTCTCTCTCTTGGTGATGATGTGTGCTTGTTTCCCACATACATCATCGCCAGAAGATGGCCAGAAGGCCTCCAGGAAGTCCGGTGGCGGCGGCCCAAAAGGCCAAGAAGAAGTCCCCCCTTTTGCCCTAAAAAAAGCTTTTATAATGCCCAAATCGATGTATACTGGGAAAATACCGGGTCAATACCGGGGTGAATACCAAGCAGTATTGAGGCCGTATAACTTGAGCAACCTTTCTGTCCCGAAAATTCTCCTGGTGCTATAGTGGTTTCTACTTTAAAATTGCTACAATACTCCAGTTACAATGAATATGCTACAGTACTGCAGCTACAATAAATGCGCTAAAGTGCTATGACCTAGTTTTCTTCTCTTTTCTACCCTAATTGTATTCTCATGTTCTCCGTGGCTTCTCCATGCCCTACAAAGCAAATAATACTCGATTAAGCATCAAACGGACATCAATTCTTTTGCAAAATACATTCTAAGCGTATAAAATATGTATAATTGAATATATACATTTAGACACTTATCAAATATCCCCACACCTAAGCATTTGTTTGTCCCTAACAAGGAGAAAGATAAGTAGTTAAATGTACTATCTCCAGCTCAAATAAATACAAAAATCTAAAAGCAGTGGACAATGATAAATAGATGTTGAGTTACAATTAATAGGTATAACAAAAAGATCCTGTCACACCTCTTATGTGTCTGTGCCATGTGTGTGAATCTTTTATCTCATTTGCCCTGATATATTCTAGCCTAATGACTCCAATCAGTACAGCTCTAGATACTAATCACTCCACAAACAAAGGATACTGGGCCTTACAATGCTAAGTGCTACCTCAATGAACAAATAAGATCCTTCTAACTCTTGAATTTGAAACTAAATCCCATTTCTTTTTTAAAACATTGAGTAGGTAGTGAAAAGATCACTAGGGTTTTTATTTATGCATATACACATATTTATTTATTTATATTTTCTTTTTTAGTCTGACTAACGTAGACTGCACAAAAATCTTTCGAGAGGGTGCACATGCTGGTTAGGCACAAGAGTTACCCAACTACTCGATTACAGCCTACATAGACTCATTTTTATTTTATTTTTATTTTTTTTATCATCACCCTAGATCATGTCTTATGACTGCTCTACATGCCACAATATTAGGACTAGCTCAACTAGACTTAGAAGTTCTTAAGAGGTCATTGAAGGATAGAACTTAGTATGCTAAGGTCAAGTACTAAAAGTTGTGTGTTATGCATACAAGAGAGTTAGAGTAGTCATGTTGGCTATTCCCAGGGCATCAATAAAAAATTCAGTGCACATGACAATATTAGAGGTGAAATAGGATTCAATAGAGCATAATAAGTGTGTAATTCACATCAATTGGTAGTCTATGCTTGAAGAATATCACAAGAATGAATAAAGCCATCATTGATAACACTAGCATGTAAAAATGGCCCTAATACATGTAATACATTCATCCCCACACCTAGTGTTGTACATTGCCCTCAATATACACTAATCATGAATAACATGACAATATATGCAATAATAACAGTAGAGGAGGATGAAAACAAACTTCCTTGTTTCATCTTGTGCACGTGGCGAGGAATGATCCGAACATCCTATATGGCGGGCGAGCAAGACATGTCGTGTCCAGCTTCCACCAAATGGAAGGAGGGCTGACCAAGCTCACTTAATGCCCTACAAGGCATAAAGGGGACATCATCATTCCACAAAAAATTACAAAGAAGAGATGGGAATTAATCATGTAAGAACTAAAACAAAACACAAAAGAACACAAGAACTAGAAAATAAAGTCTAAAATAACAAAACAAAGTGTCCATGCTAGTCCTTATCGTTGGAATTGCTTTTGTCGAAAATGTGGTCTTCCGTGTATTATAAACATATCTTCATGGTCGCTCGTCGATTTCTTCATCCTCCACATTCCTAAAAATCATGAAAAACCTAATCAAGCCTAGAGAAATCCAAGACAATCCAAAATGTGGTGTAAAAGATGGAGAAAAATTGGTTAAAATGGTGTAAAGTGACCATACAGCCATATGGGGGGATGTATGGGTATTGTTCACTTCGAAAGAACCTCCCCATAAACATGAAAAGTCAAACATTTGTATATAAAATCAATGGGAACCTTAACCACAACATCCACAACACCAAAGTCAAGTAAAATTCTTGAAAGCATTCACACAAAAGCTCCAAGAATGCAAGGAAAATGAAAAAGATAAAACTAGGGCATCAAAGAGCTTACCGACAAAACCTTGAGAAAACTAGAGTAAAGCTCGAGGAAAATCACTATATCGACTTCTCAAAGAGGTTAGGAGGTGATCTAGTAAAATAAATGAGAAGATTTGGCCAAGGTTTAGTGGAGAATGAAGAAAGAAAATCGTGTGAGAAGAAGGAGAAATGAAGAGAGAGAAAAGGTGGCAAGCACTTAAGGGCTACCTGATCCATAGCACCTGGAAATTCTTCTTGGTCCAAAAAATGCTTCTCCAAGTGAATAGGAAAGGTTTTAAAGTGATTTAGAACACCTCCAACTTGAAAGAAATGCTTAAAAACTCGATCTAATGCATGAAATACACCAAAAACATGTGTTTCTCAAGATGGTTATCGATTAAAACATAAGAAAGACGACGAGAAAAATGCACAAGGCATACAAGCATGGACTTATTCAAACAAACAAAGATATGAAAGAAATACAAACAGACACAACAAATACACAAACCACACTCAACTAAAAACACACAAAGAAGAAAATGAAGAAATTAAAGCTTGGGTTGCCTCCCAAGAAGCGCTTGTTTAACGTCACGAGCTTGACGTACCTCTTTCTTACCTAAAAGAGGCTTGAAGAGGGTGTGTTCATCCCAGCTACATGTAGCATAGCTACTTCCATGAAAGAAAAGAATTACCTTCCGGGATGATGAGCTTGTAGAAACCTTGAACATGGTACCTTTAGGCCTCCATGGGAAAAGCATGGGCCGGGCATTATGCAGTCGTGGTTTGGGCGGATCATTTGATGGCATAAGTATCCTCTCCGCTTCCATTCTATTCCCGGCTAAATTTTCATGGAGCACTCTAGAAAATTGTTTAAGTCTCCAAGGGAATAGTTTTGGTTGAGAGTTGTTTAAGTAAGGCATGGATGGGTTCTTGCATGGTGTAAACATTCTACCCAGATTTTCTTCCTCAACTAATGTTTGATGCTAAAGAATTTCCCATAGGCATTGTTTGGGTTTCCATGGAAAAATTTTCAGTTGGGAATTATCCAACCCCGGCATATGTGGGGTTTTAGTTGGCTTTGATGTCCTGCCCACAACTTAAACTATCCCTGATATTTCTCTCTTGTGCTTGGTGTGTTCATTCACTTCTATGCCAAGGGCTTGCTTAAGTGATATTGATGCCACCTTTTCTACCCTTTCAACCTCCAATACACCAAAGTTTTCTTCCATTTTATCTTCATCTTTTGTCACTTCATTTTCATTGTTGTTTGTAGTTGGAAATTCTATGGTTGTCTCATGAATTGGGTGTTTCTTGGTCAATACTTCAACAAGTTCATCAACCCGTCTCTCTATCTTGTGAAAAGATTCTTGGACTTCTCTTAAGATAGTGCACAATTCATTAAATTGTCCTTCGGGCTGGGGGTTTATGTTAACCAAGCAAGTGTTTGTAATCTTGGGATGAGTTATAGACTTGATGTCCTTAATTGAAAACTGAGCCTCAAGGCTTCACCAAAATGCGGCAAAAACATCCTTGGTACTAAATTTCTTTCCTTGTAGTTGCTCATACCAAGAATGTGACCGATTGTAAGCCCCTTGCATTTGCTAGGAAAATTGTACCTCGCACAAAAGAGAATACAAACAACAAAGTCAAATAAAACAAAAAAAATATGTACAAAGAGTTATATGTGCAATGAAAAGAAAAATGGCTAGAGCAATAGATTACAAGCTTTCGTAATATTGCTTGAATATACCTAGCAACGGCATTAAAAACTTGATGTGCTCCCCCGCAAGTGTAAGGGATCTCCGAGTAATACTCTGTGTCTGACATAGTGGTCGTATTCCACGGGGCCAAGAAAATACTATTACTCACTCTTCATCTATTATCTAGCCTACGATTCAATATAAGTGGAGAAGAAACAAAACAAACTAACTAACCTAAGCTAATACTATGGTCTGGTAACTAGCACATAGATGTAAACAAACAAGGGAGTATCAAGTATGAGAAGGGTGTGTTTGGACAAGGAATCCACCTATGGTTGTCATGAAGGCCCAGACTAGGATGGTTTATAGATACATTGACGATAGTTCAGACCTAGAGATCTAGTGAGTAGATTAGCCCTGATATCTCGACGACTAACCCCTAATCCCATACAAGTGTTAATCGGAATCTCTTCTGGATTAACCCACCTACGATTGCAATGAGCTCCATGAAATCTATAATAGGAGTAAACCTACTATTCTTTGGCTTAAACCTAGCAATGGAGGGCTACCAACACCCGATCTCTCAGCATGTCAGCACAAGAATCCCTTTTCAATCTCTCCTAGATCTAGTATACGTGAGTAGGTCATATCTACATGCACAACTCATAAAAGAATTACGTATTTCTCCACAATTTTAATTCTAAACATGAAAGCATGAAAGATTGAATCTCAACAACCATCAAATTAAATGATAAATCAACATCCAAAGTTCTTACACAAGATAAACCCTACAGTTCATCCAAATCCAAACACAATAATAAGTTAATCCCTCATGATAAGGGACACTTATACAACATACAAGGTAGACAAAAACATAAAAGAAGTAATGAAATTGCTACATTTCTCCAGCTACAGTACTGTGCCCTAATTTTATTCTCTTTTCTACCCTAATTGTATCCTCATGTTCTCCGTGGCTTCTCCATGCTGTACAAAGTAAATAATACTCTATTAAGCATGAAACAAGCATCAATTCTTAGCAAAATACATGCTAAACATATAAAATATGTATAATAGAATATATACATTTATACACTTATCACAAAGCTTCATCTCTCTACAAAAACTCTCCCAATCTCATTCTAACTCAATCAAAAGCATGTACTACAGATAAACAAGGAATAATCATGCTAGAAATTCAATTCAACCTACAAAAATCAAAAGAACATATGAATGGCAAAGTAAAAGCAAAAGAAGGGCTTACCAAAGAAGACGAAGTGAATAAAAATGAATGGCAAAGTAAAAGCAAAAGAAGGGCTTACCGAAGAAGACGAAGTGAATAAACATGAATGGCAACCCGGGATGAGCTCTAATCCTTATTTATAAAGAGGAAATGACTGGGGTAGGTGAAGAGATGTGACCCTTGGGGTTAGAGACATTTGAAGATGAAAAGGCGTGTATTGAAAAATAAGAAGAAACACACAATTTTAAACTTAACACATCCACACGGCCATGTGACTTTGCAGGGGAGGTTACAGGGACTCTCACATGCCCCTGTGAACTCTCAGGATCACACTCTGGCTCTGAAAACACAACCACATGGCCATGTGGATATTCCACACGGCTGTGTGCCCAACCAGTGAAGAATATGGGAGGTCACAAGGATAGCCATACGCCCCTGTGTCTTCTCTGGATTCTCCAAATTAACTCTAAAACCTCCCACACGGCCATGTGTCTTCTCTGGATGCTTCTCAGAACTCTCTGAAGTAGTTCACATGATCGTGTGAAATTTCCATAAGGCCTTGTATAGTCTCTAGATGTTGAGAACATTACTGAAAAGACAATCACACGGCCATATGGAATTTCCACATGACCGTGTGATTTTCTGCAGAGAGCACACATTGCAATGCACACTTAACTAATGACTCGTGCAATATACCTCCAATAACCTAATATTTCTCCATACACATTAAACATCTATGAAACACCAAAGATCCACTTAGAAAAAAACCGCAACAATAGCAACAAATACGACAACACTTACCTCTAAGCAATTATTACTAAGAAACTAATCTACTAACTAGAAAAGCAATAAACACTTGGGTTGCCTCCCAAGAAGCACTTATTTAACGTCACTAAGCTTAATGTGCCAGGTGTTTACCACATTGGGGCTCATGAAGAAAGAAAGCCTTCCTATTGTCATTACTCACCTTGCCACCAAAGTACAGTTTGAGTCAATGCCCATTAACTTTAAAGGTACCTCTCTCTAGACAGGTAATCTTTACAGCCCCATGTGGTGAAACTTGTGTCATGGTATATGGCCCAGACCATCTAGATTTGAGTTTTCCAGGGAATAACCATAGGTGAGAATTGAACAATAGAACTTGATCACCCACTTTGAAATCCTTTAGCATCTTGATATGCTAGTTGTGCCACTTCCGAATCCTTTTTTTATAAATCCTTACATTTTCATATGCTTTCAATCTCCACTCATCCACCTCATTCAGATGGAGTACCCTCTACTCCCCAGTGCCAAGATCAAAGTTCATTGCTTTAATTGTCCAGTATGCCTTGTGTTCAAGTTCTACGGACAAGTGACAAGATTTCCTGTAGACTAAGTTATATGGTGTAGTCCCTATGGGTGTTTTGTATTTTGTATGTTGTTGGATAAGCCCACAGGGTGTCATCTAAATACTTTGACAAATTTTTTTCTTCCTTGTTCAACAGATTTTGTCAAGATCCTCTTCAGCTGAGAGTTTCAAGTTGAGAGTTTCAAAAATGGGTTCCTTTATCACTGATGATGATTCAGGTGCTCCAAATCGAGAAAACAGACTCTTCAAGAATTTCACCACAGTTCTAGCGTCATTAGTAGGCAAAGCTTGGACCTTGACCCACTTAGGGACATAGTCTACAATGACCATAATGTATCGATTACCATTAGAGCTCGGGAATGACCCCATGAAATCAATGGCCCACACATCAAAGACCTCACAGAATTGCATCAGGTTTTGGGGCATCAGGATTCTTGCTCTCTAACAAGTATCACAATGGAGAACAAACTAATGTGCATCCAGAAATAGTGTTGGCCAATAAAACCCAGTAGCCAACACCTTTTCAGTTATTCTACTTGAAGCATAATGACGTCCAATGGGTCTTGAATGGCAGTGTGCAAGAATACTCCAGCCTTCCTCAAGTGAAACACACCTCCGAACCACGTGATCGGCATAAATTCGAAAAAGAAAAGGATTCTCCCAAAAATAATTCTTTAGATCACTGAAGAATTTCTTCTTTTACTAGAATGTAAGCCCATGCTTAAGAACTTGCCCAAACAAGTATTTTGCAAAGCCAACGAACCATGGAATCTCACTTGATGTCACCTCTTGAATTTTATACAAATGCTTCTCAAGGAAAAAAATCATTAATTTCCTGATTTGATGGCTCTTGTCCTTCAAAACCCTCCAATCGAGACAAATGGTCTGCAGCCACATTTTTGACACCTCTCTTGTCTTTGGTTTCTATATCAAACTCTTATAAAAGTAACACCCATCGAATCAACCTTGGTTTAGCATCAGTTTTATACTTGAGATAGCGTAGTATAGAATGATCAGTAAACATAGTGACCCTAGACAAGATAAGGTGCGGCCTAAATTTATTCAAGGTAAACACCACTGTAGTAGCTCTTTTTTTGTGGTAGTGTAATTCTCTTGAGCACTCGTGAGTGTTTTGCTAGCATAATATATACGTCGGAAATGCTTGTCTTTTCGTTGACCCAAGACTGCTCTAATTGCATAGTCATTAGCATCACACATAAGCTTGAAAGATGCGCTCCAATCTGGAGTGATCAAAATTGGTACTTGAATCAATCATTCTTTTAGCACCTTAAACGCTTCCAGGCACTCTTTCCCAAAATCAAAGGGGGCATCCTTTTCAAGAAGTTTTGTCAACAGTGGAGCGATCTTTGAAAAATCCTTAATGAACCGTTGGTAGAATCCAGCATGGCCTAAAAAACTACATATCCCCTTCACATTTTTTGGTGAAGGAAGCTTCTCTATTACTTCAATCTTTACCTTGTCTACTTCCAACTTTTTCTGAGAAATTTTATGCCCAAGAACAATGCCTTCTTGAACCATGAAATAACATTTCTCCCAGTTGAAAATCATATTTGTCTCCTTACATCTCATGAGCACTTTCTCCTAGTTTCTCAAACAAGTGTCAAAGGAATCACCAAATATTGAGAAATCATCCACGAACACCTCTACTATATCCTCCAGAAGATCATCAAAGATAGTCGTCATGCACCTCTTGAATGTAGCTGGTGCATTGCATAAACCGAAAGGCATTCTTTTGTACGCAAAAGTCCCATAGGGACATGTGAAAGTTGTCTTCTCTTGATCCCCCAGGTCGATAGGAATTTGGAAGTATCCTGACATGCCATCAAGGAAACAATAAAATTCATGGCCTGCCAATCATTCCAACATTTGATCAATGAATGATAAAGGAAAATGATCCTTTCGAATTGCAACAATCAACCTTCTGTAATCGATGCACACACACCAACCTGTAACTGTTCTAGTCAGAATTAATTCATCCTTCTCACTCCTCACCACTGTTATTCCTCTCTTTTTAGGAACGACTTGAGTCGGGCTTACCCACGCACTATCAGAAATTGGGTAAATGATCCCTACATCCAACATCTTTACAACCTATTCCATAACCACCTCCTTCATATTTGGGTTCAGTCTCTATTGAGGTTGAATCACTGACTTGTAATTATCGTCCATAAGGATTTTATGAGTGCAGAATGAGGGGTTGATTTATCTCTCTTTAACATATTCACAAGCCTTCCCTTCTGAGATGTGGAGAGATTAGACACTATAATCACAGGAAGTTTTGAATCTTCAACCAAAAAGGCATATTTTGAATGCTCAGGCAAGGCTTTGAGCTTCAACTCAGGTGGATCTTCGACGGATGGCCGCAGCCTGGTTTTCTCAGTCTGTTAGTTTCTTCAAATTGTTCTGATTCCTATTCAAGGGTTTCCCCCAAAATTTGTTCTTGCACTTGTGAGGAAAAATGTACTTCGACAATTTCTAAACTTTTTGTCTCACAAGCTTCACAGACTACATTCGCGATCCCTGATAAACGTCTAAATGTAGGTATTCTATACATATGTATGCCCATAGTTCTCGTATTTTATTGATGAATCGATACCCTATTCAGTCTGAATTGGTTTATTTTGTATTTCAGGTACAAAAGAAGCTCAGGTCAGCTTAACAATGTAATTTAAGAAGAAATTTACGCTGAAAATGTCGTTTTAGGGCCCCAGGCACTGTAGCATCCCGAAACGTGAAGAGTTCAGAGAAATTAAGAGAGCAACCTCATGGCCTTGAAGTCATCCATAAGCAATTCAGAGAGCAACTTAATGGTTTTTTCGGCCCGTTTTCAAGGCAACCTCACGGCCCGTATATTGACCGTGAAGCCACTCGTGAGCCATCCCGAGACCACCCTTTTTAGGGTTTCTAGAGCATTCTTTTATGTATCTTTGGCTTTTCTTCTTGGAGCTCATCACCACCATTGATGATCTGAGGTAAAAGGAAGGTCTTGAGGGCATTTCCAAGGCGTATTTGGCAAGGAAAGCGTGATTTGGAGCAATATCTACTCCTAGAGCTTGTTGGAGAAGGTTGAAAACGACGGGAAGCCACCCCTTGTAGTGGGGTTCTTGGAAGTTTTTCCGGCCTTCATCTTTGAGGGAGTCTTTCTTATGGTTTCTTTGGTTGTTTTCATGATTTCTTTGACGTATTTGTTGACCATGAACAACTAAGCCCCAAGGTCACTGGATGTAGGTGAACCTTGGGGGTGAACTTGTGATGTTTTGATGTTTTGTTCTAAGTAATGCATGTTGTCTTGTTTGTGATCCATGTTTAGTGTATATGAATGCTTTGGTATGTATGAGAACTCTATGTATCAATTCTTAGGAAATACTAGGTTGCATGACCATTGCCCTAGTGTTAGACTCACCACACTGGGAAGGAAGATACATATAAATACGCCGTGATCATTAGGTATTTGTACCCCTCCAATTCTAGGATGAAGCACTAGGTTGTGTTTCAACCCTAGCTTGAGAAAACCACTTCTCACATTCAATTCTAGAAGGAATTGGGTGGAAGAGATTATGTGTCCAATACTTGTACCGGATTAAGGGCCAATTGCTGTGACCATCGGGTTGGCCTAATCTAGGATTTTCTCTGTCCAACTTGCCACTTGCATGTTAGTTCAAACATCCTTCACACCTTTGTAACCCTTGAGGGGATCCTCATCCATGACCACTCTTTAGCCCGGATTTTTCCCCATATTTTTCTCCGTATTTAATTTCCTTGCATTCTCTCAATCATTCGAATTTGTAGGTTAAACAACATTGTAATAAGGAAGTAAGGGTAGATCCTCGGGCCCTTAGGAATACGACCCCCTTGTGCTCATACGAGGGGTATTACTTGATGACCCGTATACTTGCGGGAATGCACAAACGTCATCAATCCCCAACAAGAAAACTACATATCACTGTTCTTCACAAAATCAGTTAAACTGAGCAAGGGTCCTCCCCAAATCATTTTCTGAATGGTAACTCATGGATACTAATGGTGATTCTGCAAATTGATTTAGCATATTGACTAACTCACAATTCTGAACCTGAGCACAATTAGAACACCCAATGGATGACCATTCTGTAGAGTAACTTAGCATAGCTCGCTCTTGTAAAAAATAACATAACGTGGCTTATGTAGTGATAAGTGCTCGTGTTATAGTAATGCGAAGTGTTATTATCTTGCAATGAGCATTAATTTAATCAGATTTTATCACTAAAAAGTGTGCAATTGTTTACTTTTGTGCATTGTAGGGTTGTGAAGATAAAATGAATGAAAGGAACGAAGTTAGGTCGTGTTTGGCATTATTGGGAAGATTTTCGGACCAAGCAAGGAGCAAGGCGTGAGCATAGACTTGTGAGTGTGTGCCAACCTCCTTTGGAGGGGCACAAAGGCAGTCACATTCACAATAAGTCTAACTCATGCCAACAATGAGAACTTCACCAATTAGGCGATTCGAAGCAATCGGCACGATCTACCGTTGATTGTGTGCCCAATTCAACGGCCTTGATGAAGAATGACGAATCCGGGAGCGTTTCGGCACAATTACTGTAGCAGTAATGCAGCAAAAATACTGTAGCAAGTTACTGTTCACAGTCGGCCGAAAATCAGAATTCCAGAAACTTCACACGGGCGTGTGGAAATTTTACACGGCCGTGTGAAATCCCGTTTTCAGCAAATTTAAAGCCGCGACTCCACATTATAAAAGCCCGATTTGGAGACTTTTTGAGAGATCTTTTGACCTATTCTTCTCCCCAACTTCTGGGAGTGCGTCTAGGGTTTTGGAGAGGACTTCGTGGAGGTTTAAAGCGCGCCATCGGCATCGTCACCGACGTCCGGCGGCCGCACAAGACCACGGCCACACCATACGCAAGGGGGTTTTCATCTATGTCTTTACTTTGTGTTTTATTTCATACATTGATGAACATGTATAGCTCCATGAAGAGCTAAACCCCTTGTGGGTATTCGGACTTGTAAATTCTAGGGTTATCATGTTTCTTTGACATTGTTATTATGCTTTTCCATTATTGATGAACAAGAATTGAGTTTCAATCTTGATTTTATTTTGCTATTGTTTTCCCTTAGATGTGACACTAGGGTTGAGAGCAATCTAGATTTTCCTTTGGAGGTGTGACAACTCCTATAGGATTAGACTATTCAAGATTGAAGAGGGTTGAGAGGGAGAGTTGTGAGGTAGCGATGTACCCCTTTCCCTTCCGGTGTGATTTCTCCCTACCTCTGTTTCCATGATTTATTAGCGGTCAAGATAGAGTGAAGTGCTAGGTAGATAAACTCCCCTGGGGCTTAGTTATGCGAGTAACAGAGTGAAGGGTTGAAGTGAATCCTATGCACTGGGGCTTAATCTAGACTAGGGTTCTTCCTCCTGGACCAAAGGGTTAGAACTATACATAGGAACAGGTTTAATCACTAGGAATCCCTAGAACTTAATGCAATCCCACGTAGTGTGAGGTTTAGGTAGATGTACTCCCCTGGGACTTAATCGTGCGAGCGATAGAGTGAAGGGTTGTTGTGAATCCTAATACCGGGGCATAATGTTGGGGTTAGTCACGGTTGACCTTAGGTTTGGGACCGTGAGTCTAAGGATTTCCTCGACTCAATTAGCATCAATAGGAAGGTATAACAGCATAGTCTTGCACTAGAAGCATAGATCCTAGAGGTAACTTGTCCGGATACCCACTTCATTCATTGTTAAATCCTCCTTAATCTCTTTTTCTTGCACTCTCTAATCTTTCACCTCTCTCTATTTAATTTCCTGTCTTTTAGTATAGTTGTTCTCACAATTCACACACAAATTGATTATTACTTTTCCGTACTTCGCATAGTTTTAATAGTGAAATCTCATACTTTAACTCCCTATTCCCTGTGGATTCGACTACCCTCTCACCGGGGTAACTTTTATTACTTTGACAAACCCGTGCACTTTCGGGGAGCCTGTCATGTAGCAAACAAACACATCTTATGCTCAATATCCTTCATCATTCCCTCTATCATTTCAAATAACTCCATTCTGTTGATCATTTTTTTTTGCAAAAGTTAACAAAAAGAAACAAATTAGAATGGTGAAAGAATAAGATAGTGTGGAATAGACTACGTAACGAATAGCAAAGTATAAATGTTCTAAGAACACCTTTTCCACGGCAACGGTACCAAAAACTTGACACATCCCTTCTGTGTGTGTACCACAAGTACACGGGTTGTCGAAGTAATAAAGTACCCAAACAGGTAGGTAGTCGAATCCAAAGGGAATAGACTCAAAGAACAAGAAATATTGCAAATTAAGCTAGATGCCAAACTATTGGTGTAATGTGATCAGAATGCTAACAATTAAAAGATGCAAGTGAGTAAGGCAAATGCAAATAGAAGGAAGATCAATGAATGAAAGAGTAGGATAACCGGACAATGCTCCCCCTAGGTTGTTCTTGTTTCAAGTGCAAGACTAAAACTAACTTTCTTTAACTAAGCTTTAATGAGTTGTGGAAATCGAAAAGAACATGGTCCCTCACCTAAGGTCAATCATGACTAGAAATAAAAACGCGTTCCGGTGAAAAGGAATACTCTCAACACCTCACATCGCATAAGACTGCCTGGTGTTCTGAGGACTCCAAGGGACAAACCCTATTCCCTAACCTAGATCCAACCCTTTGGTTTAGATGTAAGATCCCTAATCACAACTAAGCTTCAGTGGAAGGGACTACTCGACACTTCACTCTGTTGCGCCTGCACAACTAAACCTAGCGGAGAAAGTCTATCAACACTTAACTGTATTAAGATTGCAAAAAAACTCTTGAAATGTGGAAGTAGGATAAATCACGTCAGAAGGGAAAGGGGACATTTTGTTACTTTTTAACTCATCCTCTCGACCTTCTTCAACCTTGTCAAATCTAATCCTAATGAAGTGTCACTCATTCAAAAGGATGATTAAATAGATTCTTAACCCTAGTATTACTCTAAGGGAAAATCAGGTAATAAGCAAACAAGATTGAAACTCTATTAAAAGCTCAATTAAAGAAGCAAAGTAATAGTTAATGAAACAAGAAACAAAACCTAGAGTTTACATGTCCAAGTACCCAAAAGAGTTTATCCCTCCATGGAGAAATACATCTTCAAGAATGAAATTGAATAACAATACAAATATTCTATAAAGAAAACCATCTCTATTCATATGATGATGATCTTCATTGCCCGCCCTTCCTTCTCCAAGGATTTCTCCGTCAAGCTTAAGGCACACTTCAGTAAAGCAAGGCCGTCGGTAGCTCCCCAATAGCTCTCTTTCGAAAGTAGTTGATGTTGATGGCCGGATTGTCCTCCCAAAACCTTGCAAAAACCTTCTCTCAAACCTTGCCACATCCTCCTCCAAAAGTAGAAAAGAAGGCCCCTAAAAACCCTTCAACTCATGTATTTAAAGTCTGAAATCAGGCATCCACATAGGTGCTCACAAGGCCACATGGCCATGTGGAATTTCCATAACAGGACTAATTGCTTCCCCGTAAGTATATGGGATCGCCAAGTAATACCCTGTGTGTGACACAGGGGTCGTATTCCATGGGGCCAAGGAAGTATTATTACTCACTCTTCATTTATTTTCTAGCCTACAACTCAATATAACTTGAGAGGAAATAAAACAAACAAACTAACCTAAGCTAATCCTATGGCCTGGTAACTAGCACACAGATGTAAACAAACAAGGGAGTATCAAGCATAAGAAGGGAGTGTTTGGATAAGGTATCCACCGAGGGTTGTCATTAAGGCCCAAACTAGGATGGTTTAAAGATTCATTGACGATAGTTGAGACCTAGAGACCTTCTGAGTAGATTAGCCCCGATCTCTTGGCGACTAACCCCTAATCCCATATGAGTATTAATCGGAATCTCTTCCAGATCAACCTACCTATGATCGCAATGAGCTCCATGAAATCTCTAATAGCAGTAAACCAATTATCCTTCGGCTTAAAACTAATGATGGAGGACTACCGGCACTCGATCTCTCAGGATGTCGGCACAAGAATCCTCTTTCAATCTCTCCTAAATCTATTACATGTGAGTAGGTCACATCTACATGAACAACTCATAAAACAATTATGGATTTCTCCACAATTGTAATTCTAGACATGAAAGCATGAAAGATTGAATCTTAAACAACTATCAAACTAATTTAATAACAACATCCAAAGTTCTTACATAAGATGAACCCTAGGGTTCATCCAAATCCAAACACAACAATAAGGTAATCCATCATAATAAGCGATACTTATACATCATACAAGGAAGACAAAAAACATAAAAGAAGTAATGAAAACTCCCTCTAGGTCGTAATCCCCTTGAATGGGTGAAGCTTCACAAGTTTGCCAATGATGGCTTAGATCTTCACTCCAACTCCTTCTCATTTGCTCCTTTCTCTCATGGTGATGATGTGTGCTTGTTTCACACAAAGATCGCCATCGAAAGGTGGCCGGAAAGCCTCAAGAAGGTGTGGTGGCGGCGACCAAAAAGGCTAAGAGAAAGTCCTCCTAAAACAAGCCCTAGAGATGTGTTTTTATATCCTCCCAGGCATACGCACCGTATAAGAGTCGTATAGAAGTGAAATGGGGCTTAAAACCCCCAAAGCCCGAGGCATACCAGGGTCTAAACGGGGTCAATGATGGGGTCCATATTGGGTGCCATTAGGGTGGTATGAAGTAGGCCAAATTCTCTGGATAGGGTAGACGGGCTCCCATACGGCCTCCTTGAGGACGTATGACTCGAGCTAACTTTTTGCCCCGAAAATTCCCCAAGCACTATAGTAGCTGCTACAATAAATCTGCTACAATACCTCTACTATAGTAAATTCCCCGAAAATTCACTTCTCTGTTTATTGAGGCCACTCGGGCTGGCACACGCCATTGTGATAGACTGTGTGATCTTTTTAACATACAAAATCATTGGAGAAGCTCTCAAAACTCTTGCACAAGCGTGTTTATGAATGTGTGACTGTCCTAGGTGCCATTCCAACTCTCGTTTGTCTAAAAAATCATTGGAAGTCAGCACACACCTCCATGAATGTCATATGCATTGTACCTTGTTCAATCTATCCTCGCAAGAGAACTCCAAATAGATGCTTCACAGTCTATTTTTGCTTCTTTCTTCGTTAAGACACTCTCATAATTCTGTGAACATAAAAGAACATGAGTTCACAACAATGAGCCATAAAATCTGATAAAAGTAATGCTCGTTGTAAGTAAATCATTGTCAATAATATGCCTATACAAGCACTTATCAGGTCCCGGTGGAGAACTCTCTCAATCTCGACACCTCACACCATATATGGTTGCTTAGAACTTGGGAAATACGGAGATAGAATACATTAATCGGAGGGGAAGGGGGACACTCCACTATCTCATGACCCACCCTCTTAACCCTCTTCAATCTTGAGTTTCTATCCCTAATGGAGATCTCTTTCTCACCAAGGTGAACAAATCATACAAACCAAACAACCATAAGATCAATAAGGCAAGCAAGCATTAGACAAACAAGATTGAAACTCAACCAAACTCGGATTAAATAGAAGCACAAAGCAAATCCATAAAAGATTAGAATCCTAGGGTTCACAAGCCCAAATACCCTCTAGGGGTTTAGCTCTCCATGGAGCAATATACAAAATAAACAAGCAAAGAATGAAAGTATATAAAAGGAATAGAAAAAACCCTATATATGAACTGATGGCCTTGATGGAGAGTTTGAATGTTTTGATGAAATCCACTCCGAAGGTAGGGTCGCCGGTAGTTTCCTCGATGCTATGACAAAGGAGGAATCGATCAAAGTTGATGAAGAAATGCCTCCTAAGCCGCAAAGACCTCCTCTCCTAGCCGTCTCCCCTCTCAAGAGCCTCGCAAAAGATGTCGAAAGAATAGGCCAAATCGTCTATTTAAACCTGAAAATCAGGCTGTCACACACCTCCAAGTGACCATGTAAGATTTCATGCGGTCGCTTGAGCTGCAGGAATTCCCACGCAACCGTATGCAATTTTCACCAAGTCAAGTGAACAGTGTTTTTGCTGCATTAATTGCTATAGTACTCTTCATGAACGCTGCTTAAACACTCTTCTCTTGAGGCCACATGGTCAGGCACACATCCATGTGGTATGTTATGAGACTTTTCATCATCAAATCATCATTGGGAAGCTCTTGCATTATTCACACAAGTACGGATATAAGGGTGTGACTGCCTTTGTGCCTTTCCAACTCACAAATTGGTTTAAATTATCTTGGAAGGTTGCACACACCCTTATGTACGTGAGCTCCTCTTGTGTCTTGATCCTTATGTTGTACAAAAACTCCAAAAATGTGTCTTCTTAACCTATCTTTGCTTCCTTTTCTTTCTTCAAGGCATTCACAACCTAATTGTATAAAGAACACCAAATACACTTTATGAGACATAAACTATGGTAAAAATGATGCTCAATGCAAGTATGGTGAAGGAATCCAGCAAGCGTACGGGGTCGCCAAGTAATACCTAGTGCAAAAGCACAAGGATCGTATTCCACGGGGCTAAGGGTCTACTATTACTCTTTCATCACCTACTATCTAACCTAACATCTCAAACATGATTATAGTACTCTCTTAAAAGCAAAGAAATAAGAATAGTATGTATAAACAAATTTAAAGTCAAACACAATGGTTGTATGTGCTACAGTGATGAGCGAAGACCTATGGATGTGGATCCCCTTGAGAGGTCATCATGAAACATGGATGAACAGTAAAAGGATAGTTCGGGTGATTTAGACCGAAGGATCTCAACATTAGACTAACCCCAATTTCTCGCCGATTGAACCCTAATTCCATACGAATACCTAGTGGAATTTCTTCCTAACCGGTATTCCTACGATTGCATTAAGTACAAGGAGATCCCAATATAAGGATACCCTAAACCCTAGTTTACCCTTATAGATCGGAGGGCTATTGATATCCAATTTCTCGGCAATACCAATACAAAAAACCCCTTTTTGTTCATCAAAGATCTAATACACGCAAGTAGGCCACGTCTACATGTACAACTCAATAAAGAGCTACGGATTTCTCCTTCAAGTAGCTCTAGGCATGAAACACAATGAACAAAATCATAAATCAACCCAAACATAATATTAAGTGCAAATCATCAGAAAATACATGATGAATCCCCCAAGATTCACCGACATCCGGTGGCCTTGGGGGTCTAGTGTGCCATCATACAAACAATAACAACAAGGTAAAGTAAATCACACAAAAAGCTAATAAATGACACTCCCAAGATGAAATGATGAAGGAGAAGGTGGAGGTCCGGCCGAATGACGCTTTCCCTCACCCAAAAGATTGCCAAATGACGCTTCCCCTCGGCTTGGCACCTTGCTCCCTTGATGGTGAAGCTCTCCCTTTGTTGATGATGCTCTTGCCTCCTTCTTTGGCTCCAAATATTTATCTTCCAAAAGGTATCTTCATTCTCCCCTTCAATATGCTGGCCAAAGGTCCCCTTCAATAGCCCTAGAACTCCCAATTTATACCCCCCAAAGCATACAGGCCGTATGGGGGGTCGTGAGGATGTAGATTAGATCAAGAGAATCCCCAAATCCCGAGCCTCACGGGGTAGTTAATTGGGTAGTGAAGGGTTGACTGGGTAGTTAACTGGGGAGTGAAGCCTAGGCAAAAATTTCTGGAAATTCTTCGCTGGGTCGCAGACTGGGCCGTGAGAACTAGGTTAACACTTATGGAAGTTCCTTACGGGGTAGTAGACGGGGCTGTGATGCTCAGGCAAAATTCTCAGGATTTTCTTGCCTGAAGACCCCCTCCCCCCCAGTTGCTATAGTACTTCAGCTATAGTAGCTCCGCTACAATACCGCGACCTGGTTTTTCTTCTCTTTCCTGCCTAGAATATGCACTTGTGATCTCCCTGGCTTCTACCTGCCCTACAATACAAATATGACTCAATTAGGCATAAAAACAGGCACAAAACGTGACAAAATACATGCAAAGTGTACTAAATAAGTATACTAGAATACATACATTTAGACACTTATCAAACATCCCCACACTAAGCGTTTGCATGTCTGATAAGTGCTCGTGTTATAGTAATGCGAAGCGTTATTATCTTGCAATGAGCATTAATTTAATCAGATTTTATCACTAAAAAGTGTGCATTTGTTTACTTTTGTGCATTGAAGGGTTGTGGAGAAGATCTAGAGAAAAAGAAGGAAGAATAGGTTATGTTCGCCGTTGTTGAGGAGTTCTCGGACCAAGCAAGGAACAAGGCACGAGTCTAGACTTATGGGTGTGTGCCAACCTCCATTGGAGGGGCACAAGGGCAGTCACACTCACAAAAGTCTATAACTCGTGTAGCATTGGAGAACTTCGCCAATGAAGAGAAATGAAGTAATCGACATAATCTACCGTTGATTGTGTGCCCAATTCAACGGCCTCGATGAAGAACGATGGATTCGGGAATATTTCGGAGAAGTACTGTAGCAGGCACCGTAGCAAAATACTGTAGATAAATACTGTAGCAGCTACTGTTCACATTCTGCCGAAATTCAGAATTCCAGAGAGTTCACACGGGCGTCTGGAAATTCCACACGGCCGTGTAATGTAGCAGAAACACTGTAGCAAAAACACTGTTCACATGTGCCGAGAAATCACGATTCCAGAATTTCCACACTGTTCACATGCGACTACACAAGACCATCGATACGATCTACAAGGGGGTTTTCTTTATGGTTTTCATGCATATGTTCTTAAACTATTTATTGACTTTGTATTGCTCCATGGAGAGCTAAACCCTAGTGGGTATTCGGACTTATAAACCCTAGGATGATATTGTTTCTATGACTTTTATTATGCTTTCTTAATTTAATGTTCTATTATTGAGTTCCAATCTTGCATGACGATTGTATGAGATTTTCCCTTAGCCGTGACACTAGGGTTGAGAATCTATTAGGTTATCCTTTGAGGGTGTGACAACCTCTATAGGATTTGACTACACAAGGTTGGAGAGGGTTGAGAGGGAGAGTTGTGAGGTAGCGATGTACCCCTTTCCCCTCCGGTGTGGTTTCTCCCTACCTCCGTTTCCTTGATTCATTAGCGGTCGAGATAGAGTGAAGTGCTAGGTAGATAAACTCCCCTGGGGCTTAGTTACGCGAGTAACAGAGTGAAGGGTTGAAGTGAATCCTACGCACTGGGGCTTAATCTAGACTAGGGTTCTTCCACCTGGACCAAAGGGTTAGAACTACACATAGGAACAGGTTTTACCACTAGGAGTCCCTAGAACTTAATGCAATCCCACGTAGTGTGAGGCTTAGGTAGATATACTCCTCTAGGGCTTAGTTGACAGGTCAACGAGAGTCAAGAGTCGTAGTGAATCCTAATGCCGGGGCATAGTGTTGGGGTTAGTCACGGTTGACCTTAGGTTTGGGACCGTGTGTTTAAGGATATCCTCGACTCAATTAGACATCAATTAGAGGGTATAATACTAGTCCTGCACTAGAAGCATTAGTCTTAAGGGGAGCTTTGTCCGGGTACCCCATCTTTATATCGATTACCTCTCCTACCCTCATTATTCTTCTTGCACTCTTTTATTTTCTTTTTACATTTATATATATATATATACTTTTCTCATCATCGACTTCTTTCATAGCTAAATAGCGATAACACTTGTTTCTGAACACTATTCCCTGTGGATACGACTACCCACTCACCAGGGTATTTTTATTACTTCGACAACCCGTGCACTTGCGGGGTACACACGCAAGGGGTGTGTCAATGTCCCCAAGCAAACAAATCATGAAAAATAGAGGGAAAGATAAGTGGCTAAATGTATTATCTCCGGCTCGAATAAAAATGAGATTCTACAAGTAAGGAATGATGATATATAGATGTTGAGTTACAATCAATAAGTACGCCAAAATAGATCATGTCTCACCTCTCATATGTCTGTGCAATGTAAGTGAATCTTTAATCTCATTTGCCCTAGCTTGGTCTAGCCTACTGACTTCAATCAGTACAGCTCTAGATGCTAATCACTCCACAAACAAGAATACTGGGTCTTAAAATGCTAAGTGCTACCTCAATGAACAAGTAAGATCCTTCTAAGTCCTATACTTGAAACTAAGACCCTTTTCTTCTCAAAACATCAAATAGGCAATCTAAGTGATCACTAGGGTTTTATTTACATGTATACACACAATTTTTTTTTTCGAGTTCGCCTAACGTAGACTACACCAAAATCTTTCAGGAGGGTTCACAAGATGGTTAGGCACAAGAGCCACCCAACTACTCGATTACAGTCTACATAGACGCATTCATGCTTCATTAGCAGAGGAATACTGGCATAGACACATTTTTTTTTCATATTTACCCCAAATCATGTCTTTAGGCTGTACTACAAGCTACAAAACTAGGACTAGCTCAACAAGGTTTAGAAGTTCTTAAGAGTTCACTAAAGGATAGAACTTAGTCTTCTAAGGCCAAGTACTCAAAGTTGTGTGTTAAGCATGCAAGAGAGTTAAAGTAGTCAAGTTGGCTATTCCTAGGGCATCAACAAAAAAATTCAGTGCACAAGACAATACTAGAAGTGAAACAGGATTCAATAGGGCGCAAAAAATATGTAACTCACATCAATCATTAATCCATGCTAAAAGAATCTCAGAAGAATGAACAAAGCCATCATTGATAACACTAGCATGTAAATATGGCCCTAAACATGTGATACACCCATCCCCACACTTAGTGTTGTACATTGCCCTCAATGTACACTAGTCATGAATAACAAGGAAAGATAGTCAATTAAAACAATAGAGGAGGGTGGAAATGAGCTTCCCCGGTTTATCATGTGTAAATGGTGAGATGTGACCCGAACAAATGTACGGCGAGCTCTACATGTTAGGCCCGGCTTCCACAAAATGTGGAGAGGCTCACCAAACTACCCTCAATGCCTTGCAAGGCACAAGGGCACATCATCATTCCACAAAAATAAATAGAATGTAAAGACAAAACACTATGGAGAAGCCAAACACTTATGCTAGATAATCAAAATACATAAAGTTCAACAAAAGGTTGTTTAGGGCATAACCCCTCCCAACTTATTCAAACAAACCAAACACACATGCAGAAAATGAAATAAAAACAAAACAAACAACAAGCTACTGAAATAAAACTAAATGTCCATGCTTTGAAGTGAAAGTGATCGTCGCTGAAAGGTGGTGAAGGTGTGGCAGCGCAGGAAGTGGTGGCGGCCTGTGATGATGAACCATGAGAAGAAATGGTAAACTGGTGAAAATCCTCAGTGAGCAGGCGCTGTCCCTCTAAAATCTGAAAGAGCTAGCCACGCATCTCACGCTGCTCGTGACGAATAGGCAAACTATCACCCTCTATCCCTCGCAACCTAGCATCAAAATCTGGTAGCAATGTAGTGCCCAGAGCAGGAGTGGGAGCGCCCTCGTTGTCTGAGTCGGACTCCGCTGGCAAACTGGATTCTCCCGCGACTGAGTGTCGGGAGAGCCTGTACTGGTCACATCTCTTCTCAATTAATCCAGTGGCCCTCAGGATTGCCGCATTAAGGGGTGCCACACCCCCCACGATGGTCATGTCACGTGCCCGGTCCAATAAATTTATACCTCGGATCAGCCTAGTAATGTATGGACACATGAAAATTGCACCTAATCGCGCAAACTGTGCCTGATGTAGGAAAGCCTCTGCCACAAGGTGTCCCATGTGGAGAGGATACTGCTCAAAAATCCCGTATAAGATAAGTAGATCGGATTGAGAAACCACTCCAAGACTGTTGTCTTGACCCCCGATAGACCGAGTAATCAAGGCATGAATGTATCTCTGTATGGGGTCTGTAATTTGAGAAGCTTTCCGGGTGTTGTTGGTGTCACTTGGAGCAATGGTAGTCCAATAATTCCTCGCAGTCATGTCAGACGGGAAATCAATGTAGAGTTGGCCGACCGGTAATAGACTAGTGTAGTCTTCATCATGAATCCCCAAGTATTTGGCAAACTCCAAATGATTCATATCATAAGTCCTCCCAGAGGCTTGAAAGCGAATGGAGCCTTGCTTTCGAGAGATGACAGCCCTTTGGTCTTGGCATGCTTCGAAGGTACTAAGAACTTCCAAGGTAAGTTGGCGAAAGGTTGGCTCATCAGTGGAGAAAAGGTTCTCCCAACCATTTTGTGATAGCAACTCTTTCACTTGCTCGATAATTCCAATTGTCCCTAAGATTCCCCACTCAATGTTTTGAAGAGTACCAAATGGCTTGGTCTTCAAAACTTCGTATCTTTCTTTGTGGAGGACGTGTGTGAGATGGGGTTCTTCGGGGGTTTGAGTGGAAGCCCTTAGACGTTTCGAGGCAAGCTTCTTGAAGTTCGGCATCCCTACAATGTCAATAAACCTCACTAAGCTTTAAGTAATCCAAGATGATGCCAAATAACATGCAAATAATGGGAAAAGAAGGGGAAAAGAGGATGAATAGGGTCCATATGGCTGTGAGAGAGGCCGTATGGACACTATTCATCAAGTAGCATAACCCCCCCATCTTCAAAAATCCAAAAATTTAAACAAAAATTCAATGGGAATTGATCATACATCATTCACAACATCAAATGCAAGCAACAAACTTGAAATCATCCATCAAGAAGCTCAAAGAAACCAAGAAAAATGAAAAAGAAAAATGTAGGGCATCAAAGAGCTTACCGATGAAACCTTGAAGAAACTTTCTTGAAAACTTTGAAAAAAAAACACCAGATCGAAGTCTCAAAGTATCTAGGAGATGATCTGATAAATGCCTAACTATACATATTATTTGTGTATGTTTGCGTATTTATCGAGTATTTTTATATGTGTGGATGCCCGTTTTCGGTCTAAATTGGTTTATTCCGTGTTACAGGCACAGAAGTTACCGTGGGGAGCTCGTCAACGAGATTTTTCGAAGAAATTGGCAGGAAAAGATCATTTTCAAGCCGCATTGTAGCAGCACTATAGCATGACAACTTTGGCGAAACGGCTAAGTCTGGAGGTTCATGCAGGAACGCATACGGGCGCATAACTGACCTCATACAACCCTGTAGCAGGTTACTGTAGAAGGGGGAACTGCAGCATTATTACTGTAGCACTCACTGCAGCAACTTACGCAAAATTCGGGGTCCTATAGTACCCGTATGTGGACCGTATGCCAGGCCGCATGGCATCCCGAGAATGACCATTTAAGGGCAAAAAGTTCATTTTCTTAAGAGGAGGAAGCCCTAGCTCTTGTTCTAGTTGTCACCACCATCAATTCCAGGCTAGGAGCAGCCGTTGGAGGCCATTTCCGGGGAGAGAACATCGAGGAGAGCAACATACGATGAAATCCACCTCCTTGATCCGCATTTGAAGGGAAGAACGACAAGAGAAGCCACTCCTTTGTGTCGTCTTTGGAAGCGTCATTCGGCCCCTATCTTTTGAGGGAGTGTTTTCTTGGTATTGTTTATTTGTTTCCATGTATTTTATTGAGTATTTGTATTCATGAGCAACTAAACCCCATGGTCACCGGATGTAGGTGAACCTTGGGGGTGAACTTGTGTAGGATGTTTGCTTGATTAGTTTTATACGTTTGGGACTTGTTTGTGAACCTTGTTTGGTGTGTTTGAATGCTTGGTATGCATGAGAACTCTGCATATCAATGTTTATAAAATGCTAGGAAGCATGACCATTGCCCTAGTATTAGGCTCACCAAGCTTGGTAGGGATACATGTACAAATACGCCGTGACCATCGGGTATTTATACCCCTCCATTGTTAGGGTTGACCTAGATTATGTCTTCACCCTAACTTGAGAAACCTATCATTCCCTTTGCAATCGTGTGAGGATTCAAGCGGAAGGAATTCCGTACTCGATACTTGTACCGGATTAGGGACCAATTTCCGTGGCCATCGGGTTGGTTTAATTTAGGGTTTCTCAGTCCAACTATCCATTTGCATGGTAGTTAAGATAACTCCCGCACTTTAGTAGCCCCCTTCAGAATCCTCATCCGGGACCCTCTTTTTACATTGTTCTTACCCTCCGATTATTGCCTCCGCCTTAGAGTAATTTTCTTGTATGTTGCTTGTCTTTTTACTTTTCTTTGCACAACACTCGAATTGACCGGCCAAACAATCATATGAAGAGGAAGTAAGGGTAGATTCTCGGGTCCTTGGGAATACGACCCCCTCGCACGTGCGTGAGGGGTATTACTTGGCGACCCCATCCACTTGCGGGTTGTTCATCAAGTTTTTGGCGCCGTTGCCTGGGATCCACGAGAAATATCCAGAAAACTAAGAGTTGGTTGATTTGGTCATTGTTTTGTTTCGTGTTTTTCATCATTGTATTTATTTCACCAATTTTTTCCCATTCGCACCTTACTCTCTTACTCCATTCATTTTAGTTTGTAAATATCTTTTATCTATTGTTTAACCATGTTTTCATTCGGTGACTGGAGTAATTATTTTCATTCTCAGTTGGCGCATCTTCACTACCCAAATACCGGGACTGCATCGAATCCTCCAAGCTTTTATGATGGTCAGTGGAGATCACAGTATTGTAGAGACTCAACAAATCTAACAATGGAAAATCACAATACTGAATCCTTTCTCTAACAGTATATGCAGTCAGAAAGGGTGAATTTGGTACAGTACTCTGGCCCACCTAGCTGTCAGCTTGACCCCACCAATGATTGGTCAAATGGTAATTCAAATATACACTCAGAGTCAACGTCTCTAATGGAAGAAATGATAGACCAAGCGGGATCAGTAAACTCTGAAGAAGAAGAGTACATGCAGGGGGAGAACTTAAATTCGATCGAGGCAGAGGCTCAAGTAATGGAAGACATCTCAGGGAGTCATAGTTTGTCTGAAATGGAAGATCAAAGAATTGTTCAGCATGATTTAAGTAATTATGGGAGATTGATTGACTTGACCCGCAAGTGCACGGGGTTGTCAAGTAATACCCCTCACGCACGCGCGAGAGGGTCATATTCCCAAGGGCCCGAGAGTCTACCCTTACTTCCTCTTCTTGTGATTGTTTGGCCGATCAAGTTAAGTGTTGTGCAAAAGGAATTAAAAAGATGATTAACATGCAAATAAAATGCTCTAAGGTGGAAGCAATAAACGAGGGGTAAAACAATACAAAGAGAGGGTCACGGATGAGGATTACCAAGGGGGCTACTAAAGTGCGGGGTTTGCCTTAACTAGCATGCAAATGGGTAGTTTAGACCGAGAAACACGAAGTTAGACCAACCCGATGGTCAAGGAAATTGGTCCCTAATCCGGTACAAGTATCGAATACGGAATGCCTTCCGCTCGAATCCTCACACGATTGCAAAGGGAGCAAAAGGTTTCTCAAGTTAGGGAGGAGACACAATCTAGGTCAACCCTAACAATTGGAGGGGTACAAATACCCGATGGTCACGGCGTATTCATACATGTATCCCTACCAAGCTTGGTGAGCCTAATACTAGGGCAATGGTCATGCTTCCTAGCATTTTCTAAACATTGATACACGGAGTTCTCATGCATACCAAGCATTCAAATACACCAAACAAGATTCACAAACAAGTCCCAAAATGCATAAATCAAGTCAAGCAAGCATCCTACACAAGTTCACCCCCAAGGTTCACCTACATCAGGTGACCTTGGGGTTTAGTTGCCCATGAATACAAAATACACAAGATAGTACATAGAAAGAACCAAATACATAGACAAGAACACTCCCTCAAAAGATAGAGGCCGAATGACGTTCCAAAGACGGCACCAAATAGGTGGCTTCCCTTGTCGATTCTCCTCTCAACTATGGATTAAGAAGATGGATCTCGTCGTATGTCACTCTCCTTGTCATTCTCTCCCCAGAAATGGCCTCCGACGGCAGCTCCTAGCTCTGATTTGAAGATGGTGCCAAGTTTGCTCAAGACCTAGGGCTTCTCCTCTCAAAAAAATTAACTACTTTCCCTTTAAAAACTCAATTCCAGCAACTCATGCGGGCTGGAATACGGGCCGACATACGGGCACTGTAGCACCCGAGTTTCATGTAAGTTGTTGCAGCGAGTGCTACAGTAAAATACTACATTGCTGCTACAGTTCTGCTCTTTATTGGCCAAAATCTCATGCTACAGTACCCCCCTCGGGCTCGAAAATGTTCTTTTCTTGTTAATTTCTTCTAAAAATCTCGTTGACGAGCTTCCTGTGGTAACTTCAATGCCTGTAACACGAAATAAAACAATTTAGACTGAAAACGGGCATCGACTTATATAAAAATACTCGAAGAATACGTGAACATACATAAATAATACATACAGTTAGGCATTTATCAGAGATTGAAATCATCACTCGAAGAACCTCCCGAGATGGATTTGAAGCCTTTACCGGAACATTTGGAATATGCTTTCTTGGTGGAAGATTCCACACTTCCTGTTATCATCGCAGTAGATTTGACAGGACAGCAAAAAGGGTAAGCTCTTGGATGTACTCAAGAAACACAACAAGGCAATTTCTTGGAAAATCGCGGATATTAGGGGGATCAGCCTGTCGTTCTGTACTCACAAAATCCTTATGGAAGACAATCACAGGCCTATGGCGATACCCCAACGAAGACTGAACCCTAACATGAAAGAGGTAGTGAAGAATGAAGTCATCAAACTTCTTGATGCAGGAATTTTCTACCCCATTTCTGACAGTGCATGGGTGAGCCCAGTTCAGGTAGTGCCCAGTTCAGTGAAGGGGGGTATGACAGTTGTGACCAATGAGAATAATGAACTCATCCCTACCAGAACGGTGACATGATGGAGGGTTTGTATAGATTACAGGAAGCTGAATGATGCCACAAGGAAGGATCATTTTCCACTACCCTTCATTGATCAGATGCTTGAGCGACTTGCCGGACACTCCTACTATTGCTTCTTGGACGGTCTATACCGATATTTTCAGATTCCTATAGCTCCAGAAGATCAGGAGAAGACCACTTTCACTTGTCCCTACGGTACATTCGCTTACCGGCGGATGTGATGGTGGATCACCCGCAAGTCCACGGGGTCGCCAAGTAATACCCCTCACGCACGCGTGAGGGGGTTGTATTCCCGAGGGCCCTAGAATCTATCCTTACTTCCTCTTTGCAATGTTGTTTAACCGATGAAAGCTTGAGTTAAAGAAATTGATGAAAAGCAAACAAGCAAATATAAAATAAATGCAAGATGACTAAGGCAAAATACGAGAAATTCAATGGTTAAGAGTGGTCACGGATGAGGATTCCCTTAGGGGCTACTAAAGTGCGTTGAAGGCTTGAACTAACATGAATGTGGCAATGATGGACCGAGAAAACCCTAAACTAGGCCAACCCGATGGTCACGGAAATTGGCCCCTAATCCGGTACGGGTATTGGAATATGGTATTTCCACCGCTACGGTATTTCTACCGCCCAAATCCCCACACGATTGCTAAGGGTACAATGGCTTTTTCAAACTACGGTTAAAGCAACAACTCGGTACTTAACCCTAGGAGTGGAGAGGTACAAATACCCGATGGTCACGGTGTATTTATACGTATTTCCCTTCCAAAGTTGGTGAGTCTAACACTAGGGCAATGGTCATGCAACCTAGCATTTCCTAGATCAATTGATACATAGAGTTCTCATACATATCAAGCAATTAAAATACCAAGCAATGGATCACAAACATGCCACAAACAATGAATTAGAACAAAGCATTCAAAATACACAAGTTCACCCCCAAGGTTCACCTACATCATGGTAACCTTGGGGTTTAGTTCCTCATGATCAAGAAATACAACACAAAGTACATGAAACCAAACACCAAAAGCATAAGAAGGACTCCCTTAAGAGATGAAGGCCGGAGAAATTCCAAAGACGCCACACAAAGGGGTGGCTTTCCTTGTCTTCAATCTTCCAAATCCAAGCTCTAGGGTGAAGATCCTTCCCAAAACCTTGCTCTCCTCGCCAAATCCTTGCCTAGATCGCCCTCCAAATGCTTCTCCTTCCTCAGAAATTGAGTGGTGGTGAGAGCTCTAAGAAGGAGACACTTGATGCCCTTGAAAACCCTAGCCAAAGTCCATTAAAAGATGAATTCGGGCAAGTTTACGGGTGACCTCACGGTCCATATATGGCCCGTGAGGGAGCCTGTAATACAGGCTACAAGAAACCGTAAAGTTGTGATTTTGCACAGTAACTACTACAGTAAACTGCCCGCAGATGACCTCACGGTCGTGAGCCTGCCCATGAGGGTTTCCAGATTTCATTTTCCTTCCAACTCTTCACGCTTCAGGCAGCTACAATAATGCTACAGTACTCGGTGACCCTAAAACGACGGTTTCGGTGCAGATTTCCTCTCAAATCGCGTCGTTAGGGTCACCAAAGCATATAATGTACCTGAAACACGAAATAAAACAATTTAGACCGAAAAGGGCATCGATTCATTAATAAAACACCAAAATACATGCGCATACATACGTGCAAAATATGTACATTTAGACGTTTATCAGGATGCCCTTTAGGATTTGCAATGCACCGGCCACTTTTCACAGATGTATGATGGCTATCTTTGAAGATATGGTAGAAGATACTATGGAAGTGTTTATGGATGACTTCTCCGTTTTCGGTGATTCATTCGATTTATGCCTCAAAAACCTTGAACAGGTCCTGAGTAGGTGCGAGGAAAAGAATCTAGTGCTTAGCTAGGAGAAATGTCATTTTATGGTCAAGGAAGGCATAGTCCTTGGACATAAAATTTCAAAACAGGGGATTGAAGTGGATAAGGCAAAGGTCGCCACTATTGCAAAACTTCCCCCTCCAACTTCTGTGAAGGCAATCAGGAGCTTTCTAGGACATGCTGGGTTTTACAGAAGATTTGTGAAAGACTTCTCCTCCATCGCCCCGCCGTTGACAAAATTGCTGAAGAAGGATGCCCCTTTCGATTTCAATAGTGATTGTACGAGTGCTTTCTTAACCCTCAAGGAGAAACTGGTAGAAGCACCAATTATGGTTTCCCCTGACTGGAGTTTGCCATTTGAGCTGATGTGTGATGCGAGTGACTATGCTGTTGGTGCAGTGCTTGGGCAATAAAGGGACAAACACTTCCATCCTATCTACTATGCAAGTAAAACTTTGAATGATTCACAAGAGAATTATACTACTACAGAGAAGGAATTGTTGGCAGTTATTTTTGCATTTGACAAGTTCTGGTCATATTTGGTGTTATACAAGGTGATTGTCTACACTGACCATTCTGCCCTAAAGTATCTGTTAAGCAAGTCAGATGCTAAGCCTCGATTGATACGATGGGTGCTACTTCTTCAGGAATTCGATTTGGAGATAAGAGATAAGAAGGGGGCAGAAAACTTAGCTGCTGATCACCTTTCCAGCCTTGAGGATCCCAATGATGACGTGTTGGAAAAGAGAGAAATCAATGACTCATTTCCTGGGGAACAATTATGTAGTATTCAGGTGGTAGCAACAGATGAGACCCCGTGGTTCACCGACTTTGCAAACTATCTAGTTGCGAAAACAGTCCCTAAGTGGCTCACTCAACAACAACGGAAGAAGTTCTTTGCCGACCAGAAGTATTACATTTGGGAGGATCCCCATTTATTCAGAGTCTGCTCGGATCAAATTGTCAGAAGGTGTGTTTCGCTAGGGGAAGGGCAAGATATCTTGATACATTGCCATTCTGGGCCGACAGGTGGTCACTATAGTGGGAATCGGACTGCTAGGAAGGCCCTTGATGTAGGGTTTTTGACACGACCCCTTGCGTGTATCCCGCAAGTGCACGGGCTTGTCGAAGTAATAAAATTACCCTGGTGAGTGGGTAGTCGAATCCACAGGGAATAGGGATTTAAAATACGAGAATTTGCTATTCAGTCGTGCAATGTACGAAAATATTGATCGGAGTGATGAATGAATTTATGGAATCATTTAGAATAAAAGATAAGAAAGTAAATAGAGAGATGGAAGACGAGAGAAAAGCAAGTAGAAGTTAAAAGAGAAGACTAGCAATGGATGAAATAGGGTATCCGGACAAGCTACCTCTAGGACTTATGCTTCTAGTGCAAGACTATGCTATTATACTTTCCTATTGATGTTAATTAAGTCGAGGATATCCTTAAACTCACGGACCCAAAACTTAAGGTCAACCGTGACTAACCCCAACATTATGTCCCGGTATTATGATTCACTACGACCCTTGACTCTCGTTGACCTGTCAACTAAGCCCCAGGGGAGTCTATCTTCCTAACCCTAACACTACATGGGATTGCTTTAAGCTCTAGGGATTCCTAGTGATAAAACCTGTTCCTCTTATGTAGTTCTAACCCTTTGGTCCAGGTGGAAGAAACCTAGTCTAGATTGAGCACTAAAACTCTATCTCAACCGCTAATTAACCAAGGAAACGGAGGCAGGGAGAAATCACACCGAAAGGGAAAGGGGTACATTACTACCTCACAACTCTCCCTCTCAACCCTCTTCAATCTTAAGTAGTCTAATCCTATAGGAGTTGTCACACCTCCAAAGGATAACCTAGATTGTTCTCAACCCTAGTGTCACGGCTAAGGAAGAACAATATCATAAGATAATTAAAACTGAAACTCGAATTTATTCATCAATAATGGAAAAGCATAATAACAATGTCATAGAAACATAATGATCCTAGGGTTTTAGAAGTCTGAATACCCTCGCGTATGGTGTGGCCACGGTCTTGTGCGGCCGTCGAACGTCGATGTCGATGCCGATGGCGCACTCCAATCCTCCACAAAGTCCTCTCCGAAACCCTAGCCGCCCTCTCCAGAAGTTGGGGAGAAAGTTAGGTCAAAAAAGGTTCTCAAAAAGTCTCCAAATCGGGCTTTAAATAGGCTGAGTGCGGCTTTAAATTTGAACTTATCGAGGCTTCACACGGCCGTGTGGAATTTCCACACGCCCGTGTGAAGTTTCTGGCTTCCTGGAAAAATTACTACACACGGCCGTGTGGAATTTCCACACGCCCGTGTGAAGTCTCTAGCTCGCTGGGAATTAATTCACACGGCCGTGTGTTAATTCCACACGCCCGTGTGAATTCTCTGGAAACCTGATCTTCGGCAAAAAATGCACAGTAACTTGCTACAGTGAATTTCTACAGTAACAAACTACAATACTGCTACAGTACTCGCCGAAACGCTCCCGAATACGTTGTTCTTCATCGAGGCCATTGAATTGGGCACACAATCAATGGTAGATCGTGCCGATTGCTTCAAGTCTCCTTCTTGGTGAAGTTCTCCTAAGCTAGACGAGTTAGACTTGTTGTGAATGTGACTGCCTTTGTGCCCCTCCATACGAGGTTGGCACACACTCACAAGTCTAAATTCGCGCCTTGTTCCTTGCTTGGTCCGAAAACCTCCCAACAACGGCGAACACGACCTAACTTTGTTCTTCTTTTCCAACTTAGCTCCACAAACCTACAATGCACAAGAATACACAAATGCACACTATTTAGTGATAAAATCTGATAAAAGATATGCTCATTGTAAGATAATAACGTTTCGCGTTACTATAACACAAGCACTTATCAGTTTTATTGGCCGACTGTGTTCCAAGATGCACAAACATTGGTGCAACATTGTGACAGGTGCCAGAGAATGGGCAATATATCGAAAAGAGAGGAAATGCCTCAATCACGGAATCAAGCATGCGAAGTATTTGATGTTTGGGGAATCGACTTCATCGGACCGTTTCCTAGCTCTTAGGGCAACAAATATATCCTAGTGGCAGTGGACTATGTCTCCAAGTGGGTGGAAGCATAGGCCCTCCCATCGTGTGATGCACGAGTCGTTGTGAAATTCCTAAAAAAATTGTTTTCCCCGTTCGGAACACCCAGGACAATCATTATTGACAGGGGCACTCATTTTTGCAACTCTCAATTTGAGAAGGTCTTGAAACGATACGGCGTGTCGCATAGAGTCTCGACTGCTTATCACCCACAAACCAGTGGTCAAGTGGATGTATTAAATAGAGAATTGAAGCACATTCTTGAGAAAATAGTTAGCCATCATAGGAGGGATTGGGCCAACTAGCTTGATGATGCACTCTGGGCGTATAGGACAGCATACAAGATGCCTATTGGGACAACACCCTATCGATTGGTCTATGGAAAAACATGTCACTTGCCGGTTGAACTAGAGCACAAGGCTTATTGGGCCATAAGGCAACTCAATTTTGATCCCCATTTGTGTGGTCGCAAGCGGAAGATCCAATTAAATGAGTTAGAGGAATGGCAATCCTTGGCATATGACACATTGATAAGATATAAGGAGAGGATGAAGGAATATCATGACTGGCATATTAAATGAGCCAAGTGTTTCCAGCTCGGGGACCAAGCATTACTATTCAATGCAAGATTAAAATTATTTCCCAGGAAGTTAAAATCACGATGGCATGGTGATGCGCTCTCCGCAAGTGTACGGGTCGCAAGAAGTAATAAAGTGGTACTCAATTAAGAGTAGGGTTGTCGAACCTCAGGGAACTGTACTTAAAGTACTCGTTGATCCTTTGATGTCTAGTGAAACAAATAGAAAGGGTATGGGATCATAAAAACAATGAATAAAAGGTAATGGTGATGATAATGGAGGAGATTAGGACTAAGTACTCAACAATCACAAGAGTAAATCCCTTCGAAAGTTTCCAATGACTCGTGCACACTATCTCATCTTAGTTGACTACCTTGGTATATTCCAAAAATGTTCGTGTGTGCTCAATAGCAATGTTGCATCTATGTGTTCGAAGATACACTACAGTTTTGCTAGGACAACCTAACAACTATGCACTTCAAACACACTACAGTTATGCAATACAAGATTAACACAAACATCAATTAGAACTCCATAGCCAAATACAATGAGTTTATAAGCAATACAGTCTGACGATTGTCCACAACCAAGGCACTATGGCCAGTTAGCCCCTGAGGGCAGATACAAAAGGTGAGGTAAAAGATGGAACAAAGAAAGAGAGAAAGAACCCCCTTCAATACTCAAGATGTCCTCCCTTGTAGTGTCCTTATGCCAACTCTCCACCTTTTGCAATGGCTCCTACTAGTCCTTGATCTCCTTAGGCAGTTTGGTGAAGCTGATCTTCGATCTCATCAGTGTCCTCCCGGTGGAGAGATGAATCCCCAAACAAAATATGAGAAAGAACCCTAATTTCTAGAGTTAAAAAGGCTGATTCGGGGCCCGACACGGTCTGGACACGGGCGTGTTCAGATCGTGTACCCTTCTCGGAAATCCTGGGGTGAAATTCCTAGAGTTTACAGCAGTTGGGACACAGGCGTGTGTCCCCAGTGTTACCTAGCACACGATCGTGTGCTAGGCACCGTGCCCTTGTCGTTCATGGGAGAATGTCTCCTGAGATTTGCAGCGCTTGGGGCACGGGTGTGTGGTGATCATGTCTTGCCTGGGACACTCCAGTGTCAAGATTTGAGCTCTTCTACACTCCAGGCTGGGACTTGTAGCACTTGGGGTACGGGCGTGTCTTGCCCGTGTCAGCCAGTTCTGAACCTTTGGTCACTGCACACGCGGGAAACACCCTCGGTTTCACACCAAATTGACTCGGGCCCCAGATGTTGACACAAGGGATAAAATACCTTAAATAGAACCAATTCCAATTAGTAAATATGGTTAAGGACAGAGAAAAGACTATAATAGGGGGTAAGAAACATGATATAAAATGCACTCATCAAATGCCCCCACACTTGAACATTTGGTTGTCCTCAAGCACAACACAAACACATAAAGAGAAATACAGATGAGTGCCAAACTTCCAACCTTACATGAAAGAAAGAGCTTAAAACAAAAGAGGAATAGTGAGAGTTAGAAGACCCCATAATTCGTATAAGACTCTCCTCTACTCACAAGACCATGTGTGTGTGCAAGACCCAAGAGTATGAGCCCCACAATCTCGAAAGGACTTAAACTACTCCACTCTATTTACACTCAACAAAATGGGTAGTAGGTTCATACACTCTAGTGATAGCCTTTTCTCCCGGTAGGTCATCAAATGTACAAGTGTAATGCCCAAAATTCGACTACTCAAGAGCGGCTTTCACTCAACATAGGGCGATAGCTCTTTCTACCATCTTTACTCAATAATTTACCCAAAAGTGCACCTGGTAGGGCATCCCGGGGTCGGAATCCGACTTTCCATTTTTTTTTTTTTTTTTTTTTGCAATACAAGTCTTAACCAAAATGAGTGGCACAATATCTTGGTAAAGTAAACTGATATTTGTCTTGCAAGTAGAGAAGGTTCTACACTTAAGTTCAAAGGGCTCCTAACATGCTCATGTCCTCCTAAGTTTAAGCCGAGTCAAACAAACAATTCATAGGTTATCATTAGCAAGGTACTCATCTATACAAGCATACAACACTCATGTAATCCTCCCCACACCTGAAACCTACATTGTCCCCAATGTAGAAACAAATAGTATACATAATGATCATGGGAAACAAAATGAAAGGACAAGGGTGTGAAAATCTTCCCTGAACATGGAGAGTGAAGGTGCCGCTCTCACATGTGTGCTGAACAACCAATTTGCAGAGAGTGATGTGGCTACTCTCAACGCGTTGCTAAATTAACTCCAAGCAACCAAAACACACCTGAGATATGAAGAGGCATACAGGTGAAAAAGTGCAACAAAATAGGGAAATGTCATACGAAAAGTAAACAAATCAAAATTCCAGTTGAGCAGGGGGTCCCTTTGCTACTGGACTTACAAAGTACAAAGTACAAACAACGGAAGAAAACAAATAACAAAACATAAAAACAGAAAATAAAAACAGATGCTGCAAATGCTGATCAAGGGGTGGCACTGTCGTCCTCAGAAGCATCGCCCGAACCAGAAGCGTTGGCCTTTGATGTACTGCCCGAACCAAAACCAGACGAAGTAGGGGCAGGAGGAACATTAGTGGGCGGGGTCGAAGGGCCAGCAGTATCTGCGTGCGAGCGTGGGGGTGAACGAACGGGCGAAAGTGGCGAGGTCGGCAGACGGACCCCTAGATGATCGGCGATGAGCTGGAGACTCCTCTGCAGCCACCGGAATGCCGCAGATGAACATGTAATCGGGGCCGTTTGACGGGCAGAAGAGTCCGGCCCAGATGAGGGCATTGCAGCAGGAGCGGGCGCCAGAGGATCAGAATCGCGTCGAACCCGGTACTCAATCCCTCGAGTAGTCTGAATTCGGTGAAGCATCCCCATAGACCTCAATGTCTCAATGGAAATGGGGAGCACCCCACCGACCACCCGCATCCTACACGTGACCGTGCTAGGAAAAAGACCCATGTGCCGAGCTAGTCGCGTGATGTACGGGCCAACAAAGATGGAAACGGCGACCTCGTACCCTAAATGAAGATGAAAACCATCCACCATACTCAATAGAAAATCCAATTCACACAGACTCACGACCCCCGTACTGTCCCCACGCCCCGCTATGGTATGACTTAGCAGGTAGTGTATGTAACGGAAGGCGGGAGAGCGCAGCGTAGTCGCCTTAGTCCGACGAGGTTCATACAGTAGTATCGTGCCAATGCGCCGCCAAGCATGCTCAATAGATTCACCCAGCGGCTGAGATGTCAATAAAGCATCATACTCGGGAGTCCGAGTGAAAGTAGCATCATAAAGCCCCAGATGGATGGAAAAATCAGTAAGACTCATCCGGTAGAGAGCTCCGAAAGCCTGAAACTGAATATAATTGGCCCGATGGAAGGCAATGGTGGCCCGGAACATCTCGAATGTAGAGAGGATCTCGTGAGCCAACCGCTCATATGTGGTGTCCGTGATCGAGAATAACCATGTCCAAGCCCCAACATCCACTAAATGCCGGACATCCTCCTCAAGACCCACCTCGCGTAAGGCATCCCAGTCAACTTCGCGCGACTCACCGAAACGATGGCGAACAAGGCGATCGTAGCGTGCTTGGTGGACTTGAGTGTGGAATTGTGGTGTCGTGTCAGTACGACTAGCGGGAGGGTCAGTCCTCGGCACCTTTGTAGCCCTTGAAGCAACAGATTTCCTAGGCATGATCTGCAAGAGAAGAAGACAACACGATTTCAGCCATAGCCTGAAAACAAGTCATCGACACGGTCGTGTCATGGGAGTTGCAACCGTGTCGAGACAACACATAAAAAATCAGGCAAGTGGCTAACACGGTCGTGTCGAAATGATACGCCTGTGTCAGCGATGGTCATCATCCCCAACCGAGGTGGCGACGACCTCAACCACCAATTTAAACAAAATTAAAACATAGGGGAATGAGAATGTATGCAACAACAAGAGAGCCACAACACAACGAAGAGAACCGAGCATGAAAACATTCCACATACCTTGGCTCAGAGAAACCATGAACGAATGAAACCCTAGGGCGTTTGAGGATCAACACAGAAGAGTGAGAAGAAAGAGACCTGATTCGTGTGGATTTAAGGAGAAGAATCGGGAGCTAAACGGCGGCGCGATGACCGGATGCGCAGAGGATGAAGAGGCACCTTGAAAGTAACAGCCGAGCATTGAAAAGGGGCGACCTAACACGCTCCCGACATGCGTGTTCTGAGGCTCGCACTTGTGTCCCAAGTGCTGCAGATTATAGGACAAAGAACATTTAAACTTACCTAAGTGGGACACGATCGTGTGCCGAGTGCTCTTATCATGTCAAGGCCCACACACGCCCGTGTCAACCTCGTGTCAACCTGAAAACAACAATCTCAACTACAATGATCACCCCCGTCAATACTTCGAACCAGAGGGCAAGAATAGCGGGCTTTCCCCTCAAATCCTCAGCAGCATAGTTCAAAAACAAGATAACTTCAAAACACATTTAACAAAGAAATCAAAAGAAAAGAATTTAAACACAAAATACTTGCGTTGCCTTATAAGAAGCGCTTGCTTTCTGTCACTAGCTTGACGTCCACATTCGTCTCAAGGGGGCTCGGACAATCTAGGCCTTATCAATTTTTCTGAAATCACACCACAATGATATGGAAGCAAAGAATCAATTAGTTCACTCTCACTGAAAGGTCAGGGCCAAATTGTCTTTGGCTTGTCAGGACCCGGAGGGGGTGATGTGGCTTTCCTTCCCTTCATGAGTGATGAGCGCCACCAAGTTTTCCCGCAAGAAAGCTTCCTCGAGGTAATTGCCTTCAATTGCTCCCTCGGATTGGTTGCACCCCCACCCCACAATTGTTGGATTGGTCTTTTTTGCTTCATGAGTGACGACCTCTTTTCCGCTTCTCAAGGTAATTGGCTTCAATTTCTCCCTCGGATTGGTCTCCGTATTACTAGGCAAACTACCTTGTGGTCTTTCCGCCAAAGTCATCGCAATTTGCCCCACTTGATTCTACAAATTTTGTAGGGAGGCGTGTGATTGCGAAGTGTAGCTTCCACCGATTGAAATCTAGCGTCCGACGAAGCAATGAACCTTATGAGGGCTTTCTCTAGATCAGTCATCTTCCCCTCTAGCCCGGTCACTCGGCTTTCTAAGTTCAGTGCTTATTGGCCTTGAAATCCTAGTGGTGCGTTGTTCTTTTGTTGTGACTGTCCTTGGTTGCTCCATGAGAAATTCGGGTGGTTCTTCCACCCAGGGTTGTATGTTCCACTGTACGGGTTGCCTTGGCCTTGTCCTCTGTAAGCGTTACCAACAAAATTAGCCTGTTCCACAGTACTAGTGCCTCCAATAGCAATCGGACAATCATTCGAAGCGTGACCTCCCCCACAACCGTTACAAGCAATGATGGCTGCAACTCTTGGTGAAGTTAGAACATCTAGCTTCTTACTCAATGATTCCACCTGTGCCGCCAATGTTGTAACTGCGTCAACCTCATGAATTCCGGCTACCTTCTTTCGGTCTCGTGTGTTCTACTGATAGCTATTCATAGCCATCTCTTCAATAAGGTGCCGAGCTTCACCTGGAGTCTTGCTTCCTAGAGTTCCTCCTGCCGGTACGTCAAAGAGTTGCTTGGTACTCGGATTCAAACCATTGTAGAAGGTATGAATGATCATCCACTCTGGGAATCCATGTTGCGGACATTTGCGAAGAAGCTCCTTGAACCTATCCCATGTCTCGAATAGAGACTCCAATTCCATTTGCATGAAGATGAAATCTCATTCTGGAGCCTCGCTGATTTTCCCGGAGGAAAATACCTAGCCAAGAACGCCTCGGCCATCTCCTCCCACGTAGTGATAGATGCTCTCAGTAACGAATGTAGCCAATGACGTGCTTTTCCCTTCAATGAAAATGGGAAGGCTCTCAAATGAATCACGCCGTCTGTTACTCCATTGATCTTCAACATGTCGCACACTTCAAGGAAGTTCTCTATATGGTTGTTGGGATCTTCATCGGCCAACCCATTAAATTGTGTGGACTGTTGCAACATTTGAATGAACGACGGCTTCTACTCAAAATTGTTTGCGGTAATTGGCGGCCTCACAATGCTCGATTGGGTCCCCATCACCACGAGTCTAGCAAAATCGGACAATGTCCTCTGTTCTTCATTCTGTTCTGCCATTGCTTCTGGCTCTTCTGAATCAATATTGTCTTGATTGGACTATTCTTCCACAGGTTCCTTCCCCTTACGATGTGTTCTTCTACCAATTTCTGGATCTCCTTCAATAAGAATTGAAGGATTCCCACAGGTCATAACCTAAAGCCAAAGTAAAGAAAAAGAAAAATAAGAACAATGATAGACAAAGAAGTGTGAAATAGAAAACGAAGTGAATAGCTAAAATAGCAAAAACAAGTATAAAAAATACGCCAATTCCCCGGCAACGGCGCCAAAAACTTAACATGACCCCTTGCCTGTATCTCACAAGTGCACGAGCTTGTCGAAGTAATAAATTTACCCTGGTGAGTGGGTAGCCGAATCCACAGTGAATAGGGACTTAAGACACGAGGTTTCACTAATTAGCTAAGTAATGTACGGTGGGTGTGAAAAGTATTAATGAGTGAATATGAAAGCAATATAAAGAGACAAGAAATTAAATAGAAAGATGGAAGGCAATAGAATGCAAGAACGAGTAAATAGAGAAGAACTAGCAATGGATGAAATAGGGTACCCGGACAAGCTACCCCTAGGACTTATGCTTCTAGTGCAAGACTATACTATTATACTTTCCTATTGGTGTTAATTGAGTCGAGGATATCCTTAAACACACGGTCCCAAAGCTAAGGTCAACCATGACTAACCCCAACACTATGCCCCGGCATTAGGTTTTCACTACAACTCTTGACTCTCGTTGACCAGTCAACTAAGTCCTAGAGGAGTACGTCTTCCTAAGGCTCACACTACGTGGGATTGCTTTAAGTTCTAGGGATTCCTAGTGATAAAAACAGTTCCTATGTGTAGTTCTAACCCTTTGGTCCAGGTGGAAGAACCCTTGTCTAATTTAAGCCCCAGCACTAGGATTCACTTCAACCTTTCACTTTGTTGCTTGCGCAACTAAGCCCCAGGGGAGTTCCTCTCCTCGCACTTCACTCTATCTCGACCGCTAAGAAATCATGGAACATGAAGGTAGGAAGAACCACACCGAAGGGGAAAGGGAACATTCGGCTACCTCACGACTCACCCTCTCAACTCTCTTCAATCTTAAGTATTCTAACCCTATAGGAGTTGTCACACCTCCAAAGGATAACCTAGATTGTTCTCAACCTTAGTGTCACGGCTAAGGGAGAACAATTACAAGAGATAATTAAGATTGAAACTCGAATTTATTCATCAATATTGGAAAAGCATAATAACAATGTCATAGAAACATAATGATCCTAGTGTTTACAAGTCCAAATACCCAAGAGGGGTTTAGCTACTCATGGAGCTATACAAATTCATCAAAATATAAAAGAAAGCACAAATTGAAAGCATCGATGAAAACCCCCTTATGTATGATGTGGCCATGGTTTTGTGCGGCTGCTGGACATCGGTAATAATGCCGATGATGAGCTCCAAACATCCACGAAGTCCTCTCTGAAACCCTAGCCACCCACTGCAAAATCACTTGCGTTACACATCACCTCAAATGGGGAATCCCAATCTGGGGCCACCATTATGGGTACTTGAATTAGCTTCTCTTTAAGTGTAGCAAATGCTTTTATGCAATCATCATCGAACTCAAACGGGACATCCTTTTCTAACAATTTTGTCAAGGGTCTAGCAATTTTTGAAAAATCCTTGATGAATCTCCTATAAAAACCCGCATGTCCAAGGAAGCTTCTGATGGCCTTCACTGAGATCATGGGAGGTAGCTTCTCTATGACAGAAATTTTTTGCTTTGTCTACCTCAATCCCTTCTTTAGAGATTTTGTGACCCAAGACCATCCCTTCTTGAACCATGAAATGGCATTTCTCCCAACTTAGTACGAGGTTAGTTTCCTCACACCGGATGAGAACACGCTCTAGATTCTTGAGGCACAACTCGAATGTATCACCAAAGACAGAAAAATCATCCATAAAAACCTCCATGAAGTCTTCCACCATGTCCTCAAAAATTGCCATCATGCATCTCTGAAAAGTAGCCGGGGCATTGCAAAGCCAGAAAGGCATTCGGCGATACGCAAATGTTCCATATGGGCATGTGAATATGGTCTTTTCCTAATCTTCCGATGCGATGAGGATTTGGAAGTAGCTAGAAAAGCCATCCAAGAAACAATAGTAGGGGTGTCCCACTAGCCGCTCAAGCATTTGGTCAATGAATGGTAACAGGAAGTGATCCTTCCGAGTGGCATCGTTCAATTTTTTGTAATCAATACAGACACGCCATCCGGTGACTGTACAGGTGGGGATTAACTCATTTCTCTCATTGGTGATCACGGTCATCCCCCCTTTCTTAGGGACTATGACAGGGGCCCGAAAGTGCACGGGTTGTCGAAGTAATAAAATACCATGGTGAGTCGGTAGTCGTATCCACAGGGAATAGGGATTTTAGATATAAGTATTCATTATTTAGCTAATGCGATATGCGAAAGGAAATCAGTGAGTGAGTACGAGAATAGTTGGTAAAAGAAAGAATTAAAAGAGAAGTGTGGAAGATGAGAGAGTGCAAGTAAGAGTAGAAGTGTAGGACAAGCAATGAGAAAAGATGGATATCCGGACAAGCTACCCCTAGGACTTATGCTTCTATTGCAAGACAATGCTATTATACCTTCCTATTGATGTTAATTGAGTCGAGGAGATCCTTAAACACACGATCCTAAATCTAAGGTCAATCGTGACTAATCCCAACACTATACCCCGGCATTAGGTTTCACTACGACCCTTGACTCTCGTTGACCTGTCAACTAAGCCCTAGGGGAGTTTGTCTTCCTAAGCCTCACACTATGTGGAATTGTTTTAGGTTCTAGGGATTCCTAGTGATAAACCCGGTTTCTATATGTAGTTCAAACTCTTTGGTCAAGATGAGAGAACCCTAGTCTAGATTAAGCCCCAATGCTAAGATTCGCTACAACCCTTCACTCTATTGCTCGTACAACTAAGCCCCAAGGGAGTTTATCTCCTAGCACTTCACTCTATCTTGACCGCTAACGAATCATGGAACACGAAGATAGGGAAAATCACATCGGAGGGGAAAGGGGACGTTCCGCTACCTCACGACTCACCCTCTCAACCCTCTTCAATCCTAAGTAGTCTAACCCTATAGGAGTTATCACACCTCCAAAGGATTACCTAAATTGTTCTCAACCCTAGTATCACGGCTAAGGGAAAACAATAACAAAATAAATCAAGATTGAAACTCACTTTTATTCATCAATAATGGAAAAGTAAAATAGCAACGTCAAAGAAACATAATAGTCTTAGGGTTCACAAATCCAAATATCCACAAGGGGTTTAGCTCCTCATGAAGCTATACAAATCCATCAAAGTAGTAATAAGAACACAAAATGAATGCATAGATGAAAACTCCCTTGTGTGCGACGTGGCCGTGGTCTTGTGCCACCGTCGGACGTTGATGTCGACGCCGATGACGAGCTTCAAACCTCCACGAAGTCCTCTCCAAACCCTCGCCGTTCCTCTCCAGAAGTTAGGGCAAAAAAGAGCGAAAAAGATCCCAAAAATAGTCTCCAAAACGGGCTTTTATAATGTTGAGTCGCGGCTGAAATTTGAGTTTATCGGGATTTCACACGGCTGTGTGGAATTTCCACACACCCGTGTGAACTTTCTGGTTTTCCGAATTTCAGCCGAAAAATGAACAGCAGCTTGCTACAGTATTTTGCTACAGTAACTTACCGAAATGCTCCCGAATTCGTTGTTCTTCATCGAGGCCGTTGAATTGGGCACACAATCAACGGTAGATCATGCCGATTGCTTCAAATCTGCTAATTTGGTGAAGTTCTCCTTGTTAGCACGAGCTAGACTTATTGTGAATGTGACTGCCTTTGTGTCCCTCGAAAGGAGGTTACCACAAACTCACAAGTCTATACTTATGCCGTGCTTCTTGCTTAGTCCGAGAATCTTCCCAACAATGGCGAACATGATCTAACTTCGTTCCTTTCCTCCACTTTATCTTCACAACCCTACAATGCACAAAAGTAAACAAATGCACAATTTTTTGTGATAAAATCTGATTAATTTAATGCTCATTGCAAGATAATAACGCTTCGCATTACTATAACATGAGCACTTATCAGACTACTTGCACTGGACTAACCGACTCACTATCAGATATTGGGTAGATGATGCCTGCATCGAGGAGCTTTATGACCTCAGCCCTGACCACTTCCTTCATATTCGGATTGAGTCTCCTTTGAGGTAGGACTGAAGGTTTGTGATCATCCTCCATCAGAATTTTGTGAGTACAAAAGGAAGGGTTTATTCCCTTGATGTCAACTATTTTCCAAGCAATTGCTTTCTTGTGCTTCTTCAAGACACTCACCAAGTCTTTCTTTTGCCCAACTATCAAATTTGCAGCAATGATAACTGGAAGCCCCGTTCCTTCACCCAGAAAGGCATACTCAAGATGGTCAGGTAGCTCTTTCAACTCAAGTTTAGGTGCTTCTTCTATTGAGGGCCTCAAATTTTTATTTTTCAGCTTTTCGCATTGTTCTGACACTTCCTCTTCTGTTGATCCCGAGCCTCCGTCTGCACTGTCATCTATGCTATACAACTGTTGCACAACATAATTCACTGTCTCTACTCGATGTTCACTTAGTTCAACAATCTGGTTTAGATGGTGTGCCTATTGTTTCTCCATATTTTCCATGTGCAGATAAGTAGGGTTATCAACCTCTTCTTCTGGTGGAACTCTCCCAAAATTCATGAAGTTTGTGAAAAAAATTTTCCAAGCCTCATCCTTATTTTCCATACTTGAACCTTCCCAAGGTTTAAATCTACAGAAGAAATTGTTTTGAATATATGACAAGTGTTGTATAGGCGGCATCCATTCGTGCCAGATATCAGTCATGATCCCGTCAATTGTTGGTACAAAATTCGGGTTGGCCATGATGTATGGATCCCACAATGATGTATGGTACCTAGCACAATCAAGAAGGATAGAAAAAAAATTAAGCTCAAAAGAAAAGAAAATAAAACAAACGAAAATAGTAAGTAAATAAATGGCTAGAGCAATAAGCTAGAAGTTTCCTAGAATCCCTGAAAACATCCCCGGCAAGGGCGCCGAAAAACTTGGTGAAGGAATACCGCAAGCGTACGGGGTCGCCAAGTAATACCTAGTGCAAAAGCACAAGGATCGTATTCCACGGGGCTAAGGGTCTGCTATTACTCCTTCATCGCCTACTATCTAACCTAACATCTCAAGCATGATTATAGTACTCTCTTTCAAGCAAAGAAATAAGAATAGTATGTATAAACAAATTTAAAGTCAAACACAATGGTTGCAAGTGCTACAGTGATGAGCGAAGGCCTATGGATGTGAATCCCCTTGAGGGGTCATCATGAAACATAGATGAACAGTAAAAGGATAGTTCGGGTGATTTAGACCGAAGGATCTCAAAATTAGACCAACCCCAATTTCTCAGCGATTGAACCCTAATCCCATACAAATACCTAGTGGAATTTCTTCCTAACCGGTATTCCTACGATTGCATTAAGTACAAGGAGATCCCAATATAAGGGTACCCTAAACCCTAGTTTACCCTTATACATCAGAGGGCTATTGATATCCAATTTCTCGGCAATACCAATACAAGAAACCCCTTTTTGTTCATCAAAGATCTAATACACGCAAGTAGGCCACGTCTACGTGTACAACTCAATAAAGAGCTACAGATTTCTCCTTCAAGTAGCTCTAGGCATGAAACACAATGAACAAAATCATAAATCAACCCAAATATAATATTAAGTGCAAATCATCCAAAAATACATGATGAACCCCCCAAGGTTCACCGACATCCGGTGGCCTTGGGGGTCTAGTGTGCCATCATACAAACAATAACAACAAGGTAAAGTAAATCACTCAAAAAGCTCATAAATGACACTCCCTAGATGAAATGATGAAGGAGAAGGTGGAGGTCCGGCCATATGACGCTTTCCCTCACCCAAAAGATTGCCAAATGACGCTTCCCCTCGGCTTGGCACCTTGCTCCCTTGATGGTGAAGCTCTCCCCTTGTTGATGATGCTCTTGCCTCCTTCTTTGGCTCCAAATCGTCGTCTTCCAAAAGGTATCTTCGTTCTCTCTTTCAATATGCTGGCCAAAGGTCCCCTTCAATAGCCCTAGAACTCCCAATTTATACCCCCAAAGCATACGGGCCGTATTGGGGGTCGTGAGGATGTAGATTAGACCAAGAGAATCCCAAAATCCCGAGCCTCATGGGGTAGTTAACTGGGTGGTAAAGGGTTGACTGGGTAGTTAACTGGGGAGTGAAGCCTAGGCAAAAATTTCTGGAAATTCTTCACTGTGTCACAGACTGGGCCGTGAGAACTAGGTTAAGACTTCTGGAAATTCTTCACAGTACTTCAGCTACAGTAGATCCGCTACAATGCTACGACCTGGTTTTCCTTCTCTTTCCTGCCCAGAATATGCGCTCGCGATCTCCCTGGCTTCTACCTGCCCTACAATGCAAATATGACTCAATTTGGCATAAAAACGGGCACAAAACGTGACAAAATACATGCAAAGTGTACTAAATAAGTATACTAGAATACATACATTTAGACACTTATCAATGTCAAACATGTAGAGAAATATGTCTACTGAAGCACTTATCATGTATATAAAATGCACTCATCATAGCCAATAGAGTTAATTAATTGCAAGCTAGTCTCAATGGGATTTATATTCAAGTTACCATTTTCTCATCTTGATTTCACTATAGATTCACCATCTTTATTTCATTGCTTTCTTAGTTTAGGGATTTAGAAAACATCATTCAATTTGTCAGGTAGATAATACAGGGAGAATTAGTAGTAGGAACATGGTCGGTATACTTATTGGAATTAACTACCCTCCTCATAGGTGATAAGTGCTTGTGTTATAGTAACACGAAGTGTTATTATCTTACAATGAGCATTACTTTTATCAGATTTTATTACTAAATTGTGTGCATTTGTGTGTTTTTGTGCATTTTAGGTTTGTGGAGCTAGTTTGGAGAAGAAGAACAAAGTTAGATCATGTTCACCAATGTTGGGGAGTTTTCGGACCGAGCAAGGAACAAGGCAGGAGTCTAGACTTGTGGGTGTGTGCCAACCTCCTTTGGAGGGGCACAAAGGCAGTTACATTCACAATAAGTCTAACTCGTGTAGCATAGGAGAAGTTCGCCAATGAGGAGAATTGAAGCAATCGACACGATCTACTGTTGATTGTGTGCCCAAATCAACGGCCTCGATGAACGATGAAATCCGGAGCGTTTCGGCAAAAATACTGTAGCAAGTTACTCTTTACTATTTACCGAAATTCAGCAAAACAGAGACTTAACACGGGCGTATGGAAATTCCACACGGCCGTGTGAAATGCCGATTTCAGCTGATTTGAAGCCGCGACTCAACAGTATTTAAAGGCCATTTTGAGACTTTTTCTGGATCTTTTGGCATACCTTATACCTTTTCTCCTATGTTTTGGAGGGTTGTGGCTAGGGTTTGGAGAGGACCTTATGGAGGATTTGAAGCGCACCATCGGCATCGACATCAATGTCCAGCGGTCGTACAAGACCACGGCCACACTCTACACGAGGGGGTTTTCATCTATGCCTTTGATTTGTGCTTATTCTCATAGTTTGATGGATTTGTATAGCTCCATGAAGAGCTAAACCCCTTGTGGGTATTCGGACTTGTAAACACTAGGATGATTATGTTTCTATGACATGTTATTATGCTTTTCTTTATTGATGAATAAAATAGAGTTTCAATCTTAATTGCATCTTGTATTGATTTTCCCTTAGCCGTGACATTAGGATTAAGAATCATCTAGGTTATCTTTTGGAGGTGTGACAACTCCTATAGGTTTAGACTACTTGAGATTGGAGAGGGTTGAGAGGGTGAGTTGTGAGGTAGCGAAACGTCCCCTTTCCCCTCCGGTGTGATTTTCCATACCTCCATGTTCCACGAGTTCTTAGCGGTCAAAATAGAGCGAAGTGCTAGGAGATGAACTCCCCTAGGGCTTAGTTGCACTACCAACAGAGTGAAGGGTTGTAGTGGATCTTAGTGCTGGGGCTTAATTGAGACTAGGGTTATTTCATCTAGACCAAAGGGTTAGAGCTATTCATAGGAACAGGGCTAATCACTAGGAATCCCTAAAACTTAAAGCAATCCCGCATAGTGTGAGGTTTAGGAATATGGACTCCCCTGGGACTTAGTTGACAGGTCAACAAGAGTTAAGGTTCGTAGTGAAACCTAATGTCGGGCCATAATGATTGGGATTAGTCATGGTTGACCTTAGGCTTGGGACCATGTATTTAAGCTTATCCGGGTACCCTATTTCACTCATTGATTGTTTTTATCTTATTACTCTTGCTTGCACTCTCTTACCTTCCATATTTCTCTTGATTTTCTTCTTGTTGTCGATTAACTTTGCACACACACAATTGACCTTGCTCTCATTTTCCGTATTTCGCATTAGTTAAATAGCAATTGCTTTTATCTTTGATCACTACTCCCTGTGAATTCGACTACCCTCTCACAAGGGTACTATTATTACTTCGACAAGCCCGTGCACTTGCGGTACACACACGCAAGGGGTTTGTCATGTTTTTGGTGTCGTTGCCTGGGAGTAGGCGTATTTTAGATATTTGATTTTGCTATTTTAGCTATTCACTTCACTTTCTATTTCACACTTTCTTTTTCTATCATCGTTCTTATTTGTTTTCTTTTCTTTGTTTTTGGCTCCAGGTTATGACCCATGGGAACCCTTCGATTCTTATTGAAGGAGACCCGGACATTGGTAGAAGAACACATCAAAAAGGGAAAGAACCTGTGCAAGAACAGTCCAATCAAGCCGATTTAGAAACAGAAGGGTCAGAAACAATCGCAGAGCAGAATGAACAGCAGAGGACTTTGTCCAATTTTGCTAGACCTGCAGTCTTGGGGACCCAATCAAGCATTGTGTGGCCCCTGATTATAGCAATGAATTTTGAGTTGAAGCCATCATTTATTCAGATGTTGTAACAGTCCGCAAAATTTAATGGGTTGGCCGATGAAGATCTCAACAACTATATAGAGAACTTCCTTGAAGTGTGTGACATGTTGAAGATTAGTGGAGTAACGGACGACGCGATTCATTTGAGAGCCTTCCCATTTTCATTGAAGGGAAAAGCAAGACATTGGCTTCATTCATTACCGAGAGCATCTATTACTACTTGGGATGAGATGGCTGAGGCATTCTTGGCTAGGTACTTCCCTCTGGGAAAATCAGCGAGGCTCCGGAATGAGATATCATCCTTTATGCAAATGGAATTGGAGTCTCTATTCGAGACATGGGACAGGTTCAAGGAGCTCCTTCGAAGATACCCATAACATGGAATCCCTGAGTAGATGATCATTCATACTTTATATAATGGGTTGAATCCGAGTACCAAGCAACTCTTAGATGCAACGGTAGGAGGAACTCTAGGAAGCAAGACTCCCGGTAAAGCCCGGCACCTTATAGAAGAGATGGCTATTAATAGCTATCAATGGAACATAAGGGACCGAAAGAAGGTGGCCGGAATTCATGAAGTTTACGTGGTTACATCGTTGGTGGCACAGGTGGAATTATTGAGTAAGAAGCTAGATGCCTAGCTTCACCAAGAGTTGCGGCCATCACTACTTGTAACGGTTGTAGGGGAGGTTACGCTTCGAGTGATTGCTCTATTGCTATTGAAGGTACTAGTGTGGTGGAATAGGTCGATTTTGTTGGCAATACATATAGAGAAAAAGGCCAAGGCAACCCGTATAGTGGAACCTACAACTCGGGGTGGAAGAACCACCAAAACTTCTCATGGTGCAACCAAGGGCAGTCACAACAAAAGAGTAATGCACCACCGAGATTTCAAAGTCAACAAGGGCCGAACTTAGAGAGCTGAGTGACCGGGCTAGAGGGAAAGATGACCGATCTAGAGAGAGCCCTTACAAGGTTTGGTTCTTCGTTGGATGCTAGATTTCAATCGGTGGAAGCTACACTTCACAACCACACCACCTCACTACACAACTTGGAGAATCAAGTGGGGCAAATTGTGAAGACATTGGCCGAGAGACCACAAGGTAGCTTGCCTAGAAATACGGAGACCAATCCGAGGGAGCAATTGAAGGCAATTACCTTGAGAAGTGGAAAAGAGATCGAGAGAAATCTCCCTCTAGAGAAGACAAAGGAAGCACTCGAGGTCGTGGAGGTAGAGGAAGAAGCATCAAAGGAAAAGGAGGTGGCACCCCCGCCTTACAAGCCGAGGATCCCCTATCCTTTACGTTTGAAGAATGACCAAGAAAATGAGCAATACAAGAAATTTCTGGGTATGTTCAAGCAGTTGCACATCAACATGCCATTCGCGGAGGCATTGGCCCAAATACCCAAGTATGCGAAGTTCTTGAAGGACCTCTTGACCAACAAAAGGAAATTGGAAGAAAGTGCAATTGTAGTTCTTGATGCTAATTGCTCAGCCGTCTTGCAAAAGAACATGCCGAGTAAGAGAAAAGATCCCAGAAGTTTCATTATACCTTGCAACATTGGCAACTTGGATGAAGAAATGGCATTGGCCGATTCTAGGGCAAGTATCAATGTCATGCCCTATACCTTCTTCCAAAGACAAGGCTTGGGCGAGCCTATATCAACTCGGATGACACTTCAGCTTGCAGATGGATCGGTGAGGCATCCGAGGGGGATTATGGAAGATGTGTTGGTGAAAGTGGACAAGTATATATTTCCTGTTGACTTTGTGGTGTTAGACGTCGATGAGGACGTAAAGGTGCCGTTGATCCTTGGAAGGCCTTTCTTGCACACTTCCAAGGCTCTTATTGACATAGATGGCGGGGAGCTAACATTGCAAGTTGGAGACGACAAGCTTACATACCGCCTTGCCGAAGCCATGAGACACTCTCTTGATTTTGATGATACTTTGTATTTCCTTGACACCACTGATGTGCTAATAGATGATTATGTGTGGGAAATGATGAACCCGGACCCGTATGAAGGGTGGCCGGACCAAGATGTGGAGATCGAAGAAGAAGTACTATCACTTGATCTAGTCGAGAAGGAAGTCAAGCCGGAACTAAGACTCATGAAACGGATGAGAAGAAAGATAACGAGTGCGAGGAGGCGCCACTCAAAAAGTCCCAAGGTCAATAGGGATAAGCAAGCAAGGAGTAAGGGTATTTCACCCTTGTGTGGTAACAAAATCGCTAACTCCTCCTCTATACTACATAAGCTATGTTATGCATGTTTCCAGGTGGTAGGAAAGAGGGCAACATTCATTCATGAGCCCCCATGAGCTTAAACAGGTACATCAAGCTTATTGACATTAAACAAGTACTTCTTAGGAGGCAACCCAAGTTTTTATTGTTTTCCTAGGTTTTAGTTTAGTTCTAGCATGAATAAAAGTTTTAGTGTTGGTGTCCTAAATTTTCCATACATGTGCTATGATTTTCTTGTGGATCGTTGATGTTTTCATGTGCCTAAATGTTGATTGACGAAGTTTTGGGTCGTTTGAGTGTGTTTTCATGGATCTCTGGTCGTGTTTTTATAGTCTATACAGGCTCTAAGTGTTAAGAATGTGTTTCTGAATTTTTCTGCAGAGTCTGTGATTTTTTCTAAATCATCCAGAGAAAACACACGGCCGTGTGAAATTTCCAATCGGCCGTGTGAACCATCTCAGAGCTCAACCTGAGCGTCACAGGGGCCGTGTAACTGCCCCTGTGACCGACCCTGTGAAGGGCACACGGCCATGTGGAATTTCCACACGGCCGTGTGAGTTCCTGCAGAACCTGAACTTTCATTCCCGAGTGTCACAGGGGCCATGTGGGTACCCCTGTGAGTGCCATTGTGATAAGGCACACGGCCGTGTGGAATTTCCACATGGTTTCACACAGGCATGTGAACCTCTGCAGAGAGTTCCCTTCTTTCCCGAGAAAACACAGGGGCGCGTGGCAGCCTCTGTGGGAGAACTTGTAAATGGCACACGGCCGTGTAGAACACTTAGAGTTTCTCGGGCAAAACAGAGAGGCCACAGGGGTGTGTGGGGTATCCCTGTGGCCGGACTTGTGTTCTTGGCCAGGTTGGGAACACGGCCGTGTGGAATTTCCACATGGCCGTGTGAAAGTTTCCAGAAATCTTAGCGTTTTCCTGAGAGCACACAACGGCGTGTGGGTGTCCCTGTGAAGCTCCCCTGTGAAGGCACGCGGCCGTGTGGGGTAGTTTAGAGAGCAATCAGAGCGCACATAGGGGCGTGTGTCTGCCCCTGTGAACCTTAATTGTAGAGGCACACGGCCATGTGGATTCGCAGAACTTCAAAAGCAGCGATTTTTCTTTTGTTTTCACTCGTGCCTCTTGATCTTTCCACTCTAAAACACTCTCTAAACCCCTCTCTCACTTTCCCGATCTTCTCTTCACGGTTTAGAGGTTTTAGATGAGGTTTTCCGGCCGAATTCAAGGTTTTACCCATTCACATCATCGGTAAGAACTTCAATCCCTTTTTCTTCGTCAATCTTGATTTAATTGGTTTCTTTCACCCTCGTTCACTTGATTTGCATACGCACACACCTCGTGAATGATTGCAGACCGTTTTAGAGTAATTAGAATATTTTTGTATGGATTTTGAGCCTCCATGCCCGTGCGGCTCTATCCGCAGAAACTCCACACAGGTGTGTGGATTTCTGCAGATTGAGTTTGTGAAGTGGTTTAATCATTTTTTTTTCAATTTTGCAGATATGGCCTCCAGATCGAAGAAGCAAGCGGGGAAGCGTCCTCACGAGCCATCACCCCGCTTAGAGCAGGTCGATTTTGCTATTACCGAGCATCAGACACGATTTGAGCAACTATCGAAGCTACGCTTTGGAAAGTCTCAGATCCCGGACATTAGTGCACTCAAACGAATACAGTTAGGGGACGACTGGCCAGCGAGGTTGAGGAGTTATTGGCAGTAGGAGATTGGGACCGTCTACTGTTGATCATAGAGCCGGTGATTCACACACTCACACTCGAGGTACTTGCCTTATTTGAGTTCGATAGGGGGTATGGCAGTTTCGTAGACGTCGATACTATTTAGTTTAGAGCAATGGGCTAGAGCTACAGCATGAGTATGAGCCTGTTTTCAGTTAGATTGGGATTATATGAGGAAGCTTACACCAGGACTGAGGAGTATGAGAGCCTGCCCACCGACTACCCCAGGGCATTGACATCTCAGAGGGCCTACAGGGAACTGTGTGGAGAGGGTCGGTATGAACCGAGTATCTCCAAAGCATCATGCCTTTCCCAACCAGCCTATAGGTATCTGCACGCAGTATTGAGTAGGTCCGTGAACGGCAGAGGGGATAGCACCGGAGTATTGAGCTGACAAGAGTTGCTATATTTATACTTCGTAGTGCAGGGAGTACCACTCCACCTGGGGCATTTAGTAGCTGAGAATCTGCGCCACCAGGGCCAGTACCCCAGGGTTGGAGTAATCTTTTTAGGCCCCTACATCACCAGACTCTTCATGATGATGGGATTATTGGACACTATTAGAGGGGTTGAGAAGATCAGTGTACCAACTCCCCTTCGCTTGGAGACATTGAGGCAGATGGGGATGGTGAGGAGGCACGGAGATGGAGAGTATATTATGGTTACGCCTCCACCAGCACAGGCCGAGGCGCAGGGAAAGCAAGCAGATGACTCACAGCTAGCATTAGACCCGCCTCCAGAGCAGATAGAGGCTGAGGCATGACCCACAGCACCGGAGCCACCTTTAGTGCGCATCTTTTTGCCTTCTCGAGGCCAGGACTGATTTGAGCCGCTCGAGAGTACTGTAGGTGTCCTACAGAGCAAGGTAGCCAAGGTTAGGGCCGCACAGGCAGCGCAGCATACAGTGGTCATGGCTCGATTAGACATTATCCAGCAGCTACTCAAGCGAGCCATAACCTTACCGTTCGTAGTGCAGCCCCGAGCCTCCCCTACATCACCTCCACCAGCAGTATCATCACCAATCGATCGACCAGCGCCTTCAGAGCCTACAGCAACACCAAGGGATTTACCACAGGACACCGACGCTGAGCCGTAGTAGTTTATTTTATTTTTCTTTCATTATTTAATTTTATTTCTTATTTTGGGAATTGTAGTACTCAGAAAGGATTCTCCTTCTGAGTTTATCTTTTATGTTGGTTTTATTTTTCTCGAGTTGTATTTCATTTCTCTATATTTATATACTCGAGTTTTATTTTGATTTTTCTTGAGCTACACTGAACCCCTTGTGTATGTGTGCAGATGGTCTTGGATGTAAGGAATTTGAGGAATAGTCATAGGCACGGTTATGGGACCGTGTGTGCTCCACAATCCATTGAGACTCAACTCTCAATGAACCTAGCTCCATCAAATGCAACACTTGGAGTTCAGGGGAGTGATGTTTCAATTGCCTACCCCTACCTTAATTGTGTTAATTGTTTTACTTTTCATTGTGTTTGCATGCGTACATTGGGGATAATGTACAACTTAAGTGTGGGGGGAGTTCACATTGCACACACCTTTACTTGTGCATTCAATTGTTTATGCTCATGTAGCCCGTGGCGGTTCACCTTAGTTGCAACGTTTGTATTCTTAAAGTTTAGGAGAATTTTTAACATTGTATCTCATCATGCTCTAGTTTCTACTTGAATTTTGGGGAATTTTTGCTCGATTATCTTATATTGCACAACTCACTCTTTGAATCTTTTGGAAACTCAAGCTTGATGTTTTTAAGGACTAGTTTATCATCGTTTTAGTAAGTTCTTAGTTTTGTTTTGAGAAATACAAAAAAAATGGAAAAGAGAAAAAGAAAAATAAGTTTGTGAATATTTGTTTGTTTTAATTGTGCATTTGGGGTGGAAAGAGCTACCTCCCATGAAGTATGTAGCTACCTCCTCAAAAGTATGAAAGCCATCTTTAGCGACCGCCTAGGAAAGGGCTACCTTAGAGGTTGTGTGAAGGTACTACCTCCTTTCTTTTTATATATAAATAAGTCCTTTTTAATAAAAGTTTGAGGAGTACTTTTCGGGTTATCTTGAGTGAGTTCACACACACTTACACATTTTGGAGTTATTGTCCTTTTTTATTTAAGTTTTTAGCTAGAGCAATGATATCTTTATGCAATGTTTTGATTTCCCCTTACTTGTAGAATACTTCTTTTGCATACTTTTGGTGAACCTAAGGCCGAGCACTTTCAATTGTTCTTCCCAAGTACTTTCATGTTTTATTTTTGCTTGAGGACAAGCAAAAGCTTAAGTGTGGGGAAGTTTGATAAGTGCTTGTATTATAGTAACACGAAATGTTATTATCTTACAATGAGCATTACTTTTATCAGATTTTATTACTAAATTGTGTGCATTTGTGTGCTTTTGTGCATTGTAGGTTTGTGGAGCTAGTTTGGAGAAGAAGAACAAAGTTAGATCGTGTTCGCCATTGTTGGGGAGTTTTCGGACCGAGCAAGGAACAAGGCATGAGTCTAGACTTGTGGGTGTGTGCCAACCTCCTTTGGAGGGGCACAAACGCAGTCACATTCACAATAAGTCTAACTCGTGTAGCATAGGAGAACTTCGCCAATGAGGAGAATTGAAGCAATCGGCATGATCTACCATTGATTGTGTGCCCCAATCAACGTCCTCGATGAAGAACGATGAATTCGGGAGCGTTTCGGCAAAAGCACTATAGCAAGTTAATGGAGCAAAAATACTGTAGCAAGTTATTGTTCACTATTTGCCGAAATTCAGCAAAATAGAGACTTCACATGGGCGTGTGGAAATTCCACATAGCCGTGTTAAATCCCGGTTTCGACCGATTTGAAGCCGTGACTCAACAGGATTTATAGGCCCTTTTGAGACTTCTTCTGGATCTTTTGGCATACCTTTTCTCATATCTTCTGGAGGGTTGCGGCTAGGGTTTGGAGAGGAGCTTGTGGAGGATTGGCATCGACATCGACGTCCGGCTGCCGCACAAGACCACGGCCACACACTACACAATGGGGTTTTCATCTATACTTTTGATTTGTGCTTATTCTCATAGTTTGATGGATTTGTATAGCTCCATGAGGAGCTAAACCCCTTGTGGGTATTCAGACTTGTAAACCCTAGGATGATTATTTTTCTATGACATGTTATTATGCTTTTCTTTATTGATGAATAAAATTGAGTTTCAATCTTAATTGCATCTTGTATTGATTTTCCTTTAGCCGTGACACTAGGGTTGAGAATCATCTAGGTTATCCTTTGGAGGTGTGACAACTCCTATAGGGTTAAACTACTTGAGATTGGAGAGGGTTGAGAGGGTGAGTCTTGAGGTAGCAAAACGTCCCCTTTCCCCTTCGGTGTGATTTTCCCTACTTCCATGTTCCACGAGTTCTTAGCGATCGAAATAGAGTGAAGTGCTAAGAGATGAACTCCCCTGGGCTTAGTTACGCAAGCAACTGAGTGAAGGGTTGTAATGAATCCTAGTGCTGGGGCTTAATTGAGACTAGGGTTCTTTCATCTAAACCAAAGGGTTAGAGCTATTCATAGGAACAGGCCTAATCACTAGGAATCCCTAAAACTTAAAGCAATCCCACATAGTGTGAGGTTTAGGAAGATGGACTCCCTTGGGACTTAGTTGACAGGTCAACAAGAGTTAAGGGTCGTAGTGAAACCTAATACCATGGCATAATGATTGGGATTAGTCATGGTTGAACTTAGGTTTGGGACCATTTATTTAAGGATATCGTTGACTCATTAAACATCAATAGGAGAGTATAACAGCATTTTCTTGCACTAGAAACATAAATCCTAGTGGTAGCTTGTCCGAGTACCCTATTTCACTCATTGATTGTCTTTCTCTTATCACTCTTGCTTGCACTCTCTTACCTTCCATATTTTTCTTTATTTTCTTCTTGTTTTCGATTACGTTTGCACACACAAAATTAACCTTGCTCTCATTTTCCATATTTCACATTATTTAAATATCAATTGCTTTTATCTTTGATCCCTACTCCCTGTGGATTCGACTACCCTCTCACCAGGGTACTATTATTACTTTGACAAGCCTGTGCACTTGCGGTACACACACACAAGGGGTATGTCAATAGGGTATATTGTATTATTTGCACGATCCATATACTTGTTGCACTGTATATTTGCATAGTTAGGGAGTTCACCATAGGCCATGATAAGTGCTAAATAAATCATATTTTTCATATCATTCACACTGCATTTGGCATTGAATTTGTCATTCTTATCACCCTGTTAGTATGAAATTTCAATCTTTTGTTCACCACGGCCATTATTTCTATTTTAGGGAAAAAGAAATGAATTTAGCGGTGTTTTGGATACAGAATAAACTAAGTTGCTAAATCAAGGTAGACCATGGCTCACAATGGTGTTGTTGGAAAGTGACCACACCTGTTATCGGTAATCATTACTGCCGTTACCAAGCCATGCTAGTATGGAACTACTGGAAGCAACACAAAGTCTACAATAGCCTCACAATGGCCATTGTCGTAACCATTACGACCGTGATCTCAGGAGATAATGCCCAGAGAGCCATGGCAGGACGCGACTTAGAGCCCAAGCAATAACTTATTAACCACGGGAATCACAACACTTGTGGTGAGGCCGTAGCGGTTCCGATCATTATAAATAACCTAGTTTTCTCTAAATTTGAGGGAGATTCTTTTGCCAAATAAGGTAGGGTGGCCAGAGTTGTGGAGATTTGAGCTGCGGGAGATAGGTTTCTTCCATATTCTAATAGATTTCGACGAGTTTCTCAAGGACAATCCAACGATTATTGCCAACCTTGGGAATCTCTCACTCTCAATCTTGGTGGACCTATTGGAGGGAGTTAGTTTAGAAATTCTTTTAAACACTTATTATTCTTGGGTCTTATGGTTCTTTCTTGCTTTAATTGATTATTCTATGTTCCACAAGAACCTAATTCTTGGGGAGTTGTATGTCTAGGTCCCTCGATTAGTGTTTATGAATCTTGATTGAGAGTTTAATAAATCTTTCTAGTATTTTGTAAATCATTACATGTTTTCTTGAATGATATTCATGTTAATGTATATGAGGAAGATATACCCTCACATTAGGAGATCCATGCTATGTTAGATCTATGCATTTTCTAAGAGGTTAGGTAGTGCTAGATCTTTAGATTAGTTATTGATTGCCCCTTAGGCTTAGGGTTTGATTTGTCTCTTCTAGTGGAGTTCTTGAACTTAAGGCAAACATAGGAGGCTGAGGAAGAAGAGATTCAATCTTAAGTTCGTAGTGAACTCTTGGGTTTTATTCTTTTGACATTGGTTGTAAATCTCAATGCTTTCTTAATTCTCTTTGTGTCTTGTAAATTGAATGATTGCCCTCCACTAATGGAGGGAAATTTTCATAGATGTTTAGGCATAGTTGAACTCTAGGGTTTTATTCTTTTGACATTGGTTGTAAATCTTAATGCCTTAGTTTTTCTTTAATTGCAACCCATGTTTTCGTATCTAATTGTATGTTTGAAAGATTGCTTGCTAACATGGCCAAAGCCCTAGTTATCATATTTGATGTGCTTTATGACGAGTACAAATACCCATCTAGCATAGACAAACCGCAATTTGAGGAGATTATGAGAAAGCCTAGAAATAGGGTACTTTGGAGAATTCTTCTACCTCAATCCTCCCGAGTGGATTAACATGTAATCTCCGCACTCATTGCAATCATGTGGAATAGATTTTAGGAAAAATCACATCTACTTTCGATAAACGTCTAAATGTACATATTTTATACATATGCGTGGGCATGATTATTTTATTTTATTGATGAATTGATGCACTTTTTATGGTTTAATCATTTAATTTCATGTTTCAGGCATAAAAGAAGCCTAGGTGAGCTCAACGATGTAATTTGAGAAAAAATTGACACCAAAAATGGTGTTTTAGCATCCCGGACACTATAGCAGCATTGTAACAACCTGAAGCATGAAGACTTTGGAAAATTTCTAAGTCTGAAAATCCTTACGGACAACCTCACGACAGTACTGTAGCATCTTAATAAAATTTTTGGCCCATTTTCTGAGAATCTTCATAGCCAGTATATTGACCGTGAGGACACCCATAAGCCATCCCGAAGCCACCTTTTATAAGCTTCATTAGGGCATTCTTTCGAGGGAGGTGATAAGTGCTCGTGTTATAGTAATGCGAACTGTTATTATCTTGCAATAAGCATTGATTTAATTATATTTTATCACTAAAAAGTATGCATTTGTTTACTTTTGTGCATTGTAGGGTTGTGAAGATAAATTGAAGAAAAGGAACGAAGTTAGATCGTGTTCGCCGTTGTTGGTAAGTTTTCGGACTAAGCAAGGAACAAGGCATGGGCACAGACTTGTGAGTGTGTACCAACCTCCTTTGGAGGGGCACAAAGGCAGTCACATTCATAATAAGTCTAGCTCGTGTTAACAAGGAGAACTCCGCCAATAAGGAGACTTGAAGCAATCGGCACGGTCTACCATTGATTTTGTGCCCAATTCAACGGCCTCAATGAAGAACGACGAATTCGGGAGCTTTTCGGCACAATACTGTAGCAAGTACTCTAGTAAGATACTGTTCACTTTCTGCCGAAAATCAGCAAATAAGCAACTTCACACGGCCGTGTGAAATCCCGATTTTAGCCCATTTAAAGCCGCGACTCAGCATCATAAAAGCCCGTTTTGGAGACTTTTTTTGGATCTTTTTTGGCTCTCTTCTAACCTAACTTCAACGTAGGCGCGGCTAGGGTTTGGAAAGGACTTTTTGGAGGTTTGGTGCACGTCATCGGCGTTAACATCAACGTCCGGTGGCCACACAAGACCACGTCCACATCACACAAAAAGGGGTTTTCATCGATGCTTTCAATTTGTTTTCAATTTTATATTTTGATGGATTTGTATAGCTTCATGAGGAGCTAAACCTCTTGTGGGTATTCAAACTTGTAAACACTAGGATTATTATGTTTCTATGACATTGTTATTATGCTTTTCCATTATTAATGAATAAATTCGAGTTTCAATCTTAATTGCTTCTTGTTATTGTTTTGACACTAGGGTTGAGACCAATCTAGGTTATCCTTTGGAGGTGTGACAACTCCTATAGGATTAGACTACTTAGGATTGAAGAGGATTGAGAGGGTAAGTCGTGAGGTAGCGGAACGTCCCCTTTCCCCTACGATGTGATTCTCCCTATCTCCATGTTCTATGATTTATTCGCGGTCAAAATAAAGTGAAGTGATAGGAGATAAACTCTCCTGGGGCTTAGTTGCGCGAGCAACAGAGTGAAGGGTTGAAGTGAATCTTAGTGCTGGAACTTAATTTAAACTAGGGTTCTTTCACCTGGACCAAAGGGTTAGAACTATACATAGGAACAGGGTTAATCACTAGGAATCCCTAGAACTCAAAGCAATTCCACACAGTGTGAGGCTTAAGTAGATAGACTCCCCTAGGGCTTAGTTGACAGGTCAGCGAGAGTCAAGGGTCGCAGTGAAAACCTAATGGTGGGGCATAGTGTTCGGGTTAGTCACGGTTGACCTTAGGTTTGGGACCGTGTATTTAAGGATATCCTCGACTCAATTAGCATCAATAGGAGAGTATAATAGCATTGTCTTGCACTAAAAGCATAAGTCCTAGGGGTAGCCTGTCTAGGTACCCAACTCTACTCATTGCTTGTTCTACTCTTTTTACTCCTACTTGCACTCTCTCTCACATTCCACACTTCTATTTTAATTCTTGTTTTTATTAATTGCTTTCACACTCACTCATTGATCTCTTTCCACACATCGCACTAGCTACATAGTGAATACTTGTATCTCAAATCCCTATTTCCGGTGGATACGACTACACACTCACCAGGGTATATTATTACTTCGACAACCCGAGCACTTTCGGGCCCCTGTCAAGAGGAGACCCTCTTCTTGGAACTCATCACCACTATTGTTGATCTGAGGAAAAAGAAAGGGTTTGACGGTATTTCCACGAAGGATTTGACGAGGAGAGCGCGATTTGAGCAAGATCCATCCCTAGGGCTTGACTTGAAGAGGTTGAACATGACGGGAAGCCACCCCTTTGAGTGGCATCTTTGGAAGCTTCTCTAGTCTCCATCCTTTAAAGGGAGTGTTTATTATGTTTTGTTTGGTTGTTCGCATGAATTTCTTGGTGTATTTGGTGACTATGAACAACTAAACCCTCAAGGTCACCGGATGTAGATGAAACTTGGGGGTGAACTTGTGTTGTTTGGATGATTTGTTCTATATATTGCATTTTGGCTTGTTTGTGATCCATGTTTGGTGTATTTGAATGCCTTGGTATGCATGAGAACTATGTGCATCAATTCTTAGGTAATACTAGGTTGCATTACCACTGCCCTAGTGTTAGACTCGCCAAATTTGGAAGGGATAGAAGTATAAATACATCGTGATCATCGGGTATTTGTACCCCTCCATTTCTAGGGTCGAGTACTAGCTTGTGTTTTCAACCCTAGCTTGAGAAAAACACTTCTCCCATTACAATAATAGGAGGATTTGGGCAGAAGAGATTCCGTATCCAATACTCGTACCGGATTAAGGGTCAATTGCGGTGACCATCGGGTTGGCTTAAACTAAGGTTTTCTCGGTTCAGTAAGCCACTTGCATATTAGTTCTATCATCCCAGACACTTTAGTAGCCCCTGAGGGGATCCTCATCCATGACCACTTCCTTGCCCTGATTAGTCTGACACTCCCCTTGCGAGTGCATACCGCAAGTGCACGGGCTTGTCGAAGCAATAATATTACCCTGGTGAACGGGTAGTCGTATCCACAGGGAATAGGGATTTAAGACACGAGATTTCACTATTTAGCTAAGCGGTGTACGGTGAATGTGAAGAGAATCAATGAGTGAGTGTGAAAACAATTATAAAGAAACAAGAAATAAAATAGAAGTATGGAAGGTAAGAGAGCGCAAGTAGAAGTAAATAAAGAAGGACAATCAATGAGTAAAGTTGGGTACCCGGATAGTGCAAGACAATGCTATTATACTCTCCTATTGATGTTAATTAAGTCGAACAAATCCTTAAACACACGGTCCCAAACCTAAGGTCAACCGTGACTAACCTCGACACTATGCCCCAGCATTAGGTTTCACTATGACCCTTGAATCTTGTTGACCTATCAACTAAGCCCTAGGGGAGTTCGTCTTCCTAAGCCTCACACTGTGTGGAATTGCTTTACTTTCTAGGGATTCCTAGTGATAAACCTTGTTCCTATTTATATCTCTAACCATTTGGTCTAGGTAAAAGAACCCTAGTCTAGATTAATCCCCAGCACTAAGATTCACTTCAACCCTTCACTCTGTTGCTTGCGTAACTAAGCCCCAGGGGAGTTTATCTCCTAGCACTTCACTCTATCTCGACCGCTAAGAACTCATGGAACATGAAGGTAGGGAGAATCACACCGGAGGAGAAAGGGGATGTTTCACTACCTCACGACTCACCCTCTTGATCCTCTTCAATCCTAAGTAGTCTAACCCTATAGGAGTTGTCACACCTCCAAAGGATAACCTAGATTGCTCTCAACCCTAGTGTCACGGCTAAGGGAAAACAATTACAAGATGCAATTAAGATTGAAACCCAATTTTATTCATCAATAATGGAAAAGCATAATAACAATGTCAAAGAAACATAATAATCCTAGGATTTATAAGTCCGAATACCCACAAGGGGTTAAGCTCCTCATGGAGCTATACAAATCTATCAAAATATGAAAGTGAATACAAATGGAAAGCATAGATGAAAACCCCCTTGTGTAGAGTGTGGCTGTGGTTTTGTGCGGCCGCCGGACGTCGATGACGATGCCGATAACGCGCTCCAAACCTCCACAAAGTCCTCTCCAAAACCCTAGCTGCAACCCTTTAGAAGTTCACTAAAAAGATAGGCAAAAAGATGTTGAAAAAGTCTCCAAAACGGAGTTTTATAACGTTGAGCCGCGGCTTAAAATTGGCTAAATCGCGATTTCACACGGCCGCGTGTAAATTCCACACGCCCATGTGAAATTTCTGGAATGCTGATTTCGGCAAACAGTGAACAGTAACTTGCTGCAGTACTTTTGCTACAGCGCTTTGCTGAAACGCTCCCGAATTCATCATTTTTCATCAAGGCCATTGAATTGGGCACACAATCAACGGTAGACCATGCCGATTGCTTCAAATATCCTTATTGGTGAAGTTCTTGATAAGTGCTTGTGTTATAGTGACGTGAAGCGTTATTATCTTACTATGACCATCTCTTTTATCAGATTTTATCACTAAATAGTGTGTATTTGTGTATTCTTGTACATTATAGGTTTGGGGAGCCAAGTTGGAAAAGAAGAACAAAGTTAGATCGTGTTCGCCGTTGTTGGGAGGTTTTCCGACTAAGCAAGGAACAAGGCACGAACTTGGACCTGTGAGTGTGTGCCAACCTCCTTTGGAAGGGCACAAAGGCAGTCACATTCACAACAAGTCTAACTCGTGTAGCCTAAGAGAACTTCACCAAGAAGGAGACTTGAAGCAATCAGCACGATCTACCATTGACAGTGTGCCCAATTTAATGGCCTCGATGAAGAACAACATATTCGGGAGCGTTTCAGCAAGTTACTGTGCATTTTCTGCTGAAGATCAAGTTTCCAGAGAATTCACACGGGCGTGTGGAATTAGCACACGGCCGTGTGAATCATTTTCCAGCAAGCCAGAGACTTCACACGGGCGTGTGGAAATTCCACACGGCCGTGTGAAGTAATTTTTCAGGAAGACAGAAACTTCACACGGGCGTGTGGAAATTCCACACGGCCGTGTGAAGCCCCGATAAGTTCAAATTTAAAGCCGCACTCAGCCTATTTAAAGCCCAATTGGGAGAATTTTTGAGAATCTTTTGACCTAGCTTTCTCTCCAACTTTGAGAGGGTGCGCCTAGGGTTTTGGAGAGGACTTTGTGGAGGATTGGAGCGCGCCAACGGCATCATCATCGATGCCCGACGGCAGCACAAGACCACGGCCACATCACACGCGAGGGGGTTTTCATTGATGTTCTTATTTTGCAATTTATTTTACACTTTGATGAACATGTATAGCTCCATGAGGAGCTAAACCCCTCGTGGGTATTCGGACTTGTAAAACCCCAGGATCATTATGTTTCTATGACATTGTTATTATGCTTTTCCAATATTGATGAATAAATTTGAGTTTCAGTTTTAATTATCTTTTGCTATTGTTCTTCCTTAGCCGTGACACTAGGGTTGAGAACAATCTAGGTTATCTTTTGGAGGTGTGACAACTCCTATAGGATTAGACTACTTAAGATTGAAGAGGGTTGAGAGGGAGAGTTGTGAGGTAGCAATGTACCCCTTTCCCTTCCGGTGTGATTTCTCCCAACCTCCGTTTCCTTGGTTAATTAAGCGGTCAAGATAGAGTTTTAGGGCTTAATCTAGACTAGGGTTCTTCCACCTGGACCAAAGGGTTAGAACTACATAGAGGAACAGGTTTTATCACTAGGAATCCCTAGAGCTTAAAGCAATCCCACGCAGTGTTAGGGTTAGGAAGATAGACTCCCCTGGGGCTTAGTTGACAGGTCAACAAGAGTCAAGGGTCATAGTGAATCCTAATACTGGGACATAATGTTGGGGTTAGTCACGGTTGACCTTAAGTTTTGGGACCGTGAGTTTAAGGATATCCTCGACTCAATTAACATCAATAGGAAAGTGTAATAGCATAGTCTTGCACTAGAAGCATAAGTCCTAGAGGTAACTTGTCCGGATACCCTATCTCACCCATTGCTAGTCTTTCTCTTTTAACTTCTACTTGCTTTTCTCTTGTCTTTCATCTGTCTATTTACTTTCTTGTCGTTTATTCTAATTATTTCCATAAATTCACTCATCACTCCGATTATTTCTTTTCGTAAACCGCATAACTAAATAGTGAATTCTTGTGTTCTAAATCCCTATTAGCTGTGGATTCGACTACCCACTCACCAAGGTAATTTTATTACTTCGACAAGGCCGTGCACTTGCGATACACACGCAAAAGGTTGTGTCAAGTTTTTGGCGCCGTTGCCGGGGAATAGGCGTATTTTTAATACTAGTTTTTGCTACTTTAGTTATTCACTTCGTTATCTATTTCACACCTTCTTTATCTACCACTACTTTCACCAATTCTTTTTTTTTTAATTTCAGTTTACCGAGGGAATGTTTAACGCAAGCGAAGCTTTTGATACACTCATGGGATTAGTCAAGGAAGTGGAGCAGAAAATGCAGTTGTTTATCGCACAACCATTTCCAAATTATATCGAGTGTGGTCAATTAGTGAGACAACCTTGTACAGAAATAGTGGATAGTATTGATCAGTTTTGCAAGGAGCAGAACATGAATAATGAATTGGGTAGTGTGTTGGACGAATTTGATAAATCAGCTCTAGCTTTTGCAAATGGTGACACAGAAGAAACCCTTGAGAACATTCTTGCACAGTTTGAATCAGGTTATTTTGAGCACACAAACAAGAGGCCTTTTCAATGGGTATTATAGACCTGATAGAGGAAGTTTGTGAATTGGGGATTAGAATGGAACACCAGGACCAACCCAAGGAATGTGATTTGGAGAAGGTTTCAGGGTACAGTAATGAACAGCAAACTACAAAATTTGAAGAGATTGGCAGATCAATTAGAGACTGGCTTCGACCATCCATCGATGAGCCACCTGATTTGGAATTGAAAACACTTCGAAAACACTTGGAATATGCATTTCTGGCAGAAGAGATGAAGTTTCCCGTGATCATAGCATCGAATCTCTCCTTTGAGCAAAAAGACAAATTGGTGAATGTGTTGAAAAAGCATAAGTCCGCCTTGGCGTGGAAAATTGCAGAGTTAAAAGGTATAAACCCTTCATTCTGTACGCACAAGATTTTAATGGAAGACAATTTCAAATCAGTGATCCAACCTCAACGAAAACTAAACCCGAACATGAAGGAAGTCATAAAAGTGGAAGTGGTCAAATTATTGGATGCAGGGATCATTTACCCCATTTCAGATAGTGCTTGGGTAAGCCCAACACAGGTGGTCCCGAAAAAGGGTGGGATGACAGTAATCAAGAATGAAAAGAACGAACTCATCCCAACGAGAACGATCACAGGATGGAGAGTTTGTATTGATTACAGAAGACTGAATGATGCAACCCGTAAAGACCACTTCCCTTTACCTTTCATTGATCAAATGTTGGAGCGATTGGCAGGGCATCAATTTTACTATTTTCTAGATGGGATGTCAGGGTATGTTCAGATCCCTATTGTTCTGAAAGACCAAGAGAAGACAACTTTCACTTGTCCCTACAGGACTTTTGCATATAGACGAATGCCGTTCGGATTATGCAATTCACCTGCTACATTCCAAAGGTGTATGACTGCTATTTTTGATGACCTTGTCGAAGACATAATGGAAGTATTTATGGATGATTTCTCTGTGTTTGGTGATTCCTTCGACATATGTTTAAGAAATTTGGAAAGAGTGCTGATAAGATGTAAGGAGACAAATCTTATGCTAAACTGGGAGAAATGTCATTTTATGGTTCGAGAAGGCATTGTTCTCAGACACAAGATTTCCCATTTGGGTATGGAGGTGGACAAGGCAAAAATCGAAGTCATAGAGAAACTTCCTCCACCAATGAATGTCAAGGGAATTCGGAGTTTCCTGGGACATGCAGGTTTCTATAGACGGTTCATCAAGGATTTCTCGAAAATCACTCAACCGTTGACTAAACTTCTCGAAAAAGATGCTCCGTTTGATTTTAGGAAAGATTGTGCAACAGATTTTAATGTGCTAAAAGAAAAACTAGTTCAAGCTCCAATCTTGATTATCCCCGACTGGAATGAACCTTTTGAGCTCATGTGTGATGCCAGTGATTACGCTGTAGGAGCAGTTCTAGGACAAAGGAAGAGCAAGCAATTCCAACCCATTTGTTATGCGAGCAAGACTCTCACAGATGCACAGGAGAATTATACTACTACAGAGAAAGAATTATTAGCAGTAGTATTTGCTCTCGATAAGTTCAGGCCATATCTTATCTTGTCAAAGGTCATTGTGTTTACAGATCATTCAGCTCTCCGTTTCCTCATGAACAAAGTCGATGCAAAACCAAGATTGATCCGGTGGATATTACTCTTACAGGAGTTTGATATGGAAATAAAGGATAAAAAGGGAACTGAAAACGTAGTGGCAGATCATTTGTCACTGTTGGATGGGAGCATTGGGCAAGAGCCATCAAGTAAGGAGATCAATGACTTCTTCCTGGAAGAACACTTACATTCAATTCAGGAATTAACATCATCAGGTGATACACCGTGGTTCGCAGATTTTGCTAATTACTTGTCAGGAAAAGTCCTCAAGCCAGAGCTTACATTCCAACAAAAGAAAAAGTTCTTTAGCGATTTGAAGAACTATTTCTGGGACGACCCATTCCTTTTCCGCATCTATGCAGATCATATTGTTCGGAGATGCATTTCGAGGAAGGAAGGATGGGATATCCTTGCTCATTTTCATTCAGGACCAGTTGGGGGCCATTATGCATCAAGTAGAACCGCAGAAAAAGTTTTGCCAGCAGGGTTCTATTAGCCAACCCTCTTTCATGATGCATACCAATTTGTTCTTCGATGCAATAATTGTCAGAGGTCAGGGAATCTGTCTCGGCGGGATGAGATGCCTCAGAATCCTATGCAATTTTGTGAGATATTTGATGTTTGGGGCATTGATTTCATGGGGCCATTTCCAAGGTCTAACAGGAACCAATATATATTAGTGGCAGTTGATTATCTCTCCAAATGGGTCGAAGTACAAGCATTACCGAGTAATGATGCTAGAACTGTGGTGAAATTCTTAAAGAGGTTGTTCATTCGGTTTGGAACTCCGCAAATCATCATTAGTGATCGAGGCACCCACTTTTGCAACGCCCAATTAGACAAGGTATTGAAATGATACTGGGTACGTCACCGTCTTGCCACTCCATATCATCCCCAGACTAGTGGTCAAGTAGAAGTCACTAATAGAGAACTCAAGAGGATTTTGACGAAGTCTGTGGAACAAGGAAAGCGGGACTGGTTAGAACGGTTGGACGACACACTCTGGGCCCATCGCACAGCATACAAGACGCCCATAGGAACTACTCCGTATAATCTAGTTTACGGAAAGTCATGTCATTTACCCGTGGAACTTGAGCATAAAGCATATTGGGCAATCAAAGCAATGAACTTCGATTTGAGAAGAGCGGGTTGAACGAAGACTGCTTCATCTTCATGAGCTCGATGAATGGAGGTTGAAAGCATATGAGAATGCTAGAATTTACAAGGAGAGGATTCAGAAGTGGCATGACAAGCATATCAAATTACCTAAAGAGTTCAAAGTCGGTGATCAAGTTCTACTATTCAATTCCCAGTTGCGGTTCTTCCCCGGAAAACTAAAGACTAGATGGTTTGGCCCATATACAGTCACTCAAGTATCACCCCATGGTGCAATTGAGATTACTCATCCGGAGAAGGGCACGTTCAAAGTAAACGGACACCGGCTGAAACCATACTTTGGCGGCGAGGTTTGTAATGATGATAAAGAGATATTCTTTATTCAACCTCCGTAAGGTAAGCAAGGTACGTCAAGCTAAGTGACGTTAAACAAGCGCTTCTTGGGAGGCAACCCAAGTTTTTATTGGTTTTCTAGGCTTAGGTTTAGTTTTAGCATGAATAATTACCTAGTGTCGGTGTTTTGATTTTATTATGTGTGTTGTGACTTTCTCATGGATTATTGGTGTTTTAGTGTGCCTAATTATGATTGTCGAAGTTTTGGGTCGTTTGAGTGTGTTTTCATAGATCTCTGGTCGTGTTTTTGTCGTCTATGCAGGCTCTAAGTGTTATAATAGTGTTTTTGAAATTTTTTGAAGAGTCTGTAATATTTCTAAGTTGTCCAGAGAAAACACACGGCCGTGTGGAATTTCCACACGGCCGTGTGACTCATCTCAGAGCTTATCCCGAGCATCACAGGGGCCGTGTAGCTGCCCCTGTGAGCGACCCAGTGAACGGCACACAGCCGTGTGGATGTCTCACATGGCCGTGTGACATTTTGCAGAACTTCAGCTCTCATTCCAGAGAGTCCACAGGGGCGTGGGGGTGCCCCTGTGAGTGCCCATGTGTTAAAGCACACGGCCGTGTGGCAAGTTCACACGGCCGTGTGAAATTCTGCAGAAACTTCTTTTCCTCCCGAGAATTCACAGGCGCATGTGGCTGCCCCTGTGAGAGAGCTTGTGAACGGCACACGGCCGTGTGGTATACTTAACAATTCCCAGGATGATCCAGTGAAGCCACAGGGGCCTGTGAGGTGCCCCTGTGGCTGGCTTTGTGTTCTAGGCCAGGTTGGGCACACGGCCGTGTGGAATTAACACACGCCCGTGTGAAAAGTTTCAAAGTCCTTCTGTATTTCCCGTGAATCCACAAGGGCGTGGACTAGCCCCTGTGGACCTCCCTTGTGAAGGCACACGGCCGTGTGTAATTCACACACGGCCGTGTGAGGTGGTTCAGAGAGAGAGCAGAGTGCACACGGGGCGTGTGTTGGTCTCTGTAAACCCTAATTCCAGAGGCACACGGCCGTGTAACATGTTCACACGGCCGTGTGAATTCCCAGAACTTCAAAAAGACAAAGATTTTCTTTTGGAATTCATTCATATTTCTTTCGCTTTCACTCTAAAACACTCTCTGACCTCCTCTTCCACTTTCCCAACCGTTGCCTACGGTCATTGAGGTTTCTTTTCGAGCTTTCCGACCGATTCCGAATTTTTCCTCATCTACACTGTCGGTAAGAACGACAAACCTTTCTTCTTTATCAATCCGGATTTAGAACATTTATGATAAGTATTTCGGTTGTTTTACATGATTAACCTGGTTACCAATGAGTTACAAGGGTTTTTAAGCGAATTTTTTTTGTGAGAATATGGAGTTCTGATTCTACAACCTTGCAACATATCCGCCCGATAATCCACACGGGCGTGTGGAATTTCCACACGGCCGTGTGGAGCCTATCAGAGCAAATTATTATACTCAAATGATTAACTCCTTTTTACAATTCTTTTCAGGAATGGCACCTAGGAAAGAGTCTAATAAACGGGCATGAGAACAATCTCCAGAACCAACCGACTTCGCCACGTCTGAACACCGAGAAATATATAGAAGATTGGCGAAACTCAAGATCGGGCAATCTTGGTATTTGGACATAGACTGTTTAAGACCAACTGATTGGGGTAATGATATGGCAGACGAGATTGAAGAGCTTGTTGCAGTGGGAAGTTGGAAGAGCTTACTATCTATTCGAGATCCAGCGAACCGTCTGCTTACTTTGGAGGTGCTCTCATCCTTCAAGTTTGACAAAACAATTAGGGAGTTAACGAGTACCAATTCTATACAGTTTCAGGCATTTGGGCATGATTACAATATGTCACTGACACAGTTTTCCATTTATATGGGGTTATACGACGAGGCATTTACAAAAACAGAGGAGTACGAGAGCCTTCCAACTGACTATCACGGCAGTTTGACCCCTCAAGGAGCTTACAAAGTAGTGTGTGGACAAGGGAACTATGAACCAGGTATATCAAAAGCTACTTGTCTATCACGATCGGCTTATAGATACATTCATGCCATTCTAAGTAGGTCAATAAACGGCCGGGGCGATAGTACAGGGGTTCTTAGTCGACAAGAGCTCCTTTACTTACATTCAGTGGTACAGAAGGAGACGCTCCATCTTGGATATATACTAGCTGAATCCATGCGTCATCAAAGTCAGTATCCCAGGCTTGGAACAATTTTTTCAGGGCCATACATCACAAGACTTATGAAGGGGATGGGTCTTCGGGTAGCGGTCAGAGGGATAGAAAAGACGGTCACACCCTCACCAATTAACTTAGAAATGTTGAGACAGATGGGAATGGCCAGAAGACGTTACCAACAGTACGCGCTGAACTGGCCCGATGCCTTTCTACACGAGGGGACACAGGCAGCGATAGAGCCACCCCCGGAGCACACAGAGGCCGAGGCACCACCCACAGCACCGGAGCCACCTCCAGTGCGTATTTTCTCCCCTTCTCGAGGCCAGGACAGGTTCGAGCGCCTCGAGAGTGCTGTGGGTGTTATACAGACAGAGCTGGCCGAGATGAGGGCCGCACAGGTAGCAGAGTTTGCAAAGTTGAGGACCACTCAGGCAGCACAGTTCGCTCACTTATCGACACAGCTTGCCACAGTGATACAGTTGTTCGAGCGATCTATAGTGCGACCTCGACGGGTCCCTTCACCGACTCCACCTCCTTCTCCATCAACAGCAGATCCACCAGCAGCAGCAACAGCAGCACTAGAGGATCCACAGCAGGACACCGACGCTGAGGCGTCGTAGTTTTTATTTTATCTTCACTTCTGTTGCACTTTTTATTTTTCTGTTGGGCTTGTAGTACCCAGAAAGGACTCTCCTTCTGGGTTTGCTTTTAGCTTTCGTTTATTTTATTCTGTCTCGAGTTGTATCTCATTATCATATCTTTAGATACTGGAGCTTTGTTTTGGTTTTTTCTTGAGCTATACTGAACCCTTGCGTATGTGTGCAGATGGTCTTGGATGGAAGGAATTTAAGGAATAGTCATAGGCACGGTAATGGGACCGTGTATCCTCCACAAAAACATTGAGACTCAACTCTCAATGAACCTAGCTCCATCAAACGCAACACTTGGAGTTCAGGGGAGTAATGTTTCAATTGTCTACTTCCACACTAATTGTTGTTCATTGTTTTATTTTTATTGTGCTTGCATGTGTACATTGGGGACAATGTACATCTTAAGTGTGGGGGGGGGGGGGGGGGGGGGGGGGATTCACATTGCACACACCTTTACTTGCGCGTTCAATTGCTCATGCTCAAGTAGCCTATGGCAGTTCACCTTAGTTGCAACGTTTGTATTCTTAGAGTTTAGGAGAATTTTTAACATTGTATCCTATCATGCTCTAGTTTTTACTTGAATTTTTAGGGAATTTTTGCTCGATTATCTTATATTGCACAACTTACTCTTGGAATCTTTTGGAAACTCAATCTTGAAGTTTTTAAGGACAAATTTATCGTTGTTCTTAGTGTTACTGTGGAAAATGCATATATAAAAAAAAATATGAGTTTATGAATAGTTGCTTTGTTTTATGTATGCATTTGGGGTGGAAAGAGTTATCACCTATGAAGTATGTAGCTACTCTCATAAGTCGGATACAAGTTATGCCCTAATGAGGGAAAGAGCTATCTCATGGGATGCGTGAAAGCTACTACCCCAGTAGAAAGAGCTACCTCCTCGAAAGTGTGAAAGCCACCTTTGGCGGCCGCCTAGGAAAGGGCTACCTTCAAGGATGTGTGAAGCTACTACTTCCTTCTCTCTTTAGTTTTGGTTTTTGTATATAAATAAGTCCTTTCTAACAAAAGTTTGAGGAGTACTCGTTGGTTCTCTTGAGTGAATTCGCACACACTTACACGTCTTCGAGTTGTTATCCTTTTTGATTCATGTTTTTAGCTAGAGTAATGATAACCTTATGCAATGTTCTGATTTCCCCTTACTTGTAAAATGCTTCCTTTGCATATTTTTGGTGAACCTAAGGCCGAGCACTTTCAATTGTTCTTCCCAAGTATTTTCACGTTTTATTTTTGCTTGAGAACAAGCAAAAGTTTAAGTGTGGGGGGATTTGATAAGTGCTTGTGTTATAGTGACGCGAAGCGTTATTATCTTACTATGAGCATCTCTTTTAACAGATTTTATCACTAAATAGTGTGTATTTGTGTATTCTTGTACATTATAGGTTTGTGGAGCCAAGTTGGAAAAGAAGAACAAACTTAGATCGTGTTCGCCGTTGTTGGGAGGTTTTCGGACCAAGCAAGGAACAAGGCACGAACTTGGACCTGTGAGTGTGTGCCAACCTCCTTTGGAGGGGCACAAAGGCAGTCACATTCACAACAAGTCTAACTCATGTAGCCTAGGAGAACTTCACCAAGAAGGAGACTTGAAGCAATCGGCACGATCTACCATTGACAGTGTGCCCAATTCAATGGCCTCGATGAAGAACAACATATTCGGGAGCGTTTCAGCAAGTTACTGTGCATTTTCTGCTGAACATCAAGTTTCCAGAGAATTCACACGGGCGTGTGAAATTCACACACGGCCGTGTGAATCATTTTCCAGCAAGCCAGAGACTTCACACGGGCGTGTGGAAATTCCACACGGCCGTGTGAAGTAATTTTTCAGGAAGACAGAAACTTCACACGGGCGTGTGGAAATTCCACACGGCCGTGTGAAGCCCCGATAAGTTCAAATTTAAAGCCGCACTCAGCCTATTTAAAGCCCAATTGGGATACTTTTTGAGAATCTTTTGACCTAGCTTTCTCTCCAACTTCGAGACGGTGCGGCTAGGGTTTTGGAGAGGACTTTGTGGAGGATTGGAGCGCGCCAACGGCATCATCATCGACGCCCGACGGCAGCACAAGACCAGGGCCACATCACACGCGAGGGGGTTTTCATTGATGTTCTTATTTTGCAATTTATTTTATACTTTGATGAACATGTATATCTCCATGATGAGCTAAACCCCTCGTGGGTATTCAGACTTGTAAAACCCTAGGATCAATATGTTTCTATGACATTGTTATTATGCTTTTCCAATATTGATGAATAAATTTGAGTTTCAGTTTTAATTATCTTTTGCTATTGTTCTTCCTTAGTCGTGACACTAGGATAGAGAACAATCTAGGTTATCTTTTGGAGGTGTGACAACTCCTATAGGATTAGACTACTTAAGATTGAAGAGGGTTGAGAGGGAGAGTTGTGAGGTAGCAATGTACTCCTTTCCCTTCCGGTGTGATTTCTCCCAACCTTCGTTTCCTTGGTTAATTAAGCGGTCAAGATAGAGTTTTAGGGCTCAATCTAGACAAGGGTTTTTCCACCTGGACCAAAGGGTTAGAACTACATAGAGGAACAGGTTTTATCACTAGGAATCCCTAGAGCTTAAAGCAATCCCACGTAGTGTTAGGGTTAGGAAGATAGATTCCCCTAGGGCTTAGTTGACAGGTCAACAAGAGTCAAGGGTCGTAGTGAATCCTAATACCGGAACATAATGTTGGGGTTAGTCACGGTTGACCTTAAATTTTGGGACCGTGATTTTAAGGATATCCTCGACTCAATTAACATCAATAGGAAAGTATAATAGCATAGTCTTGCACTAGAAGCATAAGTCCTAGAGGTAACTTGTCCGGATACCCTATCTCACCCATTGCTAGTCTTTCTCTTTTAACTTCTACTTGCTTTTCTCTTGTCTTTCATCTCTCTATTTACTTTCTTGTCATTTATTCTAATTTTTTCCATAAATTCACTCATCACTCCGATTATTTCTTTTTGTAAACCGCATAACTAAATAGTGAATTCTTGTGTTCTAAATCCCTATTCCCTGTGGTTTCGACTACCCACTCACCAGGGTAATTTTATTACTTCGACAAGGCCGTGCACTTGCGGTACACACGCAAAAGGTCGTGTCAGTTCTCCTATGCTAACACGAGCTAGACTCATTGTGAATGTGACTGCCTTTATGCCCCTGCAAAGGAGGTTGGCACACATCCACAAGTCTAGACCCATGCCTTGTTCCTTGCTTAGTCTGAAAACTTCCCCACAACGGCACATACGATCTAACTTCGTTCTTCTTCTCCAAAATAGCTCCACAAACCTATAATGCACAAAAGCACACAAATGCATACAATTTAGTGATAAAACCTGATAAAAGTAATGCTCATTGTAAGATAATAACACTTCACATTATTATAACACAAGCACTTATCATACTCCCCGTATTTTGCCTTTGTTACTAGCATTTTATTTGCATTTGTTTAGCTTCCTTGCATTCTCTTAATCATTCAGACTTGTAGGTTAAACAACATCGCGATAAGAAAGTAAGGGTAGAATCTGGGCCGCTTGGGAATACGACCCTCTCGTGCTCGCACGAGAGGTATTACTTGACGACCCGTATACTTGCAGAATTGCACAAGTGTATTAGCTATCTAACCTAATTAGTGATATGAATGTGGAAGTGATCGATTTCACAAACAACTAAACATGGAAAGAGAAAAAGGCAAATAAAGAAATATAGAGGAATCAGTGAAGATAGATGGGGTACCCGGACAATGCTCCCGCTAGGATTCTTAAGTTAAGTGTAAGACTAAAATTACACTTCGCAAATTTAAGGTCAACCGGTAACTAATCCCTTACGAGGTCCCGGCTGAGAGAAGGCTCTCAACGCTTCACACCATACATAACTACTTGAAGTTCTATGGATTACAAATAGTTAACCCTATTCCTAGATATAGATATAACCCTTTAGTCTAGGCAAAAGATCTCTAATCCCATATGAGGTCCTAGTGTAGAATTCTCTTGACACCTCACACCACATACGATTGCTAAGAGCTCTTGGAATAAGGAACTAGAGTAAACAAAACTGAAACGGAAAGGTGACGCTTTGCTACCTCTTAACTCATCCTCTCAACTATCTTCAAACTTGATAAATCTAACCCTAGTGGTGATGGTCACTCGTCACTAAGATGATTAGGTCTAACTCTCAACCCTAATATCATTTTAAAGAAAAACAATCATAAAACACACAAAATTGAAACTCAAATGCATTCTCAATTAAAGGGAGCGTAATAAAAGTCAATAAAAACAATAAATCCTAGGGTTTATATGTCCAAGCACCCACTAGGGTTTAGCTCTCCATAGAGCAATACAATATGCAATCAATCAATCAATGAAAACACATGAAAACCCGTTTTAGATTGGTGTTGATGGTCTTCAAGAGATGCTTCATCTTCTGCAAGAGTTACTCTAATAAAGCCAGGCACACCTCTTCGAATCGATGTCATTGGCAGCTTCCCAGAAGATTATAACGATGAAGGAATCCATCAAAGCTCATGAAGAAGTGCTCCCTTGAGTGCAAAGACCTCCTCTCCAAAACCCTAGTCAACCTCACTCTAAAACTTGTGGAAAAAATTTTAAAAAGAGCCATTTGAACGAGCTTTTATAAGTGAAACCTGGGGATCCCACAGCCTGTAATTTGCTACATTCTTTTTCTTTGGAAGGGTGTGTGGGATTCGGTCACGCTAAAGGGCTGAGATAACTCCTAAAAATTGCCCCCAAGTTGGTACACGCACACATGACTACCTCCGTGCTTTCCTGACATGTTAATTGGCTTCTAAAATGTTTAGGAGTGGGCATTTGTGCGCTTGTAGATGATCCAACTTAAGTGTTCATCCTTCAAGCTTGCAAAATCATCTCAGAAATGTCTCCACAACCTTTTCTTTGCTTCTTTTTCATCAATTTCCTTTACATGTCCTAATTGCACAAAAGAACACAAACACATGCTATTAATGGAAATATCTTAATATAATCATGCTCAAAGTGAATAAAAGATGTGAACAAATATATATCAAACAACCACTAATCACACAGCTTACACTGAATGAATCAGAGTCGAGTATTGTTTTCCTGCCAGCGGCTGTAAATAACTTCAAGTTAAAGTTGGCATTTTGAAAGATGGTCTAGCAATCATTCCAGTTCCATGGCTTACCAAATAAGGATCCAAACAAAGATATTAGAGCCTTCCTTGAGGTGTATGATGTGTTGAAGATGAACAATGTCTCCGATGATGCAATTAGACTCCTGTTGTTTCCTTTCTCTTTGAATGGATGAGCTAAGCAGTGGATCCAGTCTTTTCCTTATCCTTCTATCATAATGTGGGAACACCTCGTGAGGCTTTACTGGCTCGGTATTTTCCACTGGGAAAGACAACTAAGCTGTTCCAAGAGATCACTATTTTGTTTTAGTTAAATTCGAAGTCACTTTTTGAGGTCTAGGAGAGATTCAAAGATTTATTTAAGAGGTGTATGTGCCATAACCTCCTAAACTAGATGGAGGTACAGATATTCCACCAAGGCCTCAGCTCATTGATTTGACAGCTTGAGGATCATTAGGTAGTAAGACCCCAGAGGAAGCCAAGCACTTGATTGAGAAGATTGCCATGAACAACTACAAGTGGAATTCTAGGGGAAGTCGATTAGCAAGCCCGCTTGAGTCATAGAGGCTAGTGATTTTACAGCACTTGCCTCCCAGATTGAGGCTTCGAACATAAAGATAGACAACTTGTCCCTTCATAAGCTAACTATACTCATGGCATGTGATACATGCTGGGGAGGACACATAGCTACTAATTGCCCGATAGTTAGAGCGGCACATGGACCCATCAAGCAAGTTGACTTCGTTGGTAGTGCCTTCCAACCTCAAGGGAACCCTTATTATAACAAGTATAATCCGGGGTGGAGGAATCACCAGGATTTCTCATGGAATACACAAGGATAACAACAGCAGCAGAAGCTACCACCCCGACCCTCCTCTTTACCTCAGTTTAACTAAAATCCCACATTTGAGGAATTGATGCTACGATATGCACAGAACATGGATGCTAAGTTTTAGTGATCATATGAAAGGATCTCGAGCTTAGAGACCTATATAAAGAACACACATGCAACCGTCTAGAGTTTGAAGAACCAGAGTGGACAAATGGCAAGGATTTTGTCTAAAAGAACTCAAGCAATTTACTAAGTAATACTGAGGCAAACCCTTGAGAGAATCTCAAGGCTATCACTCTTAGGAGTTGTAAGGAGGTGGGAATAAGCAGAGAGATGTTGATGGAGAAAGAAAGTGAGTTGGTAGTTAAAGTTATTGAAGATACCACAAAAGAGGAAAGAGCTATTAAAATGGTTTAGAAAAGTGCACCATCAGTGAAGGAGTATGTTCCAAGAATTCCATACCCATTTAGATTAAAGAATGATCATATTGACGAGCAATTCTAGAGGTTTTTGGATTTGCTCAAGCAGTTGCACATCAATGTACAGTTTATTGAAGCACTCTCCCAAATGCCAAAGTATGCGAAGTTTCACAAAGACCTATAATGAATAAGAGGAATTTGAGGATGTGTCGATGCTTACATTGAGTAAAGGAAGCTTGGCATTGCAACAGAATCGGCTACCAAGAAAGAAGAAGGATCAAGGGGTTTTACTATTCCTTACAATATTGGTGATTTGGTGAATGAGAAAGACCTACCGAACTTAGGAGCTAGTACTAATGTCATGTCTTTCACCATGTTTAGGAGACTTGGACTTAGAAACCTTAAACCAACTCGGATGACCCTTCTGTTAGCAGACTACTCCATTAGGCATCCTAGGGGTATCATAGATGATGTTTTGGCTAAGGTTGATAAATTCATCTTCCCAGTTGATTTTGTTATTTTAGATGTCGATGAGGATGTTAATGTGCCCCTCATCTTAGGTTGGCCATTCCTAGCCACCTACTAAGCCCTTATAAATGTTAGCAATGGTAAAATGACACTTAGGGTTGAGATGAGGAAGTTGTTTGTACTTTATTTGATGCCGTGAAGCATTTTCTTGCTTCTGATGATACTTGTTTTTTACGGATGTCAGTGACTCTATGGGGAATGATTTTCTATAGTAAATGGTAAACAAGGAGCCCTTCGAGCAGTCATTGGATGACCCTCAAGACGAGGAGACAACCTCTTCACTTACACAACTTAGAGCTAAGGAATGAATATGAAAGAAGCATTGGATTGTAGTAAATTCACTAACAAGGATAAGGAGAAACCTTTGCCCAAGGAGGTAAATTCTGAGTTAGCTCACTTGATCGGCAAGTTTCCTATTTTCTCTGATTTTGCACTTTGATGATTACCGCGAGTGCACGGGTCGCCAAGTAATACCCCTCGCGCAAGCACGAGGGGGTCGTATTTCCAAGGGCCAAGGAACTACTATTACTTCCCCTTTATCTATTTCCTAACCTAGCAATTCGATTGTCAAGTAATAATTACAAAATGGAGAAAGAAATAACTATAATGAAATCCGGGCTACTACTACACACATTTAGCAAACAAGGGAGAATCAAACATGCGAAGGCGTGATTTGGACAATGAATCCCCTTAGGGTTGTCATTAAGCCCTGAATTTAGGATGAAATGTTATGATGGTAGTTGGGCCAAGAGATTCCAAAACTAGGTCACCCCAATGGTCACGGTGATAACCCCTAATCCAGTATGAGTATTGGAATACGGAATCACTTCCGCTCAAATCCTCACACGATTGCCTTACGCTTAGGGAAATCTCAAATTAGGGTCAAACACAATATCTAGGTTCAACCCTAATGGTTGGAGGGGTACAAATAACCGATGGTCACGGCGTATTCATACATGTATCCCTTCCAAGCCTAGTGTGTCTAGTACAAGGGCGATGGTCACGCAACCAAGTACAACCTGGAAGTTGAAATACAGAGTTCTCATGCAAATCAACACATCAAAGTACACAAGGCTTGAACCACAAACTACAAGATTCCATAAAAGAAATACAACATCACACAATGCATCAATAAAGATGATCATCATGTCCAAATCACAAATAAGTTAGTTCCTCATGAAAGAGGAAAACTCATACAACTCCAAGGAATAACAAAACAAGAAATGAAGCAAGAAATACTCCCTCTAGCCTTGGAACCCCTTGGATGGATGAAAACCTTGAAAATATGCTTCAATGCCTTGGATCTTCCCTCCAATCTTCTCCTTTGATGTTGCCTCCCTCTTGGTGAAGCTTTGTGCCGTAGATCGCCGGAAATCGCCGCCAAAAGGGGTGGGGCGGCGGCCAAAGAGTCTCCCAAAAAGTCCCCCTCTTCAAATGCCCTCAAAACCCTTAAAAACTCATTCCAGCGAGTTATGCGGCCTCCCATGCGGCCCTGCATGCGGGGAGAGAAAGTTTCTGAGAAATCCTGAAAATCGCGTAAGTTACTACAGTGCCCGCTACAGTAACAATGCTACAATACCTATGCTGCAGTAATCCTGCTACAGTACCATATGCGGCCTGCAATGTGCCCGCATGGTAGCCCGCATCAACCTCCTGACCAAGCCGATCTCCAAGTCTTCGTGCTACAGTGGTTGCTACAGTATTGCTACAGTGCCCCCAGGCTCAGAAACAGTGTTTTCGATGCCGATTTCTTCTCCAATTCTGTCATCGAGCTCGCTAGGGCCTCATTAGTACCTGTAACACGAAAGAAACCAATTCAGACCAAAAACGGGCGTCAACTCATATAAAAATACGCAATGCATACGCCCGAATACGTAGAAAATATGTATATTTAGGCGTTTATCACACTTGGGCAATATTTCGGAGGTACTAACACTTTGGTTGAGAAGAATTCCTATTTGGAATCTCCTTAACATATGCGCATCAGGTACGTCAAGCTAATGATGTAAAATAAGTGCATTTTAGGAGGCAACCTAAGCATTCTCTGTATTTTTCTTTCTTTTTCTTGTTAGTTGTTAGATTTATATTTTTGTGAGTTTGAAATAACATGCTTGGCTTTTATATGTTTTTCATTGGTTTGTTTGGTTCGCTGTTATGTTAGGCATTCGGATTTTTGCTTTTCAGGTCATATATGTATTTGACCTTTCATGTTAGAATAGGGGAAACTTTGCTAAAATTTCCAGCCTGTTTATTAGCTATTTACACTAGTAAGCCCGACCATAATGCCTCAACAAATAATCTTAGAAGTGTATTTACACCGGTAAGCCACCCTACAAGGGGAAGTTAGAGCACCTTATGAGCATACTTATGGTCCGTAAGTCCTGGAGTGCACAGTTGAAAGGTACCTTAAGGGAAAATTACGACCATAAGGTGAGCCATAAGGGACATCCAGAGCACTTTACGAACAAAGCAAGGACCCTTACGACCCATAACCTTCATGTGAATTTCACTAGGTCCTTTACGGGCTATTTATGCCTTTAAGGCCGATTGTAAGAGCAATTTAGAGAACTTTACGGGCTAAAGTGTAAAGTCTCTTATGGCCATTACCAAGGTTGTAGAGGAGTTGAAACCCCTTCGGGACGGGCTTAACATCTGTAAGCCTCCCAAAGAGGGCAATTTAGAGAGTCTTACAGTTGAGTGTTATGCTCATAAGTCACCTTTAAAGAACTAAGGTTTAAGTACCCTCAGCGACCAATTACCTTAATTTCTAATTGTTCATCACCGATTCTTTATCGCCGGTGCCTCCTCCACCTCTCATTCACTTGGCCTGGTTCTCTTCTTTTGATCTTAAGTGATCTAGAAAGGGGTTTAGACACAGTTTCTTGCATTTCATTGGCTAGATTTTTAATTTGATCTTCTTGCTTAAAGGTAGAAGCTTTTTGTTGAATTTCTCGCTGAATGTTTGATTTTATGCATGGCTTTAGCCCATGGATGTTCTAGGAGTAATTCCTCTTAGATTAAATTTGAGATTTTGTAAATTTTAAAATGTCCATGTACAGGAGAGGTCCTTACGACTTCAAACAGAGGCCTACAGCTTTAAGGCTTGCTATAAAGATGAGCTTTGGTTTCTATGCCGCTAATCCCCTCAATCCCCACCTTCTCACACATGTGCTTCAAAGAACGGTTTATTAGCTTGAGGACAAAGCGGTTTGGTTAGCCCCACATGGTGAACTGGCCTATTGTAGTACAATTAGGGTTTGAGGAGGATGTTCGGGTGACTTTTCAAACAGGTAGCTTGGGTCGATTCTTTTCGTAGGAGGATCAGCTATCCAATTCCAGTTGTTTATGAAGCAACAAATGATGACATATATAGAGTTCACTCTATTATTGGGGTTAAATGATATGGACTTCACCAACACCCTGCAGTATGAGTAGCTCTTGATAGATTTTTGATAATGATTATGCAAATGCACGGATCATCAAGTAATACCCCTCGCGTAAGCACGAGGAGGTCGTATTCCCTGGGGTCTCAAGAGCTGCTATTATTTTCCCCTAGACAGTACTGTCTAATCTAACAAATATAGATTTAAAACAAGATGAGAAAACAAACAAAAGATAAAAAGCTATAAACAAGTGGACTAAGGCAGACCACATGAACACATTAAGGAAACAATTAACAATGAAAGAACGAGGTCCAAGGGCGAGGATCCCCTCGGGACTACTAAAGCTAGAAAGATGCTATAACTACACAGGCAATAGTGGTTTGGAATGAGAGAATCCTAAGATAGGCCAACCCGAAGGTCACAACAATTGGCTCCTAATCCAGTATGAGTATTGATACGGCATTCCTTCTGACCAAATCCTCCTACGATTGCATTTTAAGTACGGGATTCTCAAATTAGGGTTGAAACACAAACTAGGCACAACCCTAATACCGAACGGGTATAAAATACCCGATGGTCACGGCGCATTTGTACATGTATCCCCTCTAAGCTTGGTGTGTGTAATACTAAGGTAATGGTCACGCAACCTAGTATAACCTAGAAATCGATACACAGAGTTCTCATGTATACTAATACATCAAAGCGGACCAAACTTAGACCACAAAACACACCAAATACCATACGTGTAAATCAAGCTTCCATAAAAGCAAGTTCATCCCAAGGTTCACCGGATGCCTGGCGACCTTGGGAGTCTAGTTCAACATAAATAAGGAAGAGATCTCAAAATACATAACAAGCATGATCAAAACCAAAGAAAACCCCCTTAGTGTTGACTAGAAGAAGATGGTGATGGGAATCTGCGGATCGGTGCCGATGAACTCCTAGATACTTTTCCTTGAGTGTGATCTTCTTCCCCCTTCAATTTGCTCCTTTAAAATGCCTTCTCTAGCCACTTGAAGCCCCTTGAAACCCTAGATAGTGGTGGAGGAGAAGAGGTGGTCAAAAGACACCAAGAAAAGTGCCCTAACCCTCTTTAAAAGTAACTCTCGGGATGCCATGCGGCCTGGCATGTGGGCAGTATACAGGTTCTGTAGCTCCCCGAATTTCGCATAAGTTGCCAGAGTGGAGTACTATAGTAACTTGCTACATTAACGCTACTACAGTAAATCTGCTACAGTGAAACTGCTACAGGACTGCATGCAGCCATTTATGCGCCCAAATGGTTACCTGTATGAAGTTCCAGACTTAGCGTTTTCTTCAAGTCTTCATGCTATAGTTATCTACAGTGCTCAGGGCTCTGAAATGGTCTTTTTCGTGCCAATTTCTGATAAAATCTTGTTGTTGAGCTCTCCATGGCTTCTTTTGTACGTGTAACACAAAAGGAAACGATTTAGACCAAAAATGGGCATTGATTCATACAAAAATACACAATTCATACACACAAGTACATAAATAATATGTACATTTAGGCGTTTATCAATTTCCCTCCTGGCATTATTGCTAAGGGGGTTTGGCTCCACCTTAGCCACGGTTAAGGCTATGAGCCAGGCCTTACGAAAGGCATATGATAAGTGCTTGAGTAAACATATTTCTTTGTATGATTTACATGCATTGAGCATCGCTTTTATCATGTTTTATGTCTTATAATTTGTATTTGGTGTTCTTTTATGTAAATAGGTTGTGAATGCCTTGAGAGAAGAAAATGAACCAAAGAGATGTTATGAAGGCACCATATGGGAGTTTTTTGTGCAACATAAAGATCAAGACGCAAGAAGAGTTCATACACATGCGGTTGTGTGCCAACTTCGAAGAGAATTCAAGCTAGATTTGGAGTTGGAAGGGCACAAAGGCAGTCACACTCCCATGTCCCTACTTGTGTGAAGAATGCAAGAACCTTCCCAAGGATGATTTGACGATGATAGGCCTTATAACCTACCATGTGGACGTGTGACCTATTATGCGGCCTCAAGAGAAGAGTGTGTGAGCTGTGTTTATGAAGAGCACTGTAAGAAAGACTGTAGTAAAAATACCGTTTACGCGACCGTGTGAAATTTCCGCACGATCGCGTGGGCATGTCAACAGTCTACACGGGTATGTAGAAACTCACACGGTCACGCGGAGACATGTGACAACCCAATTTTAGGTTATAAATAGCCAATTTGCCTTATTGTTTGGATATCTTTTGTGGAGTTTCGGTCTCTTTGCCCTTGTTTGTTGTCCAATTGCCTCTGTTGTTGTTGTAATTTCCCTATTTAGTTTTCTTTGAATCTTTTTGTCGAGTCTTTGGAATTGGTTGCCGAGTGTTTGAGCGTGTTTTGGTCACGCTTTAGAGGAGTTTTGAGTGTGTACGGGTTGTGCATAGGCCGCGCAAAGTTGCGCGGGGCTGTGCACAAGCCGCACAGCCCCTTCTGAGGGCTGTGCGGCCTCTGTGCGGGGCTGCACAGAGGCCGCACACCCCAGGCAGAAGGGTGTGTGGCTGGTGTGCAGGGCCGCACACCACCGGCACACCCTTCTGCCTGTGGTGTGCGGCTGGTGTGCGGGGCCGCGCATAGCCCGCACATCTTCGTTGTTTTGCTTATAAAAACCCGAACTTGGCTTCTTTTCTTCATTTTCTTCTCTTCTAAACACCTCCATCTCCTTCTCCTCTCTTCCTCCATCATCTCTTATGGTTCTAAGTCCGGCTTAGAGGAGGTTTTAGGGCTTGAAACTTGGATCATCAAGTTAGTCCTTCACTTGATCAAGGTAAGCTCCAACCTTGTTTCCCTTCTTCCTTGTTCTTTGATGAGAATTGTTAGGGTTGCTTGTAAGCCCTTATAAGAGCTTGATTATGGTCTCTTTTCTCCCTCTTTGATGGCAAATCTTGTGAGGATTTATTGTATTGAATTGTATGACCTTGAATCCATGAAATCCATGAACCTCCAAAACCCTAATCCCGGAATTACTGTAGCACCGACCATGTTAGGTCATTCTTGGTTTCTTTGGTTGTTTTATGAGTTGTGAGAGGTCTCCTCCTTGCTATAACTTCTTACCTTGGTGTTTAGCAAAGCCTAGAAGCAACCATTCCCCATTATTCAACATTTTCCTTCATTCTAGTTAATCCTATAATTATTGATGTTTGGATGCTTGTTTGGTTGTTTAATTGCTTCTAGGAGGTGAGGCTTCGAGTAAGGGCAAAGAACTGGTGGAGAAGTGACTTCGAGGCGTTTTTCTCGCCGAGTTTGTGAGTGGGAAATTTACCAAAATGGACTATGATTCATGCATGATATTTTCTTGTTATTGAGTTACTTGTTTTGAGTTATAAAATCCTTATTGCTAAACTTCTACAAGACTTAAATTGATATTTAGAATCATGATGATTTATCAGATGAGCTTATTTTCTTCAATTCTTGCAAAGTGTATATATATTGCTTATCGTTTGGAACTCTATGTTCAAATATATGTTTTAAACTATGTATTTTCAAAAGATTGATGTTCACATTTTGATGATCCAAAAGCATATGAAACAAAGTTGATTTTATTGTATTTAGGCAATGTTGACGCGTATTTTCAAAATACACCCTCCTATGATGTTTTTGGTGAAGAATGGTTTCATTAGTCATGATTTGATCAATTGATCACCCTTGGGGTGAAAATTGTTATTGTGAGCACTTATTGTCTCTCATTGAGAATTATGTTATCATGATGTTTATATTGAGCCTACGGGCTAAGTTATTGTTCAAATTATTTGTTGGTGACATGGGAGCCGAGCTCCAGAACTTGCTGCAGTAAGAATTAGACGGTTTCCATGGGCCGACCTATATAGAGGTGGCGTGGAATACTGCCAAAAACGGTTATGCCATGTCAGGTGGGAGCGTAGAGTCCTGACATGGATATAGTTGGGTTGTTCGGAGTCACCACACGAACTTCCCAGCGGCCAATGCCAAGATACGCGCATCTTGGTAGCTCTAGACCTAACCAAGGCCATGGTTAGCGACGGAGGGTTTTGAGGCCATTCTGGACATTATTGTTTATTTGTGAATGTTGAATTTACTTATTTCTAAGTATCTTGATATTTGGAAACTATCAACAAGTATTGTGCTTATGCTAGGTCCAGGATGGCATGTATTTTCATGATGTTTTCAAAGAATCTCTATTTATATTTCAATGAGAAAAGCTATGTTCTTATGAGACATTTGCTACTCAAAGTATTTTTTCATTCTTGTTATGCATTGAAATATTTTTATGATGTTTATCTCTATTTGATCATGTTCGAACTATAGTCCTGTGACTAACCCCTCACTGAGTAACCTAGTTACTCACCCCCTCTTTCTTCCTCCCAGGTGTTAGCACAGCGCAGGGGTGAAGACGTGAAGTGCTTGGCTAGAGTCTTCAATGTCTTCTCATTTTGAGGTTATGTATGTTATTTTTGTCTTGGCATGTATTGTTAGGGATCCACTATGTATTATTAAACCCTTTCATGTCTTCTCCATACTCATAATACTTGGTATGCTGGTGTAGTCCATATTTTGTAGGAGGAGTGTATCCTCTATCTGGAGTGGTTGATATTATCTTTCTTATGTACCCCTTGTCATGAGTATCAGTGTGTGTGGTACCTTGTTGAGTAATACAAGTAATTGTTGTTGAGTTATGTTTTGTGAATATAGATATATTGTACAGGGAACAGGTTAGCCTTACGACTACCTAGGGTTGAGGCAGTGTTAGACCTCCCCTGGGTTGTCGTGGCGGTATGTCGTGCTTGGGACCCGCGGGTCGGGGCGTGACATCTTTTGTGCGACTCTTGAGATGTTAAGCGGCTATTGTTTGGAGAGGAGGTCTTTGCGCTTAGGAGGCATTTCTTTACCAACTTTGGTTGATTCCTTCTCCATCATAGCATCAAGGAAGCCATAAGTAACCCGAGCTTTGGAATGGATTCCATCAAGACGTCGAAGTTCTCCATCAATGTCATTAGTTCAGATATAGGGAGCATATTTCTATTACTTTTATATACTTTCATTAATTTATGGTTTGTTTTGTATATTGCTCCATGGAGAGCTAAACCCTAGAGGCTATTTGAGCTTGTAAACCCTAGGATTCTAATCTTGTGTGGATTTGCTTTGTGTTTCTATTTAATCCCTGTTTGGTTGGGTTTCAATCTTGTTTGCCTAATGCTTGCTTACCTTATTGATCTTATGGTTATTTGGTTTGCATGATTTGTTCACCTTAGTGAGAGAGAGGTCTCCATTAGGGTTAGAGCCACAAGATTGAAGAAGGTTGAGAGAATGAGTTATGAGATAGTGGAGTGTCCTCTTTCCCCTCCGATTGGTGTATTCTATCTCAGTATTCCCTAAGCTCTAAGCAACCATATGTGGTGTGAGGTGTTGAGATTGAGAAGGTTCACCGGGACCTCATAGGGGTTTAGGGACCTTTCACTTAGACGTAGGGTTAGGTCTATTCTTACGAATCGAGTACACCCTTTAGAATCCCTAGAGTGCTATGCGGTCATATGTGGTGTGAGGTGTTGAGACTGAGAGATTTGTCCACTGGGACCTCGTAGGGGACCAATATTAGTGATCTGGAGGCAAGATTTGATTATCTTTAGATTTTCACAAATTAATCTACTCATTCTTGAAACACTTTGCATACTCAGTACCTAATACTTGAATCCTAGGGGAAGCATTGCCCGAATACCCCACTTTTACTAATTGAGATCTTCCTTTAGTTTACCCTTGCATATTCATCTTTAGAATTTATTTCTTCGCACACTAGATAATCACATTATCCCATTGATCATTAGGCTAGATAGCAAAGAAGTAGTTAGTACTAGTAATCCTATTCTCTGTGTATTCTACTACCCGACCCACTGGATACTTTATTACTTCGACACCAATGCACTTACGGTACACTCACGTAAGAGGTATGTCAAGTTTTTGGCACCGTTACAAGAAAAATAGGATAGTAGGAATGCTAGGACTTTGTTGCTCTAGCCATTTATCATTTTCATTGATTTTCTATTTCACACTTTCTTTTTCTACCATCATTCTCATTGGTTTTCATTTTATTTTTATATATTTCACTCTATCTTCGTCGACAATTCTCATTTGTTTTATTTTGTTTTGTGTTACTTTTTCTTGCAAGGTATGTGGTGTTTCGGCCCTTTTCCTTTCTTGTGTAGAGCAATTTGTTTCGACCTTTCCTTGGTTGTTTGTTTGGTGTTTTAGTTGAGTTCTCCTTGGTTGTAGTTCAGGGCTTCTTGTCGAGGGTTTAACGGTGTTTTCTGGGCTTTTTAGAGCTGTGTGGATTATGCACAGGCCGCACAAAGGGTGTGCGGGCTGTGCACAAGCCGCACAGCCACTCCAGTAGCCTGTGCGGCCTACACACCCAAGACAGAGAGGTGTGCGGCGTGGTGTGCGCACCGCACACCAGGCCGCACATCCTAGGCTATAGGGTGTGCGGCCACTATGCGGGCCGAACACTAACCTGCACACGCACCGGTTCTATCTTTTTAAACACATTTTGAGGTGTTTTTCACTCCTTTCTTCTCCCAAAACCCCCTCATCCCTTTCTCCTCTCTTCCTCTACTTTTCTTTAGATTTTAAGGCTGGTTTTGGAGGAGTTTTGGGCTTATTTGTGGAGCTTGCAAATCAATCCATTGTTTGTTCAAGGTAAGCTCTTCTACTCTCCTTCCTTTCTTCTTCTTTTAATGAATGAGGCTAGTGTTAGTTAGTTGGTTTAGTTTGGATCTTGAACCTTGTTCTCCTCCATGTTCTTTGTTAGTGAAGCTTGAGGATATCCTTCCTCCTCCTCTGTGAAGATCTCCTTGGAGTTTTAAGAAACTTGGAGGCATAGTTCTCCTCCTTCTTCTTCTTCTTCGCTTCTCTCTTGTGGTTCTTCTTGAGTTCTTGTTGAGAAATTCTTAGTGAGTGGTTGTTCTTGAGTTTAGACTCTTGATTTGTTATATTTCCTTGGTTTGGTGAAGGATTGAGAGAGATCCTTCATTCCCTAGTTTTGAGTTACTGTAGCTCCACTGAGCTTTCCTTGTATTCTTGGTTTCCTTGGGTTAGAGAGGAGCTTAAACCCTTAGATTTTGTTTAGTAGCTTGAGGTGTAAGTGGAGCTAACCCTAGAGTTCATTAGGGCTGTTTGGTAGATGAAACCTAGGGTTTCTTGCTTGACTTTTGTGCTAACAATTTGTTGGTGTTTCTTGTGCTTTCTCAAGGAGGAAAAGCTTTGGACGGAAGCAAAGAGCTAGCTGAGGACTAGTGTTAAAGGAAGCGAAATTGTCAAAGTATGAGTGGGACTACATATATATATATATGCATGTACATTTCTTACTTTAAAGTATTACTATTCAAAAGAAAGGTTATTCCAGTTGATATATGATTAAATTAGAGATTCTATAGCTTATAAGTTGTATTATCACACACACATTCATCATATTTAAATTTCACCTCAATTACACCTTGCATTGTTAATAGCTTTCTAAATGTCTTTTATGATATTCTAAAGGCATATTTGAATTGTGATTAAGTTTATTTGCAAAGTTTGCCAAATGTTGTGTTTATGTTTCGAAACTTTATTATGGAATCATAGTTTCCAAATCGAATGTTTGAGACTTTTGTTATCATATTAAATGAGTTTATGTAACCTATTTATGCAACTCATTTGATGTTATTGTCGATGCTACTCCCAAAATATGTGTTTAATACTTGATTTCAGTCAATGTTTCTGGAAAGATTGATAACTACTTGTGTTATTTTAAGCAAATTGCTCACTCCCGCAGTGGGAGTTGAATATGAGAACTTACGATGTCATGTTGAGATTTTGCTATCATGTTGATGTACTCACTAAGCCTACAGGCTGTATGTTACTTACTTGTTTGGATGGTGGCATGGGAGCTGAGCTCCAAGTCTTACTGCAGTAAGAATTAGATGGTTCCCACGAGCCGACCTAATAGAGGTGGCATGGAAAACTGTCAAACCGGCTATGCCATTTCAGGTGGGAGCGTGGAATCTTGACTTGGATATAGTTGGGATGTTCAGAGTCACCAAACAGACTCCCCAGCGGCCAACGCCAAGAGATGCGTGTCTTGGTGGCTCCAAACCTAACCGAGGCCCCGGTTAGAGAAGGAAAGTTTTGGGGGCCATATACTGTGCCGATGTTTATCGATTTATCTATTCTTTAAACTCTGGTTTATATGAGTTGTTGAAAAGAAAGCATGAGTTTGGATTTCGAACTGGTTTCAAAACATCAATTGTTTTAAAGAGGTTATTATTGGTATATTAATTGTGCAAATCCAAATTTCGTGTTTCACCATTAGTATTAATGTTATCTTTGCTATTCTCAAACTTATGAGGATTTTCATCATGTTAGAATTGATAAACCTTGTATTTTATAATTTCTATACTTGTATTTAATTTAGGGTTGTACTGATTTATTTGTTGTATGGTAAAGTTGGTTTCATGTTCAACTTATTTTATAGTTTGAACCTGTGTTTGGTATTTCATGGTTTTGCTATTTTAAACTCTAGTTGGGTATTAATATTTCTTTGTACTATTTTACTTTTGTTGTATTCTATTACGGATTATTTTTTTATGTGTAAGTGTGTTCTAAATCAAGTATATTATTACCAAAGTTTCTTTTGCTGATTTATATTTTTGGTATTGTTATCTTTTGGTATATTTCTGGTGGAGCAGTGCCAATTCCCTCACTGAGTAACTATGGTTACTAATCCCCTCTTTCTTCTTCCCAGTTTTGTTGCAGGTAGTAGGTGAGGCGGTGGGACTGTGTGCTGAGCATTAGTTATATCTCTTTCTGTTCATGTATGTTATTTTGGATCATGCACATGTTACTTGAGTCTTGGATCCACTAGTATGTCGAGAACTCTGTTGCAAGGTGTTGTATTTAAACAACTCTTAAACTTTGTATATCAGCTTTTATTACTATCGTTCGTGTTGCCTTCCTACGTGTTTGTGAACTTCTCTTTTCTATTCTTATTGTTGTTGTCGTTGTTAATGTCATTACTTCCATTAGGCATCATTGTTCTTGAAACTCTGCATTTGCGTTAAATATTGTTGATTCCAAGTTTATTGATCAGCCTTGCGCTGTCTCGAGGGTTGAGTGGCAGAGTATCACTCCTCAAGATTGTCACGGAAGTTGTCACATCCTGTGGACCTGCGGATCGAGGCGTGACAAGGTCCTTCAATGATGATTGATCCACTTATAGATTTATATTTTTAGATTGAAGCTCTCACTGGAAAAATTGATAGAATTGTTAAAGCACAACAACAAAGCAATCTATTTTGCAACCTTGATGAATTAATTTTTTCCCTGATTCTTTAATCGTACTAATACTATTTATACTTACCAAAGGGATTATTGCTTCATTAGTTGTTACAAAAATTTCTTCTTCCCTATTTATTCTCATCAACTGGATATTAAAATGACAACACCCTTTCGAGTGTGCCCCGAAAGTACATGGGTTGTCAAAGTAATAAAGTACCCCGGTGAGTGGGTAGTCGAATCCACAGAGAATAGTGATTCAAGACAAGAGGGATTACTACTTAGCTAATGCGACAATAATGGTGGTTAGAGAAAATAATGTGTGTGCAATAAGATAAAGAGAAATATGGAAGAAAGAAGAGTGCAAGCAAAGGGTAAGGAGGAAACAATCAATGTAAATATGGGGTACCCGAACAAAGCTCTCCCTAGGACTAATGCTTCTAGTGAAAGACTAGTATTATACCTTCTAATTGATGTCTAATGAGTCATGGAAATTCTTAAGCACACGGTCCCAAACCTAAGGTCAACTGTGACTAGCTCCAATACTATGCCACGGCGCTAGGATTTACTACAACCCTTCATTTTGTTGATCGCTCAACTAAGCCCCAGGGGAGTCCATCTCCTAAGCCTCACACTACATGGAACTGCTTGGGGTTCTAGGGATACCAAGTGATAGACCCTGTCCCTAAGTATAGTTCTAACCCTTTGGTCCAGACGAAAGAACCCTAGTCTCAGTTAAGCCCCAGCACTAGGATTCACTACAACCCTTCACTCTGTTGCTCGCGCAACTAAGCCCCAGGGGAGTTCATCTCCTAGCACTTCACCCTACTTTGACCGCAAAGAACTCTTGGAACATGGAGGTAGGGAAAATCACACCGAATGTGAAAGGGGACGTTTCGCTACCTCTCGACTCACCCTCTTGACCCTCTCCAAACTAGAGTAGTCTAATCCAATAGAAGTTGTCACACCTTTCAAGGATAACCTAAATGATTCTCAACCCTAGTGTCACTGCTAAGGGAAAATCTATACAATTATCATGCAAGATTGGAACTCAATTAAAAGCATCAATTAAGAAAGCATAATAAAAGTCATAGAAACAATGTCATCCTAGTGTTTACAAGTCCGAATACCCACTAGGGATTTAGCTCTCCATGGAGCTATACAAAATCATCAAAGTATATGTATCACAAGCATAGCAAACATGAATAAAACCCCCTTGTGATGCGTGGCGATGGTCTTATGAAGCCGCTCCGTCCTCTCCACCAAGTCCCTTGTCAAGCCTAGGACACGCCTCACCGAATCAGTGCCGATGAAAACTTCCCCAATAGCTATCTTCCAAAGAACGTTGATGTCGATGTCGTAGAACACTCCAAAAGCCTCCCAAAATCCTCTCCGAACCCTATCCGCAAGCTCTCCAGAAGTTGGCAAAAGATAGGTCGTGAAAATCCTCAAATAAATCTGTGCCATGGTTATTTAAAGGTTGAAAATGGGCATCCACACAGCTGTGTGGAATTTCCACACGCCCGTGTGGATTTTCTGGAAATCAATTTCTGACGCACAGTGAACAGTAAATTGCTATAGTGATTTACTACAATAACTGCTACAATACTCACCCCAAGTTGTTCCCGACTTCATGTTCTTCATCGAGGACGTTGAATTGGACATACAACCAATGGTAGATCATGTCGTTTATTCTTTTCTCCTCATTGATGAAGTTCTTCAACGTTACACGGGCTAGACTTTATGAGTGTGACTGCCTTTGTGCCCTTCGAAATCATAGAATAATTCGAGCACAATGGAGGTTGGCACACACCCACAAGTCTAGAACCCGTGACATGATCCAAGAAACTCCCCAACAAACGCGGACATGACCTAATTTTGTTCTTTTTCCTCTAACTCTTCTCCACAACCATGCATGCACAAAAGAACACAAATGCACACTAATCAATGATAAAATCTGAGAAAAGTAATGCTCAATGTAAGAAAATAATACTTCGTATTACTTAAGCACGAGCACGTATCATAAAACTAAGATTTCCTGTTTTATATAAAATTTTATGATTCAAAAGCTCTATCTGGTAATTATGATATATTTCTAAATCTTGTTCTACATCTATGACTTCTACTAAGGTTGTATTTAATTTACCTTTGTTTTTCAGTATTCTTCCAAAAAATGAAGGCATTATGTGATTATCTTCTTTAGTTATGTTTCTAGATGTGCTTGCTAAAGTTACACTTGTTCCACTATAAGGTGTAATATTCATTTCCTTCCAAACAAAATACTATTATTTTCTCTTTTCTTGATTTATTGCTATGGCTATCTCCTAATTTTAGATTATTAATTTGAGTTATTAAAGAATCTATTTTTGTACTATTCTCTTGTTCCTCTTCTATAATTTAAGCCTATATTCTAATTGTTCTATTTTGTAAAGGACTTGTACTAGTAAATTTATCATTGTATTATTCAGCTTAATTATTTCTTGATCTATTACCCTGATGCTAAATAATTACTATATCCATTACTACCTGTTGTTTGATATTTCTTGGTTTCTTATAATGCTTTGTAATAAGAATTCATTCCACTACTAATAATTTTTAATTTCATCTTATTTATTATTAATTTTTTAATATCATCTTGTAATACTAGTATTATAGTATCTTAGGGTTTATCCTGTCCTAATTTTCCTATTATTTCATTATTCTGTGCTTTAACATAATCTATACTACTCACTAAGTAACTTAATACTTTGTTTCTAGAGATTAGGCTACCATGGATATGGTTATTAATTCTGTGCATTTGTCCATCAAATTTTTCTAGGTTTACTCCTAAAGAGATTAACATGTCTATTATACTATTTAACTGAGAATTTTCGCTATGAACTACATGCTTAAATTTTTTTATCAAAGTAACAATTTAATCTAAATTATTCTATTTTTCTAACAATTCTACTTTCGTCTTTGGGTAAAGCTAAATCTAGGTATTCTATATTAAATTCCATTGACACACGCCTTGCTTGTGTACCCGCAAGTGCACGGGTTGTCGAAGTAATAAAATAACCTGGTGAGTGGGTAGTCGTATCCACAATGAATAGTATTCATAAACAAGTGTTATCGCTATTTAACTATGAAGGAAGTCGATGATGAGATATGTCTATATATATATAAAAGGAAATAAAAGAGCGCAAGAAGAATAATGAGGGTAAGAGAGGTAATCGATATAAAGATAGGGTACCCGGACAAAGCTCCCCCTAATGCTTCTAGTGCAAGACTAGTATTATATCTTCTAATTGATGTCTAATGAGTCGTAGAAATCCTTAAGCACACGGTCCCAAACCTAAGGCCAACCGTGAGTAGTTCCAACATTATGCCCCGGCATTAGGTTTCACTACGACTCTTAACTCTCGTTGACCTGTCAACTAAGCCCTAGGGGAGTCTATCATCCGAAGCCTCACACTACGTGGAACTGCTTGGGGTTCTAGGGATTCCAAGTGAAATACCCTGTCCCTATGTATAGCTCTAACCCATTGGTCCAGGTGAAAGAACCCTAGTCTCAGTTAAGCCCCAACACTAGATTCACTACAACCCTTCACTATGTTAGGGGAGTCCATCTCCTAGCACTTCACTCTACTTCGACCGCAAAGAACTCTTGGAATATGGAGGTAGTGAAAATCACACCAAAGGGGAAAGGGACGTTTGCTACCTCACGACTCACCCTCTCGACCCTATCCAATCTTGAGTAGTCTAATCCTATAGGAGTTGTCACACCTCCAAAGGACAACCTAGATGACCCTCAACCCTAGTGTCACATCTAAGGGAAAATCAATACAAGAATAAATCAAGATTGAAACTCAATTAAATTCATCAATAAAGAAAGCATAATAAAATTCATAGAAACAATATCATCCTAGGGTTTACAAGTCCGAATACCCACTAGGGTTTAGCTCTCCGTGGAGCAATACAAAATCAATAAAGAGTTTAAGAATATATGCATAAAAACCATAAAGAAAAACCCCTTGTAGATCGTATTGATGGTCTTATGGAGCCGCGTGTCTTCTGCAACGAATCCCATGTCAAGCCTATGGCACATCTCGCGAATCGAAGCCGACGAAAGCCCCACCAATAGCGTTCTTCCAAAAAATGTCGATGTCGATGCCGTATTATCGCCTCCAAAGGCCTCTAAGAACCTCTCCAAACCTAACCGAAAGCCCCCTAAAAGATAGGCAAGAGATAGAAGTGGGGTCCCTCAATAGATCTGAAAATGGGCTATTTATAGTCTAAAATCAGGGTTTCACACGCTCCTGTGGATTTTCCACACGGCCCTGTGGAATTTCCGCATGGGCGTGTGGAATTTCAACACGAGCGTTTGGAAATTATGTTTTGCTGATTTTCGGCGGGCTGTAAACAGTAACTTGCTACAATGTTTTGCTACAGTATTAGATACAATGACTGCTACAGTACTTCGCCGAAATGCTCCCGAATTCGTCGTTCTTAATTGAGGCCGTTGAATTGGGCACACAATCAATGGTAGATCATGTCGATTACTTCCTTTCTCTTCATTGGCGAAGTTCTCCAATGCTACACGAGTTAGACTTTTGTGAATGTGACTGTCCTTGTGCCCCTTCAATGGAGGTTGGCACACACCCACAAGTCTAGACTCGTGCCTTGTTCCTTACTTGGCCGAGAACTCCTCAACAATGGTGAACATAATCTATTCTTACTTCTTTCTTCTCCAAATTGACTCCACAACCCTACAATGCACAAAAGCACACAAATGCACACAAATTAATGATAAAATCTGAGAAAAGTAATGCTCAATGTAAGATAATAACACTTCACGTTACTATAACACGAGCACTTATCAAACTCCCCCACACTTAAGCTTTTGCTTGTCCTCAAGCAAAAATAAAACATTAAAGTACTTGGGATGAACAATTGAAAGTGCTCGGCCTTTGGTTCACCAAAAGTATGCAAAAGAAACATTCTACAAGCAAGGGGAAATTAAAACATCGCATACAAGATATTAATTCTCTAGCTAAAAACTTGAATAAAAAAGGACAACAACTCGATAATATGTAAGTATGTGTGAACTCGCGCATGTTAACCCAAAAAGTACTCCTCAAAGCTCTTATTAAAAGGACTTATTTATACACAAGGAAGGAGGTAGTAGCTTCACACAACCTCTAAGGTAGCCCTTTCCTAAGCGGCCGCCAAAGGTGGCTTTCACACTTTCGAGGAGGTAGCTCTTTCTACCGAGGTAGTAGCTTTCACGCATCCTATGAGATAGCTCTTTCTCTCATTAGGGCATAACTTGTATCCGACTCATGAGAGTAGCTACATATTTCATAAGAGGTAGCTCTTTCCACCCCAAATGCACAAATAAAAACTAAACAAATATTCACAAGCTCGCAACTTTTTTTTCTTTTCTTTTCTTTTTCTTTTTCTTTTTTTCTTTTTTACTTTTTTTTTCTTTTTTTTATCTCAAAACAAAACTAAAAATTCAATTAAAACGATGATAAACTAGTCCTCAAAACATCGAACTTGAGTTTCCAAAAGGTTTCAAGAGTGAGTAGTGCAAAAGAAATAATCGAGCAAAAATTTCCTAAATTTCAAGTGAAAGCTAAAGCATGATGGGATACAATGTTAAAAATTCTCCTAAATTTTAAGAATACAACCATTGCAACTAAAGTGAACCGCCACGGGCTATATAAGCATAAACAATTGAACGCACAAGTATAAGGTGTGTGCAATGTGAACTCCCCCCACACTTAAGATGTACATTGTCCCCAATGTACGCATATAAGCACAATAAAAATATAGCAATCAAACAAAAATATGTGGGAATGGGCAATTGAAACAATACTCCTCCTGAACTCCAAGTGTTGCGTTTGATGGAGCTATATTCATTGAGAGTTAAGTCTCAATGGGTTGTGGAGCACACACGGTCCCATGACCGGGTCTATGACTATTCCTCAAATTCCTTACATCCAAGACCATCTGCACGTACACACAAGGGGGTTCAAGGAAGCTCAATAAAAGAAAAATAAAACAAAAGAAACATAAAGCTAAAAACGACTCAAGCGTCGCTATCGTCTGCTACTGGTGCCGATGCTACTACTGCTGTTGATAGTGACCCTGGTGCTAAAAAAGAAAAGACAAGATTGACGAAGAAAAGGAGAAAAGATGCACACCGACAAAATGGAAATCAAAAACTTCGAATATGACCGGAAAACAACTTAAAAACTCCTTAAACAAACGAAAAGAAGATTGGAAAGATGGGAGGAAACATCTATTGATTGTAGAGCCATTTAGAATTGAAAAGGCACAAATAGATTTTAAAAAGAAATACAACCTATTGTGTTCTGCATAACCACACGGCCGTGTGGAAATTCCACACGGCCGTGTGCCTCCACTGGTAGGGTTCACAGGGGTAGTCACATGTCCCTGTGTTTCCTCTGTTTTGCTTCTTAGAACATCCACATGGCCGTGTGCCCAACCTGGCCAACACAAGGTCGGCTACAGGGGCACCCACACATCCTTGTGGCCTCTTTGGATCTCAATAAAATCATCTAAGTGTTCCACACGGCCGTGTGCCATGCAGACGCTCACCCACAGGGGCACTCACACGTCCCCTGTGAGCCTCTGGATGAATTTCTTGTTCTGCAGAACATCCACACGGCCGTGTGGAAATTCCACACGGCCTTGTGCTATACACATGGGCACTCACAAGGGCACTCACACGGCCCCTGTGACTCTCGGGATGGAGAGTTGTAGCTCTGCAGAGATCCACACGGCCGTGTGCTCTTCACAAGGTCGTTCACAGGGGCAGTCACACGCCTTTGTGTCTTCTCTAGATGGAGAAAATGAGCCTTGATTATATCCACATGGCCGTATGTTTTCTCTGGACAGCTCAAAAATTGCACAGACTCTGTAAAAAAATTCAGCAACATTTATACTATGTACAGAGACCGCATATATGATAAAATTTTTACCAGAGATCCATGAAAACACACTCAAATAACCTAAAACTTCGCCAAATCACAATAAAGCACACTAAAACACCAACAATCCATGAGAAATCACAGCACACGCATAATAAAATCAAAACACCGAAACTAGGCAATTATTCATGCTAAAACTAATCTAAAGCCTAGAAAAGCAATAAAAACTTGGGTTGCCTCCCAAGAAGCGCTTGTTTAACGTCACTAAGCTTGACGTACCTCTTCCTACCTTATGGAGGCTTGAAAAGAGTGTGTTCCTCCCGACAAGACATTACATAGCTACTTCCTTTAAACCAAAAATCTATTTGCCGGGGTGGAATAATTGTTGGAGGGTCCAACCATCGTACCTTTGGCCTCCAAGGGAATAATTTGGGTTGGGAATTATCCAATCTTAGCATAGGTGGGTCATTTGATGGTTTAAATATCCTATCCACATCTTTTTCCCTTCCCAAAATTTCTTTCTTGCTTTTTATGAGTTGATCAATCCAAAAGAACGGTGCTTGTTCCATTACCTTAGGGTTCACTTCTTCTTGTGTATTTTCAGCTTGAAAGGAACATGACACTAGCAAATCCCCTTGAAAATTTCCTTGCTCACAAGCACACTATTCTTTCAAGCAATCCAAATTCTCAACATGATGTTTTTCTTCTTTCTCTTCAATTTCTACAGCAACGTACTCGGTCTGCCCCATTTCTTCATTATCATTCACTACCACATCATCTCTACAAGGACTTTGCGTTGCTTGCTCAAATACTTCATGTTCCTTGGAGAGTGTGTCAAGTATCCATCCTAATTGATGCTCAAGGTTGTTATAGGAGGCTTCATGACATTTTCGTGTGGCTTCCATACTTTGGCAAGAGGCATCAGATACTTCAATAAAGCTAGCTAGTGCTATTTTTCCATTGAGGTGCATCCTTTTTCAAGTACCTCATCCTTTTGAAATTGCTCTTGAGGTGTTTCCCAATGTTGTCCATCACTATTCCATAAAAAATTTTGGTAGCCACTATCATTTGTAAGATATGTGCTGTAGCATGGATTGCTTTGTTGTTGTGAAGTAATAATTCTATCAACCTTTTTACTCAGAGCTTCAACTTGAAAGTATAGCTCAATAACTGGATCAATCATCATTTAGGCTCCTTGTAAGAAAAAGTAAGACAAAACAAAAGGAAACAAATAAGAATAATGGAAGAATAAGAGAGGGTGAAATAGAATGAATGATGGATAGCTAAAATAGCGAAGTACAAATGTCTCGAAAATGCCTATTCCCCTGCAACGGCGCCAAAAACTTGACACACCCCTTGCGTGTGTACCCGCAAGTGCACGGGTTGTCAAAGTAATAAAATAACCTAGTGAGTGGGTAGTCGTATCCACAAAAAATAGTGTTCAGAAACAAGTGTCATCGCTATTTAACTATGAAGGAAGTCGATGATGAGAGAAATATATATATATATATATATATATATATATATAAATGTAAAAGAAAATAAAAGAGCGCAAGAAGAATAATGAGGGTAAGAGAGGTAATCGATATAAAGATGAGGTAACCGGACAAAGCCCCTCGGACTAATGCTTCTAGTGCAGGACTAGTATTATACCTTCTAATTGATGTCTAACGAGTCGTGGAAATCCTTAAGCACACGGTCCCAAACCTAAGGTCAAACATGACTAGTTCCAACATTATGCTCTGGCATTAGGTTTCACTACGATCTTTAACTCTGGTTGACCTGTCAACTAAGCCCCAGGGGAGTCCATCATCCTAACCCTCACACTACGTGGAACTGCTTGGGGTTCTAGGGATTCCAAGTGAAAGACCTTGTCCCTAAGTGTAGCTCTAACCCTTTGGTCCAGGTGAAAGAACTCTAGTCTCAGTTAAGCCCCAGCACTAGATTCACTACAACCCTTCACTATGTCAGGGGAGTCCATCTCCTAGCACTTCACTCTACTTCGACCGCAAAGAACTCTTGGAACATGGAGATAGTGAAAATCACATCAAAGGGGAAAAGGGGACGTTTCGCTACCTCACGACTTACCCTCTCGACCCTCTCCAATCTCGAGTAGTCTAATCCTATACTAGTTGTCACACCTCCAAAGGACAACCTAGATGACCCTCAACCCTAATGTCACATCTAAGGGAAAATCAATACAAGAATAAATCAAGATTGAAACTCAATTAAATTCATCAATAAAAAAAAGCATAATAAAAGTCATAGAAACAATATTAAACTAGGGTTTACAAGTCCGAATACCCACTAGGGTTTAGCTCTCCGTGGAGCAATACAAAATCAATAAAGAGTTTAAGAATATATGCATAAAAACCATAAAGAAAACCCTTTTGTAGATCGTATCGATGGTCTTGTGGAGCCGCATGTCTTCTCCAACGAATCCCTTGTCAAGCCTAGGGCACACCTCGCCGAATCGAAGCCGACGAAAACTCCCCCAATAGCTTTCTTCCAAAAGATGTCGATGCCGATGCCATATAATCGCCTCCAAAGACCTCTAAGAACCTCTCCAAACCCTAGCCGAAAGCCCCCCAAAAGATAGGGAAGAGATAGAAGGGGGTTCCCCCAATAGATCTGAAAAGGGGCTATTTATAGGCTGAAATTGGGGTTTCACACGCCGTTGTGGATTTTCCACACGCCCTTGTGCAATTTTCACACGGCCATGTGGAAATTCTGTTTTGCTGATTTTCAGCGGACTGTGAACAGTAATTTGCTACGATGTTTTGCTACAATAATTAGATACAATAGCTGTTACAGAACTTCGCCGAAATGCTCCCGAATTCATCGTTCTTCATTGAGGCCATTGAATTGGGCACACAATCAACGGTAGATCATGTCAATTACTTCATTTCTCTTCATTGGCGAAGTTCTCCAATGCTACACGAGTTAGACTTTTGTGAATGTGACTACCCTTGTGCCCCTCCAATAGAGGTTGGCACACACCTACAAGTCTAAACTCGTGCCTTGTTCCTTGCTTGGTCCGAGAACTCCTCAACAATGGCGAACATAACCTATTCTTACTTCTTTCTTCTCCAAATTGGCCCACAAACCTACAATGCACAAAAGCACACAAATGCGCACAAATTAATGATAAAATCTGAGAAAAGTAATGCTCAATGTAAGATAATAACACTTCACATTACTATAACACGAGCACTTATCATCCATCAAGTATAACAGTCTTTGATTGCTCACCCGGAAGTGCACAGGGTCACCAAGTAATACCCCTCGCGCGAGCACGAAGGGGTCGTATTCCCAAGGGCCCGAGAATCTATTCTTACTTCCTTATCACAATGTTGTCCAACCTAACAATTACTTGATAGAGATGACTACAAATAATCTACGGATATAAAAAGCATGCAAATAGTAAATACAACTACGGAGGGAAATCAAGGCCCGGATGGTCACGGATGAGGATTCCCTCGGGGGTTACTAAAGTGCTAAGGATGCCCTAACTAGCATGCACGTGGGTGGTTTGGACCGGGAAACCCTAAATTAGACCAACCCGATGGTCATGGAGTTGGTCCCTAATCCGGTACGAGTATTGGAATACAGAATTGCTTCCGCCCAAATCCTCGTACGATCGCAATGGGTTTAGTGGATTTCCCCAAGCTAGGGTTGAGACACAATCAAGGACAACCCTAACAATTGGAGGGGTACAAATACTCGATGTTCACGGCGTATTCGTACGTGTATTCCCTTCCAAGCTTGGTGAGCCAAATACTAGGGCAATGGTCATGCAACCTAGTATTGTCTAGAAATTGATACATAGAGTTCTCATACATACCAAGGCATTCAAGAATCACCAAACAAGGATCACAAACCACACCAAATGCATAAAACTAGAACAAGAATCCAAAATACACAAGTTCACCCCCAAGGTTCACCTACATCCGGTGACCTTGGGGTTTAGTTGCTCATGATCACAAAATAGGCAAGAAAATACATGAAAACAACCAAAAGCATAATAAGAACACTCCCTCAAAGGATCAAGGCCGAATGACGCTTCCAAGGATGCCACCCAAGGAGTGGCTTCCTTTGTCAATCTTCCTCTCAAATGCAAATCGAAGGAGTGGACTCGTCGTGTCGTGCTCTTCCCGTCGTCCTCTCCTCAAGAATTGCATCCAAAACCCAGCCTTAAGCTCCCAAGGAAAATGGTGAAGTGAAGTTCTCCCAAGACCTAGGTTCTTTCCTTCAAAATGCTCTAAAAAACCCTTAAAAACGAATTCCAGTGAGTTATGCGGCCTCCCATGCGGCCCCGCATGCGGGGAGAGAAAATTTCCGAGAAATCCCAAAAGTCGCGTAAGTTGCTACAGTGCCGCTACAGTACGTATGCGTCCTGCAATGCGCCCGCATGAACCTCCTGACCCAGCCGATCTTCAAGTCTCCGTGCTACAATGATTGCTACAGTGCTCCCGGGCTTAGAAACAGTGTTTTCGATGCCGATTTCTTCTCCAATTCTGTCATTAAGCTCGCTGGGGCCTCATTGGTACTTGTAACACGAAAGAAACCAATTTAGACCAAAAACGGGCGTCAACTGATCATATAAAAATACGTAATACATACGCCCGTATACGAAGAAAATATGTATATTTAGGTGTTTATCAAACATCCCCACACCTAAGCATTTGCTTGTCCCCAAGCAAACACACATGAAGAACAGGGGTATGATGATAAATGACTAAACATACGACCTCAAGCTCTGATTACGCGTTTGAATCGCTCACCCGCAAGTGCACGGGATCGCCAAGTAATACCCCTCGCGCGAACATGAGGGGGTCGTATTCCCAAGGGCCTGAGAATCTATTCTTACTTTCTTATCACAATATTGTTTAACCTAATCCATCACTTAGAAGAAGAACTAAAAATAGCCTACTAAAGCAAAGAACATGCAAATGACAAGTATAAATACGGAGGAAAGTACCAAGGTGAGAAAGTGGTCACGGATGAGGATTCCCTCGGGGGTTACTAAAGTGTCAAGGATGCCCTAACTAGCATGCACGTGGGTGGTTTGGAGCGGGAAACCCTAAAATAGACCAACCCGATGGTCACGGTGTTGATCACTAATCCGGTGCAAGTATTGGAATACGGACTCGCTTTCGCCCAAATCCTTGTACGATTGAAATGGGTTTAGTGGATTTCCCCAAGCTAGGGTTGGAACACAATCAAGGGCAACCCTAACAATTGGAGGGGTACAAATGCCCGATGGTCACGGCGTATTCGTACATGTATTCCCTTCCAAGCTTGGTGAGCCTAATACTAGGGCAATGGTCATGCAACCTAGCATTGTCTAGAAATTGATACATAGAGTTCTCATACATATCAAGGCAATCAAGAACCACCAAACAAGGATCACAAACCAAGCCAAATGCAATAAACTAGAAAAAGCATCCAAAATACACAAGTTCACCAACAAGGTTCACCTACATCCGGTGACCTTGGGGTTTAGTTACTCATGTTCACAAAACAAGTATGAAAATACATGAAAATAACCAAAAGCATAATAAGAACACTCCCTCAAAGGATCAAGGGCCGAATGACGCTTCCAAGGACGCCACCCAAGGAGTGGCTTCCTTTGTCAATCTTCCTCTCAAATGTGAATCGAAGGTGTGGACTGGTCGTGTCATGCTCTCCCCGTCGTCCTCTCCTCAAGAATCACCTCCAAAAGCCGGCCTCAAGCTCCCAAAGAAGGTGGTGAAGTGAAGCTCTCCTCAAGACCTAGCCCTCCCCTCAAAATGCTCTAAAAAAACCTTTAAAAACGAATCCCAGCGAGTTCTGCGGCCTCCCATGAGGGGAGAGAAAGTCTCCGAGAAATCCTGAAAGTCGCGTAAATGCTACAGTGAAACTGTTACATGAAAACTGCTACAGTACCATATGCGGCCTAAACAGCACCCGCATGGTAACCCGCATGAATCTCCTGACCAAATTCTTCGAACTTTCGTGCTACAGTGACTGCTACAGCCCCCCCCCCCCCCCCCCCCCCCCCCGGCTCAGGAACAGTGTTTTCGATGCCGATTTCTTCTAAAATTCTATCAACGAGCTCAAAGGGGTCTCATTGGTACCTGTAACATGAAAAAAACCAATTCAGACCAAAAACGGGCGTCAACTCATAGAAAAATACACAATACATATACCCGAATACAAAGAAAATACGTATGTTTAGGCATTTATCAAGCTCAACTGTAAAGTACTCCACTAGCATAGGTGGAAAGAAATCTAGAAAGTGAGCTGTACAGTGAGTGATCGAGTAATGGTGGCCCTGTTTTATCTAAAGTGCTTCCGTGAGTGTGTGCTGGCTCCCAACCTTAACCTCCACACCCTGGATTATCCCAGGGGTCCATTCACCCCACATATGGTGAGAGTGGCATTAGACAGTTAAAGACCTCTTCAATACTCAGTTAAAAGTCTTCTGGGTTCCTAAACAAAACTCTAGCACTTAAGTAACTGTGCAACAAGTTCCAGGGGACACAGTAGAGATATCTTTTATTTTTATTTTTATTTTTTTTTCTCTGAGTCCGACTAACATAGACTGCACAACAAATCTTTCAGAAGAATGCACATACTGATTAGGCACAAGAGCCACCCAACCTACTCAATTACAGTCTACATAGACGTATTCATGCTGTACTAGCAGAGGAATACTGTCATAGACTCCACATTTTTTTTTGACTGTACACACTGTATCTCATGTCCCTTGGTAACCTGTCACAATAGTTCACTTAAGGCTACAGAAAACAAAGAAGGAACTCAAAAGCTCTTAAAAGACTATTGAAGAAAGAATTTAACAGTCTAATGCCAAAATCATCATAATGGGTTGGTTGGAGTGTACAAGGTAGAAACAATCATGATAGAGCATGGAAAAGCACTAAAAATAAAACAGGGCATCATTCAGGCGCAGTACAAGAATACAACTCACTTCTATCTTTCTTTCAAGCTAGGAAGTGCTAAACACTAAAATCATAGCTATCATCGGTACTCATGCATGCAAAACAAATAAAGTACCCCATCCCCACACCTAAAGTTGTACATTGCCCTCAATGTACGTAGATCAGCAGAGTAAGGTGCGAGATATGCCATAAAAATAAAAGGATGAGGTAAAGAAACTTCCCCAATTAGTCGATGAGATGAATGCCAAATGTGCATGAATCGGGGACAGTTGTGGGGTGCAAGGGGCGTGAAGCTTCTACAATGATCAGTCCTGAAAGTAAAAAAGAAAAAATATCACACCCTAGGAAATAAATAGAGAGCGGGACAAGTAAGCACGAATCAAAAATGGGGAAGTACAGTTTAGGAGGGTCAGGACCCTTGCTAACTGAAAAGTACAACAATACAAACAAGAAAGTCTACAAATAAAAAAGAAACACAAACAACAGGAAACTAAAAAGTGGTGCTGCGTGTCTAGAGATCTGGAGGGATCGATGGTGCGAAGCATGTGGTGGCCGTGGAGGAGGTGCCGACAGATGACGATGAGCTGCGCAAATAGGATAGGATCTCGGCCATGCTACTCTCTATGCGGCTCTGTGATGTGGCCAAGTCCCTCACTGATGTCGCCAGCGCCTCCTGCGATGTCCCAAGGGTCTGTAACTGCTAACGGACCTCGATGCGGAACTCCGCGAAATTGGCTTCCAGTAATGATCGACTCCCGCTGGGTGCTGCGTCAGGTACGGGGGAAGACTCTGAATCAGACTCAGATCCTGTCTCAGAATCTCGAGAGGGGTCATGGATGCGCGGGAGGCGATAAGTGTCTCCCGACCTCTCAACTATCCCGATAGAAAGCAGAATCGACAGACCAAGCTGTGCGACGGAGCCCACAACACTCATGCCTCGAGTGAGCTCAATCAATCCTAGGCCCCTGATAATGCGCGTAATATAAGGTCCGGCAAATATAGCTCCAAGGCGAGTAGAGGTCCCCTGATGTGCAATGAGTCTGGCAAACAGATGTCCCATGTGGATAGGGTACCGCTCAAGGATACTATACATCATCAGCAGATCGGTACGTGTCACTACCCCGGTAGAATCAGCGCGACCGTTCACACTTCTGGATAGCAAGGCTTGCATGTATCTGTGAACGGGGTCCGCCATCGTAGAAGCCTTCTTCGATGCTGTGCAAGCAATGGCTTTCCAAAAAGAATTATGGGAGACTGAGCGTGGAAGATCACGAGGCAAGTCCCTAAGCTCCGAACTGATGAGGGTCTCAGGTGTGTAAAACCCAAGGTACATGCCTAACTGGTTGTCGGTGATCCTGTGCCGCTTACCAAAAGCTCTGAAAGTGACGGTGCTTGCTTGGCACGTGAAGGGAGAATACCCGGAGACCTCAAATGTGCTCAACACCTCCAAAGTCAACTCCCTATAGGTGGGCTCATCGATCTCAAGTATGCTATCCCATCCACCATGGGAAATGAGGTCCCTGACGGTTTCGTCGATGCCCAAAGTCTTCAGGGCATCCCAATCGATAATCCTTACGGTGCCAAACCTCCTTTTCGACAAGAACGCGAATCTTGTCTTGTATACTTCGCTCTTGAAGGTAGGCTCGCAAACGGGTGGTGGACAGCTTCTCCTAACTCTCTTGGAGGCCATGTGTTTGATCGGCATCCCTACAAGACAAGAGAACCATCATCAAGCCAAGAATTTATGAGAAAATTCCTTAATGAAGAACAAAGGCTGATTTTTGGCCAGTGCTACAGTAATTTCGGGAAAATTTTGGTAGAGTTTCTTCTTGTAAAAATGATAATCTAAATGTGCAAAGCTTTGAATTCAAGAGAAACAATTACAAGAAGCATTCACCATGACAACCACAAAGTTTTCCCATCATTTCAACCATTAAAAACCCTAGAATGAGTGAGGAATGAGTATACCTTGAACTAGGGCACCAATGAGAAGATGAAGTGAAAATCGGCTTAAAGCTTGATAAAACTTTAAAAAGCTCCCAAAAAATCGTTTGCTAGGAAGAGGAGAGTGTTTTGATGCAAAAAGAATGAAGGAAAATGGTGGAGAGATGAAGGAGAAAAGAGAAGAAAAATGATGAAAATTGAGTGAATAGTGAGGAGGTAGGGTGAAGAGATAGAAGAATGGGGGCTGGGGGCTTATGCGGCCTCTCATGCGGCCGCATAAGGGGCCGCATAAGCCACTCCCCCTCTATGCGGCCTGCTATGCGGCCGCATAGCAGGCCGCATGGTCCACTGGCTGGCTCCATGTGCAAAAAATGCTCAAAAACACACTCATCAAATCACCGTACTCATTCTAGCACTCAAAAATCACATGAAAACAAAGCCGAAAACACTCAAAATCATTGAAAACACGAAAATTGAAGCACCAACACTCAAGGAAAAATACAAAGATCATGAAACCTATGGTGCAACATGATGAAATAAATTAGAGAAAACGACTAAACAACCACCACAATCACAAAAATCAACAACACTCAAACTCACAAGCATCATAAAAATACAAAAAACACACAAACACAACAACAACAACTAAGAAGAAAAATAAATGCAATGAATTGAAAGACTTGGGTTGCCTCCCACGAAGCGCTTTTTTAATGTCTTTAGCTCGACATGGTTTACCTCAACTCATGGTGGGACAAAGGGGTGAGAGATACCTCCATTTTTCGATGAAGCAATGTTACCCGGAAAGTTCAATGAGAGACACGAAAAGATCTTGAATTTCCCGCTGTCATCAAGGAATAAGCGGTCAACCTCCTCCGGTGGCATCGTAGAGATATTCATCTCCCGCTTTTGCTTTTCCTTTCTCTTCCTCCATAACTTCTTCAAGGTTCTCTTCTCATTGGAATGTGGTGAAGATTTAACCTCTACTTGCGCTAGTTGTTGCAATGGTGGAGGGGGAAGCTCATCATTCACAACATCATCTCCGAAATCTTCAAAGTACTCCTCTAAGGGGTTCAAAGCGAGGACTTCCTGCACACAATTAGAGATAATCACATCAGTAGTATCCGTGAAATACAAAGTATCATCGTGATCAAGTGTATGCTTCATTGCTTCGGGGAGGGTGAAGACCACTTGTTCGTCCCCAACCCTCAAAGTCATTTTTCCTCCTTTTACATCAATTAGTGCGCCGGCGGTATTAAGAAATGGACGCCCGAGGATCAAGGGGACCTCCACATCATCATCCACATCTAAAATTACAAAGTCAACCTGGATGATTAGCTTATCAACTCGAACAAGAACGTATTCAACAATTCCCCGGGGTCTTCGCACTGAACGATCTACAAGTTGCAAAGTCATCCGTGTGGGTCTCAAGTTGTCTAACCCCAACCTCAAGAATAAGTTATACGGCATAACGTTTATGCTAGCTCCCGAGTCGGCCAAGGTGCTTTCTTGTACTCCATCCCCGATCACACAAGGGATGATGAAACTACCCGGATCATTGAGTTTCTTGGGTAATTTCTTTTGGATAACGGCCGAGCAATTTCCCGATAAAGTCACAGTCTCCAAGTCTTTAAGCTTCCTCTTATTGGTGAGGAGGTCCTTCATGAATTTAGCATACCTTGGCATTTGGGAAAGAGCCTCGACCAAGGGGATATTTATGTGAAGCTGCCTAAAGATGTTGATAAATTTCTTGAATTGGGCATCTTCCTTATCTTACTTGAGCCTAGAAGGATATGGTACCACAGGTTTATACTCAGGTTCCTTCTTAGGCGAAGAACTTGGAGCAATTCCGTTGTGTTTCTCCTCAGTCTCATCAATTGCATCACTACTCGACTTAGGGTCTTCCCGGGCGGCTACCCTATCATTGAAGGCACTTGGACTATCCCCAGTCCTTGCCTCCATCTGTTTACCACTCCTCAGTGTCACCGCTTTTAAGTGTTCCCTCGGGTTGCATTCAGTGTTGCTCGGCATGCTACCTGAAGGTCTGTTTGATTGTGCCCTAGCAAGCTGTCCTACCTGGGTTTCAAGAGACTGAATGGAGGCTTGGACATTTCTCAATATAGTGCCAAACTCATCGAACCTCTTGTCCACATTCTGGAATTTTACCTCCGTGGTGATCATGAATCGTGCCAATACATCCTCAGTTGAGTATTTCTTCTCTTGAACCTGCTGAGGCTGAAATTGGGAGCCCTGGGGGTGTGGAGGTCTCTACTGAGACTGGCCTTGGTTCCATGACATGTTCGGGGGATTCCTCCACCCCGAGTTGTAGCTATTACCGTAATGATTCCCCGGTCCCCGAGGTCCTCCACCAACATAATCCACCGATTCCACAGGTGCAGAGAGAGCAATAAATATGGGGCACTGTGAAGTTGCATGTCCTGCACCACAAGTATCACAGGTCATCACTGCCTTAGGGGTAGAACTAGACCCCGACATGAACTGATCAAATTTCTGTGTCAATGCACTGACTGCCGCGTTGTTATCGGTGATATTCTTCGATAAGGCCTCAACCTTTGCCGTCAATGCGGTGGTCTCATTCACCTCGAACAGGCCAGCAACCCTTGGTCTTTTTTGCCGAGTGCTCCAGTGGCACTCATTGCTTGCCATGTTCTCAATCAATTTATCAGTTTTCTTAGGGAGCTTGTCACTCAAGGAACCACCCGCCGCTGCATCAATGAGTTGCCTCGCGGCATAATTCAAGCCATTACAGAACATCTGCACTCGCATCCAAGCAGGGAAGCCATGGTGAGGGCACCTACATAACAAATCTTGGAACCGCTCGTGTGCCTCAAAAAGGGTTTCCGAATCCCCCTGTCTGAAAGAGGAGATCTCTTGTCTCAATCTTGCGGCCTTGCTCGGTGGAAAATACCGGGCCAAGAATTTGTCAACCATTTCCTTCCAGGTGGTAATGGACCCGGGAGCCAAGGAAGTGAGCCATCTGTAAGCTGCTCCCCTCAAACTGAATGGAAACAATCGCAGTCTGATAGCATCATCCGACACAGAGTTGATCTTGAAGGTAGAGCAAATCTGCAGGAAGAGGGATAGATGGGCATGCGGGTCCTCATCAGGAAGTCCATCAAACTGAACTGAGTTTTGTATCATCGCTATTGTGCTTGCCTTGATCACAAAGTTATTCACTGGGATTGAGGCCGCTTGCACACTGAATTCCTCCCCGGTGAACTGTGGTCTCTCAAAATCGGATAGAGTTCTCCTTGGTTCGGCCATAACTGATGGTTCACAAGACTCGACCCGAACTTCCTGTTGCCTTGAACTCTCGGTAACCTCTCTCAACCGTTGATGCAAAGTACGTTCGATCTCGTCGTCGGGCTCAACAAGAGTTGCTTGTCGCGCCCGTGTCATAAGATGGGTACCTCGCAAAATAACTAAAGTCAAAACGAGCAAAAGATGAAAGGATGAAGTATAAACAAGAATGGTAAAAAAAAACAAAGATAAAATGGTCAAATCAACACGCTTTAAGTTTTCCGAATATTCCTCGTGGGTCCCCGGCAATGGCGCCAAAAACTTGATTGCTCACCCGGAAGTGCACGGGGTCGCCAAGTAATACCCCTCGCGTGAGCACGAGAGGGTCGTATTCCCAAGGGCCCGAGAATCTATTCTTACTTCCTTATCACAATGTTGTCCAACCTAGCAATTACTTGATAGAGATGACTACAAATAATCTACGGATATAAAAAGCATGCAAATAGTAAATACAAATACAGAGGGAAATCAAGGCGAGGGGATGGTCATGGATGAGGATTCCCTCGGGGGTTACTAAAGTGCTAAGGATGCTCTAACTAGCATGCACGTGGGTGGTTTGGACAGGGAAACCCTAAATTAGACCAACCCGATGGTCACGGTGTTGGTCCCCAATCCGGTACGAGTATTGGAATACAGAATTGCTTCCGCCCAAATGCTCGTACGATCACAATGGGTTTAGTGGATTTCCCCAAGCTAGGGTTGAGACACAATCAAGGACAACCCTAACAATTGGAGGGGTACAAATACCCGATGGTCACTGCGTATTCGTACGTGTATTTGCTTCCAAGCTTGGTGAGCCAAATACTAGGGCAATGGTCATGCAACCTAGTATTGTCTAGAAATTGATACATAGAGTTCTCATACATACCAAGGCATTCAAGAATCACCAAACAAGGATCACAAACCACACCAAATGCATAAAACTAGAACAAGCATCCAAAATACACAAGTTCACCCCCAAGGTTCACCTACATCCGGTGACCTTGGGGTTTAGTTGCTCATGATCACAAAATAGGCAAGAAAATACATGAAAACAACCAAAAGCATAATAAGAACACTCCCTCAAAGGATCAAGGCCGAATGACGCTTCCAAGGACGCCACCCAAGGAGTGGCTTCCTTTGTCAATCTTCCTCTCAAATGCAAATCGAAGGCGTGGACTCGTCGTGTCGTGCTCTTCCCGTCGTCCTCTCCTCAAGAATTGCCTCCAAAACTCGGCCTCAAGCTCCTAAGGAAAATGGTGAAGTGAAGTTCTCCCAAGACCTAGGTTCTTTCCTTCAAAATGCTCTAAAAAACCCTTAAAAACGAATTCCAGTGAGTTATGCGGCCTCCTAAGCGACCCCGCATGCGGGGAGAGAAAATTTCCGAGAAATCCCGAAAGTCGCGTAAGTTGCTACATTGCCGCTACAGTAACGTATGCGGCCTGCAATGCGCCCGCATGGTAGCCCGCATGAACCTCCTGACCCAGCCGATCTTCAAGTCTCCGTGCTACATTGGTTGCTACAGTGCTCCCCCGGGCTTAGAAACAGTGTTTTCGATGCCGATTTCTTCTCCAATTCTGTCATTAAGCTCGCTGGGGCCTCATTGGTACCTATAACACGAAAGAAACCAATTTAGACCAAAAACGGGCGTCAACTCATATAAAAATACGCAATACATACGCCTACATACAAAGAAAATACGTATATTTAGGCATTTATCAGTCTTCAATACTTTTATATTTACAAATTGACCTATTTTTCCACATGAATAAAGTTTCTAAATTACTCTTATATGTTTCAAGATCAGATGTTCTCCATTTAACATAGATTTTATGTACTATAATGTCATTATTAACTATTTCTACTTCCCTATCTTCTTCAATACTTTCCGCCCTTAATTATAATTCTAATTTGATTCTAAGATAACTCTTAACTCCTTCTAACCAAATTGCTTTTCTACCTTTAATTTGATCTTCCAATTTTACAGTCCTATCTACATATTTTCTAAGAGGTTCTAAAAATAAATCTACAATCTCAGTTGAGCTATCTAATTGTAATAACATATTTAGTAGAAACAACTACTGATTTCGCTATAATCAGAAATCAAATTATTTTTTTGATTTTCGAATGTTTCTATTCTAGTCCTATATTCTTCAGGAAAACAAAATTTTCTCTTAATCCACGTAATATGCCTACTAATATTGCCTTTTTTATCTGTTGTATGTTTTATTACAGGAACAGATTCTTCAGATTCATGTATATATAGAAATTTTAACTCTAAATAATCTTCTACTATAAGTAACCAAACTGCAAATCTATATCTAATCTGATCTTCTATTTTAATATTATGCCTAGTTAAATATTTTCTTACTAATTTTAAATATGGTTCAATAAATCTATGAGGATTACTATCAAGTATTTCTAAAAGAAATAACATGATATAGGAGAGGAGCCTAGGATCATTCTAAGATATGATTTAAGGGTTCCGGGCTAGTGTACCGACCATAATTTTCATATCTATCCCTAATCTCTCTTAATATATATATATATATATATCACAACGTATTTCTAACATGGATTCATAAAAATATACATATGTTTGTTCACGTCAGCCACTACACTGAACAAATTCTATCAATATCAGCTCAAAATAAATATATCTTTATATATTATTAGAATCACCAACGCAACCATCATACGAATTCCCAATATGTAATTAAATAAAAAAAAAATGAAAATCTCTCTCGCATGCAACATACCACAAACATTCTATAAATACAACCAAACAAGACCCACAAATCTCCAAAAACACAAACCATGGCGACACAATCACTACTTCCTCCTCCTCCTCCACCTCCAGAGTTCTCAGCCAAAGCCAACCTAAACTTCAAAAGAATCCTCATCAACCTCCTCCCAAACAAAATCCTCTTCTTGTCCTTCTTCTTCATCCTCCTGCCTCTCACTTCCATCCTCACTCAATCCACTCGAACCCTAACCATAGTCCTCTCCCTCCCCACCATCCATCACCTCTCCCTTCTCTCCCTCCTCCTCCTCCTCCTCCTCCCCCCCATCCTCTACTTCAAATCCCCCCCTTCACCAGTCTACATCCTCGACTTCGCCTGCTTCAAACCCCCCATCACCTGCCGCGTCCCCCATGCCACATTCCTTGAACACAGCCGCCTTCTTGTCGATGAAAAAAGTGTACGTTTCCAAATGCGCATCCTTGAACGCTCCGGCATCAGCGAAGAAACCGGTCTCCCTCCACCTTCTTTCTACCTCCCCCCCAAAGCCTCCCTTGAAGGATCCCGCGCCGAATCCGAGCAAGTCATCTTCTCTTGCATTGACGAACTACTCATCACTACCTCTTTCGATCCTAAACACATTGACATCCTCGTCCTAGACTCGAACAACTTCTCTCCTACCCCTTCTCTCACCTCCATGATCGTCAACAAGTACAAGCTCAACACCAGTGTCCTCACCTTCAACCTCTCAGGCATGGGCTGCAGTGCTAGCCCTATCTCTCTTGGCCTTGCTAAAGATCTCCTTCAAGTCTACCCTAACTCCAATGCACTCGTCGTCTCTGCCCAGATCATTGTTTCTCCAAACTGGTACATGGGCTCTGAACGTTCCATGCTTATACCTAACTGTTTATTTCGCATGGGTGGAGCTGCCATCCTAATGACAAACCGAAGATCAGAGTGCCGGCATGCCAAGTACCAGCTCCACCATGTCGTGCGCACGCACACTGGCGCTGACGACAAAGCCTACAGGTGTGTCTACCAACTAGAAGACTCACAAGGAAGACAGGGTGTTTCTTTAGAGAAAGATGTCATGCCTATCTCTGCCGAAGCTCTTAAGATCAACATTAGTAACTTGGGGCCATTAGTCTTACCACGATCCGAACAACTTCATTATATATTTAGCCTTCTTGTTCACAAAATCATAAATCCTAAAAGGAAAATTTATGTGCCGGACTTCAAGAAGGCGTTTGATCACTTCTGCGTGCACGCCGGAGGGAGAGCCATCATTGATGAGGTGGAGAAGAACTTGAAACTTACGTCGGAGCAAGTGGAAGCTTCCAGGATGACGCTGTATAGATTCGGTAACACTTCTAGTTGTTCTATTTGGTATGAGCTTGGGTACATTGAGGCTAAGGGGAAGATGAAGAAAGGTGATCGAGTGTGGCAGTTGGGGCTGGGGAGTGGATTCAAATGTAACAGTGCAGTGTTGGAGTGCTTGAACAATGTTAGTTTGCCAGTAAAGAGTGGTGCTTGGGCTGATTGCATTGATAGGTTTCCTGTTGAGATCCCAAAAATTATCAAGTTCTAAGGAGATCGATGATGATGATGGTGATCTAGGGTTGCACTCTTCCCTTCGTCTCTGGTGCTATATCCGTGTCAGTGGTCTTATACTTGTGTTGCTGTGTTTTTATTCTCTGATCGTATTTGGCAGTCTATATGTACGTACCACGTGGTATCAAGGAAAGTGTACTGATGTCCTTATAAATTGTGATAACCCAGTGCAACTCAGTTTGTTTTGAACTGTTTCATATGTGATCTCATAATTTTGTATTATACACGATATCGCCATATATATATATATATATATATATATATATATATATATAAGCACATGATGTTTATCATATTTGAAGTGAGACTATTTAATTTATGCCCTTAAACAAAATTGCCATAATTAACCAAACTTGAATATATTCATCCCCAATACAAAATCTTAATTATGGAATCAAAAACTGGCCATCTATTAGTGAGAGAAAAAAACTAAGATGTTGTAAAATTATGAAATGTTTGATAAAGTAGAAAAAGAATTTTAATTAGTTATAATTTTTCTTTTACTTTTGTTGTTTATAATTTTCTTTGTTGGGATAATCCATATATATAAATAATAGAATTACTAAAATATTGCATTGTGAAAAAAATTATAGTGAATCATGATATATATTTTTGAATAATTATTACCAGTATATATTTTCATAATGGAAAAAAATAAAGAGAAAAATTTATCTTACAAAACTCTCCTAAAAATAGGTTTTGCTTGTGATCCTGGCCTCTTTATTTACCTTATTAAAAAAACTTTTCTTAAGTAGATTGGCACATGCATGATCTTGATTTCTTTATTGGTCTTATTTGTCAAAATTTCAATTTATTATTTACTATAATAAAAAGCTAATATCAAAGTTTAATTTCTTATCGTTTCTTAATAAAGTAGTGGTTTATCCACTTTATTTAAAATATATATATATATATATATATATATATATATATATATCAAAGTTTAATAAATATCTGAAAAAAAAAATATTAAAAGCTTTGAACTACTATTCTAGAACAAAAATAGCATCAAATTTTTGGAAAATTTTATACTTTTTCCGTAAAAACATATTATTATTAAACCATACCAGTTCATTATCTAATATTTTAATTTGGTTGAATATAAGTACTAAACCCGATAGAAAGAAGAATTTAGCTAAATATAATGGTATCTTTATTTAGTGACTTGATGTGAGCAGATCATATTTCTAATGATCTCAATGAGAGTTTTTCTACTTCAAGTACATCTATATTCGTTCATAAATTAGAATATGAATAGGAAAGTTTTAACTTCAACAGAGTGTAATAGAAGCGACTCAAGTGGAGAGATTGCTTGTGGAATTACACATGTTTGGTTGCATAAGCCAGTCTATATACATATATATTAATTAATCCCAAATGATGGATGCTTTGAAGGTTTTCCCTGATTACGATGTTCACCATCACCAAGATATACAATTGGTTATTAATCACATATAATAATGTGTTTATATTGACACTTGGACCATTGAAATTATTGTTTTATGAAGTGGATAAACCAAAGGACGCCAATGAAAAACTTAAACACACAATCTACGCAAAAGATTGGCAAAGATAAAAGAACGAATATATTGATGTTACTGGTTTTTTCTATAGAGTGCTGATTATGATGTTTTCTGTAAAATGTGATTTTATTGTTATCGGTGGTTCACTTGTTAAAATCTAACGTCATTTACTTCGGCATTATAGGAATGACCTTTTCCATGACTGACCTTTTCCTCGTTTATAACTGGGGTGATTGTGATTGTTAGTATAATTCAAACTTGGCTTCCTTCTATTAATATTATTTTCCTAGTAATTTGATTTTGCATCTAATCGGACAACCAATATTTATTTTAATTTACTCATTTTAACCACTCCATCAATTGCCGTTCGGTGCCGATTTTGATCCCTACATCAATTACAGTTAGGTGCTGATGTGAACGTGAGTGGAGGTGGAGATACAAGGGCCAATATTGGGAATTACCACAACCATTATTTTCTTTTATATAATCACTAAGAACTAGTAAAAAAGTTACAAAGGGGAACAACTAGTACAAAAGCAGAAGTGACGGACTACATGCAACGCGAACAAACTGAGACACTAGGGATACAAGAGATCTATTAGGTGTGGGTGAACATAGAGTGGGGCATGGCCTGACTTTTGGCCCGGTGCATAAACCACCAGGCCACCTGACAAACTTGTTACTTTCAAGATTTAAACCATGGTCTTCAAAAAGCAAAGTTCATTGAGAAACTAATTGAACTAGCTTATGTTAGTAATAATTTAATTTTTTTTTAAACAAATTAATAATGAAGATATGAATTTGAATTCAAATTCAAAGTTAATGAGTTTTAAATTTTATGATAATAAGTTTTTTATCCAATTATTTTTATTTTATTTTATTACTTGAATTTTTTACTTTTTACTTCTATTTACTTATCAAATTCTATATATTTATCATAACTAGTGTTTTTAATTTTTAGTTATAATATAATAATTTAGTATTGATTTCCTTTATATTTACATGTATTGTTTTATTTGATTATTTCAATCACCAATTAATAAGATTAGTTACTTTCTTTTACATTAAGTTCATGAGTTTTACATTTTATGTTAATAAGTTTTTATATAACATAATTTCAATCACCAATTAATAAGATTAGTTATAATATAATTTCTCTAATATTTTATGTCAATCACAAATAAATTTTATGTTAATCTCTCAAACAAATAGATAGTAAAATTTTAATATAAAGTAGTACATTTTTATGACTATGATTTTTCATATAATATAATTTTATAACTCAAAAGAATATATAAACTATTTAATTAAATAAATAAACAAACTTAGTGTAATTTTGTATTATTATTTTTTTAATTTATTTTTAGTCGTTTCAAATTCTTCCAATTTATTAAAATTGTTTTAAACTATTTTTTTTTTTAATTTTTTTTTAAACTTATTTTGAAGTTTTCTTTTTATTTATGATGTTTTAATATAAATACATAAAACTTTCATAGGGTAGTTGGTAAAAATGGTTGTTGGTGTCACAGGTGACCCACGTTCAAATCTCACCCATAACATTTAAATTTATTTTTCATTTTAAAATTTACTTAAATTAATAATAAATTAATTAAAAACCTGCCGGGCCTGGCCCGGCCCGGCTGGTTCTTGACTATCCCTAGTCGGGTTCGGGTCACATGTTGGTGACCCGTGTCCCATGACTCGGTGGGTCCGTCAGGTCAACCTGGCCCGACGGGTCATCAATAGTGGCCAGGCCGGTTCTAGGTCCGGCAAAACCTGACCCGGACCCGTCGGGCCCGGTTAACTTGCTTGTGCCCCCTTCTAGGTGAACATACACACAAAATACATCAATTCCTTGAGGAATGAGAGAAGGGTTTCCTAGGGTTGGAACATCATAGTGATTGGACAAAACCTGTGTCATGAAGTGAAGCTGCCTTGCCACTGTCACTCTCTCAGGTGATCTTAATGTGAGGTCCCATGAACTTGAGATTACATCTAACTATTGCAATGGTATTCTTGAATTTTGCTTTTTTCTCCTCCAATACTGCAGATAATCACAATAATAACATATGATTAGTATTTAGTATAATCAAAGATAGAGGGTGAGTACTAATATTAAAATCATGCTTATTATATTCTAACTAGATATTCCAGGCGATAGCTTGTGTCGTGAGTTTCCCCAATTTCATGCACTGGGTGGCCTTCAGGATATTCTCCGTGAACACCACAGCTTTATAATCGAAGATGGAATTACAAGTAGATTAAATGGATGACCAAAAATGGCACCAAATTCTATTAGCAAATGTGCATTAGACGAATAGGTGATCAATTATCTCAGTTACATAATAGCATAACACACATGTCACCAACGATAATTTATTACATTTTTTATTTTGCCAAGTTTTCTAGTGTGTGGATTTTGTTTTTCCATGCTAACCAACTGAAGAAGTTTATTCTCGGTGGGCATTCACTGTTAAAGAAAACTTGGGACACCTGACAACTAAGACCTTCATCATTAAGGAAGCAATAAAAAGATTTGACAAAGAACCAACCGATTGCTTCACAGCAAGTGTACGGGATTACCAAGTAATACCCTGTGCATATATGACACAGGGGTCGTATTCCACGGGGCCAAGGAAGTACTTTTACTCACTCTTCATCTATTTTCTAGCCTACAATTCAATATAAGTGGAGAGGAAATAAAACAAACAAACTAACCTAAGCTAATCCTATGGCTTGGTAACTAGCACATGGATGTAAACAAACAAGGGAGTAACAAACATAAGAAGGGAGTGTTTGGACAAGGAATGCACCTAGGGTTGTCGTTAAGGCCCAAATTAGGATGATATAAAGATGCATTGACGGTAGTTAAGACCTAGAGACCTCGTGAGTAGATTAGCCCCGATCTCTCGGCAACTAACCCCTAATCCCATACGAGTGACAGGATCCCCGAAAATGCACGGGTTTGTCGAAGTAATAAAAGTTACCCCGGTGAGAGGGTAGTCGAATCCACAGGGAATAGGGAGTTAGAGTATGAGATTTCACTATTAAAACTATGCGAAGTACGGAAAAGTAATAATCGATTTGTGTGTGAATTGTGAGAACAACTATACTAAAAGACAGGAAATTAAATAGAGAGGGATGAAAGATTAGAGAGTGCAAGAAAAAGAGATTAAGGAGGATTTATCAATGAATGAAGTAGGGTATCCGGACAAGTTACCTCTAGGATCTATGCTTCTAGTGCAAGACTATGCTATTATACCTTCCTATTGATGCTAATTGAGTCGAGGAAATCCTTAGACTCACGGTCCCAAACCTAAGGTCAACCGTGACTAACCCCAACATTATGCCCCGGTATTAGGATTCACAACAACCCTTCACTCTATCGCTCGCACGATTAAGTCCCAGGGGAGTACATCTACCTAAACCTCACACTACGTAGGATTGCATTAAGTTCTAGGGATTCCTAGTGATTAAACCTGTTCCTATGTGTAGTTCTAACCCTTTGGTCCAGGAGGAAGAACCCTAGTCTAGATTAAGCCCCAGTGCATAGGATTCACTTCAACCCTTCACTCTGTTACTCGCGTAACTAAGCCCCAGGGGAGTTTATCTACCTAGCACTTCACTCTATCTTGACCGCTAATAAATCAAGGAAACGGAGGTAGGGAGAAATCACACCGGAAGGGAAAGGGGTACATCGCTACCTCACAACTCTCCCTCTCAACCCTCTTCAATCTTGAATAGTCTAATCCTATAGGAGTTGTCACACCTCCAAAGGAAAACCTAGATTGCTCTCAACCCTAGTGTCACATCTAAGGGAAAACAATAGCAAAATAAAATCAAGATTGAAACTCAATTCTTATTCATCAATAATGGAAAAGCATAATAACAATGTCAAAGAAACATTATAACCCTAGAATTTACAAGTCCGAATACCCACGAGGGGTTTAGCTCCTCATGGAGCTATACATGTTTATTAATGTATGAAATAAAACACAAAGTAAAGACATAGATGAAAACCCCCTTGCGTATGGTGTGGCCGTGGTCTTGTGCGGCGGCCGGACATCGGTGACGATGCCGATGACACGCTCTAAGCCTCCACGAAGTCCTCTCCAAAACTCTAGCCGCACTCCCAGAAGTTGGGGAAAAGAATAGGTCAAAAGATCTCTCAAAAAGTCTCCAAATCGGGCTTTTATAATGTAGAGTCGCGGCTTTAAATTTGCTGAAAACGGGATTTCACACGGCCGTGTGGAATTTCCACATGCCCTTGTGAAGTTTCTGGAATTCTGATTTTCGGCCGACTGTGAACAGTAACTTACTACAGTGTTTTTTTACAGTAATTTGCTACATTATTGCTACAGTAATTGTGCCGAAACGCTCCCGGATTCGTCGTTCTTCATCGAGGCCGTTGAATTGGGCACACAATCAACGGTAGATCGTACCGATTGCTTCGAATCGCCTAATTGGTGAAGTTCTCATTGTTGGCATGAGTTAGACTTATTGTGAATGTGACTGCCTTTGTGCCCCTCCAAAGGAAGTTGGCACACACTCACAAGTCTACGCTCACGCCTTGCTCCTTGCTTGGTCCGAAAATCTTCCCAACAATGCCAAACACGACCTAACTTCGTTCCTTTCCTTCATTTTATCTTCACAACCCTAAAATGCACAAAAGTAAACAATTTCACACTTTTTAGTGATAAAACCTGATTAAATTAATGCTCATTGCAAGATAATAACACTTCGCATTATTATAACACGAGCACTTATCAACGAGCGTTAATTGGAATCTCTCTGTATTAACCCACATAAGATCGCAATGAGCTCAATGAAATCTCTAATAGGAGTAAACCTACTATCCTTTGGCTTAAACATAATGATGGAGGGCTACCGGCACCCGATCTCTCGGCGTGTCGGCACAAGAATCCCCTTTCAATCTCTCCTAGATCTAGCACATGTGAGTAGGTCACATCTACGTGCACAACTCATAAAAGAATTACGGATTTCTCCATAATTGTAATTCTAGATATGAAAGCACGAAAGATTGAATCTCAAATAACCATCAAACTAGATTAATAACAACATCTAAAAGTTCATACACAAGATGACCCTAGGGTTCATCCAAACCCAAACACAATGATAAGTTAATCCCTCATGACAAGTGATACTTATACAACATACAAGGCAAATAAAGACAATAAAGAAGCAAGAAAACTCCCTCTACTATCTTGATCTCCTTGAATTAATGAAGCTTTGAATGATGATGCAATGGTGGCATAGAACTTCACACAAACTCCTTCTCCCTTGCTCCTCTCCCTCTTGGTGATGATGTGTGCTCGTTTCCCTCAAGGATCATCGCCGGAAAAGGCCTCAAGAAAGTGTGGTAGCGGCGGCCCAAAAGGCCAAGAAGCAGTCTGACAGGGGCCCGAAAGTGCACCTGTTGTCGAAGTAATAATATACTTTGGTGAGCGGGTAGTCGTATCCACAGGGAATAGGGATTTGAGATACAAGTATTCACTATGTAGCTAGTGCGATATGTGGAAAGAATACAATGAGTGAGTGTGAAAGAAATTAATAAAAACAAGAATTAAAATAGAAGTGTGGGAGATGAGAGAGTGTAAGTAGGAGTAACAGAGTAGGACAAGCAATGAGTAAAGATAGGTACCCGGACAGGTTACCCCTAGGACTTATGCTTCTAGAGCAAGACTATGCTATTATACTTTCCTATTGATGTTAATTGAGTTGAGGATATCCTTAAACACACGGTCCCAAACCTAAGGTCAACCGTGACTAACCCCAACACTATGCCCTGGCATTAGGTTTTCACTACGACTCTTAACTCTCGTTGACCTGTCAATGAAGCCCTAGTGGAGTACGTCTTCCTAAGCCTCACACTACGTGGGATTGCTTTACGTTCTAGGGATTCCTAGTGATAAAACCAGTTCCTATGTATAGTTCTAACCCTTTGGTCCAGGTAGAAGAACCCTAGTCTAAATTAAGCCCCAGCACTAGGATTCACTTCAACCCTTCACTCCGTTGCTCGCGCAACTAAGCCCCAGTGGAGTTCCTCTCCTAGCACTTCACTATATCTTCACCGCTAAGAAATCATGGAACATGGAGGTAGGAAGAATCACATCGGAGGGGAAAGGGGACGTTCCGCTACCTCACGACTCACCCTCTCAACCCTCTTCAATCCTAAGTAGTCTAATCCTATAGGAGTCATCACACCTCGGAAGGATAACCTAGATTGTTCTCAACCCTAGTGTCACTGCTAAGAGAAAACAATAACAAGAAGCAATTAAGATTGAAACTCGAATTTATTCATCAATAATGGAAAAATATAATAGCAATGCCATAGAAACATAATAATCCTAGGATTTACAAGTCCGAATACCCATAAGGGGTTTAGCTCCTCATGGAACTATACAAATCCATCAAAATATAAAATTGAAAACAAATTGAAAGCATCGATGAAAACCCCCTTGTGTGTGATGTGGCCATGGTCTTGTGCGGCCATCGGATGTTGATGTCGACGCCGATGATGCGCTGCAAATCTCCACGAAGTCCTCTCCAAACCCTAGCCACGCTTCTCCAAAAGTTAAGTCAGAAGAAAGCCAAAAAGATCCAAAAATAGTCTCCAAAACGGGCTTTCATAATGCTGAGTCGCGGCTTTAAATCGGCTGAAAACGGGATTTCACACGGCCGTGTGGAATTTCCACACGCCTGTGTGAAATTGCTGAATTGCTGATTTTCGGCAGACAGTGAACAGTAACTTGCTATAGTGATGCTACAGTAAACGTGCCGAAACGCTCCCGAATTCGTCGTTCTTCATTGAGGCCGTTGAATTTGGCACACAATCAATAGTAGACCGTACCGATTGCTTCAAATCTCCTTATTGGCGAAGTTCTCTTTGTTAACATGAGCTAGACTTATTGTGAATGTGACTGCCTTTGTGCCCATCCAAAGGAGGTTGGTGATAAGTGCTTCTGTTATAGTAATGCGAAACGTTATTATCTTGTAATGAGCATTAATTTAATCAAATTTTCTCACTACCATTGATTGTGTGCCCAATTCAACGGCCTCAATGAAGAACGATGAATTCGAGAGCGTTTCGGGACAATTGCTGTAGCAAACTACTGTTCATCTTCGGCCGAAACTCAGAATTCCAGAGAATTCACACGGGCGTGTGGAAATTCCACACGGCCGTGTGAATTAATTTTCCAGCAAGCCAGAAACTTCACACGCCCGTGTGGAAATTCCACACGCCCGTGTGAAGTCCCAATAAGTCTGATTTTTAAAGCCGCACTCAGCAATATAAAGAGCGATTTTGGAGACTTTTAAAATATCTTTTGACCTACCTTTCTCCCGAACATGTGGAGAGTGCGGCTAGGGTTTTGGAGATGATTTCGTGGAGGTTTAGAGCGCGTCATCGGTATCGTCACCGACGTCCAACGGCCGCACAAGACCACGGCCACACCATACGCAAGGGGGTTTTCATCGATGTCTTTACTTTGTTCTTTCTTTCATACTTTGATGAACATGTATAGCTCCATGAGGAGCTAAACCCCTTGTTGGTATTCGGACTTGTAAACTCTAGGGTTATTATGCGTCTTTGACATTGTTATTATGCTTTTCCATTATTGATGAATAAAAATTGAGTTTCAATCTTGATTTTATTTTGATATTATTTTCCCTTAGATGTGACACAAGGGTTGAGAACAATCTAGGTTGTCCTTTGGATGTGTGACAACTCCTATAGGATTAGACTCTTTAAGATTGAAGAGGGTTGAAAGGGTGAGTCGTGGGGTAGCGGAGCGTCCCCTTTCCCCTCCGATGTGGTTTATCCCTACCTCCGTTTCCTTAATTTCTTAGCGGTCGAGATAGAGTGAAGTGCTAGGTAAATAAACTCCCCTGTGGCTTAGTTGCGAGAGTAACAGAGTGAAGGGTTGAAGTGAATCCTACGCACTGGGGCTTAATCGAGACTAGGGTTCTTCCACCTGGAGCAAAGGGTTAGAACTACACATAGGAACAGGTTTTACCACTAGGAGTCCCTAGAACTTAATGCAATCCCACGTAGTGTGAGGTTTAGGTAGATATACTCCCCTGGGGCTTAGTCGTGCAAGCGATAGAGTGAAGGGTCGATGTGAATCCTAATACCGGGGCATAATGATGGGGTTTGTCACGGTTGTCCTTAGGTTTGGGACCGTGAGTCTAAGGATTTCCTCGACTCAATTAACATCAATAGGAAAGTATAATAGCATAGTCTTGCACTAGAAGCATAGATCCTAGAGGTAGCTTGTCCGGATACCCCATTTCATCCATTGCTAGATCCTTTCTATTTTTTTTAACTTGCACTTTCTCATCTTCCATCTTTGTATTCAATTTCTTGTCTTTTATTATAATTGCTTCCATAAGTCACTCATTGATTCTATTGTTACTTTTCCATACTCTACATAGCTTAAATAGTGAAATCTCGTATTCTAACTCCCTATTCCTTGTGGATTCGACTACCCACTCACCGGGGTAAATTTTATTACTTCGACAAACCCGTGCGCTTGCGGGATACACGCAAGGGGTCGTGTCAAAGTTTTTGGCGCCGTTGCCGGGGAATAGGCGTTTTAGATATTTGTTTTTCACTATTCTAGCTATTCACTTCACTTTCTATTCCACACTTTCTTTTTCTATCATTGTTCTTATTTTTCTTTCCTTTGCTTTGGCTTCAGGTTATGACCCGTGGGAACCCTTCGATTCTTGTTGAAGGAGACCCGGACATTGGAAAAAGAGCACATCTCAAGGGTAAAGAACCTGCGCAAGAAGCTTCAAATCAAGCAGATATTGAGACAGAAGGGTCAGAAACAATGACAGAACAGAATGAACAACAGAGGACATTGTCCGACTTTGCTAGACCTGCAGTCATGGGGACCCAATCGAGCATTGTAAGGCCCCCAATTACGGCAATGAATTTTGAGTTGAAGCCGTCATTCATTCAGATGTTGCAACAGTCCGCACAATTTCATGGGTTGGCCGATGAAGATCCCAACAGTCATATAAAGAATTTCCTTGAAGTGTGCGACATGTTGAAGATTAATGGAGTGACGGACGACGCGATTCGTTTGAGAGCCTTCCCATCTTCATTAAAGGGAAAAGCAAGACATTGGCTTCATTCATTACCGGGAGCATCCATCACTAAGTGGGAAGAGATGGCCGAGGCATTCTTGGCTAGATACTTTCCGCCGGGAAAGTCAGCAAGGCTCCGGAATGAGATATCATCGTTTGTGCAAATGGAATTGGAGTCTCTATTCGAGACATGGGATAGGTTCAAGGAGCTCCTTCGCAAGTGCCCACAACATGGATTTCCCGAGTGGATGATCATTCACACCTTCTATAACTGGTTGAATCCGAGTACCAAGCAACTCTTAGATGCAGCAGCCGGAGGAACTCTAGGAAGCAAGACTCCCAGTGAAGCCCGGCACCTTGTAGAGGAGATGGCTATGAATAGATATCAATGGAACTCAAGGGACAGGAAAAAGGTGGCCGGAATTCAGGAGGTTGATGAGGTTACATCTTTGGCAGCACAAGTGGAATCTTTGAGTAAGAAGCTAGATGCACTAGCTTCACCAAGAGTTGCGGCCATCACTACTTGTAACGGTTGTGGGGGAGGACATGCTTCGAGTGATTGTCCTATTGCTATTGGAGGTACTAGTGCGATGGAGCAGGCTGATTTTGTTGGAAATTCTTATAGAGGACAAGGCCAAGGCAACCCGTACAGTGGAACATATAACCCGGGGTGGAAGAACCATCCGAATTTCTCTTGGAACAATCAAGGACAGTCACAACAGAAAAATAGTGCACCATCAGGATTTCAAAGTCAACAAGCTCCGAATTTAGAAAGCCGAGTGACCGGGCTAGAAGGAAAGATGACCGACCTAGAGAGAGCACTCACACGGTTTGTTTCTTCATCGGATGCTAGATTTCAGTCGGTGGAGGCTACTCTTCGCAATCACACCGCCTCCCTACATAATTTGGAAAATCAAGTGGGGCAAATTGCGAAGACATTGGCGGAAAGGCCTCAAGGTAGCTTGCCTAGCAATACGGAAACTAATCCAAGGGAGCAACTAAAGGCAATCACCTTAAGGAGTGGGAAAGAGGTTGAGAGAAATCTCCCTCTAGAGAAGAAAAAAGAAGCACCCGAAATTGAAGAAGTAGGGGGAGAAGCACCAAAAGAGAAAGAGGTGGCATCACCACCCTACAAACCAAGGATCCCCTACCCTTTGAGGTTGAAAAATGACCAAGACAATGAGCAATACAAGAAATTTCTGGGTATCTTCAAATAATTGCACATCAACATACCATTCGCAGAAGCATTAGCCCGAATGCCCAAGTAAGCGAAGTGCCTGAAGAACCTCTTAACCAATAAGAGGAAGTTGGAGAAGAGTGCAGCTGTAGTTCTTGATGCTAATTGCTTGGCCGTCTTACAAAAGAACATGCCGAGTAAAAGAAAAGATCCCGGGAGTTTCATCATACCTTGCAACATCGGTAATTTGGGTGAAGAGATGGTACTGGCCGATTCGGGGGCAAGCATCAATGTCATGCCCTATACCTTCTTCCAAAAGCTAGGCTTAGGCGAGCCTAGACCCACTCGAATGACACTTCAATTCGCGGATCGATCGGTGAGGCATCCGAGGGGAATTGTGGAAGATGTCTTGGTGAAAGTAGACAAGTACATCTTTCCGGTGGACTTTGTTGTGCTTGATGTGGATGAGGATATCGAAGTACTGTTGATTCTTGGGAGGCAGTTCATGCGCACTTCCAAGGCTTTGATAGACATGGACGGTGGAGAGCTCACACTTAGAGTTGGAGATGACAAGCTTACCTATCGCCTCACCGAAGCCATGAGACATTCTCTCGATTTTTACGACACTCTTTATTATCTTAATGCTACTGATGAGTGTATTGATGAATATGTGCAGGAAATGTTAAACTCGGATCCATATGAAGGATGGCCGGACCAAGACATGGAGATCGAAGAAGAAGAGGTACTTTCACTTGGTCCAGTCAAGACAGACATCAAGATGGAGAGGGAGCGTATGAAGAAGATGCTTCGGAGGATGAAGAGGTCAAAAAGACGCCACAAGAAGAACCCCAACAAGAAAGGGGATGAGCATTCACGGAGTAAGGGTGTTTCACCCTTTTGTGGTAACAAATTCGACAACTCTCCCTCTACTCTACAAAGATTATGTAATGCATGCTTTTAGGTTGTAGGGAAGAGGGCAACTTCTATTCATGAACCTCCGTAAGGTAAGATTAGGTACGTCAAGCTAAGTGACAGTTTTTCTAGGACTTAGCTTAGTTTAGGTTGAATAAGAGTCTTAGTTTTGGTGTCCTGAAGTTTTAATGCATGTGTTGAGATTTTTATTGTGGATTGTTGACGTTTTCGTGTGCCTAGATGATTATTGACGAAGGTTGAGTTGGTTGAGCATATTTTCCATGGTATCTGGTCATGTTTTGATGGTTTTCACAGTCTCCAATCATCGTATTTGTGTTTCTGAATTTTTGTGATAGTCTGTAAATTTTTCTAAGTAAACCCGAGAAAACACACGGCCGTGTGGAAATTCCACACGGCCGTGTGTCACCACTTAGAGCTCAGCCAAAGAGGGCATAGGGGCGTGTCCATGGCCCTGTGAACAACCTCAGAAGAGGCACACGGCCATGTGGAATTTCCACACGGGCGTGTGAAATCTCGCAGAACTTAAACTCTTTTCCAGAGAGTCCACATGGGCGTGTGGGTGCCCCTGTGAGTACTACTGTGCTAAGGCACACAGCCGTGTGAAACTCTGCAGAGATAACCCTTCTTCCTGAGAATACACAGGGGCGTGTGTGCGCCCCTGTGGGAGAGCTTGTGAACGGCACACGACCGTGTGGATTACTTAGGGTTTCTCGGGCAAGTCAGAGAGACCACAGGGGCGTGTGGGTGCCCCTGTGGCCGACCTTGTGTTCTTGGCCAGTTTAGGCACACGGCCGTGTGATATTTTTTAGATAACTTTTGTGTTTTCCCGTGAATCCACAGGGCCGTGTACCAGCCCCTGTGGAGCCCCCTGTGAAGGCACACGGCCGTGTGGGGTAGTCCAGAGTGTGAACAGAGTGCACACAGGGGCGTGTGATGGCCCCTGTGAACCCTAATTTCAGAGGCACACGACCGTGTGGAAATTCCACACGGCCGTGTGAATTCCCAGAACTTCAAAAGCCGCTCATTTTTTTTGGAATTCACTCGTACCTTTTGATTTCTCCACTCTAAACCACTCCTTGACCCTCTCTGTCTATTTCTTAATCTTCTTTGAGCTTTTTGAAGGAGTTTATTGGAGTTTTCCGGCCGATTTCTCAATTCTATTCATCCACACCGTCGGTAAGGACTCCAACCCCTTTATCTTCGTCAAAACATGATTCGATTCACTCTTTTCAATTGTTTTGCTTATGTCGAGTGATTATAATGCATATAAACATATTTACAATGAAATTAGAGTGAATTGTGATGTAAAATTTAAATTTTATGACCCACGGCCGTGAGGCTCTGTCCGCCAGAAGCGCTACACTGGCGTGTGGAATTTCCACACGCCCGTGTGGATTTCTGCAGACTGTGTTCTTGAACTGTTTTTAACTATTTTCTTTTACAACTTTGCAAAGATGTCTTCCAGGACAAAGAAGCAAGCAGGGAAGCGGCCCCGTGAGCCTACCCCACCCCCTGAGGAGATGGAGTTTGATTTACCGGAGCACAGGGAAAGATTTAAGAGACTTGCGAAACTCTGCTTTGGACAGACACGTTACTTAGACTTGAGCACAGTCAGAGAGATACAAGGGGGCAGAGCATCACAGATGAGATCGAGGGGATGCTCGCCATCGGTAGCTGGGGCCATCTATTATCCATTCGAGAGCCAGCTATCAGATTACTCACACTCGAGGTCTTATCAACCTTTGAGTTCGACCGAGGCTACGATAGCTTTACAGATACTGGTTCCATTCAGTTCCGTGGACTCGGTCAGCACTTTACCTTGAGTATGACCCAGTTTTCGATTGGGATGGGCCTCTATGACGAGGCATTCACAGAGACAGAGGAGTATGCGCTGCTACCTACAGACTATCCGGGTACCCTGACCCCAGCGCGTATACAGTAGATTATGTGGTCAGGGACAGTACGAGCCAGGGGTGTCCAAGGGCCACATGGTTGACCAAGGCTTTGTATAGATGCATCAACGCTATTCTAAGCCGATCAGTGAGCGGCAGGAGAGACAGTACCGGGGTCCTGAGTCGCCAGGAGATCCTATACTTACATTCGATGCTGGAGAGCGAGCCACTTCACTTGGGGCACATCTTAGCAGAGTATATTCGCCATCAGGGCCAGTACCCCAGGGTCGAAGTTATCTTCGTAGGCCCATACATCACCCGATTGATTATTGGGTTAGGGCTCAGAGATGGAGTTCGGGGGCCGAGAAGATCAGTACACCAGCCGCCCTTAGCATTGAGACATTGAGACAGATGAGGATGGTCCGTAGAGCAGGACCAGGAGTCTTCACATGGATCATTCCCCAGTCAGATCAGGCCGAGGGACCCCAGGCAGCCTTAGAGCCACCCGCAGCAGATCAGACAGAGGCTGAGGTACCAACCACAGCACCGGAGCCACCTCAGGTGCGCATGTTCTCGCCCTCTCGAGGCCAGGACTGATTTGAGCCCCTCGAGAGCGTCGTGGGTGTTATACAGATTGAGTTGGCCGAGCTTAGGGCGACACAGGCTGCGCAGCACTCAGAGACGATGGCACGATTTGACATTATACAGAGATTCCTTGAGCAGGCCGTGTTGTCGCCATTTGTGGTCCGCCCTCAAGCCTCCACACCACCACCACCGTCTCCAGCCCCAGTAGCAGCAGCAATAGATCCACCGGCATCCACTTCAGAGCCTCCAGCAGCACCAGAGGCTCAACAATAGGACACCGACGCTGAGGCGTCGTAGTTTTATTTTATTTTTTATTTCAATGTACTTTTTATTATATTTTGGACTTGTAGTACTCAGAAAGGATCTTCCTTCCGAGTTTATCTTTATTTGGGTTTATTTCATCTCGAGTTGTATTTTATTTTTCATATCTTTATATACTCGAGCTTTATTTTGGTTTTTCTTGAGCTATACTGAACCCTTGTGTGTGTGTGTGCGCAGATGGTCTTGGATGAAAGGAATCTAAGGAATAGTCATAGACACGGTCATGGGACCGTGTGTGCTTCACAACCCATTGAGACTCACCTTCTCAATGCACATCTCAACACTTGGAGTTCAGGGGAGTAATGTTTCAATTGCCTACTTCCACACTAATTGTTTTACAATTCTACACTTTTATTGTGCTTGCATGCGTACATTGGGGATAATGTACATCTTAAGTGTGGGGGGAGTTCACATTACAGACAGCTGTACTTGTGCGCTCAATTGCTTATGCTCATTGACATGACCCCTTGCGTGTATCCCGCAAGTGCACGGGTTTGTCGAAGTAATAAAATTTACCCTGGTGAGATGGTAGTCGAATCCACAGGGAATAGGGATTTAGAATATGAGATTTCACTAATAAAGCTATGCGCCGTATGGAAAAACAATAATAGGATCAATGAGTGAATATAGAATCAAACAGAATGAAAGACAAGAAATTAAATAGAAAGATGGAAGATGAGAGAGTGCAAGTAAAAGAGAATAGAGAGGACTAGCAATTAATGAAATAAGGTATCCGGACAAGCTACCTCTAGGATCTATGCTTCTAGTGCAAGACTATGCTATTATTCTTTCCTATTGATGTTAATTGAGTCGAGGAAATCTTTAGACTCACGGTCCCAAACCTAAGGACAACCGTGACTAACCCCATCATTATGCCCCGGTATTAGGATTCACGTCACCTTTCACTCTGTCGCTCGCACGACTAAGCCCCAGGGAGTATATCTACCTAAACCACACACTACGTGGGATTGCTTTAAGCTCTAGGGATTCCTAGTGGTAAAACCTGTTCCTATGTGTAGTTCTAACCCTTTGGTCCAGGTGGAAGAACCCTAGTCTAGATTAAGCCCCAACAATAGGATTCACTTCAACCCTTCACTCTGTTACTTGCGTAACTAAGCCCCAGGGAAGTTTATCTGCCTAGCACTTCACTCTATTTCGACCGCTATGTAATCAAGGAAACGGAGGTAGGGAGAAACCACATCGAAGAGGAAAAGGGTACATCGCTACCTCACAACTCTCCCTCTCAACCCTCTTCAATCTTAAGTAGTCTAACCCTAAAGGAGTTGTCACACCTCTAAAGGGTAACCTAAATTATTCTCAATCCTAGTGTCACATCTAAGAGAAAACATTAGCAAGATGAAATTAAGATTGAAACTCAATTTTTATTCATCAATAATGGAAAAGCATAATAACAATATCAAAGAAACATAAAAACCCTAGAGTTTACAAGTCTGAATACCCTCAAGGGGTTTAGCTTCTCATGGAGCTATACATGTTCATCAAAATAGAAAAGAAAGTACAAATCAAAGATATTGATAAAAACCCCCTTGTATATGGTGTGGCCATGGTCTCGTGCGGCCGTCGAACGTCGATGACGATGCCGATGACATGCGCTAAACCTCCACGAGATCCTCTCCAAAAAACCCTAGCCGCCCTACCCAAGTTGAGGAGAAAGATAGGTCAAAAGATCTCCCAAAAGGTCTCCAAAAATCCCCTTTTATAATGTTGAATCGCGGCTTTGAAATCGGACTTATATGGGGCTTCACACGCCCGTGTGAAGTTTCTGTCTGGCTGAAAAATCGATTCACACGGCCATGTGAAATTTCCACACGCCCTTGTGAATTCTCTGAAACCCTGATTTTCGGCAGAAATTGAACAGCAGTTGCTACAGTGTTTTGCTACAGTAACAAGCTACAATGCTGCTATAGTACCTTACCGAAATGCTCCCGAATCCGTTGTTCTTCATTGAGGCCATTGGTTGGGAACACAAACAATCGTAAGTCGTGCCGATTACTTCAAGTCTCCTTCTTTGTGAAGTTCTTCTAAGCTACACGAGTTAGACTTGTTGTGAATGTGACTGCCTTTGTGCCCCTCCAAAGGAGGTTGGCACACACTCACAAGTCAAGCTTGTGCCTTGTTCCTTTCTTGGTCCGAAAACTTCCCAACATCGGCGAACACGACCTAATTTCGTTCTTCTTCTCCAATTTAGCTCCACAAACCTTCAATGCACAAGAGTACACAAATACACACCATTTAGTGATAAAAACTGATAAAAGATATGCTCAATGTAAGATAATAATGCTTCGCAGTACTATAACACAAGCATTTATCACTCATGTAGCCTATGGCGGTTCACCTTAGTTGCAACGATTGTATTCTTAGAGTTTAGGAGAATTTTAACATTGTATCCTATCATGCTCTAGTTTCTACTTGAATTTTAGGAATTTTTTGCTCGATATTCTCATATTGCACAACTCACTCTTGGAATCTTTTGGAAACTCAATCTTGAAGTTTTTAAGGACAAGTTTATCATCGTTCTTAGTTTTACTTTGGAAAATGCATATAAAACTTGACAAAAAAAAATGGAAAAGTGAATATATATATATATATATATATATATATATATATATATATATATATATGAGTTGTGAATATTTGCTTTGTTATATGCATTTGGGGTGGAAAGAGCTACCACCTATGAAGTATGTAGCTACTCTCATAAGTCGGATACAAGTTATGCCTAATGAGAGAAAGAGCTATCTCATGGGATGCGTGAAAGCTACTACCCCTGTAGAAAGAGCTACCTCCTCGAAAGTGTAAAAGCCACCTTTGGCGGCCGCCTAGGAAAGGGCTACCTTCAAGGATGTGTGAAGCTACTACTTCCTTTCCTTTTTAGTTTTGTTTTTTGTATATAAATAAGTCCTTTCTAACAAAAGTTTGAGGAGTACTCATTGGTTCTCTTGAGTGAAATCGCACACACTAACACATTTTTGAGTTTTTATCCTTTTTGATTCGAGTTTTTAGCTAGAGCATTTGTAACCTTATGCAATGTTTTGATTTCCCCTTACTTATAGAATGCCTCTTTTGCATACTTTGGGTGAACCTAAGGCCGAGCACTTTCAATTGTTCTTCCCAAGTACTTTCATGTTCTATTTTGCTTGAGGACAAGAAAAAGCTTAAGTGTGGGGGGATTTGATAAGTGCTCGTGTTATAGTAATGCGAAGCGTTATTATCTTGCAATTAGCGTTAATTTAATCAGATTTTATCACTAAAAAGTGTGTATTTGTTTACTTTTGTGCATTGTAGGGTTGTGAAGATAAAGTAAAGGAAAGGAATGAAGTTAGATCGTGTTCGCCATTGTTGGGAAGATTATTGGACTAAGCAAGGAGCACGGCATGAGTAGAGACTTGTGAGTGTGTGCCGACCTCCTTTGGAGGGGCACAAAGGCAGTTACATTCACAATAAGTCTAACTCATGCTAACAAAGAGAACTTCACCAATTAGGAGATTTGAAGCAATCGGCACGATCTACCGTTGATTGTGTGCCCAATTCAATGGCCTCAATAAAGAACGACGAATTCGGGAGCTTTTCGGGACAATTACTGTAGTAAGTCACTCTAGCAAGCTACTGTTCATCTTCGGCCGAAATTCAGAATTCCAGAGAATTCACACGGGCGTGTGGAAATTCCACACGGCCATGTGAATTAATTTTAAAGCAAGCCAGAAACTTCACACGCCCGTGTGGAAATTCCACACGGCCGTGTGAATCAATTTTCCAGTAAGCCAGAAACTTCACACGCCCGTGTGAAAATTCCACACGGCCGTGTGAAGTCCTGATAAGTCCGATTTTTAAAGCCGCACTCAACAATATAAAGAGCGATTTTGGAGACTTTTAAAATATCTTTTGACCTATCTTTCTCCTGAACTTGTAGAGAGTGCGGCTAGGGTTATGGAGAGGATTTCGTGGAGGTTTAGAGCGCATCATCGGCATCGTCACCGACGTCCGGCGGCCGCACAAGACCACGGCCACACCATGCACAAGGGGGTTTTCATCGATGTCTTTACTTTGTGCTTTCTTTCATACTTTGATGAACATGTATAGCTCCATGCGGAGCTAAACCCCATGTGGGTATTCGGACTTATAAACTCTAGGGTTATTATGCGTCTTTGACATTGTTATTATGCTTTTCCATTATTGATGAATAAAAATTGAGTTTCAATCTTGATTTTATCTTGATATTGTTTTCCCTCAGATGTGACACTAGGGTTGAGAACAATCTAGGTTTTCCTTTGGAGGTGTGACAACTCCTATAGGATTAGACTCTTTAAGATTGAAGAGGGTTGAAAGGGTGAGTCATGGGGTAGCGGAGCGTCCCCTTTCCCCTCCGATGTGGTTTCTCACTACCTCCATTTTCTTAATTACTTAGCGGTCGAGATAAAGTGAAGTGCTAGGTAGATAAACTCCCCTAGGGCTTAGTTATGCGAGTAACTTAGTGAAGGGTTGAAGTGAATCCTACGCACCGGGGCTTAATCGAGACTAGGGTTCTTCCACCTGGACCAAAGGGTTAGAACTACATATAGGAACAGGTTTTACCACTAGGAGTCCCTAGAACTTAATGCAATCCCACGTAGTGTGAGGTTTAGGTAGATATACTCCCCTGGGGCTTAGTTGTGCAAGTGATAGAGTGAAGGGTCGATGTGAATCCTAATACAGGGGCATAATGATGGGGTTAGTCACGGTTGTCCTTAGGTTTGGGACCATGAGTCTAAGGATTTCCTCGACTCAATTAACATCAATAGGAAAGTATAATAGCATAGTCTTGCACTAGAAGCATAGATCCTAGAGGTAGCTTGTCCGGATACCCCATTTCATCCATTGCTAGATCCTTTCTATTTTCTTTAACTTGCACTTTCTCATCTTTCATCTTTCTATTCAATTTCTTGTCTTTTATTATAATTGCTTCCATAAGTCACTCATTGATTCTATTGTTACTTTTCCATACTCTACATAACTTAAATAGTGAAATCTCGTATTCTAACTCCCTATTCCCTGTGGATTCGACTACCCATCACCAGGGTAAATTTAATTACTTCGACAAACCCGTGCACTTGTGGGATACACACAAGGGGTCGTGTCAGTTGGCACACACTCACAAGTCTAGGCTCATGCCTTGTTCCTTGCTTAATCCAAAAACTCCCCAACAACGGCGAACACGATCTAACTTCGTTCCTTTTCTCCAATTCATCTTCACAACCCTAAGATGCACAAAAGTAAACAAATGCACACTTTTTAGTGATAAAATCTGATTAAATCAATACTCATTGTAAGATAATAATGCTTCGCATTACTATAACACGAGCACTTATCACAGTCCCCTTATGCCTTAAAAGAATCTTTTTATAATGCCAAAACCAGAGGAATACTGGGGTCAATGATGGGTCATGGAGGCAGTATGAATTAGTTATTCTTCTCTGGATGGGGCATACGGCCTTAATATCGACCACTGTTCAGGCCGTATGTCTCAAATAAGCTTTTGGCCCCGAAACTTCACCATGTGCTACAGTGTCTGCTACATTTAATTTGATATAGTACTGCAACACCTGGTTTTTCTCCTTTTCTGCCCTAATCGTATTCTCGTGTTCCCCGTGGCTCCTCCATGCCCTGCAACGCAAATAATAGTCGATTAAGCACAAAATGGGCATTTATTCCTACAAAAATACATGCCAAGTGTATAAAATACATATACTAAAATATGTATGTTTAGACACTTATCAAATATCCCCACATTAAGCGTTTATTTGTCCCCAAGCAAACAAATCATGAAAAACAAGAAGAAGGATAAGTGGCTAAATGTACTATCTCTGGCTCAAGTAAATATAAGATTCTACAAACAATGGACAATGATGTCTAGATGTTGAGTTACAATCATTAAGCACAACAGAAAGATCCTGTCTCACCACTTATATGTCTGTGTAGTGTAAGTGAATCTTCTATATCATTTGCCCTGACTTGGTCTAGCCTACTGACTTCAATCAGTACTGCTCTAGATGCTAATCACTCCACAAACTAAGAATACGGGGCCTTACAATGCTAAGTGCTACCTCAATGAACAAGTAAGATCCTTCTAACTCCTGAATTTGAGATTGAATCCAATTTCTTCCTAAACATCAAGTAGGCAGTCAAAAGATCACCAAGGTTTTTATTTACGTGTATATAACTATTTATACAATTTTGTTTTAGTCCGACTAACGTAAACTGCACAAAAATATTTCTCGAGGGTGCACATGTTGGTTAAGCACAAGAGTCACCTAACTACTAGATTACAGTCCACATAAACGCATTCATGCTTCATTAGTAGAGGAATACTGACATAGACTCTCTCTTTTTTTTTTCTCTTTTTTTTTCTTTTTTTTCTTTTTCACATTCACCCTAGATCATGTCTTTAGACTGCACTACAAGTTACAAAACTAGGACTAGCTCAACAAGGCTTAGAAGTTCTTAAGAGTTCATTGAAGGATAGAACTTAGTCTTCTAAGGCCAAATACTCAAGGTTGTGTGTTAAGCATATAAGAGAGTTAGAGTAGTCTGGTTGGCTATTCCTAGGGTATCAACAAAAGATTCAATGCACATGACAATACTAGAGGTGAAACAGGATTCAATAGAGCAAAAAAAAATGTGTAATTCACATCAATAATTAGTCTATGGTTGAAGAATCTCACAAGAATGAATAAAGCCATCATAGATAACACTAGCATGTAAGAATGACCCTAATATATGTAATACACCGATCCCCGCACCTAGTGTTGTACATTGCCCTCAATGTACAATAATCATGAAGAACATGGCAATATACACAATAAAAACAATAGAGGAGGGTGAAAACGAACTACCCCGGTTCATCTTGTGCAAATGGTGGTGAGATGTGACCCGAACACAAGGTACGGCGAGTTATACATATCGGGTCTGGCTTCCACAAAATGGAAAGAGGGCTCACCAAGTTCCATTAATGCCCTGCAAGGCATAAAGGGGACATCATCATTCCACAAAAATTTACAAAGAAGAGATAGGGAGTACTCATGTAAAAACTAAAATAAAACACAAAAAGAACACAAAAGCTAAAAAATAAAGTCTAAAACAACAAAACAAAGTGTCCATGCTAGTCCTTGTCTTTGGAATTGGGTTCGTCAAAAATGTGGTCTTCCGTGTATTGTCAACATAACTTCATGGTGGCAAGCTTGTTAATTTTTTCATCCTTGACACTCCTGCAAACCATGAAGAACCCATTCAAGTATAGGGGAATCCAATACAATACAAAATGCGGTGTAAACAATGGAGAAAAATTGGATAAATTGGTGTATAGTGACCATACGGCTGTATGGGGACCGTATGGTACTGTTTACTTCGACAAAACCTCCCCAAAAACATGAAAAATAAAAACTTTTGTACATAAAATCAATGGGAACCTCATCAACAAAAATTCTACAACCAAATTCAAGCAAAATGCTTGAAAACATCCACACAAAAGCTCCAAGAATGCAAGAAAAAATGAAAAAGATAAAACTAGGGCATCAAAGAGCTTACCGACGAAACCTTGAGACAACTTGAGTTAAGCTCGAACAAAACCATTAGATCGACTTCTCAAAGAGGTTAGGAGATGATTTAGGAGAAGAGATGAAAGGATTTGGCCAAGATTTGGTGGAGAAAGATAAGAGAAAGTTGGGTAGAAAAAGATAGAATGAAGAGAGAGAGAGAGAAGGTGGCAAGGCCTTTAAGTTCTACATAGGTCATACGGCCTCAATGCTCCCCTCATTGAGGCCGAATACCCTAGGCATTCTTCATTGGTTGGTGGCAGACGGCCTCAATGAGGGCCTCATTGAGGCCGTATGCACCTGGAGATTGTTTTTAGCCCAAAATCTGCTTCTCCACATGAATAGGAATGGTTTCAAAGTGATTTATAATACCTCCAACTAACAAGAAATGCTTAAAAACTAAATCTAATGCATGCCATAACATAAAAACATGTGTTTCTTAAGATGGTTATCGATTTAAACATAAGAAAGACGACGATAAAAATACACAAGGCATACAAACATGGACCTATTCAAACAAACAAAAAATATGAAAGAAACACAAATACACAAACCACACTCAACTAAAAACACAAAAAGAGGAAAACGAAGAAATTGAAGCTTGGGTTGCCTCCCAAGAAGCGCTTGTTTAACGTCATTAGCTTGACGTACCTCTTTCTTACCTAAGGAGACTTGAAAATAGGGTGTTCATCCCGACCACATGTAGCATAGCTACTTCCATGAAAGAAAAGAATTACCTTCTGGGATGATGAGCTTGTAGGGACCTTGAACATGTTACCTTTAGGTCTCCATGGGAAAAGCTTGGGCCGGGCATTGTGCAAAGTTAACTTGGGCAGATACTTGGTTGGTTTGAGCATCCTCCCCGCTTCTACTTTGGTCCCGGATGAATTTCCTTGGAGCTTCCTCAAAAATTGTTTTGGCCTTCAAGGAAATAGATAAAGTTGAAGGCTTTTCAAACTTGGCATGGGTGGGTTCTTAGGTGGTGTAAACCTCCTACCCACATCTCTTTCTTCAACTAATGTCAATCTTCCTTTAATCACCCACAAAAATCGTTTGGGCCTCCAAGGGAACAGTTTTGGTTTGGGACGTGTCTAACATCGGCATGGGTGGGTCATCGGGTGGCTTCAACCTTCTACCCACATCTTCAGTCGTCCTGAATAATTATCTTTTGTGATTAGTGTTTTGAGTCACTTCTATGCTAAGGGCTTGTTCAAGTGATGTTGATGGCACTTTTTCTTCCTTTTTGACCTCCAATACACCAAAGTCCTCATCCACCTCTCTTTGACAGTAACTATCCTCTTTTTCATTGTTGTTTGTAGATGGGGGCTCTTTTGCTCGCTCATGAATTAATTGTTCAACCCGACTTTCTAGCTTGTGAAGAGAGGCTTGCACAGTCAAAAGGGTGGCATTGATGGCCTCAAATCGTGCATTATATTTAGCATCAAGGGCTTGATGTTTAGTGGTGATGGCTTCAAGTTTGGTATTGACGACTTGAAATCTACTTTCAGTATTCATCATGAATTTCGCCTATACATCCTTAGTAGTAAATCCTTTTTCTTGTGGTGCTTGATGCTGAGGACCTTGAGGGGTGGCAACTTTTTGTTGTTATTGCCCTTGATTCTATGAAAAGTTTGGGTGGTATTTCCACTCCGGATTGTAAGTTGGGCTGTATGGATTTCCTTGTGGTCTTGGCCCCCTATATAAAAGAGAATTGGTGCAACGGAGGAGCTAGCACCTAGCATTTTCCAAGAGGATTGTACCTGACACAAAAGAGAATACAAAGAATAAAGTCAAAATAAAAGAGTAGAAAATAAAAGTAATATAAACAAGAAGAAAAATATCTACAAAGAGTATAATGTACAAAGAAAAGAAAAATGGCTAGAGCAATAGACTAGAAGCTTTCCTAATATTCTTGAATGCTCCACGGTAATGGCGCCAAAAACTTGATTGCTTCTCCGCAAGTGTACGGGATAGCCAAGTAATACCCTATGCGTGACACAGGGGTCATATTCCATGGGGCCAAGGAAGTACTATTACTCACTCTTCATCTATTTTTTAGCCTACAATTCAATATAAGTAGAGAGGAAATAAAACAAACAAACTAACCTAAGCTAATGCTATGACTTGGCAACTAGTACACGGATGTAAACAAACAAGGGAGTAACAAGCATGAGAAGGGAGTGTTTGGACAAGGAATCCACCTAGGGTTGTCGTTAAGGCCCAAACTAGGATGATATAAAGATACATTGACGGTAGTTGAGACCTAGAGACCTCGTGAGTAGATTAGCCCCTATCTCTCAGCGACTAACCCCTAATCCCATATGAGTGTTAATCGGAATCTCTCCGTATTAACCCACAAACGATCACAATGAGCTCCGTGAAATCTCTAATAGGAGTAAACCTACTATCCTTCATCCAAACTCAAACACAATGATAAGTTAATCCCTCATGAAAAGGGATACTTATACAACATACAAGGCAAAGAAAGACAATAAAGAAGCAAGAAAACTGCCTCTACTATCTTGATCTCCTTGAATCAATGAAGCCTCGAATGATGATGCAATGGTGGCTTAGAACTTCACACAAACTCCTTCTCCCTTGCTCCTCTCCCACTTGGTGATGATGTGTGCTCGTTTCCCTCAAGGATCGTTGCTTGAAGATGGCCGGAATGCCTCAAGAAAGTGTGGTGATGGCGGCCCAAAAGACCAAGAAGCAGTCCCCCCTTATGCCCTAAAAGAATTCTTATATAATGCCAAAACCCGAAGCATACCGGGGCCAATAATGGGGCCAATACCAGGGTCAATGATGGGTTCAATGATGGGTTATGGAGCCAGTATGAATTAGTTATTCTTCTCTGGATGGGGCAGACGACCTTAATACCGACGACTGTTCAGGCCGTATGTCGCAAATAAGCTTCTGGTCCTGAAACTTCACTATGTGCTACAGTGTCTGCTACATCACTCCAGCTACAGTAAATACGCTACACTACTGTGACACCTAGTTTTTCTCCTTTTTCTGCCCTAATTGTATTCTCGTGTTCTCCATGGCTCCTCCATGCCCTTCAATGCAAATAATACTTGATTAAGCACAAAATGGGCTTCTATTCCTACAAAAATACATGCCAAGTGTATAAAATACATATACTAAAATACGTATATTAGATACTTATCACCAGCCATTTAGTTTGCCACCTTACTATTTTAAATCGCCTCCTTCAAAGTTGATTGTTTATCCTCAAAAGGAAATCAGTCACCTCTGAATTAAAGTCTAGGAGATTCGTGAGCATGTTGTGGTTAATATCTCTCACTCTGTGATAAGTGTACATTTGCACATGATTTAATATTATTTTGTACACTTATTAGGCGTATATTAGAATCTTGTGGAATATGATGGTAAACATGGTGGAAATTGTCTTAGCTATCAGGTAGTGCTTAAGGACAAGAGAGCCAAAAGAAGCCATTAAGAGCCAAAACGTGGAAGATGGAGCTTTCTCAGCATCAACCACTAAAGATCAAGCTAGACAGAACTACTTATGGGCATCATATAGCCATGCTTACCACTATGATCCTTAGACAGAGATTCTTGTGGCCATTCTTATGACCATAAGGGGAGCAACGAATCAACAGAGGGACTTACAGGCAGAATTTATGCTTGTAATTAGACGGTAAGGGCTGTCTAAAGGAGCTTACGAGGAGGAACATACGATCATAATGGTGGTCGCAAGCGCAATCTAGGGAAGATTACGGCCCAGCGCTTACAGCAGTAAGCTAGGCCTTAACAACAAGACAAAAGACCTTACAGATAGTGGTAAGGTGTCCCGTACAGCACACCACCCATCATCTTCATCTCTTTACCACCTCATTCTTATGCCCATAAGTAGCCCTTAAGTGGCTAGGTATAGAAGATTCTCATAAGAGTTTCAAAATAATCTTTTGATGGCCAAGCTTTGGGAAAGAAGGGGGATTTTTCTCCATATCTTTTACTATAAATCATCAAGGAAAAGAGGGTTACCCACCTTGAAGGAAGGAGATTGGAGCCATTAAAGATGATCTTGGCATCATTTGTGGAAGGAAAGGAGGAACTTCTTGGGAAATCTCAAGAGGCTCAATTGAAAAAGGAGTTTTAATGCTTTCAATGATTCTTGTTACCTCTTGTGAGTTGTATGATTGTTCTCCCTTGATGGAGAACTAATTTTGTAGGTGTTTGGGCATAGATGAACTCTAGAATTAGATTTGATTGACATTGGTTATGGATCTTTCATACTTTACAATAATTTCTAATTGCAATCCTTTACTTTTGAATTCAATGATGTATTCTTATTGTCTTGAATGCTTGATGAGTATAAACCAACGTGAGTGGTCTTGTGCGTGCAACTCCGCAAGTATATGGGTCGTCAAGTAATACCCCATGAATGAGCATGGGGTCATATTCCTCAAGGAACGATGAGAGGCTCCTATTAATTCCTTTTAGTTTAATCAATAGCCTAACATCTATGGTGATAAATCTAGTAAAATAAATCTACTTCTACAAATTGACGACTAGTATACAATTAAGGAGCTTGAGGTGGAATTGGAAGGAGTGGGTACTCCTATGGGGATTCCATCGACACTTACTTGTTATATGGAATAAAATATGTCAATGTTATCTATTGTTGGATTGGGAAATTCAGAGGCCTACTGGTCCTAATCTCTTGGCAACTAGGTTTGAAGCACTAGGAACTTAAGATGGAATCTCTTCAAACCCATTCTCCTATCCCTGCCTTAAGAACAAGAACTTCACAAAGGATAATTAAACCCGAATCCAGAAACCTAGCTATGCCGAATCCTTTAGCGCATGCATAAATCTAACAAAAAATGAGTGTTCTAATGAGTAGGAATCTTTTCCTCATAGCTTTAACACAATAAACATGAAGCAAACATGCAATGAATCTCAATTGACTAGAAAGAATTATATATTACCAATAAAATCAATATTCACAAGTAAAATACTAGGTATATCATCATACAATTCCCCACGGACTCCGATCTTCTCATAGATACAAGAATAAATATCAAAGAATATAAAGAATCCACAAGAAAAGTAATAATAATCCTAAAACTAACTCCCTCCAATAGATCTCCGATGGTTGAGGTTGAGAAGATCTCAAGGATGCCAGGATAGTGCCGAATCTCATCGTGCACCCTCCACTATACATGTTCATTGACTTCCGCTTGAAGAACTCATCGGAATTCATTGAAATCATGTTGAATCTCATCTCCAACCATACTAAACTCTAGAAATCTAGCCACCTCTAACCTAATTCGGAAAAATATCCTCGGTAAAATAAAAAACTCTAGGGTTATTTATAATGTGTCCACCACAGGGCTATAATGGCCGTTGTTTAAGCCGTTGTGATCAAAATCTCTTTCTTGGGCCATAAGTCACACTTTGGCACAGTCTAGCTCTTGGTATTTTGTGTTTTGACAATGGGTGTTATGTGTACAACTGCCGTTGTAAAGGATGTCGTGGCTCTTGTGATGTCATCTTGTAAATTCTGCCCATTGGCATGGTCAGACCATGGCCGTTATGAGGCTATGGTGATGTCCTAGAACTTGTATGTTGGTCCGATATGCCTCAAATCACCTACCTATTCAATCTTTTGATTAGTACTCATGTATAAGCAATACGAAGTATTCTTTTCTTATCATTAACTAGTGTGTATTTGTGTTCATTTGTGCAAGTAGGGTTGTGGAGAAGAAATCAAGAGAAATGAGCAAAATTAGGTCATGTACACGATTGTTGAGGAGTTTCTTGAACCAAGCAAGGATCAAGGCATGGGTTGTAGATTTGTGGGTGTGTGCCAACCTCCAATGTGCTCAAATTATTCTATAATTTGGAGGGGCACAAAGGATGTCACACTCACAAAGTCTAACTCATGTAACATAGATGAACTTCATCAATACGGGGAAAAGAAAAAACGACATGATCTACCACATGGTTGTGTGCCAAATCTAATGGCCTCGATGAAAAAATGAAGTCGGGAGCAATTTTGGCGCGAGTACTGTATCAGTTACTGTTCACAACACGCCGAAAATCAAATTTCCACAAAATCCACACGGGCGTGTGGAAATTCCACTCGGTCGTGTGGATGCCCGATTTCATCCCTTTAAATACCGCGACTTCAGATTTATTTAGGGACTTTTGACCTATCTTTCGCCCAACTTTGGGGGAGCCTGTGGCAAGGGTTTGGAGAGGATTTTGCGAGGCTTTGGAGTGGGTCTACGGCATCGACATCGACATCGACATCGGCATCATTTGGAAGATAGTTATTGGGGGAGCTTTCGTCGGTATCGATTCGGCGTGGTGTGCGCTAGGCTTGACAAAGGATTCGTTGGAGAAGACGAAGCGGCTTCACAAGACCATCGATACGGACCACAAGGGGGTCTTCTTCATATTTTCTATGCTTATTGATACAAACACTTTATTGATTTTGTATAGCTCCATGGAGAGCTAAACCCCTAGTGGGTATTCGGAGTTGTAAACCCTAGGATGACATTGTTTCTATGACTTTTATTATGCTTTCTTAATTGATGCTTTTAATTGAGTTCCAATCTTGATTGTTAATTGCATTAATTTTCCCTTAGATGTGACACTAGGGTTAAGAGTCATTTAGGTTATCCTTTTAAGGTGTGAAAACTTCTATAGGATTAGACTACACAAGATTGGAGAGAATTGAGAGGATAAGTCGAGAGGTAGCGGAATGCCCCCTTTCCTTTCCGACGTGATTTATCCTACCTCCACGTTTCAAGAGTTCTTTGCGGTCGAAGTAGAGCGAAGTGCTAAGAGATGAACTCCCCTAGGGCTTAGTTACACAAGCGACAGAGTGTGGGGTTGTAGTAAATCTTAGTGCTGGGGCTTAATTGAGACTAGGGTTCTTTTGCCTGGGCCAAAGGGTTAGAGCTATACTTAGAAATATGGTTTATCACTTGGAATCCCTAGAACCTCAAGCAGTCCAACACAGTGTGAGGCATCGAGAGCATTGTCTCCGCTAGGGCATAGTTTAAAGGGCTAGTCATGGTTGACCTTAGGTTTGGGAACGTGTGCTTTAGGATATCCACAACTCATTGAATCATCAATTAGAAATTATAATACTAGTCTCGCACTTGAAACAATAATCCTAGGGGAAGCATTGTCCGAGTGCCCATTATCTCATCGATTGATCTCTCCTTACCTTTTGCTTGCACCTTTCTTCCTTTTATATTATTTTGTTCTTTTATTTCATACATATTGCTTTCACTCACGTTGTTTTCACATTAGCTAAGTAGTAACTTCTCTTGTCTTTAATCGCTACTCCCTGTGGATACGACTACCCACTCACCGGGGTATATTATTACTTCGACACCCGTACACTTGCGGTACACACACGCAATTCATGTAGCGTATCATCCTTCCATCCTGAATTACAATTAAAACCCCCAATAATCAAAAGAATATAATTGCGTACTAGTTTGGTGCTAAACATATGAAATTACATGCAAAATGCAGTGCAATTGATATATAAAATCTGCATGTTCAAGCACTTATCAGTGCTATTAAGATGAAAGCCCTAGTTTCTTGTTTGATGTGCTTGTGTGACTAATTGAGAGAGCCACCTAGCATAGGCAAGCGGCTATTGGAGGGTATTTGTGAGTAAGTCTAGAGATAGGGTACTTTGGAGTCAAGTGTTCTCCTCCCACAATCCTTTAGAGAGGAATGACAAGTAATTATGTACTTTTGCAATCATTGGGAGTAGATCTAGAGAGATATCTCATTTCTAATTTTTTTTGGAATTAGGGCAATCACTTCGAGAGGGATTGCCTACACTTTGAATTATTGTTGATTCTTGTTAAGATTTTAAAAAGTTCATTGCGATCATGGGATGTCTATATCAGTATTGTACTGGATTTGTTATTATTTACCTTGATAAAGAAAATAGTATACTTTAGAATTTCTCTAGAATCAATTAAGACTATTAACTTACAGCCTTTCTCCTGGACTTATAATACCCTATAATGAGTCTATGCTAGAACACCCAGTTTCCCTTGTTTGTTTGATGGTATCTACTTTAGTGCTTTCAATTTCTGTTTTCTTTTCATTTTTTTGTTTTCACATTGATGAGTGCAATTTATATCATATTTTACTTCCTCCTAATTCATACTTTTACTCATCTTTTGGTACTTTTTGGATATATACGATGCTATTTTGGGTATATTTGTTCATGGTACAAGATTTTAGGGTTCATAGTTAATAGGAGTAATATTGGGAGGAAAATCAACCAAAGAATGCATATTTTTCTAAGTGTTCAAGCCAAGCATGGCCAGAGCACCGATGTACTTTGTGCCCATGATTATTGATGTTTGAAGAAGCTTGAGTAGCTAACCAAGCATGGGGGTGATCTCAAGCCAAGCAGAGGTAAAGCACAACCTTGCTCTTTCCCCGTGATTATCTTTGAATTAAAGCCCCATCTGCTCACAAGGGAAGCACGGTTTGCATGCTCCTTGTATGGGCATACTCAAGCTGATCACAGGTAGAGCATGACTGTGCTCTCCCGGTGATTTTTTTTGGAGGACACTTAGCCGATTCGCTCAGAAGTCCCAAGAAGAACACAGCCTGAGCACGAGCCCAAAAAGTCCTTTTTCTCTCCCAGATCAAGATTTTTGAAAGTATCTTTTGTTTGGAGGTTTTCTTCTTCACTTAGAGAGTATTGAGGAGGATGATGATTAGCTATTACCACAACGTCTATGGGGATCAAGGTTGAGTTGAAGGCACTATAGAAGTAGAGTTAGCTTATCCATGAAGCTCTTGAAGCATAACTAAGGAGATTTTGTAAAAAGGAGGAATCATGATTTTTCACCTTAGTGTATTCATTTATTCTTCTCAGTTGTATTAATTCATAAGGGCCTAACCGTTCTACGGTGCTCGAGGATGTTAAACTATATTTATTGGTGTACTTTGAATTACTTGTTTTTAATATCTATTGACAACACCCTTTTGAGTGTGCCCCGAAAGTACACGGATTGTCGAAGTAATAAAGTACACCAGTGAGTGGATAGTCGAATCCATAGGGAGTAGTGATTCAAGACAAGAGGAATTGCTACTTAGCTAGTGCGACTATAATGGTGGTGAGAGAAAACAATGTGTGTGCAATAAAAGGAAAAGAAATATGAAATAAAGAAGAGTGCAAGCAAAGAGTATAGAGGAAACAATTAATGTGAATATGGGGTACCCAAACAAAGCTCCCCCTAGAACTAATGCTTCTAGTGCAAGACTAGTATTATACCTTCTAATTGATGTCTAATGAGTTATGAAAATCCTTAAGCACATAGCCCCAAACTTAAGGTCAACCGTGACTAGCTCCAACACTATGCCCTGGCGCTAGGATTCACTATAACCCTTCACTCTGTTGATCACTCAACTAAGCCCCAGGGGAATCCATCTTCTAAACCTCACACTACGTGGAACTTCTTAGGGTTCTAGGGATTCCAAGTGATAGACCTTTCCCTAAGTATAGTTCTAACCCTTTGGTTCAGGCGAAAGAACCTTAGTCTTAGTTAAGCCCCCAGCACTAGGATTCACTACAACCCTTCACTCTGTTGCTCACGCAACTAGGCCCCAGGGGAGTTCATCTCCTAGCACTTCGCTCTACTTTGACCGCAAAGAACTCTTGGAACACGGAGATAGGGAAAATCACGCCGAAGGGGAAACAGGACGTTTCGCTACTTCTCGACTCACCCTCTCGACCCTCTCCAATCTCGAGTAGTCTAATCCTATAGAAGTTGTCACACCTTCAAAGAATAACCTAGATGAATCTCAACCCTAGTGTCACGGCTAAGGGAAAATCAATTACAATTATCAAGCAAGATTGGAACTCAATTAAAAGCATCAATTAAGAAAGCATAATAAAAGTCATAGAAACAATATCATTATAGGGTTTACAAGTCCGAATACTCTCTAGGGGTTTAGCCCTCCATGGAGCTATACAAAATCATCAAAGTGTATGTATAAACAAGCATAGCAAACATGAATAAAAACCCATTGAGATGTGTGGCGATGGTCTTGTAGATTCTCTCCATCTTCTCCACCAAGTCCCTTGTCAAGCCTAGGGCACGCCTCGCTGAATCGATGCCGATAAAAACTCCCCCAATAGCTATCTTCCAAAGGGTGTCGATGTTGATGCCGTAGAATGCTCCAAAAGCCCTCCAAAATCCTCTCCAAACCCTAGCCGCGAGCTCTCCAGAAGTTGGGCAAAAGATAGGTCGAAAAGTCTTCTAATAAATCTGAGTCGTGGCTATTTAAAGGCTAAAATCAGGCATCCACAGGCCGTGTGGAATTTCCACACGCCCGTGTGGATTTTTTGGAAATCAATTTCTGCCGCGCAGTGAACAGTAACTACTATAATACTCGCACAGAAGTTGTTCTCGACTTCATGTTCTTCATCGAGGCCGTTGAATTGGGCACACAACCAACGGTAGAACATGTCATTTCTTCTTTTCTCCTTATCGATGAAGTTCTTCAATGCTACACGGCTAGACTTTATGAGTGTGACTGCCGTTGTGCCCCTCCAAATCATAGAACAATTTGAGAACATTGGAGATTGTCACACACCCAAAAGTCTAGAACCTATGCCTTGATCCAAGAAACTCCCCAACAAATGCAGACATGACCTAATTTTGCTCCTTTTCCTCTAACTCTTCTCCACAACCCTACATGCATAAAAGAACACAAATGCACACTAATCAATGATAAAATTTGAGAAAAGTAATGCTCAATGTAGGAAAATAATACTTCGTATTACTTAAACACGAGCACTTATCATCTATCGAGTTCTATTGCGTTCTTGTGTTAATTCATGTGTTGCATAACTTGTTGTGCTTGATTTGCATAGTTATTTGTGTAAAACTTAGCATGTGTAGATTACCGTAGTTGTGATTGCCTTGTGTAGTTACAAAACTTGGCATGTATAAAGCCTCTAGTTACACCTGCAAAACTTGGCATATTTGGGAGCCGTAGATGCAATATTTCTTTTGAGCACCTGCAAGAACCTTAGGGTGTACCTGGTAGACATTAGAAGAAAGTTAGTACATCAAAGCACATAGGAATTGCCCTGGGAATTGCTCTCTTATTGTTGAAAACTCGATCCTTGTCTGCCTATTAGTTCAACCGTTTATCCTTTTACTTTATTTAGTTAATTTCACTATCAACCATTCCTTGACATACTAGAGCTTAGAAGATCAATTAGTACTAGAAATCCAGTTTTTGTGGTTCGACAACCATGCCCCTCACAGGGTACCACTTTGTTACTTGTTAGAATCCGAACACTTGTGGAGAGTGCATCACACATCACACAATTTTGAGTAGGCTAGTTTTCGGATTAATGATTAGTAGTAGTAGATTCCGTTTTCCCTAAAGATCGATACGTTGCTCTTTGGCACACTTTATTACAAGATCGTCACGTACATTAGCATGCCTATCACTCTACCCCATGGTTTTTGAGATGCCCTAATGTGCTCCGGCCATATGTTCATCAGGGAATGGTTGTTGAACAATTTGTCCGTAAATAAAGTTGTAGCCCCATACCATGTCTCGTGGGTGATGCAAGGCTTAAATAAGAATGAATAAGAACCTAAGAATTTCCATTGCAAATGATCTCATTATATGGAAAATGGAGTGCAGGTTCGAGGTTGAGTTGTCCCCATAATAGTTGAACAAGATAGCCTTTTATCCATACTATGTGTTTTTGGGTTCAATAGTCCACCACCATTTTCCCAAAAGGGCCTGTGATAGGGACTAATGTCACCTATTAAACACAAGTTCACTTGCTGATGAAGTAATATAGTGTGCAGAAAAGCAAGGTATCAGTCTACAGGGAACTAAAGAATACTAGTACTAATTCCAATTTTGAAAACTAATCTAATTGAAATGGTGAAGTGTAAATGCAAAGTAAAAATCAAGTATATATGGCTAATCAAGCATAAAGAAAGGGTGTCCTGGCGTAGATTGCACCTAGGGTTTGTTAGGTCTTGGACATTAGTTATATTAAGTCTTGTAATCTAGTCGAACCAAGAGAGTTTTTAACTCATACTACCCATTTCTCATGGTGAATAGTAATTAGTTCGCTATGGCGCTGATACAAACTACTCTACAACCGCAATATACTTTATGAACTCTTTTTAAAGAACGCATACATTCAAAAGATAGACAAATCTTCTATCAAATCAATTGTCCCTAATCTCCTATAAAGTAAAATTGGACTCTCATCCTGGAGCTACTTCCTATGATCGCATTGAGAATGGAATTCTATGGTAAGTCACTTAGAAGGGTCACCGGAGAAGAAATCTCAACTCCAAAATACCCTATCTTTAGGCATACACTGATCCACTTCAATTGTGACTTTTCTATATTACGTGGATCTGTTAATTCATCATACAAGTACATCAAACATGGATTCTTGGCTCTCACTACAATAGAATCCAAGGCAATAGAAGCACACAATTGAATTCTGATAAGTGCTTGTGTATAAGTATTACTAAGCATATTTTTCTTACATTGAGCATCACTTTTATAAGATTTTATGGCTCATTCGTGTGTATTTGTTCTCTTTTGTGCATTTAGGCTTGTGGAGATAAGTTTGGAAGAAAGGAATCAAAAATAGATTATGAACATAATTGTTGAGGAAACTCTTAGACTAAACAAGGATCAAGGCAAAAGTTGTGCTCATAGATATGTGAGTGTGCCAACCTCCAAAATGCTCAAGTGAATATACAAAATTGGAGAGGCACAAAGCAGTTACACTCATATGTTCCGACTTGTGTAACATTGTTAAGAGCTTCATCAATGTGCTTGAAAGTAAGACACAACGTAATCTACCACATGGTTGTGTGCCCAACTTGGCGGCCTCGATGAAGAAAATGAAGTCAAGAGCATTGTATCAGTTAGTGTTCACATCACGCAGGAAAAACGAAGCTTGGAAATTCACACGCCCGTATGGAATTTCCACAGGGGCATGTGGATGCCCGATTTCACCCCTATAAATACCGCTTTGAGTGTTAGATTTGAGGAGGATCTTCCTATCTTTTGCCTATCTTTTGGGGAGAGCACGACTAGGGTTTGGAGAGGATTTTTACTGGAATTTTGGAGCAGTTCTACAGCATTCGACATCGGCGTCCTTCGGAGGAAAGTTATTGGGGGAGCTTCCGATGGCCTTGATTCGGTGGAGTGTACCTTAGGCTTGATGAAGAAGTCCTTGGAGAAGACGAGGTGGCTCTTGAAGACCATCAACATTGACGAAAAGGGGGTTATCTCTATGGATTACTTGCACTTATCTTTGATTTTATCTTTGGCTTTGTATTGCTTTATGGAGAGCTAAACCCCTAATGTGTGGTTGAACTTGTAAACCCTAGGATGATTTTATTTCATTGACTTCTATTATGTTTCTTTAATTGATGTTTTCATTGAGTTTCAATCTTGTATGATTATTTGGTGATTTTCCCTTAAAGTGACACTAGGGTTGAGAATTCATCTGGGTAATCTATTGAAGGGGTGAGAAATTCATTTGGATTAGACTTAGCAAGATTGAAGAGGGTTGAGAGGATGATTCGAGAGGTAGCAGAAAGTCCCCTTTCCCTTCTGACATGATTTATCCTACCCCCATGTTCCAAGAGTTCTTTACTGTTATGATAGAGTGAAGTGGTAAGAGACAAACTCCACTAGGGCTTAGTTGCGCAAGAAACAGAGTGAAGTGTTAAGTAATCCTTAATGCTAGAGCTTAATCGTGATTAGTTGTCTTTCGCCTAGACCAAAGGTTAGATCTACACAATAAGGAATAGAGTTTATCACTTGGAGTCCCTAGAACCTCAAGCAATCTCACACAATGTGAGGTGTTGAGAGTATTCCTTTCTGCCGTGGCATAGTGTAGAGGGCTAGTCACGGTTGACCTTAGGTTTGGGACCGTGTGCCATTGGACTTCCATGACTCATTAAACGTTAATTAGGTGGCATAATATTAGTCTTGCACTTGAAACAACAGTCCTAGGATGAGCATTGTCTGGGTAGCCCATTTCATCATTGATTATCCTCTTTGATTAGTCTTGTGTTTTCTCTTTTCTCTTTTACTTTTCTTTCCATTGATATCTTGAATCAAATCACAACTTAGTTTTCATTCTAGCTAAATAGCAATACTTTGTGTTTTTGAACAACTATATTCCCTGTGGATTCGTCTACCCACTCACCGGGCTATTTTATTACTTCGACGACCCGTACACTTGCGGTATGCACATGTAAGGGATGTGTCAAGTTTTTGGCGCCGTTGCCGTGGAATAGGCATTTTGGAAGCATTTGCACTTTGCTATTTTAGCTATCCATCACTTGTTCTATTTCACACTATCTTATTCTTCTATCCTTCTGATTTGTTTTTTCCTTCTTTGATTGTAGCTCCAAGTTATGACCCGAGGCAACCCTTCCACATTAGTAGAAGGTGATCCAAAAATTAGAAAAAGAACTCATAGATTGGGAAAGGAACCTATACATGAACAGTCAAATCAAGCTGAGATAGAAGTTGAGGAGTCTGATAATATGGCTGAACAACATGAGCAGCAGAGGACACTCTCAGATTATGCAAAATCTGCGAAGCTCAAGAATGAAATATCCTCTTTTATGCAAAAGAAATTTGAGTCTCTTTTTGAGACATGGGATAGATTCAAGGATCTGCTGCGAAAATGTCCTCAGCATGAGTTCCCCAAGTGGATGATTATCCATACTTTTTATAATGGTTTGAACCTAAGCATGAAGCAATTACTTGATGGTGCAGCAAGAGGTACCTTAGGCAGTAAAACCCCTGAAGAAGCTAGACAGCTTATTAAAGATATGGCTATGAACAGTTATCAGTGGAATATACAAGATAAGAAGGTAGCCGTACTTTATGTGATCGATGCAGTGACATCATTAGTAGTCTAGGTTGAGTCTCTAAGCAAGAAGTTAGACACTCTAACTTCTCCTAGAGTGGCAGCAGTGATGAGTGACACTGGGTGTGGGGGTGGACTTGCTTCAACAGATTGCCCGATTGCTATTAGTGGTACAACTTCAGTAGAGCAGGTGGATTTTATAGGGAACACAATGAGGGATCAAGGAAATCCATATAGCAATACCTACAATCCGGGGTGAAGGAATCTTTCAAACCTGTCTTGGAGTAATCAGAGGCAATAGAAGACTACTGCACCACCGGGTTTCCAACAACAAGCCCAGAATATGAAGAACAGAGTTTCAAGGTTGGAAAACCGGATGATTGATTTGGAGAAGGCTTTGACCAAGTTCATTCAATCTTCAAACACAAGATTTCAGTCAGTTGAAGCCACACTTCACAATCACACCGCATCTTTACATAACTTGGAGAACCAAGTTGGTTAAATTGCGAAGTCACTTTCGGAAAGACCTCAAGGGAGTTTGCTTAGCAACACGGAGATAAATTCAAGAGAACATGTGAAGGTGATCACCTTGAGAAGTTGTCGTGAAGTTGAGAGTAAGCCCCCTACTGAAAAGACAATGGTTGAGTCACCCAATGAAGTAGAGCTTGAGGAAAGAACTAAAGAGAAGGAGGTGGCACTCCTACCTTACAAGCCAAGAATTCCTTATCCTTCAAGGCTGAAGAATGATGAAAATGATGAGCAATACAAGCAGTTTTTGTGTCTATTCAAGCAGTTGCATATCAACATTCTATTTGTGTAGGTGTTGTCTCAAATGCCTCGCTATACAAAGTTCCTTGAAGACCTTTTGACCAACAAGAGAAAGATGGAGGAGAGTACATCTGTGATCCTAGATGCTTTATGCTCGGCGGTGTTGCAAAAGAATATGCCGAACAAGAAGAAAGACCCCGGTAGCTTCATTATTCCATGCAACATTGGTAATTTGGGTGAAGAAAAGGCATTGCCAGACTCAGAGGCTAGCATTAATGTCATCCCTTATACATTCTTTCAGAAGTTAGGTTTAGGAGAACCTAGACCCAGTTGGATGACACTCCAATTGGCCGATCGATCAGTTAGACATTCTAGGGGCATCATTGAGGATGTACTTGTGAAAGTTGACAAGTATATCTTTCCTGCGGATTTTATGGTGTTAGATGTGGATGAGGATGTCAAGGTCCCTATTGATACTTGGGAGGTTATTCTTTCCCTACTTCCAAAGCTCTTGTTGATATGGACGGTGAGGAATTGGCATTAAGAGTTGGAGATGACAAGTTGACATACCGCGTCGCCGAAGCCATGCGACATTCTCTTGATTTTGATGATACTTTGTATTTCCTTGACACCACTATTGAGTTAATTGATGACTATATGCAGGAAATGTTGTGTACAGACCCATTAGAGGGGTGGCTAGACCAAGAAGCGGAGAATGAAGAAATTTCATCTCTTAGTTTGGTGGACAAGGTGCAACCTGCCAAGGAGTAATGAAGCGGATGATCCAAAAGCTCAAAAGAACAAGGAGATGCCACAAGAAGCACCCTAATGCTAGTGGGGATGAGCATTCATGAAGTAAGGATGACAAACGCTTTTGTGGTAACAAATTTGATCATTCCTCCTTTAAGTTGCAAAAATTGTGCTCATCATGCTTTCAAGTTGTAGGTAAGAGGGCAACTTTACTTCATAAACCCCTGTGAGGTAAGTGCAGGCACATTAGGCTTAGTGACGTTAAACAAGCGTTTCTTGGGAGGCAACCCAAGTATTTACTACTTTTCTAGGTCTTAGTTTAGTTTATACATGAATAAGAACCTTAGTGTTGGTGTTTTGATCATAATATGCTTTTGCTGTGATTTTCTCATGGATCGTTGGCGTTTTATTGTGCTTCATTGTGATTGGTGAAGTTTTAGGTCGTTTGAGCATGTTTTCATAAGGCTCTGGTCAGATTTTCATCGTATATGTAGTCTTTGTATAGTGTTTTTGTGTTGTAGAATTTTTCTGCAGAGTCTACAGGTTTTTGAGCAATCCAGAGACGACGCACAGTCATGTGAAATTTTTACACTGGCATGTGTTTATGTTCAGAGCTCATCTTCTCCATCCCAAGAAGACACAGGGGAGTGCGGATGCCCCTGTGAGCCTCCCTGTGATTTTTCACCCACACCCATGTGGAATTTTCATAGGGGCGTGTGGATAACTTAAGAAAATTTTTTCAAATTCTAGAGAAGACACAAGGGCGAGTGGGTGCCCCTATAGTTGGCCTTGTGCCTGGCCAAGTTGGCACACGGGCGTGGGTAATTTTCACACGCCTGTGTGGATGCATTCAGAGGCCAAAGTGCCCATCTGGGGAGCACACAGGGGCGTGTGGGTGCCCTTGTGAAGCTCCCCTGTGGAAGCACACGGGCGTGGGTAATTTCCACATGCTTGTGTGGATGTGTAGAATACCAGAGGCCGCGACTTTTCTTTAAAAAATAGTCTGAGCACGTATGTGATGATCATGCCACCACCAAAAACATTTGAGGGTGAGGAAGATGAGGAAGAGGGTTCATAGCCTGCCCTTCAGCCAGAGCAGGAGCAGATAGAGACTAAGGCATCCCTTGCAGCACAAGAGCCACCTCTAGTGTGCATCTTTTCTCCATCTCGAGCCCATGATCATTTTGAGAGGCTCGCGAGTGCTGTAGGGGTACTATAGACCGACTTGGCTTAGGTTCAAGCGACACAAGTTGTGAACCACGCTAAGGTGGTGGCGCGTCTCGACACCCTTCTGCAGATCCTTGAGTGAGACATGACCTCGCCTTTTGTTATGACACCGCGAGCATCATCACCATCATCAGTAGCACCAGGATCACCATCGTTAGCAGCAGCAGCATCAGTACCAGCAAGCGACACCGACGTTTAAGGCATCGTTATGCTTCTTTATATTTTGTTATTTTCTTTCAGCATTTAATTTTCGATTTGTATCACTCATAAAGGATTTTTCTTCTGAGTTTTCTTATTGCTTTTCAGTTGTATTGATTTGTATTTTATTATATTATCTTTATAGACTCGATTTATTGTGTTTTGTTGAGCTTTACTGAACCCCCTTGTGTATACGTGCAGATGGTCCTGTGAGTCCTGGAATCAAGGAATAGTCATTGGCACGGTCATGTGGCATTCCATATGGATGTGTGTGCTCCACAACCTGTTGGAACTCAACTCTTAATGAATATAGCTCCATCAAACTCACCATTGGAAGATCAGGGGAGTATTATTTCAATTGCCTAGCTTCACACACAATGTTTTGATTGTTATATTTCTTTATTGTGCTTGCATGCGTACATTGAGGGCAATGTACATCTTATGTGTGGGCGGTGGAGTTCACATTACACATGTTCTATACTTATGCATTCATTGTTCATGCTCATGTAGCCAAATGCAGTTCACCACAGTTGCAACGGTTGTATTCTTAAGTTTAGGAGAATTTTTAACATTGAATACTATCATGCTCTAGTTTTACTTAAATTTTGGGGAATTTTTGCCCGATTATCTCTTGTTTTACTACTCATTCATTAAACCTTGTGGAAACTCAAGTTCAACATTTAAGGGACTATTTTAGCATTGTTTTGGTTTGAGTTTCAAAAAGAAAAAAATTATATATATATATATTTGTTTTGTTTGTGCAATGAGGGTGGAAAGAGCTACCACCTATGAAGTATGAAGCTAATCTCATAAGTCAGATACTAGTTATACTCTAATGAGAGAAAGAGCTATCTCATAAGATGAGTGAAAGCTACTATCCCAGTAGAAAGAGCTACCACCTCGAAAGTGTGAAAGCCACCTTGGCGGCTGCATAGGAAAGGGCTATCTTAGAGGATGTGTGAAGCTACTACCTCCTCTTTTTGTGTATAAATAAGTCCTTTTTAATAAGAGCTTCGAGAAGTACATGTTGGGTAGACTTGAGTGAGTTCACAGCCACTTACACAATATCGGGTTCGTTGTCCTTTTTTATTCAAGTTTTTAGCTAGAGCAATGATTTCTTCTATGCAATGTTTGAGTTTTCCTTACTTATAGAATGCCTCTTTTGCATGCTTTTGGTGAACTTAAGGCTGAGCACTTTCAATTGTTCTTCCTAGATGCTTGAATGTTTTATTTTTGCTTGAGTACAAAAAAAAGCTTAAGTGTGGAGGAGTTTGATAAGTGCTTGTGTATAAGTATTACTAAGTATACTTTTCATACATTGAGCATCACTATTATCAGGTTTTGAGGCTTATTCATGTGTATTTGTGCTCTTTTGTGCATTTAGGGTTATGGAGACAAGTTTGGAAGAAAGGAAGAAAAAATAGATCATGGACGCAATTGTTGAGGGAACTCTTGAAACAAAGAAGGATCAAAGGACAAGTTATGCTGATAGACATGTGAGTGTGTGCCAACCTCCAAAATGCTCAAGTGAATATACAAATTAGAGGGGCACAAACTTAGTCATACTCATATGTTCCGACTTGCGTAACATTGTTCAAAGCTTCATCAATGTGCTTGAAAGCAAGACGCGACGTGATCTACAGCATGGTTGTGTGCCCAACTTGGCGGCCTAAAATGAAATTGAGAGCACTATAGTATAATCACTGTAGTAGTTACTATTCATAGTGCACAGGAAAAATGAAGCCTAGAAATCCACACGCCCATGTGGAATTTCAACAGGGGCATGTGGATGCCCGATTTCAACCCTATAAATACCGCTTTGAGAGTATGATTTAGGGAGGATCTTCCTATGTTTTGCCTGTCCTTTGGGGAGAGCGCGGTTAGGGTTTGGAGAGGTTTTTACTGGAATTTTGGAGCGGTTCTACGACATTCGACATTAACGTCCTTCGGAGGAAAGTTATTGGGGAAGCTTCCGACGGCCTTGATTAGGCGGGGTGTGCCCTAGGCTTGACGAAGGAGTCATTGGAGAAGATGAGACGGCTCTTGAAGACCATCGACATCGACGAAAAGTGGGTTATCTCTATGGATTGCTTGCACTTATCTTTAATTTTATCTTTGGCTATGTATTGCTTCATGGATGATTTTATTTCATTGACTTCTATTATGTTTATTTAATTGATGTTTTAAATGAGTTTCAATCTTGCATGATTATTATGGTGATTTTCCATTAGAGTGACACTAGGGTTGAGAATCCATCTTGGTAATCCATTGAAGGGTGACAACTTCATTAGGATTAGACTTAGTAAGATTGAAAAGGTTGAGAGGGTGAGTCGAGAAATAGCGGAACGTCCCATTTCCCTTCTGACATGATTTATCCTACCTCCATGTTCCAAGAGTTCTTTGTGATTACGATAGAGTGAAGTGTTAATTGACAAACTCCACTTGGGATTAGTTGCACGAGCAACAGAGTGAAGTGTTGAGTAATCCTTAGTGTTGGGGCTTAATCGTGATTAGGGGTCTTTCGCCTGTACCAAATGGTTAGATCTACACTAGGAAATAGGGTTTATCACTTGGAATCCTTAGAACCTCAGGCAGTCTCACACAATGTGAAGTGTTAAGAGTATTTCTTTCCTCCGGGGCATAGTGTAGAAGGCTAGTCACGGTTGACCTTAGGTTTGGGACTATGTGCCTTTGGATTTCCACATCTCATTAAACATCAATTACGAGGCATAATATTAGTCTCAAACTTGAAACGATAGTCCTATGGTGAGTATTATCTGGGTACCCCATTTTACCATTGATTATTCTCTCCAATTACTCTTGTTTGTTCTCTTTTCTCTTTTACTTTTCTTTGCATTGATATCTTGAATCAAATCATAACTTAGTTTTCACTCTAGCTAAATAGCAATACTTTGTGTTTCTGAACAACTATTCCTTGTTGATTCGACTACCCACTCACCGGGGCATTTTATTACTTCGATGACCGGTGCACTTGTGGTACGCACACACAAGGGGTGTGTCGAATTCAATAATTAAAGATTACAATTAATAATTTAATATAAAATACATTCAAGATCCACAACCAATATTAATCAAATATAAACCCTAAGTTTCATCTGTGGTAGTTCGACCATTTTCCTACTTCCTTACTTTCTTTTTGGCTCATTCCTTATGTGTATCTTTGGAGTGTGAGATTTCTTGGTTGTATTATGGTGTTAGGATGTGAGTTTGGGTTAATTGAAGGCTTGGAAGGATGGAGAAAACCCTTGAAAGTTAGCCTAGGCCTTGAGGCTTCCCTTGGGGCCAATAGGACTTCTAGAAGGCCTCACGGCCTCCCTTATGGGTGCAGGGGAGCTCGTGAAGTCATCCAGTGAGGCTTCACGACCTTCCTTGTGGCCATGAAGTAACCCATGAAGCCCCCGACGCTAGCATCTTTTAGGGTCTTCTAGAGCTTTAAAAGGCCCATCCTTGCTCCTTTCTTTTCCCTTCCTCTCATTCTTCTTTCTCCTTTTTCTTCTCCTCTTTATACTTTCTTTTTTCACTCTTTAATCCTCTCTTTTCTTGAAGTGGACTTGGAGTGGCTTGAGGATCTCTCCCCTCTCTCTTGTGAAGGTTTTCCTTGAGTATCAAGGAGGTTGAAGGTATGGTTCTCCTTCTTCTTCCGTTCTCTGTTGTAAAGTTTCTTTGAGTTTTTTCAGTTTGGAATCCTTGGTTTGTGTTGGATCTTAAGTTTGAAGTCTTGATTTGGTTGTATTTCCTTGGTTTGATGAAGGATTGACAAAGATCCTTCATCTCCTAGGTTAGAGTTACTATAGCACTAGTGAGTTTTCCTTGTTTTCTTAATTTCTTTGGCTTAGAGTGAGACCTAACCCTCTAGAACTTCACTAGTAACCTGAGGTTTAGTTGAGTAAGCCTTAGAGTGGATTAGGGTTGTTTGGTAGAAGGAACTAGGGTTTCTTTGCTTGGATTTTTGTACTAATCTTTGATGTGCTTGGCAAGGAGGTGAAACATTGGATCGAGGCAAAGAGTTAGCCGAGGATTAGCTTGCAAGGAAGGAAAATCATCAATTTAGTGAGAAGGACTAATGAGCATGACTCTATTAGAAGATTACCATTATTTATATGTTTATATACTCTATCTTTCTTAATGAGATTTTGTTGGTTTTATGATTTATTTTGAGATGTTTATTGCTTTGGAATGAGTTTATGGCTTAAGTAAATTTTTATTGGTTTTTACTGGTTTTGCATTTTGTTTAATGATAGTTATTAATGTTAAGATCTTAAATGCTTTATTTGGTGTTTGAATGTTCATCTTTGACCTGTGATTGAAATCCTTCAAGGAGTTTGCGAAATCTTTGCTTTTTGAAACTTGGAATTAGTCATGGAATTCTTTGATTTTGCATAATCTAAGCTTGAACTCCTTTTGGGTTGTTGAAAGGAAAGAATTTCCACGTTGTTTCTTGTGTTGGATTTTGTGAATTGATTTGTGTTAAAAGCTTGAGTTTACTTGTGCTTTTATCATTTCCTTATGGAAATGGCTAAGGTATTGTTGTTGTTGGTCATTGTTGGCTATTGTACTCCATGTGGACTTGTATGGTGATACCCTACTGCAGTAGGCGGTCTCCACGACCAACCTTTTGAGGTGGTGTGGTAGTCCGACTGATTACTATGAGGACCAGTTCAGGTTGGAGTGTAGAATTCTGACATGATATTCATCGGGTAGGCATTGTCAACATGCGCTGAACCAATTGGTCAATGTTAAGGGCATAAGTACTTTGACGGCTCTGAACCTAGCTGCGACAACGGTGAAGTTTTAGGGTGGTTTCTAGAGCACTTTATGCTGGGTGAGTGTTGGGTGTTGCTTTATTCTGGGTTTGAGATTTATTCCCATTGTTTCTTTAGTAGTGTCATCTTGAATTGGTGGTGAGCGGGTGAAACCCAGCTGTTTCTCTTAGTAGGGCAGTCTCCCATATATTCGATTTGGCACTAGTATTATGATTACTTATTGTGCAACTCATGCTATTTACTTTAGTACACTTACAATTGGTAGCTATTTTGATTTACATGTTTATTTGTGGAAGCTTTGCTTCATGATTAGCTTATTTTTCATAATTTGGAACTCTATATTCAATATTTTTACATTTTGATATTTTAAAACCCCTAATTGAGGTAGAATGCCTTCTTATTCTATCTTTCTTGTTACTTTGTATTAAAGTTTGCTATTATATGAATTCATGCTCTAAACTAGTTATTATATTAGTAAAGTATCATTTTGGAGTTTTATGTTATTATTGTGGTATGTTTATATTAGAGTTGTGCTAACCTCCCCTTATTGAGTAACGTTAGTTGCTTACCCCTCATTCCTCTTCCCAGTATTTTACAGGTAGTAGGTGTAGCTGTGTGGCAGCGTGCTGAGCATTTACTACTGTTCTATATTCTGTGTATCTTTTTAGCTCATGTATGTTTATTTTTGGTCATAGACATGTTATTTGACTTATGGATCCACTAGTGTGTAGTAAACCTTGTTGTATGGTTTTGTATCTGAACAACTCTTAAACTCTTAGTGTATCAACTGTGTGTTACTGTTATTGTTGCTTCCCTGCGCATTTGTGAACCTCTCTATTTCTGTTTATTATTGTTTTTGTTGTTGTTGCTACTTCTGCTGCGTATCAGTGTACTTCTATATCTTGTATCTGTGTTAGATATTATGTTTTCAGGTTGTTGTTTAGCCTAGCGGCATCCGAAGGGTTAAGTGGTGGGGTGTCCCACCTCGGGATCATTACGGTGGTTGTCACGTCCCGTGGGCCCACAGGTCGGGGTGTGACATCATCTATTGGGATTATGCCCTCGAATAGCAACGAGAATACTTGTATTAGGGCATTTCATTTGTATTATACATTCTTTTTTTTATTAATAACCATTTATTTTGATGTTCATGTAAATCTTGTGATGCAATTTTCAATTAGTTTAAACACAATAGTCTATGTGTATTAAGTTAAATCTTTTCGTTTCATGGAATAAAGAGGAGGGTACTAGAAGGGTTTAGTACTCATAAACTTAAATAGTTCACAAATTGGAAAACCTTTAATTGGGTGTTAAAGATTCATAAGGATTTGTATGACATATACTTTGAGAAAGAGTGCCACTTGAACACTACATGATAGTAGAAGCATATGTCATAAATACATCACTGGGATTGGTACATTCAAGCATCACTCACAATAATCCAATCACATGGGTTATATTCTCTAACCATCAATGATTAGGATTGTTGGTTATGATTATATGAATGGACCTTAGACTTGAGGTATCTTGATCATAATGTGTTTGTGACGTCTACTTTGTTACAAGAATTGTTAAGCTTAGTTTATGCTTTTGTAAGGGCCAACCTCAAAATGCAGCTATATTGGGCAAGTAGCAATTGTGAGTGATTACCAAGAAAGAAATAACTCTCTCAGAAGTAACAAATTAGTGTCCTATAAGATAATAAGTATGTGAGATTAGAAGAACTTGGCCAAAGTAGTTAAACTAATTGTATAGGACACGAAGGGTAGTTTTGTAATCTTACTCTACTATGGTTATCTGCATATGATAGAGTTTAGTGAGTTTGACAACTGTCATGGTTCTTACTCAATTAGGATGCAAGAAAGAAAGGTTTATACATATATTGTAATCATAATTGGAAAGGTTCGTAATGGTCTATTCATTCATGTTCAATTGGGAAATGACATAAGGCCACGAGGCTGTCTAGGTGTTACCTACATCCTTTAGTATCCTCCCATTGCCAATTGAAAAGAGCCTAGAGAGTCACGCTTAAAAGAATTAAGAATCAATCTCGTTTAGAGAGAAATTGATTTAATGAATACTAGATTTAAATCTTATAATTGCATTGGTGTTTAATCGAAAGAAAACATTTTAAAATTGAATTTACGCATTATTTCTTAATTTCTTAAATTAGAATTTTATTAATTGTTTATATCATAATATTACATGTAATAAAACCATTAGAAATTATAATAATAATAATTATTATTACTATTATTAAAAAAAATTGCACCTGCATATGTTGCGTAGGGCCTGTATGTGTGAGTCTCGTGTCCTTGCTAGACTACTATAGATGACTTGGAGAAGCTTCCCCTTTTTCTCTGTTTGCTTGGCGTTAAAAGATTGCCCACAAACCCTCAATAGAATCTTTTATATCTAACCACTTATAGGTGTAAGAACAAAGCCGTAAGGAGCTAGAGATGACGCGTCTTGTGCCTTATGAGCATCTTACTATCATAAACTCCTCTTATACGATCTTCTTTCTTGGTGTTATGGCCCATCTTATAGCCATAAGGGATAGATCGTAAACTTCTATGGATGGTGCTTGTGACCCCCTTACGAGCGTGTACTGCTCCCTATAAGTTCCTTTGGAAAGTTCTTATGGTTAGGCTTAAAGGTGTAAGCCCTGCTGGTAAGTCCCTCTGTCTGGCCATTATGTTCCTCCTTACTTACATAAGCATGCCTGCACAGTTCCCTAGATGAGTTTATGATAATAAGATGATTGTACAGTGTTATGTCTAGCCTGTTCCCTCACTGTTGATGTCAAGAGAGCTCTATCTTCTTTATTTTTGCTCCAAATTCCTTTTAGCTCAATTTCCTCTCTATTCCCTAACCGTCCCCTAAAATCACAATTTACAGTATGTTTAACACCATCTTCTGAATAAACACCGTAATACATGCCACATAGGTGTATATAATAATATTAAACCATGTCCAACTATACCCTTATCAAATTCCCCCATATTTAAGCTTTTGCTTACACTTAATCAAAAAGAAACATTTCAATTCAAGAGGAATAAGTACAAGATCTCAGGTAATCAAAATTAGGGAGTTCCAAGAGTAGTCAGGAGAGTTGTAATGCATGAATGCTAAAATTTTCAAGTTCCGAAAATAGTTCAACCCTATTCAAGATTATTGAGTGTGTATGTATTACAACTCTCTACTTTGTTTCTTTTGATCTACAAGACTTACATAACAAAAATTCACCATTTAAAATTTTCTTTTCTTCAAGGTGGTAACCTCACACAACTTCCAAGGTAGTCTTTTCTCTCAGGGCCAGAAGAGTGGCTTTCAAGCTTAAAAATGGTAGCTCTTTCACCTATTCTTTAGAGGAAAGTAGCTTTCACTCACCTAAAGAACTGGCTCTTTCTCTCATTAGGGTATACATGGTTTTCAACTTATTGAGAGTAGCTTCACACATCTAATAGGTGTAGCTCTTTCCATCTCTAATATTTCCTTTTCCATACAATTTTTTTCACAATTGAAAAATATTTCACAATTATTTCAATTGAAGTCAAAAACTACACAAGCAATTATAAGTTTACATAGCTACAATAGAGAAGTTGTGTGTTTAAAATTGGTCAAACAATCAAGAATAGAGCAAACCAAAAATAATAGAACTCAAAAACCAGCATGCTAGCATATATTCACCACTATACTATGAAACTCCCACTAATCATTCAAATACACCCTCATAGGTCAACAACTTGGCATGTAAAGAGCTCAAATAATCCTATATCTCCCCCATACTTAAAAGAATACATTGTCCTTAATGTGTCAAAAAGAGCATTAATGGGACAACAATCTAAAAGATATGGGAGATAGAAGTAAGACAAGTACTTCCCCGGTTAAAATGAAATTGACATGTTCCTTGAAATTGACATGGTGTATTCTTATTGTGTCCAAGTGGTAAGGGTTCACTAGGTTAATAAAAGACCAAGTGAATATTCCCTTTAAATTGATAGTGTTGGATATTGCATCAATGTCCTGTGAAACAAGGATAGATCATTATTGCTCAATAAAATAAAAATAACAAAACATAAAATAAAAATCCACTAAAAACCCAAAAACGTAATAGAAAATAGCAGGCTGACGCACAACAACAACGTGAATAGTTTGGTATGCGTGACTCCGCAAGTATACGGGTCGTCAAATAATATCTTGTGGATGAGCACAAGTGTCGTATTCCTTAGGAAATGGCAAGGGGCTCTTATTACTTTATTTTTTACTTAATCAATAGCTTAACATCTATGGTGTTTCTTAGGTGTACTTTTGCAAACTAATTACTAAGTTTAATTGAGGATTGTGAGGTGTAATTAGAAGGAGTGGGTATTCGTATGAGAAGTCCCTTAGCAATTACTTGTGATGTAAATTAAGATGTCACAATTGTGGTCTATTATTGGATCGGGGCAACTTAGAGGTCTACTAGTCCCAATCTCTTTGCCATTGTAGCAATACTGTAGCAGGCACCGTAGCACTAAGGGGTTAGGAAATGGTGAAGTCTCGGGTTTTGTTGACGGGCTTTCTAACTGCCGTGCATTGTAACACTTCATGGAAATTTTGTCAGAAATCCTGAGGCTCTTACAGGCTCCTTCACTCCCGTGAACTAGACCGTGAAGCTAACGCGAGAGTGGTTTTATGAGCATTCATTCATCTCTCTCCTTGAAGCTCTCAACCCCACAATTCATATCCAAGGTAAAAGAAGGTGATTCAAGACATTCTTGAAGAGAAAATCGATGGGAGAAGCATAATCTACCAAGATCAACCCTTGATCCTACTTATAGAAGCTTGGAGACAACAAGGGAAGCCACCCCCATTGCCGCCCATGTGGAAGCTTTCCATGCAATCTGAAGCATCATTCAGCTTCTAATCATTGAGGGAGTTTTATTTATGAGTGTTTTAGTTGTTTTCATCATGATCAACTTTGTATGTTCTTTATAGATGGCTAAATCCCAAGATCACCGGATGTTGTGAACCTTAGGGTGAACTTGCTTGTATGAATGCTTAGTTTGCTTTGAATGCATGTGGTTTGATTTTGCGATTCAAGTTTTGTATTCCTTGATGTATTGAATTGCATGATAACTTTGTGGTTCGACTCCTAGGTTGTACTTGGATGCGCTAGATGCGTTCTCGTACAATACTCACTTAGCTTGAAAGGGATCTATGTACAAATACACCGAGGGATTCAGGTATTTTGTACCCCTCTGACCATTAGGGATGAACCTAGATGTGTGTTCAACCCTAATTAAAGAATTCTCTGTCCCCATTCAATCATAGGAGGATTTTGTTGGAAGAAATTCTGGACCAATACTCATACGGGATTAGAGGTAATCATCAAGGGATTTGGGACTACCTAATTTAGGAATCTCTTAGTCCTAAATCATAGCTGCTTTATAACCTTAGCACTCTTCAAGCATTAGCAGCCCTGAGGAAATCTGCATCTGTGACCGTCCTTTCATATAGATTTCTTACTTTTTCATCCTCGCATATTTGCATCCTCCTTTCGTAGTTTTTTTTTCCCGTTTTGCTAGTTTAGGACACTCGCACTCTGATTTGTAGGCTAAACAACAAGTAAAAAGGAAGTAAGGGAAGTTCCTTGGTCCAATGGAATACGACCCCTGTGTCACACACAGGGTATTACATGACGACCCCGTGTACTTGCAGGTGTTCACATCAGCAACCAGGTCTAAAGCACTAAGAACTTAAGATGAAATCTATTCCACCAAGCCTCCCATGTTTACCTTGAGATCAAGAACTCATCTAAAAGGGCTAATCAAACTCTAATCAAGAAATGTAGAAATACCTAATCTCTTAGCCCATGTATAGTTCTAAAAAGGCATGGGTGTTCTAATGAGTGGGAATATCTTCCTCACAACATTAATAAAATAGCATCAAACAATCATGCAATGAATCCAAGTTAACTAGAAAGATTGATAAATTGCAATGAATCCTCCTCAAATTGGGGTCCTATGGATAAAGAATAAAGATTGAACAATGTAAAATCCACAAGATAAGAATAAAGAATCCTAAAACTAACTCCCTCTAAAAGGTCTCTGATGGTTAAGGTTGAGAAGATCCTAAAAGCATCAAGACAGCGTTGAATCTCTTCGTGTGCCCTCCAATATGAATATGCGTTGACTTTTTCTTAAGAAACTCACTTGAATCTGCTAAAATAATATTGATTGTCATCTCCAGCCATGAAGGTCTCCATAAATCTGGTCGCCTCTAATCAATTTCAGCGAAAGAATTCCAGAATATTAAAACTTAGGGCAATTTATGGCCTGGTGTCTGCCATGGTGTCACAACGGCTGTTGTGAAAGCTATTGTGATCAAATTTTATTTCATGGACCATAAGTCACATCCTGGAACAGACTAGCATGATTAGACCACGCACGTGGTGAGGTCATGGTGATGTTTAGATAGCTGCGATTTGGTCTGACTTGCCTCAAATCTCCTCTATATTTGCTTCTTCGGCTTTGAGACATATTTAAAGCCCATGGTGAATGAAAGAATACAATTTTATATTATTGTTTTGTTGAATTAGTGTAATGAGAGTGGCTTATTTATTGTGATTGCGTGATTGAAATCAAGAGATTCATTGCGTTAAGATCTTCTATAGACGAAGGGATCATTAGCAAGCACTAGAGATAGGCCACTCAAATTCTTCCGATTAGAATCATTGTAGTGAGAGGTCCGATCTCTAAATGGAGCATCTATTTGGAGTTCTCTTGCAAGGATAGATCAAACAAGGCACAATACATGTGACATTCATGGAGATGTGCGCTAACTTCCAATGATTTTTAAGTTAAATGTGAGTTGAAAAGGCACCTACTATAGTCACACATTTATGACCAAGCTTGTGTAAGAGTTTTGAGAGCTTCTCCAATAAATTTGAAAGTTTAAAAGGCCAGACAATCTACCACACGGGCATGTGCCAGCCTGGGTGACCTCAATGAACAGAGAAATGAAGGCTACTAATACACCCCTTGCGTGAGTGTTCCGTAAGTGCACCGGTCGTCGCAGTAATAAAATATACCCTGGTGAGTTGGTAGTCATATCCATAGGGAATAGTTACTTAGAAACAAGAGAGATCACTATTTAGCTAAGATGAAAATCAATTGGGGATGAAGTTAATAAATCGATACAAGGAAAATTAAAAGAATGCAAAGAGAGCAATTAAAGTAAAGAGAGGTAATCGATGAGAAAATGGGGCAATCGGATAATGCTCAACCTAGGTCTATTGTTTTAAGTGCAAGACTAATATTATGCCTCCTAACTGATGTTTAACGAGTCAGGGAAATCCAAATACACACGGTCCCAAACCTATGGTCAACAGTGACTAGCCCTCTACACTATGTCCCAGAGAAAGGAATACTCTCAACACCTCGCACTGTGTGGGAGTGCTTGGGGTTCTAGGGACTCCAAGTGATAAACCCTATTCCCTAATATAGACCTAACCCTTTGGTCAAGGTGAAAGGTCCCTAGTCATAATTAATCCCTAGCACTAAGATTCACTATAACACTTCACTTTGTTGCTCGCACAACTAAGCCCCAGTGGAGTTCATCTCTTAGCACTTCACTCTATTATGACCACAAAGAACTCTTGGAATGTGGAGGTAAGATAAATCACGTCGGAAGGGAAATGGGACGTTCTACTACTTCTTGGCTCATCCTCTCGACCCTCTTTAATCAAGCTTAGTCTGACCCTAATGAAATTGTCACACCTTCAATGGATTACCTAGATGGATTCTTAACTCTAGTGTCACATATAAGGGGAAATCAAAATAATAAGCATTCAAGATTGAAACTCAATTAAATCATCAATTATAGAAGTATAATAAAAGTCAATGAAACAAAATCATCCTAGGGTTTACAAGTATAAGCACCACTAGGGGTTTAGCTCTCCATGGAGCAATACAAAATCAACAATGAAATCAAAGTCATATGCATGTAAACCATAAAGATAACCGCCTTTTAGTCCGTCTCGATGGTTTTGTGGAGCCTCTTTGTCTTCTCTAAAGGTTCCCTTGTTAAACCTAAGGCACACCTCGCCGAATTGATACTTATGAAAGCTCCCCCAATAGTTCTCCTCTGAAGGAACTCGATGTTGATGCCGTAGAACTACTCCAAAAGCCTTGCAAAAACCTCTCCAAACCCTAGCCACGCTCTCATGCCAAAATTGCTCCCGACTTCTTTTTCTTCATCGAGGCCGCTAAGTTGGGAACACAACTACACGGTAGATCACGTTGTTTCTTACTTTCAACACATTGATGAAGCTCTTTAATGTTACACAAGTTGGACTATATGAGTGTGACTGCCTTTGTGCCACTCCAATTTGTATAATCACTTGAGCACTTTGGAGGTTGGCACACACTCACATGTCTACAATTTATGCCTTGATCTTAGCTTAGTCCAAGAGTCTCCTCAACCATTGCTTCCATGATCTATTTTTGCTTCTTTTCTTCCAACTCATCTCCATTACCCTAAATGCACAAAACAACACAAATACACATGAATGAATGATAAAATCTGAGAAAAATGATGCTCAATGCAAGAAAAGTATACTTCGTATCACTTATACATGAGCACTTATTAAGCTTTTGCTTGTCCTCAAGCAAAAATAAAACATTAAAGCATTTAGGAAGAACGATTGAAAATGCTCTGCTAAAACATTGCATAAAAGAGGCATTCTACAAGAATGGGGAAATTAAAATATTGCATAAAAGGAATAATTGCTCTAGCTAAAATCTTGAATAAAAAAGGACAACAAACCCAATATTGTGTAAGTGTGTGTAACTCACTCAAGTCAACCCAAAAAATACTCCTCAAAACTCTTATTAAGAAGGACTTATTTATACACAAGAAGAAGGAGGTAGTAGCTTAACACATCCTCTAAAGTAGCCTTTCCTAGGTGGCCGCCAAAGGTGGCTTTCACACTTTCGAGGTGGTAGCTCTTTCTGCCGGGGAAGTAGCTTTCACTCATCCTATGAGATAGCTCTTTCTCCCATTAGGGCATAGCTAGTATCCAACTTATTTGAGTAGCTTCATACTTCATAGGTGGTAGATCTTTCCACCCCAAATGCACAAATGAAAGCAATAATATTTACAAAAGTTTTTTTTAACTAAATCAATGCTAAAACTGAAAACCAACTAATACTAAACTAGTCCTTTAAATTTTGAACTTGAGTTTCCAAAAGATTTCATGAGTGAGTAGTGCAACAAGAGATAATCGAGCAAAAATTGCCTAAAATTCAAGTAAAAACTAGAGCATGATAGTATACAATGTTAAAAATTCTCCTAAACTTAAGAATACAACCATTGCAACTAAGGTGAACTGCCAATGGCTACATGAGCATGAACAATTGAATGCATAAGTATAAAGCATGTGCCCCCCCCCCCCCCCCCCCCCCCCCTCCGCCCTACACTTAAGATGTAAATTACCCTCAATGTACGCATGTAAGCCCAATAAAAAGATAAAACAATTAAAACATGTGTGAAGGTGGGCAATTAAAACAATACTCCCCTGAACTCCTTGTGTTACGTTTGATGGAGCTACATTCATTGAGAGTTGAGTTCCAACAGGTTGTGAAGCACACATAGCCATGGCAATGACTATTCCTCCCCCACATCCGTTATAATTCGTGATGGCCGCCACTCTTGGTGAAGTTAGAGTGTCTAACTTCTTACTCAATGATTCCACTTGGGCCGCCAACGATGTAATTGCATCTATCTCATGAAGTCCGGCAACCTTCTTTCTATACCTTGAATTCCATTGATCGCTATTCTAAGCCATCTCTTCTATAAGTTGTCGGGCTTCACTGGGAGTCTTGCTTCCTAAGGTACTTCCTGCTGCCGCATCTAATAACTATTTGGTGCTTTGATTCAACCCATTGTAGAAAGTATGAATGATCACCAATCAGGGAATCCGTGTTGTGGGCACTTCCACAGGAGCTCCTTGAACCTATCCCATGTCTCAAATAGAGACTCCAATTCCGTTTGCATGAAGGAAGAGATCTCATTCCTAAGCTTTGCTGATTTTCCGGGAGGGAAATATCGGGCCAAGAACACTTCAACCATCTCCTCCAATGTGGTGATCGATGCTCTAGGCAATGAGTGCAACCATTACTTTGCACTTCCCTTGAAGGAAAATGGGAAAGCTCTCAATCGAATGGCATCATTCGTTACTCCATTAATTTTCAGCATGTCTCACATTTCCAAGAAGTTCTCGATATGGCTATTGGGATCTTCATCGTTCAACCCATTAAATTGTACGGTTTGCTGCAACATTTGTATGAAACCTAGCTTGAGCTCAAAATTCTGAGCTGTAATAAGGGGCCTCACAATGCTTGATTGGGTCCCCAATACTGCAGGTTTAGCAAAATCGGACAAGGTCCTCTGCTATTCATTTTGTTCTGCCATTGTTTCTGACCCTTCTGGTTCTATTTCAGCTTGATAAGACTGTTCTTGTACAGGTTCTTTCCCTTTCTGATGTGTTCTTCTTCCAATGTCTGGGTCTCCTTCAACAAGAATCGAAGGGTTCCCACGGGTCATAACCTGGAGCTGAAACCAAAGAAAAGAAAACAAATAAGAATGGTGATAGACAAAGGAAATGTGAAATGAATAGCTAAAATAGCAAAAAACAAATATCTAAAATACGCCTACTCCCTAGCAACGGCGCCAAAAACTTTGACACACCCCTTACGTGTGTACCACAAGTACATGGGTTGTCGCAAAAATAATAGTAACCCAATAAGAGGGTAGTCGAATCCACAGGGAGTAGGGATTGTAGATACAAGCGATTGCTATCTAACTAATGCCAAATACGGAAAGTGAGAGCAAGAATCAGTGTATGTATGTGAAGAGTAATCGAAAGCAATACAAAAATAAAGAGAAATATGGAAGATAAGAGAATGCAAGCTGAGAGTAAAAGAGAGAAACAATCAAGAATGAAATAGGGTACCCGGAAAATGCTACCCCTAGGATTAATGTTCTAGTGCAGGACAATGTATTATACTCTCCTATTGATGCGTAATGAGTCGTGGACATCCTAAAATACATGGTCCCAAGCCTAAGGTCAACCGTGACTAATCCCAATCATTATGCCCCGACATTAGATGTCACTACGACCCTTAACTCTCGTTTACCTGTCAACTAAGTCCCAGGGGAGTCCATCTTCCTAAGCATCACACTACGTGGGATTACTTTATGTTTTAGGGATTCCATGTGATTAGCCCTGTTCCTAAGTGTAGTCCTAACCCTTTGGTCCAGGTGAAAGAACTCTAGTCTTAATTAAGCCCCAGCACAAGGATTCACTACAAGCCTTCACTTTGTTGCTCGTGCAACTAAGCTCTAGGGGAGTTCATCCCCTAGCACTTCGCTCTACTTTAACCGCTAAAAACTCTTGGAACACAGAGGTAGGAAAAATCACACCTGAGGGGAAAGGGGACGTTTTGCTACCTCACGACTCACCCTCTCGACCCTCTCCAATCTCGAGTAGTCTAATCCTATAGGATCTGTCACATCTCCAAAGGATTACCTAGATGACTCTCAACCCTAGTGTCACATCTAAAGGAAAATCAATACAAGAATAAATCAAGATTGGAAATCCATTAAATTTATCAATAAGGAAAGCATAATAACATGTCATAGAAACATAATCATTCAAGGGTTTACAAGTCCGAATACCCACAAGGGGTTTAGCTCCTCATGGAGCTATATAAATCCATCAGTGTATATGAATAAACACGAATCGAAAACATAGATGAAAACCCCCTTGTGTAGTGTGGTCGTGGTCTTCTGCGGCTGACGGGCTTCGATGTCGATGCCGATGCCGCGCTCCAATCCCCCACAAAGTCCACTCTAAACCCTAGCCGCGACCCTCCAGAAACTAGGCGAAAAGATCCAGAAAAAGTCCCAAAAAGGCTTTTCAATAGTGTTGAGTCGCGGCATCAAATCGGCTGAAATCGGGATTTCACACAGCCGTGTGGAATTTCGACACGCCCGGGTGAATTTTCTGTTTTGCTAATTTTTGGCAAACAGTGAACAGTAAGTTGCTACAATAATTTGCTGCAGTGCTACTATAGTACTCTCGCCAAAATGCTCCCGAATTCATCGTTCTTCATCGAGGCCGTTGAATTGAACACACAATCAACGGTAGATCATGTCGATTGCTTCAATTCTTCTCCTTAGTTAAGTTCTCCTATGCCACACGAGTTAGACTTATTGTGAATGTGACTGCCTTTGTGCCCCTTCAAAGGAGGTTGGCATACACCCACAAGTCCAGACTCGTGCCTTGATCATTCTTGGTCAGAGAACTCCCAAACAATGGCGAACATGACCTAACTTTGCTCTTTTCTTCCAAATTGGCTCCATAACCCTACAATGCACAAAAGCACACAAATACACACTAATTAATAATAAAACTTGATGAAAGTAATGCTCAATGTAAGATAATAACACTTCGCGTTACTATAACACGAGCACTTACCAAAGTGCTTGTTTAATGTCACTAAGCTTGACGTACCTGCTCTTACCTCACGGGGTTCATGAAGAAAGAATATCTCGTTGTTATCATTACTCACCTCACCACCAAAGTATGGTTTGAGCTTATGCCCGTTACTATAACACTTCGTGTTACTATAACACGAGCACTTATCAAACTCCCCCACACTTAAGCTTTTGCTTGTCCTTAAGCAAAAAATCAAACATTAAAGTACTTGGGAAGATCAATTGAAAGTGCTTGGCCTTAGGTTCACCAAAAGTATGCAAAGAAAGCATTCTACAAGTAAGGGGAAATCAAAACATTGCATAAAGATATCATTGCTCTAGCTAAAAATTTGAATAAAAAAGGACAACAACTCAAAAATGTGTAAGTGTGTGCGAACTCACTCAAGATAACCCAAAAAGTACTTCTCAAACTTTTGCTACAAGGACTTTGGTGAATCGACCCGCAAGTGCACGGAGTCATCAAGTAATACCCCTCACGCACGCGCGAGGGGGTCGTATTCCCAAGGGCCTAAGAATCTACCCTTACTTCCTCTTTGTATGATTGTTTGGCCGATCAATACAAGTGTTGTCCAAAGAAAAGTAAAAAGACAATTAACTTGCAAGAGAATTACTCTAAGCAATAATCGGAGGGTAAGAACAATATAAAGAGAGGGTCACGGATGAGGATTCCCAAGGGGGCTACTAAAGTGCGGAAGTTACCTTAACTAGCATGCAAATGGGTAGTTTGGAACGAGAAACCCTAAATTAGACCAACCCGATGATCACGGAAATTGGTCCCTAATCCGGTACAAGTATCGAGTACGGAATTCCTTCCGCTCGAATCCTCACACGATTGCAAAGGGGCACAGTAGGTTTCTCAAGTTAGGGAGAAGACACAATCTAGGTCAACCCTAACAATTGGAGGGGTACAAATACCCGATGGTCACGGCGTATAAGTACATGTGTCCCTACCAAGCTTGGTGAGCGTAATACTAGGGCAATGGTCATGCTTCCTAGCATTTTCTAAACATTGATACACAGAGTTCTCATGCATACTAAGCATTCAAATACACCAAAAAAGGATCACAAATAAGTCCCAAAATGCATAAATCAAGTTAAGCAAGCATCCTACACAAGGCCACCCCCAAGGTTCACCTACATCCAGTGACCTTGGGGTTTAGTTGCTCATGAATACAAAATACTCAAGATAATACATGGAAACAACCAAATACAAAGACAAGAACACCCCCTCAAAAGGTAGAGGCCAAATGATGCCCCAAAGACGCCACCAAAGAGGTGGCTTCCCTTGTTGATTCTCCTCTCAATTATGGATCAAGAAGGTCGATCTCGTCATATGTCGCTCTCCTTGTCGTTCTCTCCCTGGAAATGGCCTCCAACAGCAGCTCCTAGCTCCGATTTGAAGATGGTAGAAAGTGTGCTCAAGACCTAGGGCTTTGACACGACCCCTTGCGTGTATCCCGCAAGTGCACGGGTTTGTCGAAGTAATAAATTTACCCTGGTGAGTGGGTAGTCGAATCCACAGGGAATAGGGAATTAGAATACGAGATTCCACTAATAAAGCTATGCAGAGTACGAAAAAACAATAGCTGGATCAATGAGTGAATGAACAATCAAACAGAATAAAAAGCACGAAATTGAATAGAAAGATGGAAGATGAGAGAGAGTGCAAGTAAGAGAATAGAGAGGGTTACTAATGAATGAAATAGGGCATCCGGACAAGCTATCTCTAGGGTCTATGCTTCTAATGCAGGACTATGCTATTATACTTCCCTATTGATGTTGATTGAGTCGAGGAAATCCTTAAACACACGGTCCCAAACCTAAGGTCAACCGTGACTAACCCCAACACTATGTCCCGGCATTAGGATTCACGTCAACCCTTCACTCTGTCGCTCCCGCAACTAAGCCCCAGGGGAATTTATCTACCTAAGCGTAACACTACGTGGAATCGCTTTAAGCTCTAGGGATTCCTAGTGATAAAACCTGTTCCTATGTGTAGTAGTTCTAACCCTTTGGTCCAGGTGAAAGAACCCTAGTCTAAATTAAGCCCCAATGCGTAGGATTCACGTCACCCCAAAGCCTTGGGGGAGTTTATCTACCTAGCACTTCGCTCTATTTTGACCGCTAATAAATCAAGGAATTGGAGGTAGGGAGAAATCACACCGGAAGGGAAAGGGGTACGTCGCTACCTCACAACTCTCCCTCTCAACCCTCTTCAATCTTAAGGAGTCTAACCCTAAGGAGTTGTCACACCTCCAAAAGGCAACCTAAATTGCTCTCAATCCTAGTGTCACATCTAAGAGAAAACAATAGCAAGGATGAATTTAAGATTGAAACTCAATTTTATTCATCAATAATGGAAAAGCATAATAACAATGTCAAAGAAACATAATAACCCTAGAGTTTACAAGTCCGAATACCCTTAAGGGGTTTAGCTCCTCATGGAGCTATACATGTTCATCAATGTAATAAAAAAAAGCACAAAGTAAAGACATCAATGAAAACCCCCTTGCGTATGGTGTGGCCGTGGTCTTGTGCGGCCGTCGAATGTCGATGACGATGCCAATGACGCACACTAAACCTCCACGAAATCCTCTCCGAAACCCAAGCCGCACTCCCCCAAGTTGGAGAGAAAGATAGGTCAAAAGATATCTCCAAAGGTCTCTAAAATCGCCTTTTATATTGTTAAATCGCGGCTTTAAAATTGACTTATCGGGGGCTTCACACGGCCGTGTGGAATTAACACACGGCCGTGTGGAATTAACACACGGCCGTGTGAACAGTACTTGCTACAGTGTTTTGCTACAGTCAAACTACAATGCTGCTACAGTACTAGCCTGAAAACACTCCCGAGTCCATCGTTCTTCATCGAGGCCATTGAATTGGGCACACAATCAATAGTAGATCGTGCCGATTGCTTCAAGTCTCCTTCTTGGTGAAGTTCTCTTAAGCTACACGAGTTAGGCTTGTTGTGAATGTGGCTGCCTTTGTGCCCCTCCAAAGGAGGTTGCCACACACCCACAAGTCCAAGCTCGTGCCTTGTTCCTTGCTTGGTCCGAAAACTTCCCAACATCGGCGAACACGACCTAATTTCGTTCTTCTTCTCCAATTTAGCTCAACAAACCTTCAATGCACAAGAATACACAAATACACACCATTTAGTGGTAAAACCTGATAAAAGATATGCTCAATGTAAGATAATAACGCTTTGCGGTACTATAACACAAGCACTTATCAGGCTTCCTCCCCTTAAGAAAATGAACTTCTCCTCTTTAAAACCTCATTTCCAGCAAGTCATGCGGCCTAGTATACAGCCCGCATACGGGTACTGTAGCACCCCGAATTTTGTGTAAGTTGTTGCAGTGGAGTACTATAGTAAAATGCTACAGTAACTCTGCTACAATAAAACCTCTACAGTGCTGCTACTATAGGGCTATATGCGGCTAGTCATGCGCCCGTATGGGTCTCCAGACTTAGCCATTTCGCCAAAGTTCTCGTGCTACAATGCTGCTACAGTACCGGGCTCGAAAATGGTCTTTTCTTGGCGGTTTCTTCTAAAAATCGCCCTGACGAGCTTCCCATGGTAACTTTTGTGCCTGTAACATGAAATAAACCAATTTAGACCGAAAACGGGCATCCACACATATAAAAATACATGATAAATATGCAAACATACATAAGTAATATGTACAGTTACGCGTTTATCAGACTTATTTATATACAAAGGTAAGGAGGTAATAGCTTCACACAACCTCTAAGGTAGCCCTTTCCTAGGCGGCCGCCAAAGGTGGCTTTCACACTTTCGAGGAGGTAGCTCTTTCTACCGGGGTAGTAGTTTTCACACATCCCATGAGATAGCTCTTTCTCTCATTAGGGCATAACTTGTATCCAACTTATGAGAGTAACTACATACTTCATAGAAGGTAGCTCTTTCCACCTCAAATGCACAAATAAAACTAACCAAATATTCACAAGCTCACAAGTTTTTTTTCATGTATTTCACAAAACAAAACTAAAAACTACTAAAACGATGATAAACTAGTCTTTAAACAACAAGCTTGAGTTTCCAAAAGATTCCAAGAGTGAGTAGTGCAATATGAGATAATCGAGCAAAAATTCCCTAAAATTCAAGTAAAAACTAGAGCATGATGAGATACAATGTTAAAAATTCTCCTAGACTTTAAGAATACTAACATTGCAACTAAGGTGAACCGCCACAGGCTACATGAGCATAAGCAATTGAACGCACAAGTAAAGGTGTGTGCAATGTGAACTCCCCCCTCCCCCAAACTTAAGATGTACATTGTCCCCAATGTACACATGCAAGCACAATGAAAAGTATAGCAATTAAAACAAATCAATGTGGGAGTGGGCAATTGAAACAATACTCCACTGAACTCTAAATGTTGCATTTGATGGAGCTATGTTCATTGAGAGTTGAGTCTCAATGGGTTGTGGAGCACACACGGTCCCATGACCGTGTCTATTACAATCCCTCAAATTCAAAACATCCAAGACCATCTGCACACATACAGATAAAACTCGAATATATAAAGATAAAACTCGAGTATATAAAGATAAAACAACGAAATACAACTCGAGAAAAATAGAAGCAATAGAAAATAAACTCAAAAGGAGAATCCTTTCTGAGTACTACAAGTCCTAAAATAAGAAATAAAAGTATAAAATGAAAGAAAAATAAAGTAAATTACGACGCCTCAGCGTCGGTGTCCTGTGCTGGAGCCTCAGGTGCTGTGGTAGGCTCAGCAAGTACTGGTGGATCGATCGGTGATGATGCTGCTTGTGCTGGTGGTGGAGTAGAGGCTCGAGGTCGCATCACGAATGGTGAAGTCATGGCTCGCTCAAGTAACTGTTGGACAATGTCTAATCTAGCCATGACCTCTGTGTGCTGTGCTTCCTGCGTAGCTCTAACCTCTGCCACCTCGGTCTGTAACAACCCCATAGCATTCCCGAGGTGCTCTAACCTGTCCTGTCCTCGAGATGGGGAGAAAATATGCACTAGAGGTGGCTCCAGTGCTGTAGGTGGTACCTGTGCCTCAGCCTGCTCAGGAGGTGGCTCTAACATCGGCTGCGACCCCTCAGCCTGCTGTCCCTCATCCTCTGCCTGCTCGGGCTTGGGTACGATCATGGAATAGACTCTTGGTCTACATCTGCGAATCATACCCATAAGCCTCATCGTCTCCAAGCCGAGAGGAGCTGGTATCACTGTCTTCTCAGCCCCTCGAATACTGTCCAGGAGATCTATCCCGATGAGGAGTCTCGTAATGTACGGGCCCGAAAAGATCACTCCAACCCTAGGATACTAGCCCTGGTAGCGCAAGTACTCTGCTAAGATGTGCCTTAGGTGGACTGAACCGTCCTTCACCATAGAGTATAGATAGAATAGCTCCTAACGTCTCAATACCCCGGTGCTATCTCCTCGGCCACTCACTAACCTGCTCAATATAGCTTGAATATATCGGTACGCTGGCCGGGAGAGGCATGTCGCCTTCGAGATGCCCGGCTCGTACTGTCCATCTCCGCATAATGCCCTGTAGGCTCTCTGCGGCGTCAATGTCCCGGGGTAGTTAGTGGGAAGCTGCTCATACTCCTCTGACTCGGTATAGGTGCTCTCATATTGCCTCAATCTGATCGAAAACTGTCTCACACGCATACTGTGACTCTGGCCAAATGCTCAGAACTGAATAGTGTCCACATCCTCAAAGCTACTATAGCCCTATCTAACTCAAATGAAGCGAGTATCTCAAGTGTAAGGCTGCGGATGACTGGCTCTTTGATCGAAAGTAAGCGGTCCCACCCTCCTACAACCAATAGCTCGTTCCCTAACTGTATCCCTCTTAGTGCACTAACATCCGGGAAACAAGACTGTGCGAAGTATAGCCTCGACAACTGGTCAAATCGAGTCTGATGCTCGGGTAACGCAAAATCAACCTGTTCTGCTGGGGGGGACTACTCACGAGGTTGTTTACCGGCCGTTTTCTTTGATTTGGAAGACATACCTTCAAGATTGAAAAGAAAATGATCAAATCTGCTTTAAAACTCAATCTGCAGAAATCCACACGCCCGTGTGGATCTTCGGGCGGCCACAGCCGCACGACTATGGAGCTAAAAATTTCGTATTTTACACTTTAATTCGTTCTCAATCCTCTTTCAATGCATTCGCTAGTAATTTAAACATGCAAAACAAGCGACATAATTGAAAAGAACGAATTAAATCAATCATTAACGAAAAGAAGAGTGAAGAAGGGCTCACCGACTAGGAGAGAATGAAACTATGGAATAAACGCTGGAATAAAACCCCAAAAACCTCAAAAATCACTAAGAGAAGGTTGGGCGAGCTCGGGAGAGTGTTTTGAGAGTATTTGGAAGTGAATAGATCAAGAGGCATGGTGGATCTATAAGAAAAATCGTGGCTTTTGGCTTTCTGTGTATCCATACGGCCGTGTGCCTCTACTATTAGTGTTAACAGGAGTAGACACACGCCCCTGTGTCCTCTCTGGTTACTCTCTGAACACCTCCACACGGCCGTGTGCCTTCACAGGGGTTGTCACATGCCCCTGCGTGCTCTCAGAAAAATGCCTAAGGCCTCTGAAAACTTCCACATGGCCGTGTGCCCAACCTGGCCAAGAACACAAGGCCGGCCACAGGGGCACCCACACTCCCCTATGGCTTCTCTGGGTTTCCCGAGAAAACTCTAAGTGTTCCACATGGCCGTGTGCCTTTCACAAGCTCTCTCACAGGGCTAGCCACACGCCCCTGTGTTTTTTCGGGATGGAAGGGAAGTCTCTGCAGAATTTCACACGGCCGTGTGGAAACTTGACAGGTTCCCCGAAAGTGCACGGGTTTGTCGAAGTAATAAAAGTTACCCCGGTGAGAGGGTAGTCTAATCCACAGGGAATAGGGAGTTAGAATACGAGATTTCACTATTAAGACTATGCGAAGTACGGAAAAGTACTAATCGATTTGTGTGTGAATTGCGAGAACAATTATACTAAAGACAGGAAATTAAATAGAGAAGGGTGAAAGATTAGAAATCGCAAGAAAAGAGATTTTTAACAATTAATGAAGTGGGGTATCCGGACAAGTTATTTCTAGGATCTATGCTTCTAGTGCAAGACTATGCTATTATACCTTCCTATTGATGCTAATTGAGTCGAGGAAATCCTTAGACTCACGGTCCCAAACCTAAGGTCAACCGTGACTAACCCCAACACTATGCCCCGGTATTAGGATTCACAACAACCCTTCACTCTATCGCTCACACGATTAAGTCCCAGGGGAGTACATCTACCTAAACCTCACACTACATGGGATTGCATTAAGTTTTAGGGACTCCTAGTGATTAAACCTGTTCCTATGTGTAGTTCTAACCCTTTGGTCCAGGAGGAAGAACCCTAATCTAGATTAAGCCCCAGTGCATAGGATTCACTTCAACCCTTTACTCCGTTACTCGCGTAACTAAGCCCCAGGGGAGTTTATCTACCTAGCACTTCACTCTATCTTGACCGCTATTAAATCAAGGAAACGGAGGTAGGGAGAAATCACACCGGAGGGGAAAGGGGTACATCGCTACCTCACAACTCTCCCTCTCAACCCTCTTCAATCTTAAAGAGTTTAATCCTATAGGAGTTGTCACACCTCCAAAGGAAAACCTAGATTGCTCTCAACCCTAGTGTCACATCTAAGGGAAAACAATAGCAAGGTAAAATGAAGATCAAAACTCAATTCTTATTCATCAGTAATGGAAAAGCATAATAACAATGTCAAGAAACATAATAACCCTAGAGTTTTACAAGTCCGAATACCCACAAGGGGTTTAGCTCCTCATGGAGCTATACATGTTCATCAATGTATATAATAAAACAAGAAGTAAAGACATAGATGAAAAACCCCCTTGCGTATGGTGTGGCCGTGGTCTTGTGCAGCCGCCGGACGTCGATGACGATGCCGATGACGCGCTCCAAACCTCCACAAAATCCTCTCCAAAACCCTAGCCGCCCTCTCCAAAGTTGAGGAGAAAATTAGGTCAAAGATCGTCTCAAAAAGTCTCCAAATCGGGCTTTTATAATGTGGAGTCGCGGCTTTAAATTTGCTGAAATCGGGATTTCACACGGCCGTGTGGAATTTCCACATGCCTTTGTGAAAATTCTGGAAAACTGATTTTCGGCCGACTGTGAACAGTATAGCTACAGTAATTGTGCCGAAATGCTCCCGAATTCGTCATTTTCATCGAGGCCGTTGAATTGGGCACACAATCAACGGTAGATCGTGTCGATTGCTTCGAATCGCCTAGTTGGTGAAGTTCTCCTTGTTGGCATGAGTAAGACTTATTGTGAATGTGACTGCCTTTGTGCCCCTCCAAAGGAGGTTGGCACACACCCACAAGTCTATGCTCATGGCTTACTCCTTGCTTAGTCCGAAAATCTTCCCAACAACGCCAAACACGACCTAACTTCGTTCCTTTCCTTCATTTTATATTCACAACCCTACAATGCACAAAAATAAATAATTGCACACTTTTTAGTGATAAAATCTGATTAAATTAATGCTCATTGCAAGATAATAACACTTCGCATTACTATAACACGAGAACTTATCAAATCCCCCCACACTTAATCTTTTGCTTGTACTCAAGCAAAATAGAACGTGAAAGTACTTGGGAAGAACAATTGAAAGTGCTCGGCCTTAGGTTCACCAAAAGTATGCAAAAGGAGCATTCTACAAGTAAGGGGAAATCAAAACATTGCATAAGGTTACCATTGCTCTAGTTAAAAACTCGAATCATAAAGGATGAAAACTCGAAAAATGTGTTAGTGTGTGCGATCTCACTCAAGAGAACCAACGAGTACTCCTCAAACTTTGGTTACAAAGGACTTATTTATATACAAAAACAAAAAAAAAAAAAAAATAAGGGAGGAAGTAGTAGCTTCACACATCCTTGAAGGTAGCCCTTTCCTAGGCGGCCGCCAAAGGTGGCTTTCACACTTTCGAGGAAGTAGCTCTTTCTACCGGGGTAGTAGCTTTCACGCATCTCATTAGATAGCTCTTTCTCTCATTAAGGCATAACTTGTATCCGACTTATGAGAGTAGCTACATACTTCATAGGCGGTAGCTCTTTCCACCCCAAATGCATAATTAAAACAAAGCTAATATTTACAAACTCATATATTTTTTTCTCTTTTTCTCTTTTCCATATTTTTTTTTATGCATTTTCCAAAGTAAAACTAAGAACGATGATAAACTTGTCCTTAAAAACTTCAAGATTGAGTCTCCAAAAGATTCCAAGAGTAAGTTGTGCAATATGAGAATATCGAGCAAAAAATTCCTAAAATTCAAGTAGAAACTAGAGCATGATAGGATACAATGTTAAAAATTCTCCTAAACTATAAGAATACAACCGTTGCAACTAAGGTGAACCGCCATAGGCTACATGAGCATAAGCAATTGAACGCACAAGTAAATGTCTGTGCAATGTGAACTCACCCCCACACTTAAGATGTACATTGTCCCCAATGTACGCATGCAAGCACAATAAAAATTAAGAATTGTAAAACAATTAGTGTGGAAGTAGGCAATTGAAACATTATTCCCCTGAACTCCAAGTGTTGCGTTTAATGGAGCTAGGTGCATTGAGAGGTGAGCTCAATGGGTTGTGAAGAACACACGTTCCCATAACCGTGTTTATGACTATTCCTTAGATTCCTTTCATCCAAGACCATCTGCGCACACATACACAAGGGTTCAGTATAGCTCAATAAAGACTCGAGTATATAGAATATGAAAATGAAATACAACTCGAGAGAAAAGCTAAATAAAAGATAAACTCAGAAGGAGAGTCCTTTCTGAGTACTACAAGTCCAAAATAAAATAGAAAAGTACAAGAATGAATAATAAAAATAAAGAAAAACTAAATCTAAGACGCCTCGCGTCGGTGTCCTGGATAGAAGCCTCTGGTGCTGCTAGAGGCTCTGTCGTTGCGGGTGGATCTGCCGCTGCTGCTGCTGGTGATGCTGGAGCTGGGGATGCTGGTGGTGTAGGAGTGGAAGCTCGGGGTCGGACCACGAATGGTGAAGTCATGGCTCGCTCGAGTAACTGCTATATGCTGTGAAATCGAGCCATGACCTCTGTGTGCTGTGCTACCTGTGTGGCCCTGACCTCAGCCACCTCTTTCTGTAGCACACCCACTGCGCTCTCGAGGCGCTCCAACCTGTCCTGACCTCGGGAAGGCGAGAAGATATGCACTGGAGGTGGCTCTAGCGCGGTGGGTGGTACCTCGGTCTCTGTGTCCTCTGGGGGTCGCTCTAATGCTGCTTGTGACCCCTCGGCCTGATCTGTACGAGGAATGATCAAAGTGTAAACTCCTGGTCCTGATCTGCGGACCATCCCCATCATCCTCAGGGTCTCCATGCCTAACGGAGCCGGTGTAGAAGTCCTCTCAGCGCCACGTACTCCGTCTCGAAGCTCTAACCCCATAATCAGTCGCGTGATATACGGGCCTGAGAAGATCACTCCCACCCTGGGGTACTGGCCCTGGTGGCGGATGTACTCTGCTACAATATGCCCCAGGTGGAGTGGCTCTCCCTCTACCATGGAATATAGGTACAGGAGCTCCTGACGGCTCAGAACCCCCCGTACTGTCTCCCCTGCCGCTCACTGATCTGCTAAGAATAGCATGGAGGTACCTGTATGAGGCCCTGGTCAAATATGTGGCCTTGGACACTCCTGGCTCGTACTGTCCCTGGCCACATAACCTACTGTACGCATGCTGCGGGGTCAAAGTACCCGGGTAGTCTGTGGGTAGCAATGCGTACTCCTCTGTCTCGGTGTGTGCCTGATCATACAGTCCCATACGTACTGAAATCTCGGTTATGCTCAAAGCAAAGTGTCGACCGAGGTCCTGGAACTGAATGGTATCAACATCGGTAAAACTGTCGTACCCCCGGTCGAACTCGAATGAGGAGAGCACCTCCAGCGTAAGTGACCTGATCGCTGGCTCTCGAATGGAAAAGAGTCTGCTCCAGTTCCCCACTGAGAGGAGCTCCTCGACCTCATCTACCATCTCTGCTCCCCCCTGAATGTCCCGTAGAATGCTCAAATCGGGGAAACGGCTCTGTCCAAAGCGGAGGTCTGATAATCACTTGAACCGTTCCCGATGCTCAGGTGATGGGAAATCTATCTCTTCGGGAGGTGTGGTAGGTTCACGCTGACGTTTCCCAGCCGACTTCTTAGACCTAGAAGCCATATCTGCGAGATTGAAAAGAGAATCGATCAAAAAACATTAAAACAGAACAAACTGCAGAAGTCCACATGGCCGTGTGGAATTTCCCCACGCCCGTGTGGATCTTCTAGCGGACAGAGCATCACGGCCGTGGGTCTAAAAATCCAAAATTTACAATAAAAATTCGTTCTAATTCTTTCCTAAGCATGTTCGCATACTTATTAATCATTCAAATCAAACAAAATCATCGAAAAGAACAAATTACATTAAGAATTGACGAAGAAAAGAGCGAGGGAAAGCTTACCGACGGTGTGAAGTGAAAACGAGAGAAATCGGCCGGAAAAACTCGCAAAATCCCTCAAAAAGCTCGGAGAACGTCGGAAATTGGTAGAGAGAGTATAGGAGAAGTTCAGAGTGAAGAATGAAGAGGCACAAGTGATTTCTATAAGAAAAACGCGCGGCTTTTGAAGTCCTGGAAATTCACAAGGCTGTGTGGAAATTCCACACGGCCGTGTGCCTCTGAAATTAGGGTTCACATCGGCCAACACACGCCCCTGTGTGCACTCTGGTTGCTCTCTGAACTCCCCCACACGGCCGTGTGAGACAACCACACGGCCGTGTGCCTTCACAGGGGGATCCACAGGGGCACCCACACGGCCCTGTGGATTCTCGGTAAAACACAGAAGGTCTCTGAAAAATGTCACACGGCCGTGTGGAAATTTCACACTGCCGTGTGCCCAACTTGGCCAAGAACACAAGGCCGGCCACAGGGGCACCCACACGCCACTGTGGCTTCTCTGACTCGCCCGAGAAACACTAAGTGTTTCACACGGCCGTGTGAATACGCCACACGGCCGTGTGCCTTTCACAAGCTCTCTCACAGGGGCTCACACACGCCCCTGTGTTTCTCAGGAAGAAAGGGTTTTCTCTGCAGAGTTTCACACGGCCGTGTGCCTTAGCACAGTGGCACTCACAGGGGCATCCACACGCCCCTGTGGACTCTCTGGAAAAGAGTTGTTGTTCTGCGAGAATCCACATGGCCGTCTGGAATTTCCACACGGCCGTGTGCCCCTTCTGAGGTTGTTCACAGGGGCACACACACGCCCCTGTGCCCTCACTGGTTGAGCTCTGATTAGGTAACACACGGCCGTGTGGAATTTCCACACGGCTGTGTGTTTTCTCTGGTTACTCAGAAAAATTCACAAACTCCCCCAAAAAAAATTCAGAAACTCTTTTAAAACACTTAGAGCCTGTACAAACCATAAAAACATGACCAGAGACCATAGAAAACACACTCAACCAACTCAAACTTCGTCAATTATCATTAAGGCACACGAAAATATCGATAATCCATGATCGAATTTGCAGCACATGCATTGAAACTTCAAGACATCAACACTAAGACTTTTATTCATCCTAAAACTAAACTAGATCCTAGGAAAACTGTAAAACCTTGGGTTGCCTCCCAAGAAGCGCTTGTTTAACGTCACTTAGCTTGACGTACCTGATCTTACCTTATGGAGGTTCATGAATAGAAGTTGCCCTCTTCCCTACAACCTGAAAGCATGCATTACATAACCTTTGTAGAGTAGAGGGAGAGTTGTCGAGTTTGTTACCACAAACGGGTGAAACACCCTTACTCCGTGAATGTTCATCCCCTTTCTTGTTGGGGTTCTTCTTGTGGTGTCTTCTCGACCTCTTCAACCTGCGAAGCATCTTTTTCATACGTTCCTTCTCCATCTTGACATCCGTCTGAACTGGACCAAGCATAAATACTTCTTCTTCTTTGATCTTCGCATCTTGGTCCGGCCATCCTTCATATGGATCTAGGTTTAACAATTCCTGCACATATTCATCAATACACTCATCAGTAGCATCAAGATAATATAGAGTGTCATCAAAATCAAGAGAATGCCTCATGGCTTCGGTGAGGCGATAGGTGAGCTTATCATCTCCGACTCTAAGTGTAAGCTCTCCACCGTCCATGTCTATCAAAGCCTTGGAAGTGTGCAAGAAAGGCCTCCCAAGAATCAACGGTACTTCGACATCCTCATCCGCATCAAGTACGACAAAGTCCACCGGGAAGATGTACTTGTCCACTTTCACCAAGACATCTTCCACAATTCCCCTTGAATGCCTCACCGATCGATCCGCAAGTTGAAGTGTCATCCGAGTGGGTCTAGGCTCGCCCAAGCCTAGCTTTTGGAAGAAGGTATAAGGCATGACATTGATACTTGCCCTCGAATCGGCCAATGCCATCTCCTCACCCAAATTACCAATGTTGCAAGGTATGATAAAACTCCCGGGATCTTTTCTCTTACTCGGCATGTTCTTTTGGAAGACGGCCGTGCAATTTGCATCAAGTACTACAGCTGCACTCTCCTCCAACTTCCTCTTATTAGTTAAGAGGTCCTTTAGGAACTTTGCATACTTGGGCATTTGGGGTAATGCTTCCGCGAATGGTATGTTGATGTGCAATTGCTTGAAGATACCCAGAAATTTCTTGTATTGTTCATTGTCATGGTCATTCTTCAACCTTGAAGGATAGGGGATCCTTGGTTTGTAGGGTGGTGGTGCCACCTCCTTTTCTTTTGGAGCTTCTTTCCCTACTTCTTCTACTTCGGTTGCTTCTTTTGTCTTCTCTAGAGGGAGAGTTTTCTCGACCTCTTTCCCACTCCTCAAGGTAATTGCCTTTAGTTGCTCCATTGGGTTAGTCTCCGTATTGCTAGGCAAGCTACCTTGAGGCCTTTCCGCCAATGTCTTCGCAATTTACCCCACTTGATTTTCCAAATTATGTAGGGAGGCGGTGTGATTGCGAAGAGTGGCCTCCACCGACTGAAATCTAGCATCCGATGAAGAAACGAACCGCGTGAGAGCTCTCTCGAGGTCGGTCATCTTTCCTTCTAGCCCGATCACTCGGCTTTCTAAATTCGGAGCTTGTTGACTTTGAAATCCCGGTGGTGCACTATTTTTCTGTTGTGACTGTCTTTGATTGCTCCAAGAAAAATTCGGATGGTTCTTCCACCCCGGATTATATGTTCCACTGTACGAGTTACCTTGGCCTTGTCCTCTATACGAATTCCCAACAAAATCGGCCTGCTCTACCGCACTAGTGCCTCCAATAGCAATAGTACAATCGTTCGAAGCATGTCCTCCCCCACAACCGTTACAAGTAGTGATGGCCGCAACTCTTGGCGAAGCTAGAGCATCTAGCTTCTTACTCAAAGATTCCTCCTGTGCCGCCAACGATGTAACCTCATCAACCTCATGAATTCCGGCAACCTTTTTCCTATCTCTTGAGTTCCATTGATAGCTATTCATAGCCATCTCCTCTACAAGGTGCCGAGCTTCACCGGGAGTCTTGCTTCCTAGAGTTCCTCCGGCCGCCTCATCTAGGAGTTGTTTGGTACTTGGATTCAACCCGTTATAGAAGGTGTGAATGATCATCCACTTGGGGAATCCATGTTGCGGGCACTTACGAAGGAGCTCCTTGAACGTATCCCATGTCTCAAATAGAGACTCCAATTCCATCTGCACAAAGGATGATATCTCATTCTGGAGACTTGCTGACTTTCCCGGCGGAAAGTATCTAGCCAAGAATGCCTCGGCCATCTCCTTCCATGTAGTAATGGAGGCTCTCGGTAATGAGTGAAGCCAATGTCTTGCTTTTCCCTTCAACGAAAATGGGAAGGCTCTCAAACGAATCGTGTCGTCCGTCACTCCATTAATCTTCAACATGTCGCACACTTCGAGGAAATTCTCTATATGACTGTTGGGATCTTCATCGGCCAACCCATTGAATTGTGCGGACTATTGCAACATCTGAATGAACGACGGCTTCAACTCAAAGTTATTCGCCATAATTGGGGGCCTCACAATGCTTGATTGGGTCCCCATCACTGCGGGTCTAGCATAATCGGACAACGTCCTCTGCTGTTCGTTCTGTTCTGCCATTGCTTCTGACCCTTCCGTTCTAATATCGGCTTGACTTGAAGCTTCTTGCACAGATTCTTTCCCTTTGCGATGCGCTCTTTTTCCAATGTCCGGGTCTCCTTCAACAAGAATCGAAGGGTTCCCACGGGTCATACCCTAAAACCAACGCAAAGGAAAGAAAAGTAAGAACAATGATAGATGAAGAAAATATGGAATAGAAAGTGAAGTGAATAGCTAAAATAGTGAAAAACAAATATCTAAAACGCCTATTCCCCGGCAACGGCGCCAAAAACTTTGACAGGCTGCCCGAAAGTGCACGGGTTTGTCGAAGTAATAAAAGTTACCCCGGTGAGAGGGTAGTTGAATCCACAGGGAATAGGGAGTTAGAATACGAGATTTCACTATTAAGACTATGCGAAGTACGAAAAAGTACTAATCGATTTGTGTGTGAATTGCGAGAACAATTATACTAAAGACAGGAAATTAAATAGAGAAGGGTGAAAGATTAGAAATCGCAAGAAAAGAGATTAAAGAGGATTTAAAAATTAATGAAGTGGGGTATCCGGACAAGTTATTTCTAGGATCTATGCTTCTAGTGCAAGACTATGCTATTATACCTTCCTATTGATGCTAATTGAGTCGAGGAAATCCTTAGACTCACGGTCCCAAACCTAAGGTCAACCGTGACTAACCCCAACACTATGCCCCGGTATTAGGATTCACAACAACCCTTCACTCTATCGCTCATACGATTAAATCCCAGGGGAGTACATCTACCTAAACCTCACACTACGTGGGATTGCATTAAGTTTTAGGGACTCCTAGTGATTAAACCTGTTCCTATGTGTAGTTCTAACCCTTTGGTCCAGGAGGAAGAACCCTAATCTAGATTAAGCCCCAGTGCATAGGATTCACTTCAACCCTTCACTCCGTTACTCGCGTAACTAAGCCCCAGGGGAGTTTATCTACCTAGCACTTCACTCTATCTTGACCGCTATTAAATCAAGGAAACGGAGGTAGGTTGAAATCACACCGGAGGGGAAAGGGGTACATCGCTACCTCACAACTCTCCCTCTCAACCCTCTTCAATCTTAAAGAGTTTAATCCTATAGGAGTTGTCACACCTCCAAAGGAAAACCTAGATTGCTCTCAAATGGGAAGATAAAATTAAGATCAAAACTCAATTCTTATTCATCAATAATGGAAAAGCATAATAACAATGTCAAGAAACATAATAACCCTAGAGTTTTACAAGTCCGAATACCCACAAGGGGTTTAGCTCCTCATGGAGCTATACATGTTCATCAATGTATATAATAAAACAAGAAGTAAAGACATAGATGAAAAACCCCCTTGCGTATGGTGTGGCCGTGGTCTTGTGCGGCCGCCGGACGTCGATGACGATGCCGATGACGCGCTCCAAACCTCCACGAAATCCTCTCCAAAACCCTAGCCGCCCTCTCTAAAGTTGAGGAGAAAATTAGGTCAAAGATCGTCTCAAAAAGTCTCCAAATCGGCTTTTATAATGTGGAGTCGCGGCTTTAAATTTGCTGAAATCGGGATTTCACACGGCCGTGTGGAATTTCCACACGCCCGTGTGAAAATTCTGGAAAACTGATTTTCGGCTGACTGTGAAAAGTGTTTTTGCGACAGTACGGCTACAGTAATTGTGCCGAAACGCTCTCGAATTCATCGTTCTTCATTGAGGCCGTTGAATTGGGCACACAATCAACGGTAGATCGTGTCGATTGCTTCGAATCGCCTAGTTGGTGAAGTTCTCCTTGTTGGCATGAGTTAGACTTATTGTGAATGTGACTGCCTTTGTGCCCCTCCAAAGGAGGTTAGCACACACCCACAAGTCTATGCTCACGCCTTACTCCTTGCTTAGTCCGAAAATCTTCCCAACAACGCCAAACATGATCTAACTTCGTTCCTTTCCTTCATTTTATCTTCACAACCCTACAATGCACAAAAGTAAACAATTGCACACTTTTTAGTGATAAAATCTGATTAAATTAATGCTCATTGCAAGATAATAACACTTCGCATTACTATAACACGAGCACTTATCAAAACTCAACACGGCCGTGTGCATTAACACATGGGCACTCACAGGGGCACCCACACAGCCCCTGTGACATTCGGGAATGATAGTTTAAGTTCTGTAGGAATTCACACGGGCGTGTGAAATTTCTACACAGTCGTGTGCCCTTCACAGGGTCGCTCATAGGGCCAACTACACGGCCCCTGGGACGCTCGGGATGAGCTCTGAGATAGTTCACATGGCCGTGTGTTTTCTATGGATGACTTAGAAAAATTATAAGTTATGCATAAATTTTCAGAAACACATTCATAACACTTAGAGCCTGTATAGACAATAAAAACTCGACCAGAGATTCATGAAAACACACTCAAACGACCCAAAACTCCATCAATCAACATTTAGGCACATGAAAACATCAACGATCCACAAGAAAATCACAGTACATGTATGTAAAAATCAGGACACCGACACTAAAACCTTTATTCATTCTAGTACTAAACCAAAACCTAGAAAAACAGTAAAAGCTTGGGTTGCCTCTCAAGAAGAGCTTGTTTAATGTCATTTAGCTTGATGTACCTGGCCTTACCTCATAGGGGTTCATGAATAAAAGTTGCCCTCTTCCCTAGAACTTGAAAGCTTGCGGAACATAATCTTTATAGAGTAGAGGGGGAGTTATCGAGTTTGTTACCACACAAGGGTGAAACACCCTTACTCCTTGAATGATCATCACTATTTGTGTTGGGGTTCTTCTTGTGGCTTCTTCTCGACCTCCTCATCTTCCGGATCACCCTCTTCATGACTCCTAGGGCCGGCTTCACTTCCTCCATAAGACCAAGTGATAATACGTCTTCAATCTCCGCGTCTTGGTCTGGCCATCCTTCATATGGGTCCAGATTCATCATTTCCTGCACATATTCATCTATTAGTTCATCTGTAGCATCAAGATAATAAAGAGAATCATCAAAGTCTAGAGAATGTCTTATAGCTTCGGCGAGGCGATAGGTGAGCTTTTCGTCTCCAACCCTCAAAGTGAGCTCTCCACCGTCAATGTCTATCAAAGCCTTGGAAGTGCGCAAGAATGGCCTCCCAAGAATCAACGGTACATCGACATCCTCATCCACATCGAGCACTAGAAAGACCACTGGAAAGATGAATTTATCCACCTTAACGAGCACATCTTCGATAATGCCCCTTGGATGTCTAACTGCTCGGTCGGCTAACTGAAGTGTCATCCGAGTGGGCCTCGGCTCTCCCAAGCCTAGCTTTTGAAAGGTGTAGGGCATGACATTATTACTAGCTCCTGAATATGCTAGTGCCATTTCCTCACCCAAATCACCAATGTTGCATGGGATGACGAAGCTCCCAAGGTCTTTTCTCTTGCTCGGTATATTCTTTTGCAACACCGTTGAGCAAGTGGCATCTAGAATCATGGATGCACTTTCCTCCAATTTCCTCTTATTGGTTAAGAGGTCCTTGTGACAACGCCTCCACAAAAGAATGTTGATTTGCAACTACTTAAACAACTCCAAAAATTTCTTGTACTACTCATCTTGTTGATCATTCTTCAAGCGTGAAGGATAAGGAATTCTTTGTTTGTAAGGTGGGGGTGCCACCTCCTTCTCCTTGGTTGCTTCCTCTACCTCTACCACTTTAGGTGCTTCATCATTCTTCTTCTCAAGAGGGAGACTACGCTCGACCTATCGGCCACTTCTAAAGGAGATTGCCTTTAATTGTTCCCTTGGATTCATCTCCGTATTGCTTGGCAAACTCCCTTGAGGCCTCTCGGATAGAGACTTCACAATTTGGCCAACTTGGTTCTCCAAGTTGTGCAAAGATACGGTGTGGCTGCGAAGTGTAGACTCTACTGATAAGTGCTTGTGTTATAGTATCGCGAAGCGCTATTATCTTACATTAAGCATACCTTTTATCAGGTTTTATCACTAAATGTGTGCATTTGTGTTCTCTTGTGCATTGAAGGTATTGTGGAGCCTAATTGGAGAAGAAGAATGAAATTAGGTCGCGTTCGCCAATGTTGGGATGTTCTCGGACCAAGCAAGGAACGAAGCACGTATTTGGACTTGTGGATGTGTGCCAACCTCCTTTGGAGGGGCACAAAGGCAGTCACATTCACAACAAGTCCAATCCGTGTTACTTAAGAGAATTTCGCGAAAGAAGAAGACTTGAAGCAATCGGCGCGACCTACCGTTGCTTGTGTGCCCAAGTAATGGCCTCGATGAAGAACAATGAACCCGGGAGGTGTTTCGGCAAGTTACAATCCTGTTCAGCTGAAGATTAGAGTTCCAGAGAAGTCACACGGGCGTGTGGAAATTTCACACGGCCGTGTGAACCAGTTTCCAGCCAGACAGAGAAGTCACACGGGCGTGTGGAAATTCCACACGGCCGTGTGTTTGTGCAATTTCAGTCATCTAGTGAAGACACACGGGCGTGTGGAAATTCCACACGGCCGTGTGAAATTAATTTTTCAGCCGAGACAGAAGCTTCACACGGGCGTGTGGAAATCCCACACGGCCGTGTGAAGCCCCCGATAAGTCTAATTTTAAAGCCGCGATTCAACATTATAAAAGGGGATTTTTGCAACCTTTTGAGGGATCTTTCGACCTATCTTTTGCCCAACTTTCTGGAGTGCGGCTAGGGTTTCGGAGAGGATTTCGTGGATGTTCTAGCGCGTCGTCGGAATCGATTTCGAGGTTCGACGTTTGCACAAGACCACGGCCACACCAATTCGAGGGGGTTTTTCATTGATGTCTATGTTTTATGCTTTATTTCTCACATTGATGAACATGTATAGCTCTATGAGGAGCTAAACCCCTCGTGGGGTATTCGGATTTGTAAACTTTAGGGTTTCTTATGTTTCTTTGACATTGATTATTATGCTTTCCATCGTTGATGAATAAAATTGAGTTTTTAATCTTGATTATCCTTTCATATTGTTTTCCCTTAAACGTGACATTAGGGTTGAGAGCAATCTAGGCTTTCCTTTGGAGGTGTGACAACTCCTATAGGATTAGACTACTCAAGATTAAAGAGGGTTGAGAGGGAGAGTTGTGAGGTAGCAATGTACCCCTTTCCCCTTCGATGTGATTTCTCCCTACCTCCGATTCCTTGATTTAATAGCGGTCGAAATAGAGTGAAGCAATAGGTAGATAAACTCCCCTAGGGCTTAGTTACGCAAGTAATAGAGTGGAGGGTTGTAGTGAATCCTATTTGCTGGGGCTCAATCTAGACTAGGGTTCTTCCACCTGGACCAAAGGGTTAGAATTACGTATAGGAACAGGTTTAATCACTAGGAATCCCTAGAGCATAATGCAACTCCACATAGTGTGAGGTTTAGGCAGATGGACTCCCCTGGGCTTAGTCATCTAGGTGACAGAGTGAAGTGTGTTGTGAATCCTAATACCGGGGCATAGTGTTGGAGTTAGTCACGGTTGTCCTTAGGTTTGGGACCGTGAGTCTTAGGATATCCTCGACTCAATTGACATCAATAGGAGAGTATAATATCATAGTCTTACACTTGAAACATAGACCCTAGAGGTAGCTTGTCCGGATACCCCCCTTTTATTCATTGTTAGTCCTTCTCGATTTTCCTACTTGCACTTCTTTCTTCCATCTCTCTATTTAGTTTATTGCTTTGCATTATTTTCACTCATCAATCTTATTATCGTTCTCCGTATTTTGCATAGCTTAATTAGTGAAACCTTATATTCTATCTCCCTATTCCCTGTGGATTCGACTACCTTCTCACCAAGGTAAATTTATTACTTCGACAAACCCGTGCACTTGCGGGATACACGCAAGGGGTCGTGTCAAGTTTTTGGTGCCGTTGCCGGGGATTAGGCATTTTAGATATTTGTTTTTCACTATTTTAGCTATTCACTTCGCATTCTATTTCATATTTTCTTTACCTATCATTGTTCTTATTTTTTTTTTCTTTGTTTTCGGCTCCAGGTTATGACCCGTGGGAACCCTTCAATACTTGTTGAAGGAGACCCAGACATTGGAAGAAGAACACATCGTAAAGGGAAAGAACCTGCACAAGAAGCATCAAATCAAGCCGATATTGAGACAGAAGGGTCAGAGACAATGGCAGAATAGAACGAGCAGCAGCGAACGTTGTCCGATTTTGCTAGACCCGCAGTTATGGGGACCCAATCAAGTATCGTGAGGCCCCCAATTACAGCAATGAATTTCGAATTGAAGCCGTCGTTCATTCAGATGTTACAACAGTCCGCACAGTTTAATGGGTTGGCCGATGAAGACCCTAATAGTCACATAGAAAATTTCTTGGAAGTGTGTGACATGTTGAAGATAAATGGAGTGACGGACGATGCAATTCGATTGAGAGCCTTCCCATTTTCATTGAAGGGAAAAGCAAGGCATTGATTGCACTCATTACCGAGAGCCTCCATTACTACGTGGGAGGAAATGGCCGAGGCATTCTTGGCTAGATACTTTCCACCGGGAAAATCTGCAAGACTCCGGAATGAGATATCATCCTTTGTTTAGATGGAATTGGAGTCTCTATTCGAGACATGGGACAGGTTCAAAGAGCTCCTTCGCAAATGTCCGCAACATGGATTTCCCGAGTGGATGATTATTCACACATTTTACAACGGGTTGAATCCGAGTACAAAGCAACTCTTAGATGCGGCGGCCGGAGGGACTCTTGGAAGCAAGACTCCCGGTGAAGCTAGGCACCTTGTAGAAGAGATGGCTATGAATAGCTATCAATGGAACTCAAGGGATAGAAAGAAGGTTGCCGGACTTCATGAAATTGATGCGGTTACATCTTTGGCGGCACAAGTCGAGTCATTGAGTAAGAAGTTAGACTCCCTAACTTCACCAAGAGTTGCGGCCATAACTACATGTAACGGTTGTGGAGGAGGACATGCTTCAAGTGATTGTCCTATTGCCATAGGAGGTACTAGTGCGGTGGAGCAAGCCGACTTTGTTGGAAACACGTATAGAGGACAAGGCCAAGGCAACCCGTATAGTGGTACATACAATCCGGGATGGAAGAACCATCCGAACTTCTCTTGGAGCAATCAAGGACAGTCACAACAGAACAAAAATAGTGCACCACCGGGATTTCAAAGTCAACAAGCTCCGAATTTAGAAAGCCGAGTGACCGGGTTGGAGGGAAAGATGACTGACCTAGAGAGAGCCCTCACACGGTTCGTTTCCTCTTCGGATGCAAGGTTCCAATTGGTGGAAGCTACTCTTCGCAATCACACCGCCTCCCTACACAACTTGGAGAACCAAGTAGGGCAAATTGCGAAGACTTTGGCGGAGAGACCTCAAGGTAGTTTGCCTAGCAATATGGAGACCAACCCAAGAGAACAACTAAAGGCAATTACCTTGAGAAGTGGTAAGGAGGTTGAGGGGCATCTCCCTCTTGAGAAGACTAAAGACTCACCCGAAGTTGTGGAAGTAGAAGATGGAGCACAAAAGGAGAAAGAGGTGGCACCCCCACCTTACAAGCCGAGAATTCCCTATCCTTCACGATTGAAGAATGACCAAGACAATGAGCAATACAAGAAATTTCTGGGTGTCTTCAAGCAATTGCACATCAACATCCCATTCGCGGAAGCATTAGCCTAAATGCCCAAGTACGCGAAGTTCTTAAAAGACCTCTTGACCAATAAGAGGAAGTTAGAGGAAAGTGCATCCGTCATCCTCGATGCAAACTGTTCGGCAGTGCTACAGAAGAATATGCCAAGCAAGAGGAAGGACCCCGGAAGTTTTATCATACCGTGCAATATTGGTGATATGGGTGAGGAGATGGCACTAGCCGACTCGGGGGCAAGCATCAATGTCATGCCCTACACGTTCTTCCAAAAGCTAAGCTTGGGTGAGCCTAGAGCTACCCGGATGACACTTCAGCTTGCGGATAGGTCGGTGAGGCATCCGAGGGGTATTGTTGAAGATGTGTTGGTGAAAGTAGATAAGTACATTTTCCCTGTCGACTTTGTATTGCTCGATGTAGACGAGGATGTCGAGGTGCCGCTGATCCTTGGGAGGCCGTTCTTGCGCACTTCCAAGGCTTTGATAGACATGGACGGTGGAGAGCTCACACTTAGGGTTGGAGACGACAAGCTCACTTACCGCCTCGCCGAAGCCATGCGACATTCTCTTGATTTTGATGATGCTCTATATTATCTTTATGTCACTGATGATTGCATTGATGAATATATGCAGGATATGTTTAACCCGGATCCATATGAAGGGTGGCCGGACCAAAACATGGAGACTAAGAGGAAGAAGTGCTCGCGCTTGGTTCAGTTGAAACAGACATCAAGAAGGAGAAGGAGTTTAGGAAGAAAATCCTTCGGAGATTGAAGAGGTCGAGACGTCGCCACAAAAAGAACCCTAACAAGAAAGGGGATGAGCATTCACGGAGTAAGGGTGTTTCACCCGTGTGTGGTAACAAACTCGATAACTCTCCCTCTACCTTGCAACGATTATGCAATGCTTGTTTTCAAATTGTAGGGAAGAGGGCAAACTCCATTCATGAACCTCCGTAAGGTAAGACAGGTACGTCAAGCTAAGTGACGTTAAACAAGCGCTTCTTAGGAGGCAACCCAAGCATTTTATAGTTTTCTAGTACTTAGTTTAGGTTCGTATTGAATAAAAGTCTTAGCAATGGTGTCCCAATTTTCATGTGCATATGCTGAGTTTTCATGTGGACTTTCGATTATTTACGTGTGCCTTAACGTTAATTGACGATGTTTGAGTCGGTTGAGTGTGTTTTCTGTAGTTTCTGGTCGTATTTTTATGTTGTACACAGGTTCTAAGTGTTCTAAAATCGTTTCTAAAATTTTCTGAAGAGCCTGTAAAATTTTTCTAAGTAAACCAGAGAAAACACACGGCCGTGTGGAATTTCCACACGGCCGTGTGTCACCATTCAGAACTCAACCAGAGAGGGCACAAGGGCGTGAACCGGCCCCTGTGAACACCCTAAGAAGGGGCACACGGCCGTGTGTTATTTCCACACGGCCGTGTGGAACCCTGCAGAACTCCAACTCTTTTTCCCGAGAGTCCACAGGGGCGTGTGTGTGCCCCTGTGAGTGCTACTGTGTCAAGGCACACGGCCGTGTGGAATTTTCACACGGCCGTGTGACAACTCTGCAGGAATTCCCTTTCATCCCGAGAAACCACAGGGGTGTGTGTGAGCCCTTGTGGGAGAGCTTGTCAAGGCACACGGCCGTGTGGATTATTCACACGGCCGTGTGAAACACTTAGGTTTTTCTCGGGCGAGTCAGAGAGGCCACAGGGGCGTGTGGGTACCCCTGTGGCCGGCCTTGTGTTCTTGGCCAGGTTGGGCACACGGCCGTGTGGCTTGGTCACACGGCCGTGTGAATATTTTCAGAGACCGTCTGAACTTTCCCGTGAGCCCACAGGGGCGTGTACCAGCCCCTGTGGATATCCCTGTGAAGGCACACGGCCGTGTGGAATTGTCACACGGCCGTGTGGGGTAGTTCAGAGAGTGACCAGAGTGCACACAGGGGCGTGTGTTGGCCCCTGTGAACCCTAATTTCATAGGCACACGGCCGTGTGGATGGTTCACACGGCCGTGTGAATTCCCAGAAATTCAAAAGCCGCGCGTTTCTCATTTAGTTTTCACTTGTGCCTTTGAATGCTTTCACTCTAAACTCTCTTGGACCTTCTCCGTTGCTCTCCCGACTTTCTCTGAGGATTTTTGGGGATTGTATTCGAGTTTTCCGGCCGTATTACTTTGTTTTTCATCTTCACCGCCGGTGAGACCTTCAGTTCCTTTTTCTTCGTCATTTCTTGATTCAATTCGTTCTTTTATACAATTTTGCTTGGTTTGAATGTTTACATTACATACGAGCATGCTTAGAATGAAATTAGAACGAATTTAGATGTAAATTGTGGATTTTTAGCCCCACGGCCATGATGCTTTGCCCGTCAGAAACTCCACACGGGCGTGTGGAATTAACACACGGGCATGTGGATTTCTGCAGATTGGTTATTTTGAACTGTTTTTGATTGTTTTCTTTTCCAATCTTACAGGAATGTCTTCTAGACCCAGGAAATCGACAGGGAAGCGTCCCCGTGAGCCCACACCTCCTCCAGCAGAGACAGAGTTCAGTATAACCGAGCATCAGGGGGGAGACAGCGTCGCAGATGAGATTGGCGAGCTGCTCTCAGTCGGTAGCTGGGAGAGATTGATGGTTATCAGGGACTCGGTGATCCAGAGCCTCCAGTAGATCCAGAGCCTCCAGCAGCACCAGAGGCCACCACTCAGGACACCGACGCTGAGGCGTCTTAGATTTTAGATTCTTTTCTTTTATTTGTCATTTATGTATACCTTTACTTTATTTTGGACTTGTAGTACTCAGAAAGGATTCTCCTTCTGAGTATAGCTTTTATTTTGCTTTTTATTTTTGTCTCGAGTTGTATTCATTGCTTTACATTTTATATACTCGAGTTTTATTGAGCTTTACTGAACCCTCGTTTATGTGTGCGCAGATGGTCTTGGATGTAAGGATTTTGAGGAATAGTCATTCACACGGTCATGGGATTGTGTGTGCTCCATAAACCATTGAGACTCAACTCTCAATGACCTAGCTCCAGCAAACGCAACACTTGGAGTTCAGGGGAGTAATGTTTCAATTGCCACTTCCGCACTAATTGCTTTTATCTTTTTCACTTATTATTGTGCTTATATGCGTACATTGAGGACAATGTACATCTTAAGTGTGGGGGGGAGTTCACATTGCACACACCTTTACTTGTGCGTTCAATTGTTTATGCTAATGTAGCCTATGGCGGTTCACCTTAGTTGTAACGGTTGTATTCTCATAGTTTAGGAGAATTTTCAACATTGTATCCTATCATGCTCTAGTTTTCACTTGAATTTTAGGGAATTTTTGCTCGAATCATCTTAGTACACAACTTACTCTTAGATTCTTTTGGAAACTCAATCTTGAAGTTTTTAAGGACAAGTTTATCATCGTTCTTAGTTTTACTTTGGAAAATGCATTTAATCTAAAAAAAATAAATAAATAAAAAAATAAAAAAAAATGGCAAAAAAGGAATATGAGTTTGTAAATATTAGCTTTGTTTTGATTATGCATTTGGGGTGGAAAGAGCTACCTCCTATGATGTATGAAGCTACTCTCATAAGTCGGATACATGTTATGCCCTAATGAGAGAAAGAGCTATCTCATGGGAAGCGTGAAAGCTACTACCCCGGTAGAAAGAGCTACCTCCTCGAAAGAGTGAAAGCCACCTTTGGCGGCCGCCTAGGAAAGGGCTACCTTCAAGGATGTGTGAAGCTACTACTTCTTCACTTATTTTTGATCTTTGTATATAAATAAGTCCTTCTTAATCAAAGTTTGAGGAGTACTCGTTGGTTCTCTTGAGTAAGATCACACACACCAACACGTTTTCGAGTTTTCATCCTTTTTGATTCAAGTTTTTAGCTAGAGCATTGATAACCTTATGCAATGTTTTAATTTCCCCTTACTTGTAGAATGCTTCTTTTGCATACTTTTGGTGTACCTAAGGCCAAGCACTTTCAATTGTTCTTCCCAAGTACTTCCACGTTCTATTTTGCTTGAGGACAAGCAAAAGCTTAAGTGTGGGGGGGTTTTGATAAGTGCTTGTGTTATAGTATCGCGAAGCGCTATTATCTTACATTAAGCATACCTTTTATCAGGTTTTATCACTAAATGTGTGCATTTGTGTTCTCTTGTGCATTGAAGGTATTGTGGAGCCTAATTGGAGAAGAAGAATGAAATTAGGTCGCGTTCGCCAATGTTGGGATGTTCTCGGACCAAGCAAGGAACGAAGCACGTATTTGGACTTGTGGATGTGTGCCAACCTCCTTTGGAGGGGCACAAAGGCAGTCACATTCACAACAAGTCCAATCCGTGTTACTTAGGAGAATTTCGCGAAAGAAGAAGACTTGAAGCAATCGGCGCGACCTACCGTTGCTTGTGTGCCCAAGTAATGGCCTCGATGAAGAACAATGAACCCGGGAGGTGTTTCGGCAAGTTACAATCCTGTTCAGCTGAAGATTAGAGTTCCAGAGAAGTCACACGGGCGTGTGGAAATTCCACACGGCCGTGTGAACCAGTTTCCAGCCAGACAGAGAAGTCACACGGGCGTGTGGAAATTCCACACGGCCGTGTGTTTGTGCAATTTCAGCCATCCAGTAAAGACACACGGGCGTGTGGAAATTCCACACGGCCGTGTGAAATTAATTTTTCAGCCGAGACAAAAGCTTCACACGGGCGTGTGGAAATCCCACACGGCCGTGTGAAGCCCCCGATAAGTCTAATTTTAAAGCCGCGATTCAACATTATAAAAGGGGATTTTTGCAACCTTTTGAGGGATCTTTCGACCTATCTTTTGCCCAACTTTCTGGAGTGCGGCTAGGGTTTCGGAGAGGATTTCGTGGAGGTTCTAGCGCGTCGTCGGCATCGATTTCGAGGTTCGACGTTTGCACAGGACCACGGCCACACCAATTCGAGGGGGTTTTTCATTGATGTCTATGTTTTATGCTTTATTTCTCACATTGATGAACATGTATAGCTCTATGAGGAGCTAAACCCCTCGTGGGGTATTCGGATTTGTAAACTTTAGGGTTTCTTATGTTTCTTTGACATTGATTATTATGCTTTCCATCGTTGATGAATAAAATTGAGTTTTTAATCTTGATTATCCTTTCATATTGTTTTCCCTTAAACGTGACATTAGGGTTGAGAGCAATCTAGGCTTTCCTTTGGAGGTGTGACAACTCCTATAGGATTAGACTACTCAAGATTAAAGAGGGTTGAGAGGGAGAGTTGTGAGGTAGCAATGTACCCCTTTCCCCTTCGATGTGATTTCTCCCTACCTCCGATTCCTTGATTTAATAGCGGTCGAAATAGAGTGAAGTAATAGGTAGATAAACTCCCCTAGGGCTTAGTTACGCAAGTAATAGAGTGGAGGGTTGTAGTGAATCCTATTTGCTGGGGCTCAATCTAGACTAGGGTTCTTCCACCTGGACCAAAGGGTTAGAATTACGTATAGGAACAGGTTTAATCACTAGGAATCCCTAGAGCATAATGCAACTCCACATAGTGTGAGGTTTAGGCAGATGGACTCCCCTGGGGCTTAGTCATCTAGGTGACAGAGTGAAGGGTGTTGTGAATCCTAATACCGGGGCATAGTGTTGGAGTTAGTCACGGTTGTCCTTAGGTTTGGGACCGTGAGTCTTAGGATATCCTCGACTCAATTGACATCAATAGGAGAGTATAATATCATAGTCTTACACTTGAAACATAGACCCTAGAGGTAGCTTGTCCGGATACCCCCCTTTTATTCATTGTTAGTCCTTCTCGATTTTCCTACTTGCACTTCTTTCTTCCATATCTCTATTTAGTTTATTGCTTTGCATTATTTTCACTCATCAATCTTATTATCGTTCTCCGTATTTTACATAGCTTAATTAGTGAAACCTTATATTCTATCTCCCTATTCCCTGTGGATTCGACTACCTTCTCACCAAGGTAAATTTATTACTTCGACAAACCCGTGCAATTGCGGGATACACGCAAGGGGTCGTGTCATCTACCGACTGAAATATTGCATCGGAAGATTGGACAAACCTTGTGAGGGCCTTCTCTAAATCGGTCATCTTGCTCTCTAGCCCCATCACCCAGTTTTCCAAATTTGGTGCATGTTGTTGTTGAAAGCCCGATGTTCTATTACTCTTTTGTTACCCTTGGTTGCTCCATGACAAGTTAGGATGATTCCTCCACCCCATATTGTAGGTACCACTGTAGGGATTCCCTTGTCCTCTGAATGCATTGCCTACAAAATCAACTTGCTCAACAGAAGAAGAAGTACCACCAATTGCAATTGGGCAATCACTTGAAGCATGTCCTCCACACATCCATTATAATTCATGATGGCAGCCACTCTTTGTGAAGTTAAAGTGTCTAACTTCATACTCAATGATTCCACTTAGGCCGCCAACGATGTAATTGCATCTATCTCATGAAGTCAGGCAACCTTCTTTCTATTCGTTGAATTCCATTGATAGCTATTCAAAGCCATCTCTTCTATAAGTTGTCGGGCTTCACTGGGAGTCTTGCTTCCTAAGGTACCTCCCGCTGCCGCATCTAATAACTGTTTGGTGCTTGGATTCAACCCATTGTAGAAAGTATGAATGATCATCCAATCAGGCAATCCGTGTTGTGGGCACTTCCGCAGGAGCTCATTGAACCTATCCCATGTCTCAAATAGAGACTCCAATTCCATTTGCATGAAGAAAGAGATCTCATTCCTAAGCTTTGCTGATTTTCCGGGAGGGAAATATCGGGCCAAGAACGCTTCAACCATATCTTCCCATGTTTTGATCGATGCTCTAGGCAATGAGTGCAACCATTGCTTTGCACTTCCCTTAAAGGAAAATGGGAAAGCTCTCAATCAAATGGCATCATCCGTTACTCCATTAATTTTCATCATGTCGCATATCTCCAAGAAGTTCTCGATATGGCTATTGGGATCTTCATCGGGCAACAGATTAAATTGTGCGGTTTACTGCAACATTTGGATGAAACCTGGCTTGAGCTCAAAATTTTGAGCTGTAATAGTGGGCCTCGCAATGCTTGATTGGGTCCCCAACACTGCGGGTCTAGCAAAATAGGACAAGGTCCTTTGCTATTCATTATGTTCTGCCATTGTTTCTGACCCTTCTGTTTCTATTTCAGCTTGATAAGACTGTTCTTGTACAAGTTCTTTCCCTTTACGATGTGTTCTTCTTCCAATGTCCGGGTCTCCTTCAACAAAAATCAAAGGGTTCCCACGGGTCATAACTAGGAGCTGAAACCAAAGAAAAGAAAACAAATAAGAATGGTGATAGACAAAGAAAGTGTGAAATAGAATGCGAAATGAATAGCTAAAATAGCAAAGAGCAGCAGAGCCAAAAACTTTGACACACCCCTAACGTTTGTACCGCAAGTGGACGGGTTGTCGCAGTAATAATAGTACCCCGGTGAGAGGGTAGTCAAATCCACAAGGAGTAGGGATTGTAGATACAAGCGATTGCTATCTAACTAATGCAAAATACAGAAAGTGGGAGCAAGAATTAGTGTATGTGTGTGAATGAGGAATCGAAACTAATAAGAAAATAAAGAGAAATATGGAAGATAAGAGAATGCAAGCTAAGAGTAAAAGAGAGAAACAATCAAGAGTGAAATAGGGTACCCGGACAATGCTACCCCTAGGATTAATGTTCTAGTGCAGAACAATGTATTATACTCTCCTATTGATTCTTAATGAGTCGTGGACATCCTAAAATACACGGTCCCAAACCAAAGGTCAACCATGACTAATCCCAATCATTATGCCCCGGCATTAGGTTTCACTACGACTCTTAACTCTCGTTGACCTGTCAACTAAGTCCCAAGGAAGTCCATCTTCCTAAGCCTCACACTACGTGGAATTGCTTTACATTCTAGGGATTCCAAGTAATTAGTCCTGTTCCTAAGTGTAGTCCTAACCCTTTGGTCCAGGTGAAAGAACCCTAGTCTCAATTAAGCCCCAGCACAAGGATTCACTATAACCCTTCACTTTGTTGCTCGCGCAACTAAGCCCTAGGGGAGTTCATCTCCTAGCACTTCGCTCTACTTTGACCGCTAAGAACTCTTGGAACGAGGAGGTAGGGAAACCACACTGAAAGGGAAAGGGGACGTTTCGCTACCTCACAATTCACCCTCGACCCTCTCCAATCTCGAGTAGTCTAATCCTATAGGAGTTGTCATACCTCCAAAGGATTACCTAGATGACTCTCAACCCTAGTGTCACATCTAAGGGAAAATCAATATAAGAATAAATCAAGATTGGAACTCTATTAAATTCATCAATAAGGAAAGCATAATAACATGTCATAGAAACATAATCATCCTAGGGTTTACAAGTCCGAATACCCATAAGGGGTTTAGCTCCTCATGGAGCTATACAAATCCATCAATGTATATGAATAAACACGAATCAAAAACATAGATGAAAACCTCCTTGTGTAGTGTGGCTGTGGTCTTATGTGGCTCACGTGCTTCGATGCCAATGCCGATGGCGTGCTCCAATCCTCCACAAAGTCCTCTCCAAACCCTAGCCGCGACCCTCCGAAATTAGGCGAAAAGATCTAGAAAATGTTCCAAAAGGGCCTTTAAATAGTGTTGAGTCGCGGCTTCAAATCGGCTGAAATCGGGATTTCACAAGGCCGTGTGGATTTCCACACGCCCATGTGAATTTTCTTTTTTGCTGATTTTCGGCGAATAGTGAACAGTAACTTGCTACAGTACTCTTGCCGAAATGCTCCCGAATTCATCGTTCTTCATTGAGCCCAGTGAATTGGGCACACAATTAACGGTAGATCATGTCGATTGCTTAAATTCTCCACCTTGGTGAAGTTCTCCTATGCCACACGAGTTAGACTTATTGTGAATGTGACTGCTTTTGTGCCCTCCAATGGAGGTTGGCACATACCCACAAGTCCAGACTCGTGCCTTGATTATTCTTGGTCCGAGAACTCCCCAACAACGGCGAACATGACCTAACTTTGCTCTTTTCCTCCAAATTGGCTCCATAACCCTACAATGCACAAAAGCACACAAATACACACTAATTAATGATAAACCTGATGAAAGTAATGCTCAATGTAAGATAATAACACTTTGCGTTACTATAACACAAGCACTTATCAAAGCGCTTGTTTAACGTCACTAAGTTTGACATACCTGCTCTTACCTCACGGGGGTTCATGAAGAAAGAATATCTCCTTGTTATCATTACTCACCTCACCACCAAAGTATGGTTTGAGCTTATGCCCATTCACCTTAAATGTTCCTTTCTCCGGATGAGAGATCTTAACGACTCCATGCGGTGATACTTGAGTTACAGTATATGGCTCAAACCATCTATGATAAACGCCTAACATGACGTATTATTTATGTATGTTCATGTATTTGTTAAGTATTTTTTATATGTGTGGATGCCCGTTCTCGGTCTAAATTGGTCTATTTCGTATTACAGGCACAGAAGATACCGTGGTGAGCTCGTCAACAACATTTTTGAAAGATATCGACAAGAAAAGACCATTTTCGAGCCCTGTACTGTAGCAGTGCTGTAGCACGAGAACTTTGGCGAAACGGCTAAGTCAGGAGGTTCATGCGGGTACCCAAATGGTAGCATTTCTTTACTGTAGCAGCGGTACTGTAGCACTCACTACAGCAACTTAAACAAATTTCGGGGGTGCTACAGTGCCCGTATGCGGACCGCATGCCAGGCCGCATGACATCCTGATGATGACTGTATTGCAAACAACTGCATCTTCTGTTGTATATTTTTTACCATTACAGTAATTGTATCAAACAACTCAAGTGTGTTGATCATTTTATCTGGAGTTATAATAAAAGAAAAAAAAACAAATAAGAATGACTGAAGAATAAGAAAGTTTGAAATGGAATAAGTGATGAATAGCTAAAATAGCAAAGTGTAAATGTCTCTAAAACACCTATTCTCAGGCAACGGCGCCAAAAACTTTGACACACTCCTTGCTTGAGTGTTCCGCGAGTGCACGGGTCGTTGCAGTAATAAAATATACCCTAATGAGTGGTTAGCCGTATCTACAAGGAATAGTTGCTTAGAAACAAGAGAGATCACTATTTAGCCAAGATGAAAATCAATTGGGGATGAAGTCAATAAATCGATGCAAAGAAAATTAAAAGAATGCAAAGACAACAATAAAAGTAAAGAAAGGTAATTGATGAGAAAATGGGGCACCCGAACAATGCTCACCATAGGAGTATAGTTTCAAGTGCAAGACTAATATTATGCCTCCTAGCTGATGTTTAATGAGTCGGGGAAATCCAAATAACAGTCTCAAAGCTAAGGTCAACCGTGACTAGCCTTCTACACTATGTCCTGGTGGAAAAGAATACTCTCAACACCTCATACTGTGTGGGACTGCTTGGGGTTCTAGGGACTCCAAGTGATAAACCCTATTCCCTAATATAGACCTAACCTTTGGTCCAAGTGAAAGGTCCCCAGTCACAATTAAGCCCCAGCACTAAGATTCACTACAACACTTTACTTTGTTGCTCACGCAAATAATCCCTAGTGGAGTTCATCTCTTAGCACTTCACTCTATTATAACAGCAAAGAACTCTTGGAACGTGGAGATAGGATAAATCGTGTCGGAAGGGAAATGGGACGTTCAACTACCTCTCGACTCACCCTATCGACCCTCTTCAATCTCGCTTAGTCTAACCCTAATGAAGTTGTCACACCTTCAATGGATTACGTAGATGGATTCTCAACCCTAGTATCACATCTAAGGGAAAATCAACACAATAAGCATTCAAGATTGAAACTCAATTAAATCATCAATTAGAGAAGTATAATAAAAGTCAATGAAACAAAATCATCCTAGGGTTTACAAGTCCAAGCACCCACTAGGGGTTTAGCTCTCCATGGATCAATACTAGCTCTCCATGGACCAATACAAAATCAACAATGAAATCAAAGTCATATGCATATAAACCATAAAGATAACCCCCTTGTAGTCTGTATCGATGGTCTTGTGGAGCCGTTTTGTCTTCTCCAAAGGTTCCCTTGTCAAACCTAGGGCACACATTACCAAATCGATGCCGACAAAAGCTCCCCCAATAGTTCTCGTCCAAAGGAACTCGATTTCGATGCCATAGAACCACTCCAAAAGCATTGCAAAAAGCTCTCCAAACCTTAGCCGCGCTCTCCACGAAAGATGGGCGAAAGATAGGAAAAAGATTCCCAAATAAATCTCAAATTGCGGTATTTATAGGGTTGAAATTGGGCATCCACACGGTCGTGCGGATTCTCTAGAATTGGATTTCCTGCATGCTGTAAACAATAAACTGCTATAGTATTTGTGCCAAAATTGCTCCTGACTTCATTTTCTTCATCGAGGCCTCCAAGTTGGGTATACAACTACGGGGTAGATCACGTCACCTCTTGATTTCAACACATTGATGAAGCTCTTCAATGTTACACAAGTTGGACTATATGAGTGTGACTGCCTTTATGCCCCTCCAGTTTGTATAATCACTTGAGCACATTGGAGGTTGACACACACTCACATGTCTACAACTTGTGCCTTGATCTTAGCTTAGTCCAAGAGTCTCCTCAACCATTACGTCCATGATCTATTTTTGCTTCTTTTCTTCCAGCTCGTCTCGACAACCCTATATGCACAAAAGAACACAAATACACACGAATGAGTGACAAAATCTGAGAAAAGTGATGCTCAATGCAAAAAAAGTATACTTCGTATCACTTGTACACGAGCACTTATCAGCTACCGCTAAATTACTCTAAGTATGAAAATTCTAGAGAATCCATACGGCCATGTGAGGTTACTGTGTGGAAATTCTACATGGCCATGTGGCCATGTAAGCGGCGGTGTGAATGCCCGATTTCAGACTATAAATAACCAAGTTGAAGAGTTTTGAGGGGTCTTTCTTTCTGCTTTCGGATGAGGCTGCGGCAAGGTTAGAGAGGAGATTATTGCAAGGTTTTAAAAGGACAATTGATAAGTGATTGTGTTATAGTAACCCGAATCGTTATTATCTTACAATGAACATATCTTTTATCAGATTTTATCACTAAATTGTGTGCATTTGTGTATTCTTATGCATTATAGGTTTGTGGAGCTAATTTGGAGAAGAAGAATGTAGTTAGATCGTGTTCGCCGTTATTTGGAAGTTTTCGGACCAAGCAAGGAACAAGGCACGAGCCTAGACTTGTGAGTGTGTGCCAACCTCCACTGTAGGGAAAACACTGTAGCAAGCTACTGTTCACTTTCTGCTGAAAAATTAGCTTTCCAGAGAGTTCACACGGGCGTATGGAAATTCCACACAGCCGTGTGAATTAATTTTCCAGCAACCCAGAAACTTCACACTGGCGTGTGAAAATTCCACACGGCCGTGTGAAGGCCCGATAAGTCCAATTTAAAGCCGACTCAACATTATAAAAGCCCGATTTTGGAGACTTTTGAATCATTTTTTGACTTACCTTTCTCCCCAACTTCTGAAGAGTGCGGCTAGGGTTTCGGAGAGGACTTTGTGGAGGTTCGGAGCACGTCATCGGTATCGTCACCGACGTTCGACGGTCGCACAAGACCACAACCACATCATACGCAAGGGGGTTTTCATCAATGCCTTTAATTTGTGCTTTCTTTTATATTTTGATGAACATGTATAGCTCCATGAGAAGCTAAACCCCTTGTGGGTATTCGGACTTGTAAACCCTAGGATTATTATTTTTCTATGACATTGCTATGAACATGTATAGCTCCTATAGGATTAGACTACTTAAGATTGAAGAGGGTTGAAAGGGTGAGTCGTGAGGTAGCAAAGCGTCCCCTTTCCCCTCCGGTGTGATTTCTCCCAACCTCCGTTTTCCTTGATTTCTTAGCGGTTGAGATAGAGTGAAGTGCTAGGTAGATATACTCCCCTGGGGCCTAGGGTTCTTCCACCTGGACCAAAGGGTTAGAACTACACATAGGAACAGGTTTTATCACTAGGAATCCCTAGAGCTTAAAGCAATCCTACGTAGTATGAGGCTTAGGTAGATATACTCCTCTAGGGCTTAGTTGACAGGTCAACGAGAGTCAAGAGTCATAGTGAATCCTAATGCCGGGGCATAGTATTGGGGTTAGTCGCGGTTGACCTTAGGTTTGGGACCGTGTGTTTAAGGATATCCTCAACTCAATTAACATCAATAGGAAAGTATAATAGCATAGTCTTGCACTAGAAGCATAGGTCCTAGGGGTAGCTTGTCCGGGTACCCTATTTTATTCATTGCTAGTCCTTCTCTATTCACTTGTACTTGCACTTTCTTTCCTTCCATCTCTCTATTTAATTTCTTATCTTTTATTATTTTTGCTTCCATATTCACTCATCGATTCTATTATCACTTTTCATACACCGCATACCTAAATAGTGAAATCTCGTGTCTTAAGTCCCTATTCCCTATGGATTCGACTACCCACTCACTAGGGTAAATTTATTACTTCGACAAACCCGTGCACTTGCGGGATATACGCAAGGGGTCGTGTCAACAATCCAGCCATCGACATCAACTACCATTAGAAGAGAGCTATTGGCGGAGATACCAACAAGTTTTCTTCGCTGGAGTGTACCTAGGCTTAACGAAGAAGTCCTTCGAGAAGGAAGGGCTAGCATTGAAGATCATCATCACACAAATAAAGGGGGTTTTCTTTATGGAATATATGTATTATCTTTCAATTTCATTCTTGAAGATGTATTGCTCCATGGAGGGCTAAACTCTTTTAGTACTTGGACATGTAAACCCTAGGTTTTGTTTCTTTGTTTCATTGACTATTACTTTCCCTCTTTAATTAAGTTTTTAATTGAGTTTCAATCTTGTTTTCTTGTTATTTGATTTTCCCTTAGAGTGACAATAGGGTTGAGAATCTTTCTAATCATACTTTTGAATGAGTGACACTTCATTAGGATTAGATTCGTTTAGGTTGAAGAAGGTCGAGAGGGTGAGTCAAGAGTTAGTGAAATGTCCCCTTTCCCTTCTAATGTGATTTATCCTACCTCCACATTCCAAGACTCTTTGTAATCACAATAGAGTTAAGTGTTGATAGACATTCTCTGTTATGCTTAGTTGTGCAGGCACAAAGAAGTGAAGTGTCAAGTAGTCCCTTCCATTGAAGCTTAGTTGTAATTAGATATCCTTCATCTGGACCAAGGGGTTAGATCTAGGTAGGGAATAGGGTTTATCACTTGGAGTTCTCAAAACCCCAGGCAATCTTACGCAGTGTGAGGTGTTGAGAGTATTTTTTTCCGCCGGAACTCGTGTGTAGGTCTAGTCACAGTTGACCTTAGGTGAGGGAACGTGTGCTTTTAGATTTCAACAACTCATTAAATCTCAGTTAAAGAAACTTAGTTCTAGTCATACACTTGAAACAAGAGCAATGTAGGGGGAGCATTGTCCTGGTATCCTATCCTTTCGTTGATTGATTTTCGCTCTATTTGCATTTGCCTTACTCACTTACATCTTTTAATTGTTAACATCCTGATCATATTACACCAATTGTTTGCCATCTAGCTTAATTTGAAATATTACTTGTGCTTTAAGTCTATTCCCTGAGGATTTGACCATCCACCCGTGTGGGTACACACACACAAGGATTGTGTCAAGTTTTTGGCACCCTTGCTTGGGAATAGGCGTTCTTGGAACATTATTACTTTGCTTTTTAAGCTATTCGTTACTTATTCTATTCCACATTTTCTTATTCTTTCACCATTCTAATTTGTATCTCTTTTTCTTGATTGCAACTCCAGGTTATGACCCGAGGCAACCCTTCAACACTAGTTGAAGGTGATCTAGAGATTGAGAGAAGACTTCGTAGACGGGGAAAGGAACCTGTACAAGAACAGTTCGATCAAGCTGAGATAGAAGTTGAAGGGTCTAACAACATGGCTGAACAGCATGAGCATCAGAGGACACTCTCAAATTATGCAAGACCCACATTTCAGGGTACCCAGTTTAATATTGTGAGACCATCAATTACAGCTCAGAATTTTGAGCTTAAGCCAGGCTTCATCCAAATGTTACAGCAGTCAGCGCAGTTCATTGGTTTCACTGATGAGGATCCAAATAATCTCATTGAGAGTTTCCTAGAGGTGTGCAACATGCTCTAGATAAATGGAGTTATGGATGATGCCATAAGATTGAGGGTCTTTCCATTTTCCTTAAAGGCGAGAGCAAAACAATTGTTGCATTCACTACCTCAAGCATAGATTACTACATGGGAAGAGATGGTAGAAGCTTTCCTAGCCCGATACTTCCCTCCCAGAAAATCTGTAAAGCTCAAGAATGAAATATCCTCCTTTGTGCAAACGGAATTGGAGTCTCTTTCGGAGACATGGGATAGGTTCAAGGACCTCATATGGAAATGTCTTCAACATGGGTTGCCAAAGTGGATGATTATCCATACTTTCTATAATGGTTTGAACCCAAGTACGAAGCAACTACTTGATGCCACAGCAGGAGATACCTTAGGCAGTAAAACCCCAGAAGTGGCCAGATAACTCATTGAGGAAATGGCTATAAATACTTACCAGTGCAATGCTCAAGACAAGAAAAAGATAATCGGTCTTCGTTAGATTGACGCAATTACATCCTTAGAAGCCCAGGTGGAATCCTTGAGAAAGAAGTTAGTTACTCTAACTTCTCCTAGAGTGGCAGCAGTGATGAACTGTAGCGAGTGTGAGGGTGGACATGCTTCATCTGATTTTCCAATTTCTATTGGTGGTGGAGCTTTAGTTGAACAGGTGGATTTTGTAGGGAATGCAATGAGAGAAGAAGGAAATCTATATAGCAATACCTACCATCCAGGTTGGAGAAATTACCCAAAACTTTCTTGGGGTAACAGAAGACTTCTGTACCACCAGGTTTCCAACAACAACAGGCCCCAAAAATTTGGAGAACAGAGTTTGAGGATTGGAGAGCCAGATGATAGATTTAGAAAAGACACTAACGAAGTTTGTCCAGTCTTCAGATACATGATTTCAGTTAGTTGAGGACACACTTCCCAACCACACCGCATCTATGCATAACTTGGAGAATCAAGTCTATCAGATTGAGAAGTCACTTGGGGAAAGACCTTTAGGAAGTTTACCAAGCAATACAGAGATAAATTAAAGAGGGCAACCCAAGGCAATCACTTTGAGGAGTGGTCGCGAACTTGAGAGTAAGCTCCCATCTGAGAAGGTTGTAATTAAGACACCCAAGGAAGTTGAAGTTGAGGAAAGGGGTAAGAAGAAAGAGGTGACACCTCCACCTTACAAACCAAGAATTCCCTACCCCTCAAGTCTGAAAAACGATGAAAATGATGAGCAATATAAGAAGTTCTTAGGTCTCTTCAAGCAGTTGCACATCAGCATCCCATTTGTGGAGGCATTGTCGCAAATACCTCTCTATGCGAAGTTCTTGAAGGACCTCTTGACTAATAAGAGGAAAATAGAGGAGAGTGTAGCGGTGATTCTAGATCCATCATGTTCGGTGGTGTTATAAAAGAATATGCTGAATAAGATGGAAGACCCCGGTAGTTTCATCATCCCGTGAAACATAGGTAACTTGGGTGAGGAAAGGCATTGGTAGACTCAGGGGCTAGCATTAATGTCATGTCTTACACTTTCTTCCAAAAGATGGTTTTGGGAGAACCAAGACTTACTCGGATGATACTTCAGTTGGCAGATCGTTCAATACGACATCCAAGGGGAATCATTGAAGACACACTTATCAAGGTTGACAAGTACATATTTCCTATTGATTTTGTGGTGCTTGATGTGGATGAGAATGTCAATGTACCATTGATACTTGGGAGGCCATTCTTGCATACTTCTAAAGCTCTCATTGACATGGACAGTGGGGAATTGACACTAAGAGTTGGAGATGATAAGTTGGCATATCACCTTGCCGACGCCATGTGACATTCTCTTGATTTTGATGATACTTTATATTTTCTTGACACCACTGATGAACTAATCAATGATTATGTGCAGGAAATGTTGTTTCTAGACCAATATGAAATTTGGCTAGACCAAGGGAAAGAGAATGAAGAGATTTCATCGCTTGGTGTAGGGGACTGATAAGTGCTCGTGTTATAGTAATGCGAAGCGTTATTATCTTGAAATGAGCATTAATTTAATCAAATTTTATCACTAAAAAGTGTGCATTTATTTACTTTTGTGCATTGCATGGTTGTGAAGATAAAGTGAAGGAAAGGAATGAAGTTAGATCGTGTTCGCCATTGTTGGGAAGATTCTTGGACTAAGCAAAGAGCACGGCATGAGAAGAGACTTGTGAGTGTGTGCCAACCTCCTTTGGAGGGGCACAAAGGTAGTCACATTCACAATTAGTCTAACACATGCTAACAAAAAGAACTTCACCAATTAGGAGATTTAGAGCAATCGGCACGATCTACCATTGATTGTGTGCCCAATTCAAAGGCCTCAATGAAGAACGACGGATTCGGGAGCGTTTCGGGACAATCACTGTAGCAAGTACTGTAGCAAGCTACTATTCATCTTCAGCCGAAATTCTGAATTCCAGAGAATTCACACGGGTATGTGAATTAATTTTCTAGCAAGCCAGAGAATTCACATTCCCGTGTGGAAATTCCACACGGCCGTGTGAATTAATTTTCCAGCAAGCCAGAAACTTCAAACGCCCGTGTGGAAATTCCACACGGCCATGTGAAGTCCCGATAAGTCCGATTTTTAAAGCCGCACTCAAGAATATAAAGGGGATTTTGGAGACTTTTAAAGGATCTTTTGACCTATCTTTCTCCCCAACTTCTGGAGAGTGTGGCTAAGGTTTTGGAGAGGATTTCGTGGAGGTTTAGAGCGCATCATCGGCATCGTCACCGATGTTCGGCGGCCGCACAAGACCACGATCACACCATACGCAAGGGGGGTTTCATCGATGTCTTTACTTTGTGCTTTCTTTCATACATTGATGAACATGTATAGCTCCATGAGGAGCTAAACCCCTTGTGGGTATTCGGACTTGTAAACTCTATGGTTAATATGCTTCTTTGACATTGTTATTATACTTTTCCATTATTGATGAATAAAAATTGAGTTTCAATCTTAATTTCATCTTTATATTGTTTTCCCTTAGATGTGACACTAGGGTTGAGAGCAATCTAGGTTATCCTTTGGAGGTGTGACAACTCCTATAGGGTTAGACTACTTAAGATTGAAGAGGGTTGAGAGGGAGAGTTGTGAGGTAGCGATGTATCCCCTTTCCATCCGATGTGATTTCTCCCTACCTCCGTTTCCTTGGTTAATTAGCGGTCGAGATAGAGTGAAGTGCTAGGTAGATAAACTCCCCTGGGGCTTAGTTACGCGAGTAACAGAGTCAAGGGTTGAAGTGAATCTTACGCACTGGGGCTAAATCGAGACTAGGGTTCTTCCACCTGGACCAAAGGGTTAGAACTACACATAGGAATAAGTTTTACCACTAGGAGTCCTTAGAACTTAATGCAATCCCACGTAGTGTTAGGTTTAGGTAGATATACTCCCCTGGGGCTTAGTCGTGCAAGCAATAGAGTGAAGGGTCGATGTGAATCCTAATACCGGGGCATAATGATGGGGTTAGTCACGGTTGTCCTTAGGTTTGGGACCGTGAGTCGAAGGATTTCCTCGACTCAATTAACATCAATAGGAAAGTATAATAGCATAGTCTTGCACTAGAAGCATAGATCCTAGAGGTAGCTTGTCCGGATACCCCATTTCATCCATTAGTAGATCCTTTCTAATTTTTTTAACTTGCACTTTCTCATCTTCCATCTTTGTATTCAATTTCTTGTCTTTTATTATAATTGCTTCCATAAGTCACTCATTGATTCTATTGTTACTTTTCCATACTCCACATAGCTTAAATAGTGAAATCTCGTATTCTAACTCCCTATTCCCTGTGGATTCGACTACCCACTCACCGGGGTAAATTTTATTACTTCGACAAACCCGTGCACTTTTGGGATACACACGCAAGGGGTCGTGTCAAGTTTTTGACGCCGTTGCCGGGCAATAGGCGTTTTATATATTTTTTTTTCACTATTTTATTTATTCACTTCACTTTCTATTTCACACTTTCTTTTTCTATCATTGTTCTTATTTTTCATTCCTTTGCTTTGGCTTCAGGTTATGACCCGCGGGAACCCTTCGATTCTTGTTGAAGGAGACCCGAACATTGGAAAAATAGCACATCGCAAGGGTAAAGAACCTGTGCAAGAAACTTCAAATCAAGCCGATATTGAGACAGAAGGGTCAGAAACAATGGCAGAACAAAATGAACAGCAGAGGACATTGTCCGACTTTGCTAGACCTGCAGTCATGGGTACCCAATCGAGCATTATGAGACCCCCAATTACGGCAATGAATTTTGAGTTGAAGCCATCGTTCATTCAGATGTTGCAACAGTCCGCACAATTTAATGAGTTGGCCGATGCAGATCCCAACAGTCATATAGAGAATTTTTTTGAAGTGTACGACATGTTGAAGATTAATGGAGTGACGGACGACGCGATTCGTTTGCGAGCCTTCCCATTTTCATTAAAGGGAAAAGCAAGACATTGTCTTCATTCATTACCGAGAGCATCCATCACTACGTGGGAAGAGATGGCCGAGGCATCCTTGGCTAGATACTTTCCGCCAGGAACGTCAGTAAGGCTCCGGAATGAGATATCATCCTTTATGCAAATGGAATTGGAGTCTCTATTCGAGACATGGGATAGGTTCAAGGAGCTCCTTCGCAAGTGCCCACAACATGGATTTCCCGAGTGGATGATCATTCACACGTTCTATAACGGGTTAAATCCGAGTACCAAGCAACTCTTAGATGCGGCGGCCGGAGGAACTCTAGGAAGCAAGACTCCCGGTGAAGCCCGGCACCTTGTAGAGGAGATGGCTATCAATAGCTATCAATGGAATTCAAGGGACAGAAAAAAGGTTGCCGGAATTCATGAGGTTGATGCGGTTACATTTTTGGCGGCACAAGTGGAATCATTAAGTAAGAAGCTAGATGCACTAGCTTCACCAAGGGTTGCGGCCATCACTACTTGTAATGGTTGTGGGGCAGGACATGCTTCGAGTGATTGTATTATTGCGATTGGAGGCACTAGTGCAGTGGAGCAGGCTGATTTTGTTGGTAATGCTTATAGAGGACAAGGCCAAGGCAACCCGTACAGTGGAACTTACAATCCGGGGTGGAAGAACCACCCAAATTTCTCTTGGAGCAATCAAGGGCAGTCACAACAGAAAAACATTGCACCACCGGGATTTCAAGGTCAACAAGCTCCGAATCTAGAAAGCCGAGTGAACGGGTTAGAAGGGAAAATGACCGACCTTGAGAGAGCCCTCACACGGTTTGTTTTTTCATCGGATGCTAGGTTTCAGTCGGTGGAGGCTACTCTTCGCAATCACACCACCTCCCTACACAATTTGGAAAATCAAGTAGGGCAAATTGCGAAGATATTGGCGGAAAGACCTCAAGGTAGTTTGCCTAGCAATACAGAGACTAATCCAAGGGAGCAATTGAAGGCAATCACCTTGAGGAGTGGGAAAGAGGTTAAGAGAAATCTACCTCTAGAGAAGACAAAAGAAGCACCCGAAGTTGAAGAAGTAGGGGGAGAAGCACCAAAAGAAAAAGAGGTGGCACCACCACCCTACAAACCAAGGATCCCCTACCCTTCGAGGTTCAAGAATGACGAAGACAATGAGCAATACAAGAAATTTCTGGGTATCTTCAAACAATTGCACATCAACATACCATTCGCGGAAGGATTAGCCCAAATGCCCAAGTATGCGAAGTTCCTGAAGGACCTCTTAACCAATAAGAGGAAGTTGGAGGAGAGTGCCGCTGTAGTTCTTGATGCTAATTGCTCGGCCGTCTTACAAAAGAACATGCCGAGTAAGAGAAAAGATCCCGGGAGTTTCATCATACCTTGCAACATCAGCAATTTGGGTGAAGAGATGGCATTGGCCGATTCGGGGGCAAGCATCAATGTCATGCCCTATACCTTCTTCCAAAAGCTCAGCTTGGGCGAGCCTAGATCCACTCGGATGACACTTCAACTCGCGGATCGATCGGTGAGGCATCCGAGGGGAATTGTGGAAGATGTCTTGGTGAAAGTAGACAAGTACATCTTTCCGGTGGACTTTGTTGTGCTTGATGTGGATGAGGATGTCGAAGTACCGCTGATTCTTGGGAGGCTGTTCTTGCGCACTTCCAAGGCTTTGATAGACATGGACGGTGGAGAGCTCACACTTAGAGTTGGGGATGACAAGCTTACCTATCGCCTCGCCGTAGCCATGAGACATTTTCTCGATTTTGATGACACTCTTTATTATCTAAATGCTACTGATGAGTGTATTGATGAATATGTGCAGGAAATGTTAAACCTGGATCCATATGAAGGATGGCCGGACCAAGACGTGGAGATCGAAGAAGAAGAGGTAGTTTCGCTTGGTCAGTCAAGACAGACATCAAGATGGAGAGGGAGCGTATGAAGAAGATGCTTCGGAGGATGAAGAGGTCGAAAAGACGCCACAAGAAGAACCCCAACAAGAAGGGGGATGAGCATTCACGGAGTAAGGGTGTTTCACCCTTCTGTGGTAACAAATTCGACAACTCTCCCTCTACTCTACAAAGATTATGTAATGCATGCTTTCAGGTTGTAGGGAAGAGGGCAACTTCTATTCATGAACCTCCGTAAGGTAAGATCAAGTACGTCAAGCTAAGTGACGTTAAACAAGCGCTTCTTGGGAGGCCACCCAAGGTTTTACAGTTTTTCTAGTACTTAGCTTAGTTTAGGTTGAATAAGAGTCTTAGTTTTGGTGTCCTGAATTTTTAATGCATGTGCTGCGATTTTTGTTGTGGATTGTTGACGTTTTCGTGTGCCTAGATGATTATTGACTGGTGAGAAACGCGTTTGAATCGCTCACCCGCAAGTGCACGGGGTCGCCAAGTAATACCCCTCGCGCGAGCACGAGGGGGTCGTATTCCCAAGGGCCCGAGGAGCTATTCTTACTTCCTTATCACAATGTTGTTTAACCTAGCAATCACTCAAAGGAGATAACTACAAATAATCTACGGATGTATGAAAAGCATACAAATAATAAATACAAATATTGAGGGAAATCAGGGCGAGGGAATGGTCACGGATGAGGATTCCCTCGGGGGCTACTAAAGTGCTAAGGATAACTTAACTAGCATGCACGTGGGTGGTTTGGACCGGGAAACCCTAAATTAGACCAACCCGATGGTCACGGTGTTTGGTCCCTAATCCGGTACAAGTATTGGAATATGGAATTTCTTCCGCCCAAATCCTTGTACGATTGCAATGGGTTTAATGGATTTCCCCAAGCTAGGGTTGAAACACAATCAAGGACAACCCTAACAATTGGAGGGGTACAAATACCCGATGGTCACGGCGTATTCATACATGTATTCCCTTCCAAGCTTGGTGAGCCTAATACTAGGGCAATGGTCATGCAACCTAGCATTGTCTAGGAATTGATATATAGAGTTCTCATACATATCAAGGCATTCAAGAACCACCAAACAAGGATCTCAAACCAACACACATGCATAAACTAGAAAGGAATCATCCAAAAATACACAAGTTCACCCCCAAGGTTCACCTACATCCGGTGACCTTGGGGTTTAGTTGCTCATGATCACAAAGTATGCAAATAAATACATGGAAACAACCAAAAGCATAATAAGAACACTTCCTCAAAGGATCAAGGCCGAATGACGCTTCCAAGGACGCCACCCAAGGAGTGGCTTCCCTTGTCAAACTTCCTCTCAAATCCAAATCGAAGATGTGGAGTCGTCGTCTCGTGCTCTCCCCGTCGTCCTCTCCTCAAGAAATACCTCCAAAGGCCGGCCTCAAGCTCTCCAAGAAGATGATGAAGTGTTTCCTCCCTCAAGACCTAGTCTCCCTCAAGAATGAACTGCCAAAACCCTTAAAAACCTTTTCCAGTGGGTTATGCGGCCCCCTATACGGCCCCGCATGCGGGGAGAGAAGAATTCCAAGAAAGTCCCGAAATCGTGTAAGTTGCTACAGTGTCCGCATGTATGCGGCCTCTGCAGTGCCCGCATGACAGCCCGCATGAGCCTCCAAACTTAGCCATTTTCACCAAAGGATTCGTGCTACAGGATCTGCTACAGTACCCCCTATGAAATAGTGTTTTCGTTGCCGATTTCTTCTCAAATTCTATAAATGAGCTCAAAGGGGTCACATCAGTACCTGTAACATGAAATAAACTAATTCAGACAAAAAACAGGCGCCAACTCATAGAAAAATACGTAATACATGCACCCGAATACATGGAAAATACGTATGTTTAGGCGTTTATCATTGACGAAGTTTGAGTTGGTTTAGCATATTTTCCATGGTATCTGGTCGTATTTTGATGGTTTTCACAGGCTCCAAACATCGTATTTGTGTTTCTGAATTTTTGTGAGAGTCTGTAAATTTTTCTAAGTAAACCAGAGAAAACACACGACCGTGTGGAAATTCCACACGGGCGTGTGTGACCACTTGGGCTCAGCTAGAGAGGGCACAGGGGCGTGTCCATGCCCCTGTGAACAACCTCAGAAGGGGCACACGGCCGTGTAGAAATCACGCAGAACTTAAACTCTTTTCTAGAGAGTCCACAGGGGCATGTGGGTGCCCCTATGAGTGCCACTGTGCTAAGGCACACTGCCGTGTGAAAATTCCACACGGTCGTGTGAAACTCTGCAGAGACAACCCTTCTTCCCGAGAATACACAGGGCCGTTTGTACGCCCCTGTGGGAGAGCTTGTGAAAGGCACACGGCCGTGTGGATTATTCACACGGCCGTGTGCAATACTTAGGGTTTCTCGGGCAAGTCAGAGAGACCACAGGAGCGTGTGGGTGCCCCTGTGACCGGCCTTGTGTTCTTGGCCAGGTTGGGCACACGACCGTGTGGAATTTCCATACGGCCGTGTGATATTTTTCAGAGACCTTCTGTGTTTTCCCGTGAATCCACAGGGCCGTGTACGAGCCCCTGTGGAGCCCCCTATGAAGGCACACGGCTGTGTGGGTGACTCACACGGCCGTGTGGGTGACTCGCCGTGTAGGGTAGTCTAGAGTGTGAACAGAGTGCACACAGAGGCGTGTGATGGCCCCTGTGAACCCTAATTTCAGAGGCACACGGCCGCGTGGAATTTCCTCACGGCCGTATAAATTCCAAGAACTTCAAAAGCCGCGCATTTTCTTTTGGAATTCACTCGTACCTTTTGATTTCTCCATTCTAAACCACTCCCCGACCCTCTCCGTCAATTTCTCAATCTTCTTTGAGCTTTTTGAAGGAGTTTATTGGAGTTTTCCGGCCGATTTCTCAATTCTATTCATATACACCGTCGGTAAGGACTCCAACCCCTTTTTCTTCGTCAAAACATGATTCGATTCATTCTTTTCAATTGTTCTCTTATGTCGAGTGATTATAATGGATATAAACATATTTACAATGAAATTAGAGTGAATTGTGATGTCAAATTGAAATTTTGAGACCTACGGCCGTGAGGCTCTGTCCGCCAGAAGCTCCACACGGTCGTGTAGAATTTCCACATGGCCATGTGGATTTCTGCAGACTGTGTTCTTGAACTGTTTTTAACTATTTTCTTTTACAACTTTGTAGAGATAGAGTTTGATTTACCGGAGCACAGGGAAAGATTTAAGAGACTTGAGAAACTCCTTTTTTGATAGACACGTTACTTAGACTTGAGCACAGTCAGAGAGGTACAAGGGGGGCAGAGCATCACAGATGAGATCGAGGGGATGCTCGCCGTCGGTAGCTGGGGTCGTCTATTATCCATTCGAGAGCCAGCTATCAGATTACTCACACTCGAGGTCTTATCGACCTTTGAGTTCGACCGAGGCTACGATAGCTTTACAGATACTGGTTCCATTCAGTTCCGTGCACTCGGTTGGCACTTTGCCTTGAGTGTGACCCAGTTTTTTATTAGGATGGGCCTCTATGACGAGGCAATCACAGAGACAGAAGAATATGCGCTGCTGCCTACAGACTATCAGGGTACCTTGAACCCCCAGCGCGTATACAGTAGATTATGTGGTCAGGGACAGTACGAGCCAGAGGTGTCCAAGGCCACATGCTTGACCAAGGCTTCGTACAGATGCATCCACGCTATTCTGAGCCGATCAGTGAGCCGCTAAGAGCTCCTATACTTACATTCGATGCTGGAGAGTGAGCCACTTCACCTGGGACACATCTTAGCAGAGTATATTCGCCATCAAGGCCATTACCCTAGGGTCGGAGTTATCTTCGCAGGCCCATACATCACCCGATTGATTATTGGGTTAGGGCTTAGAGATGGAGTTCGGGGGGCCGAGAAGATCAGTACACCAGCCCCCCTTAGCATTGAGACATTGAGACAGATGGGGATGGTCCGCAGAGCAGGACCAGGAGTCTACACATGGATCATTCCCCAGTCAGATCAGGCCGAGGGACCCCAGGCAGCTTTAGAGCCACCCCCAGCAGATACAGAGGCACAGGCACCACCCACAGCACCGGAGCAACCTCCGTTGAGCATGTTCTCGCCCTCTCGAGGCCATGATAGACTGGAGCGACTCGAGAGCGCCGTGGGTGTTATACAGACTGAGTTGGCCGAGCTTAGGGTGACACAGGCTGCGCAGCACTCAGAGACGATGGCACGGTTTGACATTATACAGAGATTCCTTGAGCAGGCCGTGTCATCGCCATTTGTGGTCCGCCCTCGAGCCTCCACACCACCACCACCGTCTCCAGCCCCAGCAGCAGCAGCAGATCCACCGTCATCCACTTCAGAGCCTCCAGCAGCACCAGAAGCTCCACAGCAGGACACCAACGCTGAGGCGTCGTAGTTTTATTTTACTTTTTATTTCGATGTACTTTTTATTATATTTTGGACTTGTAGTACTCAGAAAGGATCTTCCTTCTGAGTTTATCCCTTATTTTGTTTTCTCTTTTATCTCGAGTTGTATTCGTTGCTTTATCTTTTTATATACTCGAGTTTTTATTGAGCTATACTGAACCCTTGTGTGTGTGCGTGCGCAGATGGTCTTGGATAAAAAGGAATCTAAGGAATAGTCATAGACACGGTCATGGGACCGTGTGTGCTTCACAACCCATTGAGACTCAACTCTCAATGCACCTAGCTCCATCAAACGCAACACTTGGAGTTCAGGGGAGTAATGTTTCAATTGCCTACTTCCACACTAATTGTTTTACAATTCTACACTTTTATTGTGCTTGCATGCATACATTGGGGACAATGTACATCTTAAGTATGGGGGGAAGTTCACATTGCACACACCTTTACTTGTGCGTTCAATTGCTTATGCTCATGTAGCCTATGGCGGTTCACCTTAGTTGCAACGGTTGTATTCTTAGAGTTTAGGAGAATTTTTAACATTGTGTCCAATCATGCTCTAGTTTCTACTTGAATTTTTAGGGAATTTTTGCTCGATTATCTTATATTGCACAACTTACTCTTGGAATCTTTTGGAAACTCAATCTTGAAGTTTTTAAGGACAAGTTTATTGTTGTTCTTTGTTTTACTTTGGAAAATGCATATATAAGGAGAGAAAAATATGAAAAAAAAATGATGAAAATGAAAAAGGTGGAAAAATGAAAAAGAAAAAGAGAAAAATATGAGTTTGTGAATAGTTGCTTTCTTTTATGTATGCATTTGGGGTGGAAAGAGCTACCACCTATGAAGTATGTAGCTACTCTCATAAGTCGGATACAAGTTATGCCCTAGTGAGAGAAAGAGCTATCTCATGGGATGCGTGAAAGCTACTACCCCGGTAGAAAGAGCTACCTCCTCGAAAGTGTGAAAGCTACCTTTGGCGGCCGCCTAGGAAAGGGCTACCTTCAAGGATGTGTGAAGCTGCTACTTCCTTTCCTTTTTAGTTTTGTTTTTGTATATAAATAAGTCCTTTCTAACAAAAGTTTGAGGAGTACTCGTTGGTTCTCTTGAGTGAAATCGCACACACTAACACATTTTCGAGATTTTATCCTTTTTTATTCGAGTTTTTAGCTAGAGCATTGGTAATTGACACGACCTTTTGCGTGCGTACCGCAAGTGCACGGCCTTGTCGAAGTAATAAAAGTTACCCCGGTGAGTGGGTAGTCGAATCCACAGGGAATAGGGATTTAAAATACGAGAAGTTGCTATTGAGTCGTGTGATGTACGAAAAGAAACAATGATCGGAGTGATGAGTGAATTTATGGGAACTAGAGTAGATGCAAAGCAAATAAATCAAAAGATGAAAGAGAGAAAAGTGCAAGCAACGAGTAAAAAGAGAGAGACTAGTAATAAGTGAAAATAGGATATCCGGACAAGTTACCTCTAGGATTTATGCTTCTAGTGCAAGACTATGCTATTATACCTTCCTATTGATGTTAATTGAGTCGAGGAAAATCCTGAAACACACGGTCCCAAATCTAAGGTCAACCGTGGCTAACCTCAACACTATGTCCCGGCAATAGGATTCACGTCAACCCTTCACTCTGTTGATTGCTCAACTAAGCCCCAGGGGAGTATTTCTACCTAAGCCTAACACTACGTGGGATTGCTTTAAGCTCTAGGGACTCCAAGTGATAAAACCTGTTCCTATGTGTGATAGTTCTAACCCTTTGGTCCAGGAGGAAGAACCATTGTCTAAATTAAGCCCCAGTGCGTAGGATTCACGTCACCCCAAAACCTTGGGGGAGTTTGTCTACCTAGCACTTCACTCTATTTCGACCTCTAATGACTCAAGGAATCGGAGGTAGGGAGAAATCACAACGGAAGGGAAAGGGGTACGGTGCTACCTCACAACTCTCCCTCTCAACCCTCTTCAATTTTAAGTAGTCTAATCCTATAGGAGTTATCACACCTCCAAAGGATAACCTAGATTGTTCTCAATCCTTAGTGTCACGGCTAAGAGAAAACAATAGCACAAGAAATCTAAAATTGAAACTCGAATTTATTCATCAATTAATGGAAAAGCATAATAACAATGTCAAAGAAACATAATTATCCTAGAGTTTTACAAGTCCGAATACCCACGAGGGGTTTAGCTCCTCATGGAGCTATACATGTTCATCAATTTATGAAAGAAAGAACAAACTAAAGACATCAATGAAAACCCCTCGCGTATGGTGTGGCCGTGGTCTTGTGCGGCCGTCGAACGTCGGTGACGATGCCGATGACGCGCTCCAATCCTCCACAAAGTCCTCTCCGAAACACTAGCCGCCCTCTCCAGAAGTTGGGGAGAAAGATAGGTCAAAAGATTCTTTAAAAAATCTCCAAATCGGCTTTAAATAGGCTGAGTGCGGCTTTAAATTTGAAGTTATCTGGAATTCACACGGCCGTGTGGAATTTCCACACGCCCGTGTGAAGTTTCTGTCTTTCCTGAAAATTACTTCACACGGCCGTGTGTTAATTCCACACGCCCGTGTGAAGTTTCTGGCTTGCTGGAAAATCAATCCACACAGCCGTGTGTTAATTCCACACGCCCGTGTGACGTCTCTGGTTTGCTGGAAAATTAGTTCACACGGCCGTGTGTTAATTCCACATGCCCGTGTGAATTCTCTGGAACCTTGACTCTTCGGCAGAAGTGCACAGTAACTTCCTACAGTGATTCGCTACATTAACAAGCTACAGTGTTGCTACAGTACTCTCCGAAATGCTCCCGAATATGTTGTTTCTTCATCGAGGCCATTGAATTGGGCACACAATTAATGGTAGATCGTGCCTATTGCTTCGAGTCTCCTTCTTGGTGAAGTTTTCATAAGCTACATGAGTTAGACTTGTTGTGAATGTGACTGCCTTTGTGCCCCTCCAAAGGAGGTTGGCACACACTCATAAGTCTAACCTCGTGCCTTGTTCCTTACTTGGTCTGAAAACCTCCCAACAACGGCGAACACGACCTAACTTCGTTCTTCTTTTCCAACTTAGCTCCACGAAACCTACAATGCTCAAGAATACACAAATGCACACTATTTAGTGATAAAATCTGATAAAAGTATGTTCATTTGTAAGATAATAACGCTTCGCGTTACTACAACACAAGCACTTATCAAATCCCCCCACACTTAAGCTTTTGCTTGTCCTCAAGCAAAATAGAACGTGAAAGTACTTGGGAAGAACAATTGAAACGTGCTCGGCCTTAGGTTCACCAAAAGCATGCAAAAGAAGTATTCTACAAGTAAGGAGAAATCACAACATTGCATAAGATTATCATTGCTCTAGCTAAAAACATGAATCAAAAGGAATAACAACTCGAAAACGTGTAAGTGTGTGCGAATTCACTCAAGAAAACCAATGAGTACTCCTCAAACTTTTGTTACAAGGACTTATTTATGTACACTAAGTAAGGAAGTAGTAGCTTCACTCAACCTCTAAGCTAGCCCTTTCCTAGGCGGCCGCCAAAGGTGGCTTTCACACTTTCAAGGAGGTAGCTCTTTCTACCGGAGTAGTAGCTCTTTCCGACTTATGAGATAGCTCTTTCTCTCATTAGGGCATAACTTGTATCCGACTTATGAGAGTAGTTACATACTTCATAGGAGGTAGCTCTTTCCACCCCAAATGAAAAGCTTCAACTAATATTCACAAGTTAAATTTTTTTTTTTTCAGAGTTTTTACTACATAGAACTTCACAACTTACTAAAGTAATACTAAACTAGTCCTTAAAACTTCAAGATTGAGTTTCCAAAAGATTTCAAGAGTGAGTAGTGCAATAAGGTGTAATCGAGCAAAAATCCCCTAAAATTCAAGTACAACTAGAATACAATGTTAAAAATTCACCTAAACTCTAAGAATACGAATGTTGCAACTAAGGTGAACCGCCATAGGCTACATGAACATGATCAATTGACCGCACAAGTAAAGATGTGTGTAATGTGAATTCTCCCCCCCACACTTAAGATGTACATTGTCCCCAATGTACGCATGCAAGCATTATAACCAATAAAACAATGAAGAACAATTAGTGTGGAAGTTGCAATTGAAACATTACTCCCCTGAACTCCAAGTGTTGCGTTTGATGGAGCTAGGTCATTGAGAGTTGAGTCTCAATGGTTTGTGGAGCACACACGGTCCAATGACCGTGCCTATGACAATTAGTCAATTTCCTTAAACCCAAGACAATCTGCACACATACGCAAGGGTTCAGTATAGCTCAAAATAAAGCTCGAGTATATAAAGATATGATAACGAAGTACAACTCGAGACAAAACAAATAAAAACATACCCAGAAGGAGAGTCCTTTCTGGGTACTACAAGTCCAACAAAAATAAGAAAATAAAAGTGCGATAAAAGAAAGACAAAATCTATGACGCCTCAGCGTCGGTGTCCTGATGTGTATCCTCTGGTGCTGGTGGTGGTGGTGGTGGTGGTGGTGAATCTGATGCTGATGGAGATGGAGGCGGAGTCGGTGAGGGAACCCGTCGGGGTCGCACCACAGATCGCTCAAGCAACTGAATCACTGTGGCAAGCTGTGCTGATAAGTGAGCGAACTGTGATGCCTGAGTAGTCCTCAACTCGGCAAACCCTGCTGCCTGTGCGACCCTCAGCTCGGCTAACTCCTGCTGCATGATACCTACAGCATTCTCGAGGCGCTCGAACCTGTCCTGTCCTCGAGAAGGAGAAAAGATACGCACTGGAGGTAGCTCCGGTGCTGTGGGTAGTGCCTCGGCCTCTGCCCCTGCCTCTGTGTCCACTGGTGGTGGCTCTAAGGCTGCCTGTGAGCCCTCGGCCTGCTCTGTCTGGGGAATGGTCCATGTATATACTCCTGGCCCTGTCCTGCGGATCATCCCCATCATCCTCAGTGTATCTGTGCCCAGAGGGATCGGTATACTGGTCTTCTCTGCCCCTCGTACTCCGTCTCTGAGACTCATCCCTATCAGGAGTCTCGAAATGTAGGGTCCTGCGAAGATCACTCCAACCCTAGGGTACTGGCCCTGATGGCGCAAATACTCTGCTAAGATGTGCCCTAAGTGGAGTGGTACCCTCTGAGCCATCGAATATAGATAAAGAAGCTCCTGGCGACTCAGAACCCCAGTGCTATCACCTCGGCCACTCACTGATCTACTAAGAATGGCATGTAAGTATCTGTAGGCCGGGCGAGACAAGCACGTGGCCTTTGAGATCCCTGGCTCATACTGGCCTTCTCCGCACAAATCTCTGTATGCCCTCTGCGGAGTAAGACTGCCCGGGTAGTCTGTAGGAAGATCCCTGTACTCCTCGGTCTGTGTATAGGCCTCATCGTATAGTCCCAGATGGATCAAAAACTGGGTCAAGCTGAAACTGAAATGCTGGCCTAATACCCTGAACTGAATGGTATCAATAGTGGAAAAATCCCTGTATGATCTGTCAAACTCAAATGAAGCCAGGAACTCCAGTGTCACCCCTCGAATGGCTGGGTCTCTAATCCTCAATAATCTCCTCCAGCCACCCACCGAGAGTAGCTCCTCAACCTCCTCGGCAATACCGTCACCCCCTGGATCTCTCTGATAATGCTCAGGTCGGGGTATCGTGACTGTCCGAAACGGAGTGGGGATAATCTATCAAACCTGGTCTGGTGCTCAGGTATACTGAACTCTGTCTCCTCTGGAGGTGGTGTGGGCTCACAGGGTCGCTTCCCAGCCGACTTCTTGGACCTGGAAGTCATATCTGCGAGATTGAAAAGAGAATTGATCAAAAACATTAAAATATAACAATCTGCAGAAATCCACACGGCCGTGTGTTAATTCCACACGCCCGTGTGGATCATCGGGCGGGCAGAGCATAACGGCCGCGGGGCCAAAATTCCAAAATTAACAATCTAATTCGTTCCAATTCATTCCTAAGCATACTCGCATACTCATTAATCATTCAATATAGGCGAAATCATCAAAAAGAACGAATTAAGTTGAGAATTGACGGAGAAGAAGGCTTTGAAGTCCTTACCGACGGAGTGGATGAAGAAATATTAAGAACCGGCCGGAAAACTACAATAAAAGCCTTAAAAATCCTCTGAGATGGTTGGGGAACTAGTGGAGAGAGTAGAAGGAGAGTTTAGAATGAAAATGGAAGAGGCACGAGTGAAAACCAAAAGAAATCGCGCGGCTTTTGGAGTTCTGGGAATTCACACGGCCGTGTGACAATGCCACACGGCCGTGTGCCTCTGAAATTAGGGTTCACAGGGGCCAACACACGCCCCTGTGTGCATTCTGTTTACTCTCTGGCTACCCCACACGGCCGTGTGGAAATTCCACACGGCCGTGTGCCTTCACAAGGATATCCATAGGGGCTGGTACACAGCCGTGTGGCTTCCTGGGAAAACACAGAAGCTCTCTGAAAAATATCACACGGCCGTGTGTTAATTCCACAAGGCCGTGTGCCCAACCTGGCCAAGAACACAAGGCCGGTCACAGGGGCCAACACACGCCCCTGTGGCCTCTCTGATTTGCCCGAAAAATCTAAGTGTTTCACACGGCCGTGTGTTAATTCCACACGGCCGTGTGCCAATCACAAGCTCTTCCACAGGGGCTGTCACACGCCCCTGTGTTTTCTCGGGAAGAAGGGATTTTTCTGCAGAGTTTTCACACGGCCGTGTGTTAATTCCACACGGCCGTGTGCCGTAGCACAGTGGCACTCACAGGGGCACCCACACGCCCCTGTGAACTCTCTGGAAGAGAGTTGAAGTTCTGCGAAAATTCACACGGCCGTGTGTTAATTCCACACGGCCGTGTGCCCCTTCTGAAGTTTTCACAGGGGCAAAGTCACGCCCCTGTGTCTTCTCTGGTTGAGCTCCAATTGGTAACACACGGCCGTGTGTTAATTCCACACGGCCATGTGTTTTCTCTGGTTTACTTAGAAAATTTTACAGACTCTCAGAAAAATTCAGAAACTCTTTAAAAATACTTAGAGTCTGTAAAAACCATAAAATTACGACCAGAAACCAAAGAAAACACACTCAACCAACCTAAACTTCATCAATTATCGTTAAGGCACACGAAATTCATCAAAAACCCACAAGAAAATCGCAGCGTAAGCACATGAAAAATTCAGGACACCAAAACTAAGACTTTTTATTCAATCTAAATCTAACTAGGTCCTAGAAAAGCTGTAAAGCCTTGGGTTGCCTCCCAAGAAGCGCTTGTTTAACGTCACTAAGCTTGACGTACCTGGCTTACCTTACGGAGGTTCATGAATGGAAGTTGCCCTCTTCCCTACAACCTGGAAGCATGCATTACATAACCTTTGTAGAGTAGAGGGGGAGTTGTCGAGTTTGTTACCACAAAAGGGTGAATCACCCTTACTCCTTGAATGTTCATTTCCCTTGTTGTTAGGGTTCTTCTTGTGGCGTCTTTTCGACCTTTTCATCCTCCAAAGCATTTTCTTCATACGCTCCGTTTCTTGCTTGAAGTCATCCTTGATTAGACCAATGGAGAGCACTTCTTCTTCAATCTCCAAGTCTTGGTCCGGCCACCCTTCATATGGATCCGGGTTCATCATTTCCTGCACATAATCATCTATTAGTTCATCGGTGGTGTCAAGGAAATATAAAGTGTCATCAAAATCGAGAGAGTGTCTCATGGCTTCGGCGAGTCGGTATGTGAGCTTGTCTTCTCCTACTCGCAATGTGAGCTCCCCACCGTCCATGTCGATCAAGGCCTTAGAAGTACGCAAGAATGGCCTTCCAAGGATTAATGGAACCTCGACATCCTCATCGACATCCAACACTACAAAGTCTTGTCGACTTTTACCAACACATCTTCCACAATCCCTCTCGGATGCCTCACTGATCGGTCCGAGAGTTGAAGTGTCATCCGAGTGGGTCTTGGCTCGCCCAAGCCTAGCTTTTGGAAGACGTGTAAGGCATGACATTGATGCTTGCCCCTGAGTCGGCCAATGCCATCTCTTCTCCCATGTTGCCAATGTTACATGGTATTATGAAACTCCCGGGATCTTTTCTTTTGCTAGGCATGTTCTTTTGCAATACGGCCGAGCAATTGGCATCGAGTATCACAGATGCACTCTCCTCCAATTTCCTCTTGTTGGTTAGGAGGTCTTTCAAGAACTTCGCGTACTTAGGCATTTGGGCTAATGCTTCCGCGAATGGTATGTTGATGTGCAACTGTTTGAAAATTCCCAGAAATTTCTTGTATTGTTCATTGTCTTGGTCATTCTTTAATCATGAAGGATAGGGGATCTTTGGCTTGTAGTGTGGGGATGCCACCTCTTTTTCGTTTGTTACTCCTTCCTCTACCTCCACTACCTCGGGTGTCTCTTGGGCCTTCTCTAGAGGGAGATTTCTCTCGACCTCTTTCCCACTCCTCAAGGTGATTGCTTTCAATTGTTCCCTCGGATTTGTCTCCGTATTACTAGGCAAACTCCCTTGAGGCCTTTCCGCTAATGTCTTCGCAATTTGCCCCACTTGATTCTCCAAATTATGTAAGGAGGCGGTATGATTGCGAAGTGTAGCTTCCACCGACTGGAATCTAGCATCCGATGAAGAAACAAACCGTGTGAGAGCTCTTTCTAGATCAGTCATCTTTCCTTCTATCCCTGTCACTCGGCTTTCTAAATTCGGTGCTTATTGGTTCTGAAATCCTGGTGGTGTGTTATTCTTTTGTTGTGACTGTCCTTGGTTGCTCCATGAGAAATTTGGGTGATTCCTCCACCCTGGATTGTAAGTGCCACTATACGGGTTGCCTTGGCCTTGTCCTCTGTAGTTATTTCCCACAAAATCAGCCTGCTCCACCGTACTAGCGCCCCCAATAGCAATCGGACAATCACTTGAAGCATGACCTCCCCCACAACCGTTACATGTAGTGATGGTCGCAACTCTTGGTGAAGTTAGAGCGTCCAACTTCTTACTCAATGATTCTACTTGTGCCACCAAAGATGTAACTGCATCAACATCATGAATTCCGGCTACCTTCCTTCTGTCCCTTGTGTTCCATTGATAGCTATTCATCGCGATCTCTTCAATAAGGTGCCGGGCTTCATCGGGGGTCTTGCCTCCCAGAGTCCCTCCTGCCGCTGCATCTAAAAGTTGCTTAGTGCTTTGATTCAACCCATTATAAAAAGTATGAATGATCATCCACTCGGGGAATCCGTGTTGCGGGCACTTCCGGAGGAGCTCCTTGAACCTATCCCATGTCTTGAATAGAGACTCCAATTCCACTTGCATGAAGGATGAGATATCATTCCGGAGCCTTGCTGATTTTCCCGGCGGGAAATACCTAGCCAAGAATGCCTCGGCCATCTTTTCCCATGTAGTGATAGATGCTCTCGGTAATGAATGTAACCAATGTCTTGCTTTCCCCTTCAATGAAAATGGGAAGGCTCTCAATCTGATTGCGTCGTCCGTTACCCCATTGATCTTCAACATGTCGCACACTTCAAGAAAATCCTCTAGATGGTTGTTGGGATCTTCATCGGCCAACCCATTAAACTGTGCGGACTGTTGCAACATTTGAATGAACGACGGCTTCAACTCAAAGTTATTTGCGGTAATTGGGGGCCTCACAATGCTTGATTGGGTCCCCATTACCGCGGGTCTAGCAAAATCTTGACACGACCTTTTGCGTGCATACCGCAAGTGCACGGCCTTGTCGAAGTAATAAAAGTTACCCCGGTGAGTGGGTAGTCGAATCCACAGGGAATAGGGATTTAAAATACGAGAAGTTGCTATTGAGTCTTGTGACGTACGAAAAGAAACAATGATCGGAGTGATGAGTGAATTTATGGGAACTAGAGTAGATGCAAAGCAAATAAATCGAAAGATGAAAGAGAGAAAAGTGCAAGCAACGAGTAAAAAGAGAGAGACTACTAATAAGTGAAAATAGGGTATCCGGACAAGTTACCTCTAGGATTTATGCTTCTAGTGCAAGACTATGCTATTATACCTTCCTATTGATGTTAATTGAGTCGAGGAAAATCCTGAAACACACGGTCCCAAATCTAAGGTCAACCGTGGCTAACCTCAACACTATGTCCCGGCAATAGGATTCACGTCAACCCTTCACTCTATTGATTGCTCAACTAAGCCCCAGGGGAGTATTTCTACCTAAGCCTAACACTACGTGGGATTGCTTTAAGCTCTAGGGACTCCAAGTGATAAAACCTGTTCCTATGTGTGATAGTTCTAACCCTTTGGTCAAGGAGGAAGAACCATTGTCTAAATTAAGCCCCAGTGCGTAGGATTCACGTCACCCCAAAACCTTGGGGGAGTTTGTCTACCTAGCACTTCACTCTATTTCGACCTCTAATGACTCAAGGAATCGGAGGTAGGGAGAAATCACAACGGAAGGGAAAGGGGTACGGTGCTACCTCACAACTCTCCCTCTCAACCCTCTTCAATTTTAAGTAGTCTAATCCTATAGGAGTTGTCACACCTCCAAAGGATAACCTAGATTGTTCTCAATCCTTAGTGTCACGGCTAAGAGAAAACAATAGCACAAGAAATCTAAAATTGAAACTCGAATTTATTCATCAATTAATGGAAAAGCATAATAACAATGTCAAAGAAACATAATTATCCTAGAGTTTTACAATTCCGAATACCCACGAGGGGTTTAGCTCCTCATGGAGCTATACATGTTCATCAATTTATGAAAGAAAGAACAAACTAATGACATCAATGAAAACCCCCTCGCGTATGGTGTGGCCGTGGTCTTGTGCGGCCGTCGAACGTCGGTGACCCTAGCCGCCCTCTCCAGAAGTTGGGGAGAAAGATAGGTCAAAAGATTCTTTAAAAAGTCTCAAAATCGGCTTTAAATAGGCTGAGTGCGGCTTTAAATTTGAAGTTATCGGGAATTCACACGGCCGGGTGGAATTTCCACACGCCCGTGTGAAGTTTCTGTCTTTCCTGAAAATTACTTCACACGGCCGTGTGTTAATTCCACACGCCCGTGTGAAGTTTCTGGCTTGCTGGAAAATCAATCCACACGGCCGTGTGTTAATTCCACACGCCCGTGTGACGTCTCTGGTTTGCTGGAAAATTAGTTCACACGGCCGTGTGTTAATTCCACACGCCCGTGTGAATTCTCTGGAACCTTGACTCTTCGGCAGAAGTGCACAGTAACTTGCTACAGTGATTCGCTACATTAACATGCTACAGTGTTGCTACAGTAACTCTCCGAAATGCTCCCGAATATGTTGTTTCTTCATCGAGGCCATTGAATTGGGCACACAATCAATGGTAGATCGTGCCTATTGCTTCGAGTCTCCTTCTTAGTGAAGTTTTCCTAAGCTACACGAGTTAGACTTGTTGTGAATGTGACTGCCTTTGTGCCCCTCCAAAGGAGGTTGGCACACACTCACAAGTCTAACCTCGTGCCTTGTTCCTTGCTTGGTCTGAAAACCTCTCAACAACGGCGAACACGACCTAACTTCGTTCTTCTTTTCCAACTTAGCTCCACGAAACCTACAATGCTCAAGAATACACAAATGCACACTATTTAGTGATAAAATCTGATAAAAGTATGTTCATTTGTAAGATAATAACGCTTCGCGTTACTACAATACAAGCACTTATCAGTAACCTTATGCAATGTTTTGATTTTCCCTTACTTATAGAATGCCTCTTTTGCGTACTTTGGGTGAACCTAAGGCCGAGCACTTTCAATTGTTCTTCCCAAGTACTTTCACGTTCTATTTTGCTTAAGGACAAGCAAAAGCTTAAGTGTGGGGGGATTTGATAAGTGCTCGTGTTATAGTAATGCGAAGCGTTATTATCTTGCAATGAGCATTAATTTAATCAGATTTTATCACTAAAAAGTGTGCATTTGTTTACTTTTGTGCATTGCAGGGTTGTGAAGATAAAGTGAAGGAAAGGAACGAAGTTAGATCGTGTTCGCCATTGTTGGGAAGATTCTTGGACTAAGCAAGGAGCACGGCATGAGTAGAGACATATGAGTGTGTGCCAACCTCCTTTGGAGGGCCACAAAGGCAGTCACATTCACAATAAGTCTAACTCATGCTAACAAGGAGAACTTCACCAATTAGAAGATTTGGAGCAATCGGCATGATCTACCGTTGATTGTGTGCCCTATTCAACGGCCTCAATGAAGAACGATGGACAATCACTGTAGCAAGCACTGTACTAAAAATACTGTAGCAAGCTACTTTTCATCATCGGCCGAAATTCAGAATTCCAGAGAATTCACACGGGCGTGTGGAATTTTCACACGGCCGTGTGAATTAATTTTCCAGCAAGCCAAAGAATTCACATGCCCGTGTGGAAATTCCACACGGCCGTGTGAATTAATTTTCCAACAAGCCAGAAACTTCCCACGCCCGTGTGGAAATTCGACACGGCCGTGTGAAGTCCTGATAAGTCCTATTTTTAAAGCCGCACTCAAGAATATAAAGGGGGATTTTGGAGACTTTTAAATGATATTTTTACCTATCTTTCTCCCCAACTTCTGGAGAGTGCGGCTAGGGTTTTGGAGAGGATTCCATGGAGGTTTAGAGCGCGTCATCGGCATCGTCACCGATGTCCGGCGGCCGCACAAGACAATGACCACACCATACGCAAGGGGGTTTTCATCGATGTCTTTACTTTGTGCTTTCTTTCGTACTTTGATGAACATGTATAGCTCCATGAGAAGCTAAACCCCTTGTGGGTATTCGGACTTGTAAACTCTAGGGTTAATATGCTTCTTTGACGTTGTTATTATGCTTTTCCAATATTGATGAATAAAAATTGAGTTTCAATCTTAATTTCATCTTGATATTGTTTTCCCTTAGATGTGACACTAGGGTTGAGAGCAATCTAGGTTATTCTTTGGAGGTGTGACAACTCCTATAGGGTTAGACTACTTAAGATTGAAGAGGATTGAGAGGGAGAGTTGTGAGGTAGCGATGTATCTCTTTTTCCCTCCGCTGTGATTTCTTTCTACCTCCGTTTCCTTGGTTAATTAGCGGTCGAGATAGAGTGAAGTGCTAGGTAGATAAACTCCCCTAGGGCTTAGTGACGCGAGTAACAGAGTGAAGGGTTGAAGTAAATCCTACGCACTGGGGCTAAATCGAGACTAGGGTTCTTCCACCTGGACCAAAGGGTTAGAACTACACATAGAACAGGTTTTACCACTAGGAGTCCCTTGAACTTAATGCAATCCCACGTAGTGTTAGGTTTAGGTAGATATACTCCCCTGGGGCTTAGTCGTGCAAGCGATAGAGTGAAGGGTCGATGTGAATCCTAATACCGGGGAAAATGATGGGGTTAGTCATGGTTGTCCTTAGGTTTGGAACCGTGAGTCTAAGGATTTCCTCGACTCAATTAACATCAATAGGAAAGTATAATAGCATAGTCTTGCACTAGAAGCATAGATCCTAGAGGTAGTTTGTCCGGATACCCCACTTCTTCCATTGCTAGATCCTCTCTATTCTCTTTTACTTGCACTTTCTCAGCTTTCATAAGTCACTCATTGATTCTATTGTTACTTTTCCATACTCCACATAGCTTAAATAGTGAAGTCTCGTATTCTAACTCCCTATTCCCTGTGGATTCGATTACCCACTCACCAGGGTATTTTATTACTTTGACAAACCCGTGCACTTGCGGGATACACACGCAAGGGGTCTTGTCAGGGACAAACCACAAGCTGCCCCGGGAGTCATGAAGAGAATGATTAACAAGCTGAAGAAGTCGGGGAATCACCACAAGAAGAAGTCTAGCAATGGAAGGAATGAGCTAACATGTGTTGAGCGAAAACCCCTCGTTTGGTAACAAAGACTATCATTCTTCTTCTAACTTGCAAAATATTGGGCTTCATGTTTACGTAATGCAGGTAAGACAACGTTCTTTCTTCATGAACCTCCATGAGGTAAGATTCAAGTACGTCATGCTTAGTGACATTAAACAAGCACTTCTTGCGAGCCAACACAAGTGTTTATTGCTTTTCTAGTTAGTAGATTACTTCCTTAGTAATAATTGCTTAGGAGTGGATGTTGTCGTATTAGTTGGCGTTGATATGATTTTCCAGTAGATCTTTGGTATGTCATGGAAGATTAATGTGTTTGGTAAAGTATTTGGTTTTTTGAGGTATGTTGCACAAGTCGTTAGTTAAGTGTACATTGTTGTGTGTACTTTCTACAGAAAACCTCACGGTCATGTGGAAATTTTACATGGCCGTGTGATTGTGTTTTCAGCAATGATCTCCCAATCCAGAGAAGATACACAGCCGTATGAAATTTCCACACAACCATGTGAATGACTTCAGAGAGTTCTGGGGAGTATCTAGAGAAGACACACGACCTTGTGAAATTTTCACACGGCCGTATGGGAGGTTGCAGAGCCAATTTGGAGAATCTAGAGAAGATACAGGGGCGTGTGGTTGCCATTGTGGGCTCCTGTGCGCTTCACCAACTGGGCACACGGCCGTGTGGTTGTGTTTTCAGAGTCAGAGTGTGATCCAGAGAGTTCACAAAGGTGTCTTAGAGCCCCCGTGACCTCCCCTGTAGAGTCAAACGGCCGTGTGGTAAATCTACATAGCTGTGTGAATTCATTAACTTTAAAAGGGTATGTTTCTTCTCACTTTTCATTACACACCCTTTCATCTTCATACGCCACTAAGAATAAGGGTTGCACTTCTTCGTCTCCCCTAGCCATTTCCTCTCTACAAATAGGGATTACGGTTAGTTCCGGGTTGTCATTCACGATTATTCACTTCATCTTCTATGGTAAGCTCTCCTTTGCTTTTAGTTTTCCATTCTCATATTCTTTTGATTTTTGTGGGTTGAATTGATTTTCTAGCATGAATATTCCTTGTTTATCCATAGCACATGCTTTAGATTGAGTTAGAATGTGTTTAGGAGAGTTTTGTAGAGAGATGAAGCTTTGGCTGTGCGATGTTCACCATCTGCAAAATTCCCCACGGACGTGTGGTACAGGCACACAACTGTGTGGATTTTTGTAGTATTGCTTTTTTATGGAAATTTGATCATTTTTCTTGTCTTTTTGTAGGGTATGGCTCCACGAACCAAGAGATTGGCAAGCAAGCGCCCTCATGCCACCTCCCTAGAGCATGAGGAATTCACAGTCGCAGAATACCAAGTGAGGTTCAAGCGCATCTTGAAAGTCAAATTTGGACAATCGCGATTCCCCGACATTAAGGCAATTGAAGAGGTCCATGCTGATGAGATGGCAAAAGAGGTCCACGCTCTTCTCTTTGTAGGTGGTTGGCAACACCTACTTTCCATCAAGGACCCCGCCATCCGCACTTTGACCTTGGAGGTGCTTGCTTTGTTTGAGTTTGATCAGTCCCATGATAGTTTTAGTAGGGAGGACACTATCCAATTCCGCGTAGTCAGCCAGTAACACAACATGAGTCTGACATAGTTCTCATTCTACCTCGGACTGTATAACGACGACTTCATTCACACTAAGGAGTACACTCAGTTTCTGACAGATTATCCTCCTCGATTGTTTCCTTAACGTATCTACAAGATGTGTGGAAACGGTCATTAAGAACCTGGGACATCCAAGGCCTCTTCCCTCATTCGCCCATCACATAGGTACATTCACGCTGTTCTTAGGAGGTTTGTGAGTGGGCGAGGAGATAGCACGGGGATATTATGCCGCTCGGAGCTCTTGTATCTTTACTCCATGGTGTATAGCGAGCCTCTTCATTTGGGCCACATCGTGGCCGAGTATCTACAATACCAAGGACAATACATCAAGGTTGGAGTGATTTTTGCAGGGCCGTACATTACTCGGATCATTGTCGGCATGGGACTGATTGAGACAATTAGAGGAGTGGAGAAGGTCATCGCTCCGTCTCCCTTGGGTATAGAGACCATGTGACTCATGGGCATGGTGAAGAGGACTGTACCTGGCAGGTATATTCTTGTTTCCCCTACCCCAGATGAGTACGAGGAGGAGAGCAATGAGGCCGAGGGCACCCAGTCCGCATCTCCGCCACAGCAGGTACCTATGGAGACTTATGTTGTCCCTCCAACATGGGTACTATCTCCATCTCAAGTCAATGATTGCATTGAGAGGCTCGAGACTGTTGTAGGGGTACTTTTTGGTGACTTGGTGGCATTGCGCACGACCCAGGTGATGATTACCGCAAGTGCACGGGTCGCCAAGTAATACCCCTCACGCACACGCGAGGGGGTCGTATTCCCTGGGGTCCCAAGAGCTGCTATTACTTCCCTCTAGATGACACTGTCTAGTCTACCAAATATAAATTTAAAACAAGATAAGGAAACAAACAAAAGATAAAACTATAAACAAGTGATCTAAGGCACACCAAACAAGTGCATTAAGGAAACAATGAGCAATAAATGAATGAGGCCGCGGGCGAGGATCCATTCGGGACTACTAAAGCTAGAAGAATACTCGAATCACACAGGCAAAGGTGGTTAGGCCAAGAGACATCCAAAGATATGTCACCCCGATGGTCACGGTGATGACCCCTAATCCAGTATGGGTATTGGAATACGGAATTTCCACCGCTACGGTATTTCTACCGCCCAAATCCCCACACGATTGCTAAGGGCCTAGGAAAATCTCAAATTAGAGTCAAACACAATATCTAGGCTCAACCCTAATGGTTGGAGGGGTACAAAATACCCGATGGTCACGGCGTATTTGTACATGTATCCCTTCTAAGCTTGGTGAGTCTAACACTAGGGCAATGGTCATGCAACCTAGTATTACCTAAAAATTGATACACAGAGTTCTCATGCATACCAAGGCATTCAAATACACCAAACTTAAACCACAAACCACACAAATACCATACATATAAATCAAGTATCCAAACAAGCAAGTTCATCCCAAGGTTCACCGGATGCCCGGCGACCTTGGGAGTCTAGTTCATCATCAACAAAGAAGAATGCCTACAAAACAAGAAATACAAAGTAAAGCTCATAACAACTCCCCTAAGATGAAGACTAGAAGAAGATGGTGATGAGAACTTGAAGGATCCGCGCCAACAAGCTCCTAGATGCTCGCCCTTGAGTGTGTGATCTTCTTCTCCCTTCGATTTGCTCCTCAAAAATGCCTTCCCCCGCAGCCTTGAAGTACAAGAAGGTGATGGAGGAGAATGGTGGCCAAAATATAACAAGAAGAATGCCCAAAAAGCCTTTAAAACCTAATTTCGGGATGCTATGCGGCCACCCATGCGGCCCCGCATGCAGGGAGAGAAAGTTTCCGAGAAATCCAGAAAATCGCGTAAGTTGCTACAGTGCCGCTACAGTGGATTTGCTACAGTCGTATGCGGCCTCTGCAGTGCCCGCATGGTAGCCCGCATGATCTTTCAGACTTAGTCGTTTTGCCAAAGGTTTCGTGCTACAGTGCTGCTACAGTATCCCGCTACAGTACCGGAGCTCAAAAATGGTCTTTTTCCTGCCGATTTCTTCTAAAATCATATTGTCGAGCTCCCCACGGTATCTTCTGTGCCTGTAACACGAAATAAACCAATTCAGACCGAAAACGGGCATCCACACATACAACAATACTCTATAAATACGCAAACATACATAAATAATATGTACAGTTAGGCGTTTATCAAACATCCCCACACCTAAGCGTTTGCTTGTCCCCAAGCAAACAAACATGAAGAACAGGGGCAAGAGGATAAACGATTAACTGTACGACCTCAAGCTCGACAGTGAAAGACCCCACAAGCAACCATAGAAGGAAAGACAGATAATGAGTTGTTCTATCGGCAACCGGGTAAAGATAGTCTTGTTTTATCTAAAGTGCACCTGTGATTGTGTGCTGACTTCCAACCTCAACCTCCATACCATGGATCACCCGAAGGTGTCCAATCACTCCACACACAATGAAGTCGGCATTAATATGTTAAAAACACCCTCAATACCCAGTTAAGAATACTTCGGGTCCTGAATAAAACTTTGGCTCTCAAGTGGCTGTGGAACAGGCTCCAAGGGATACAGACAAGATACCTTATTCTTTACTTACATATATACATAGGTTTTTTTTTTTTTTTTTTTTTTTTTCTGAGTCCGACTAAGGTAGACTGCACAAAAAATCTTTCAGACAGATGCACATGCTGGCCAAGCACAGGAGCCACCCATCCTACTTGATTACAGTCCACATAGACGCATTCATGCTGTAATAGCAGAGGAATACTGTCATAGACTCCACTTTTTTTTTTTTTAATTTGTATCTCGTATCCCCCGGTATAAAACCTGTTAAACAAACTCACTTGAGGCCAAAGAAAACAACAAAGGACCTCAAAAGCTCTTAAAAAGGCATTGAAAGTAGACTTTAATAAATTAATGCCGAAAACATTGTAATGGGTTAGTTGGAGTGTATGAGGTGGAAGTACATGTGTAAAAGTCTGTCAGTGCACTAAAGATAAAGCAGGACATCATTTAGGCACAATAATGAAATACAACTCATAACTGTCAACACTTCATGCTAGGAAGTCCTAAACTAAGTATCATTGCTATCATAGGTGAAACAAGCATGCCTTTGCAAAGAAATTTTCAAAGTTCACGAGAAAAACCAAATCCACCCCCCACTAAAAGATGCACATTGCCCTCAATGTGCCTAAGCAATGAAATGCAACAATATCGACAATAAAAACATAGTAGGAGGGTTTCGTGAACTTCCCCGAGTCTCAAAACAATAGTCTTGAAGTCCATGAGATCGGGGTAACCACCAAAGCTTCAAGTATAAAATGGAGGAGGAGAGTGTGCTTGATGTTCAAATTTCACCCTGAAAGGTAGACAAGAACATCATCTCAAGGCATCTAATCACACACCCAAAAAGATAATACGAAAAGAAACAAGAACACACACAAACATGCAAGCAAACAACTAACATCACAAGAACAACTAAACAAGAAATGATCCAAGCAAGTTCTTTGCGCAATCAAGATCATGAAATCCAATTCTTTTCATTTCAAGTGTTGTAGGATATTTACAATGATGCTACAAGTGAACAAATAAATTCAAGAGAAATTTCAGCCCAAAGTTACTGTAGCACAGTCTTGAAAGAGGCAGAGTTTCCCCGGCAACGGCGCCAAAAACTTGATGATTACCGCAAGTGCACAGGTCACCAAGTAATACCCCTCTCGCACGCGCGAGGGGGTCGTATTCCCTGGGGTCCCAAGAGCTGCAATTACTTCCCTCTAGATGACACTGTTTAGTCTACCAAATATAAATTTAAAACAAGATAAGGAAACAAACAAAAGATAAAACTATAAACAAGTGATCTAAGGCACACCAAACAAGTGCATTAAGGAAACAATGAGCAATAAATGAACGAGGCCGCGGGCGAGGATCCCCTCGGGACTACTAAAGCTAGAAGAATACTCGAATCACACAGGTAAAGGTGGTTAGGCCAAGAGACATCCAAAGATATGTCACCCCGATGGTCACGGTGATGACCCCTAATCCAGTATGGGTATTGGAATACGGAATTTCCACCGCTACGGTATTTCTACCGCCCAAATCCCCACACGATTGCTAAGGGCCTAGGGAAATCTCAAATTAGAGTCAAACACAATATCTAGGCTCAACCCTAATGGTTGGAGGGGTACAAAATACCCGATGGTCACGGCGTATTTGTACATGTATCCCTTCTAAGCTTGGTGAGTCTAACACTAGGGCAATGGTCATGCAACCTAGTATTACCTAAAAATTGATACACAGAGTTCTCATGCATACCAAGGCATTCAAATACACCAAACTTAAACCACAACCCACACAAATACCATACATATAAATCAAGTATCCAAACAAGCAAGTTCATCCCAAGGTTCACCGGATGCCCGGCGACCTTGGGAGTCTAGTTCATCATCAACAAAGGAGAATGCCTACAAAACAAGAAATACAAAGTAAAGCTCATAACAACTCCCCTAAGATGAAGACTAGAAGAAGATGGTGATGAGAACTTGAAGGATCCGCGCCAACAAGCTCCTAGATGCTCGCCCTTGAGTGTGTGATCTTCTTCTCCCTTCGATTTGCTCCTCAAAAATGCCTTCTCCCGCAGCCTTGAAGTACAAGAAGATGATGGAGGAGAATGGTGGCCAAAAGATAACAAGAAGAATGCCCAAAAGGCCTTTAAAACCTAATTTCGGGATGCTATGCGGCCACCCATGCGGCCCCGCATGCGGGGAGAGAATGTTTCCGAGAAATCCAGAAAATCGCGTAAGTTGCTACAGTTGCGCTACAGTGGATTTGCTACAGTCGTATGCGGCCTCTGCAGTGCCCGCATGGTAGCCCGCATGATCTTTCAGACTTAGCCGTTTTGCCAAAGGTTTCGTGCTACAGTGCTGCTACAGTATCCCGCTACAGTACCGGAGCTCAAAAAAGGTCTTTTTCCTGCCGATTTCTTCTAAAATCATATTGTCGAGCTCCCCACGGTATCTTCTGTGCCTGTAACACGAAATAAACCAATTCAGACCGAAAACGGGCATCCACACATACAACAATACTCTATAAATACGTAAACATACATAAATAATACGTACAGTTAGGCGTTTATCACCAGGCTGCGAGCCATGAGAAGGTGATGCCGCGTATGACACTACTTCAGCAAATTTTGGAGCGAGACTTTGCTCCACCATTCTCATTCAAGTCTCGAGCACCACTAGGATCCCCTGCTTTCGAACCTCCACTAGCAACAATAACAAATGACATCGATGCCTAAGCATCTTTCTTTTCATGTTTTACTTATCATACTTTTGCATTTTTATTTATCTTTTGTTGTACTTGTATCTGATAAGTGTGACACACCCCTTGCGTGTGTACCCTGTAAGTGCATTGGTTGTCGAAGTAATAAAATACCCTGGTGAGTGGGTAGTCGTATCCACAGGGAATATTGTTCAGAAACAAGCATTATCACTATTTTAGCTATAAATGGAATCGATGGTAAAAGAAATCAATATATATATAGTAAAAGAGACCAAGAAGGGCAATAAAGGTAGGAGAGGTAATCGATATAAAGATGGGGTACCCGGACAAAGCTCCCCATAGGACTAATGCTTCTAGTGCAAGACTAGTATTATACCCTCTAACTGATGTCTAATGAGTCGTGGAAATCCTTAAGCACACGGTTCCAAACATAAGGTCAACCGTGACTAATCCCACACTATACCTGGCTCTAGACTTCTCTACGACCCTTGACTCTCGATGACCTGCCACCTAAGCCCCAAGGGAGTACCTCATACTAATGCCTAGCACCGTGTGAAATTGCATGAAGTTCTAGGGATTCCAAGTGAAAGACCCTATCCCTAATTATAGTTCTAACCCTTTTTTCCAGGTGGAAGAACCCTAATCTAAGTTAAGCCCCAGTCCTACGATTCACTCAACCCTTCGCAAGGGAGTTCATTTCCTAGTACTTGACTCTACTTCGATCGCGATTAACTCTTGGGATACGGAGGTAGGGAAATTCACACCGGCGGGGAAAAGAGACGTTCTGCTACCTCTCGACTCACCCTCTCAACCCTCTCCAATCTTGTGTAGTCTAATCCTATAGAGGTTGTCACACCCTCAAAGGATAACCTAATAGATTCTCAACCCTAGTGTCACGGCTAAGGGAAAATCTCATACAATAGGCATGCAAGATTGGAACCCAATAAGAAAACATCAAATTAATAAAGCATAATAAAAGTTATAGAAACACATGCGTCCTAGAGTTCACAAGTCCGAATACCCACTAGGGGTTTAGCTCTCCATGGAGCAATACAAAATCAATAAAGAGTTTAAGAACATATTCATGAAAACCATAAAGAAAACCCCCTTGTAGATCGTATCGATGGTCTTATGGAGCCGCATGTCTTCTCCAATGAATCCCTTTTCAAGCCTAGGACACACCTCGCCGAATCTATGCCGACGAAAGCTCCCCCAATAGCTTTCTTCCAATGGATGTTGATGCCGATGCCGTATAATCGCCTCCAAAGTCCTCCAAGAACCTCTCCAAACCTAGCAGAAAGCCCCCCAAAAGATAGGCAAGAGATAGAAGGGGGGTCCCCAAATAGATCTGAAAACGGACTATTTATAGGCTGAAATCAGGCTAAAATCGGAGTTCCACACGCCCCTGTGGATTTTCCACATGGGCTGCAGAATTTCCACACGCCCGTGTGGAAATTCTGTTTTGCTGATTTTCAGCAGACTGTGAACAGTAACTTGCTACAATAACTACTACAGTACTTCACCGAAATGCTCCCGAATTCATCGTTCTTCATCGAGGCCGTTGAATTGGACACATAATCAACGGTAAATCACGTCGCATCTTCACTTGAAACACATTGACGAAGCTCTTGATAATGTTGCACAAGTCGGAACATGTGAGTGTGATTGCCTTTGTGTCCTCCAAATCACATATTCACTCGACCCCAATTGGAGTTTGGCACAGACTCACATGTCTTTGACCACAACTCCCTCAACAATCGCGTTCATGACCTATTCTTGCTCCTTCTTCTTTAAATCTTCTCCACAACCCTACAATGCACGAATGAACACAAATACACACTAATTAGTGATTAAATCTGAGAAAAGTAATGCTTAATGTAAGACAATAATACTTCGTATTACTATAACACAAGCACTTATCAAAGTGCTAGTGTATAAGTGATACGAACTATACTTTTCTTTCATTGAGCATCACTTTCCTCAGATTTTATCACTCATTCGTGTGTATTTGTGTTCTTTTGTGCATTTAGGGTTGTAGAGACGAGTTGGAAGAAAAGAAGCAAAAATAGATCATGGACGCAATGGTTGAAAAGACTCTTGGACTAAGCAATGATCAAGGCACAAGTTGTAGACATGTGAGTGTGTGCCAACCTCCAAAGTGCTCAAGTGAATATATAAATTAGAGGGGCACAAAGGCAATCACACTCATAGAGTCTGACTTGTGTAACATGGAACAGCTTCATCAATGTGTTTGAAAGGAAGAGGAAATCAAAATACTGTAGCAGTTATTGTTTACAACATGCAGGAAATCGAATTTCTTGAAATCCACATGGGCGTGTGGAAATTCCACAGGGCCGTGTGAATGCCCGATTTCCGCCCTATAAATATGACGATTTGAGATTTATTTGGGGATCATTTTCCTATCTTTCAGCCATCTTTTGGTGAGAGTACGGCTAGGGTTTGGAGAGGTTTTTGCGAGGCTTTTGCAGTGGTTCTATGGCATCGACATCGACATCCTTCGAAGGAGAGTTATTGGGGGAGCTTTTGACGACATCGATTCGGTAAGGTGTGCCCTAGGCTCGATGGAGGAGTCTTTAGAGAAGGTGAGGTGGCTCTTGAGACCATCGAAACGGACGACAAGAAGGTTATCTTTATAGATTGCATGCACTATTATTTGATTTCATTGTTGATTTTGTATTGCTCCATGGAGAGCTAAACAACTAGTGGGTGCTTGGACTTGTAAACCCCAGGATGACTTTGTTTCATTAACTTTTATTATGCTTCTTTAATTGATGATTTAATTGAGTTTCAATCTTGAATGCTTATTGTGTTGATTTTCCTTTAGAGTGACACTAGGGTTGAGAATCCATCTAGGTAATCCATTGAAGGTGTGACAACTTCATTAGGATTATACTAAGCGAGATTGAAGAAGGTTGAGAGGGTAAGTCCGGAGATAGTGGAACGTCACCTTTCCCTTCCGATGTGATTTATCCTACCTTCACGTTCCAAGAGTTCTTTGCTGTTAGAATAGAGTGAAGTGCTAAGAGATGAACTCTACTGGGGCTTAGTTGCGCGAGCAATAGAGTGAAGTGTTGACGTGAATCTTAGTGTTTGCGCTTAATTGTGACTAGGGACCTTTCGCCTGGACCAAAGGGTTGGGTCTACATTATGGAATAGGGTTTATCACTTGGAATCTCTAGTACCCCAAGCAGTCCCACACAGTGTGAGGTGTTGAGAGTATCCCTTTCCGCAGGGGCATAGTGTAGAGGGCTAGTCACGGTTGACCTTATGTTTGGGATCCTGAGATTTTGGATTTCCATGACTCATTAAACATTAGTTATGAGGCATAATATTAGTTTTGCACTTGAAACAATAGTCCTAGTGTGAGCACTTGAAACAATAGTCCTAGGGGCATAGTGTAGAGGGCTAGTCACGGTTGATCTCTCTATTTACTCTTGCTTGCTTTCTTTTCTTCTTTTACTCTTTTTGCACTCTTACATTGATCCCACTCACCACCGATTTTCATCTTAGCTAAATAGTGATATCTCTTGTTTCTAAGCAACTATTCCCTGTGGATACGACTACCCACTCACTTGCGGAACCCTCATGCAAGGGGTGTGTCAGTATCCCTTAGAAAGGCTTTGTCCTTCTAAGGTTATCTTTTATTTTGGTTGTGTTAGTTGTTACATCGAGTTGTGTTTCAGTGTTATATTTCTATAAACTCAATGTTTATTGTGTTGACTTGAGCTTTACTGAATCCCATCTATATACATGTGCAGATGATTTTGGCATTCTAGAAAACGATGAACTATAATAGACATGGCCGTGTGGCATATTCACATGGCCAAGTGCCTTTCACAACTTGATTGATAGAACATGATAAGTGCTCGTGTTAAAGTAATACGAAGTATTATTTTCTTACATTGAGCATTACTTTTCTCAGATTTTATCATTAATTGTATTGCATTTAGGTTCTTTTGTGCATGTAGGGTTGTGGATCAAATTTAGAGAAGAAAGAGCAAAATTAGGTCATGTTCGCCGTTGTTGAGGAGTTCTTGGACCAAGGAAGGAACAAGGCACGAGTCTAGACTTGTGGATGTGTGCCAACCTCCATTGGAGGGGCACAAAGGCAGTCACACTCATAATAGTCTAACCCGTGTAGCATTAGAGAAATTCGCTAATGAGGACAAATGAAGCAATCGATATGACCTAATGAGGAGAAATGACAAAGGCAGTTACTGTAACAATTACTGTGGTAGTTTACTGTTCACTACGGGCCAAAAAACCAATTCTAGAGAATCCACACGGGTGTGTGGAAATTCCACACGGCCGTGTGGATGCCCGATTTCAGCCTATTTCAAAGCCGCGACTCAGCAGTATAAATAAAACTTTTTCAGGATTTTTCAAGAATCTTTTTCCCCAACTTCTGGAGTGCGCGGCTAGGGTTTGGAGAGGATTTTGTGGAGGTTTAGAGCACGTCTACAATTGGGGGAGCTTTCATCGACATCGATCCGGTGAGGTGTGCCCTAGGCTTGACAAGACCATCGCCACGCATCACAAGGGGGTTTCATCTATGTTTAATATTCTTGTTTATTCATACACATTGATGGATTTGTATAGCTCCATGGAGAGCTAAACCCCTTGTGGGTATTCGGACTTGTAAACCCTAGGATAAAATTGTTTCTATGATTTTTATTATGCTTTCTTAATTGATGCTTTTATTTGAGTTCCAATCTTGATTGCTTGTTGTATTGATTTTCCCTTAGCCATGACACTAGGGTTGAAAATCATCTAGGTTATCCTTTGGAGGTGTGACAACTCCTATACGATTAGACTACTCAAGATTGGAGAGGATCGAAAGTGTGAGTCGTGAGGTAGCAAAACGTCCCCTTTTCCCTCCGGTGTGATTTTCCCTACCTCCGTGTTCTAAGAGTTCTTAGCAGTCGAAGCAGAGCGAAGTGCTAGGAGATGAACTCCTCTGGAGCTTAGTTGAATAAGCAACATAGTGAAGGGTTGTAGTGAATCCTAGTGCTGGTGCTTAACTAAGACTAGGGTTCTTTCACCTGGACCAAAAGGTTAGAACTATACTTAGGGACATGATCTTTCACTTGGAATCCCTAGAATGTAAAGAAATTCCACGTAGTGTGAGGCTTCGGAAGATGGACTGCCCTGGGGCTTAGTTGATAGATCAACAGAGTGAAGGGTTGTAGTGAAACCTAATGCCGGTCCATAATGTTAGGATTAGTCACGGTTGACCTTAGGTTTGGTACCGTGTGCTTAAGGATGTCCATAACTCATTAAACATCAATAGGAGAGCATAATACATTGTCTTACACTAGAACATTAGTCCTAGGGGGAGCTTGTCCGGGTACTCCATTTCACAAGTTTTTCATCCCATTGTGCTACAGTGCCACTATGGTGCCTGAGTCCCTAAAACGCCATTTGTGGTATAGATTTCCTCCCAAATGCATTCTTGGGCTCATCTAGGCTTCTTCTTAGCCTGTAACACAAATAGAAACAATTAAACCACACAAAGGGCATTGAATCATCAAAATATACATGAATAAGATGAACATATATGTATATAATACATACATTTAGGTGTTTATTAGTAAGCCGATATCATAACCAAGGATCATTACTCCAGCAACTCATTTAATCTCCCTTTTCTTCTTTACCCATTCTCTAAAACCTTAGCAATTGTCTAGAAAAGAATCTCTCAAAAGCCGGCCTCCTTCACTTTTTCAGCTTTCTTTTTATATCTAAGATATTGGATAAGTACATGAACAAGTACATGAGCGTGTACTTTGCTCATGTAACTCTTTGGAAACTTCAAAACATCAATTCTGAAGTTACAGGGGAGTGTAGTTTGGCGGTTGCCTGTGACTTCTCTAGAAAATCCTGCTACTCAACCTAGACATTTACATGGGAATGTACATGGGTGTGTAGTTTGCCTTTGTATTTCTCTGGAAACTTGTTGTGCTCGAGCATGGGAGAACAAACTATGCATAAAGGTATGTACATGGCTTGTGTATTTTTTTGTAGCTTCTATACTTCCAATAATTGGGTGGTACAAGGGAAAGAATATGGGCATGTACTGTGCCCGTATATGTCTCTGAATATTATTTCTGTGATAAGTGCTATATTATACATATTACATTTATTATCTTTTGTATTTATGTGGCCCTCAAGAGTGTTTTCATGGATAATTGGTACTTTGTTTGTTCCATTTATGTTTTAGGACAAAAGAAACACAACAAAAGCCAAAGGAATGAATTCAGGAGCAAAATGAGGCCAAAAGAATCAAATATAGACTTGCTACTCACATAATTGTGTACACGACAGTGTACTACCCCGACTTAAGTCCTCCCTAGAAGAACACGACCTTGTAGATGATGTACACGCCCGGGTAAATCTAGGGATTTAAAGAACATGATCCAGAGGAGAACATAGGCTGAAGAGAAAGACAACCCGTACATCTTAAGAACTAAAGAGAAGATTATCCAGAGATATACACCGCCAGACGAAGAAATACATTGTCGCATACCCAAGCTATAGTGTTCTCAATTCATTAAGAGATATGATAAGTGTCTAAATGTATGTATTTTCTTATATGTATTTTATGCACTTAGCATGTATTTTGTTAATAATTGATGCCCGTTTTGTGCTTAATCGTATGTTATTTGCTTTATTGGGCACAAAGAATCCATGGAGAACATGATGATACAATTAGGGCAAAAAGAAGGAGAAAACCAGGTTTTGTAGTACTGTAGCACATGGAGATTTTTTTAGACAGAAACTATAACGTAAGTCATGTGACCCCCATACGAGTCCATATTAGACCCGTATTCCTCTTGGTGTTGACCCCGCTATAGGTTGGAAATTCAGGGTATTGAAGAGCTCTTCTGGGGCAAATGAAGGAGACTTCTTCTTGGCACAAAAACTTGAAGAAAACGCTAAGTGTAGAGTTTCATCCTGGCAATATTGTAGCAATTTCACTGTATTAGTTTATTGTAACAGGCACTGTAGCAACTTACGTGAATTTCAGCATTTTACTAGAATCCTCACAGCTCATATGCCAACCACATGCTAGGCCGCATGGCATCCCGAGAGGGGGTTTTAAGAGATGTCTAAGACATTTTCCATAAGGGGAGAAGACCCTTCTTCTTAGAGCTCACTTTTACCACTCCAGATTCAAGCTAGAACAAGGGTTTAGAGGGCATTTCCAAGGAAAGAATGATGGGGAGAGCAAAATACGGTGAGATCTACTCGTTGATCTACATTTTGAGGAGGTTGAAGATGAGGGAAGCCACCCCTTGAGTGGTGTCTTTAGAAGCCCATCTCCGAGGGATTCAAGCATCATTCGGCCTCCAACCTTTGAGGAAGTTTTACCATGCTTTGTTTCATTGTTTTTATAGATTTGATTTTGTGTTTTGTAACTATGAGCAACTAAACCCCCCAAGGTCACTGGATATAGGTGATCCTTGGGGTTGAACTTGTCTAGAATGGATGCTCGACTTATTTATTGCAATTGATATATTTATGATCCTTGTTTGGTGTATTATGAATGTATTGGTATGCATGAGAACTCAGTATATCAATTTCTACTCTTTACTAGGTTGCATGACCACTGCCCTAGTATAAAACTCACCAAACTTGGAAGGGATACATGTACGAATACACCGTGACCATGGGGTATTTGTACCCCTCCATTGTTAAGGTTGTCCTTGGTTCTGTTTTAACCCCAACTTGAGAAGTCCATCACACTCATTGTGATCATAGGAGGACTTGGGCGGAAGTGATTCTAACCCAATGCTTGTACCAGATTAGGGGCCAATTGCTGTGACCATCGGTCCAAACTACCAGATTGCATGATAGTTATAGCATCCTTCACACTGTACTAGCCCCAAGGGGATCCACATTCATGACCAATCTCTTGCCCTGATTTTCACACCTGGATAGCCTTCATCGTAGAGAATTTATTAGAATTTGACTTGTTACTTTTTGGTTTAGTTATATCACTCGAATTGGTAGGCCAAACTACACAGAAAGAGGAAGGGTAACTTCTCTGGCCCTGCAATATGACCCCCTCGTGCTTGCGTGGGGGTATTACTTGACGACCCGTGCACTTGTAGGATATAGATCTAGTTTTTGGCACTGTTGCTGCGTAAGCCATGAGGAATACTCAGAAAACATGGAGCTGGTTGATTTGGCCATTGTTTTATTTTCTTTGCTTAACTTGTTTCTATTTTCGTCTTTGTGTACATCTATTTCCATTTCCTTATTTGTATTTTCCTTTTCTTTTTTTCCCTCGATTTCTAATCCTTCACATTAAACATTGTACAAGGTACTCATCTTTTGACATGAGCAAGTCAAGTGAACCTACTTGAGCCCGATAATGAGATTGAGAGGACATTGCATCAAAAATTGAGGGAAGGGACCAAAAGTTCAAGACAACAAGAAGTTCGGGTTGAATCTAGTAAACCTTCAGTTATGGTTGAGCCTAAGAGAACTTATCATATTATGAGAGGCCACAATTTACTGGGGAGGAGTTCAGTATACAAGCGCCTACAATGCCGGCAAATAACTTCGAGATCAAAACAAGCACAATCGGGAAGGTTTACTAGAACTCAATGCGATTTGATGGTCTGACAGATGAAGACCTGCATGCTCACCTATCTCGTTTCCTTCAAATATGCTCAACCTTCAAGATCAACTGAGTTTCTAATGATGCAATCAAACTAAGATTGTTTCCTTTCAGTCTAAGAGGAGCAGCTTATAGATGGCTTACTTCCTTGGCTCCCGGATCGATCACTACTTGGAAGGACATGGTAAAGAAGTTCCTTGCTCGATATTTTCCACCAAGTAAGGCAGCCAGGTTAAGACAAAAGATTTCCGCGTTCAAACAAGGTGACTCCAAAACCTTTTTTAAAGCAAACGAAAGGTTCAAGGACCTTCTGAGGAAATGCCCCCACCATGGCTTCTCTTCTTGGATGAGGGTGCAGATGTTGTGTACTAGGCCGAACTTTCAGACTCGTCAAATCCTTGATATTACAGCTGGTGGTTCTTTGAGCAATAAATTGAGGCAAGAAATTTTGGCATTTAAACAAGGGAAGTCCATGACATTATTTGAGGTCTATGAAAGATTTAAGGACCTCCTTAGAAGATGCCCTCATCATGGTTTTGCTTCGTGAATGCTGGTACAAATCATCTACAATGGGCTGAACTATACAACGTGCTAACTCATTGATGCCGCAGCGAGTGGCTCGCTCAGTAACAAGTATCCTAATGAAGCTAAGCAACTGCTTTAATCTATTCCAAGTAATGAATCTCATTGGGCTTCAAGAGGAACGCCACAGAAAGGAGTCAGAATTTATTAAGTTAGTGCCAATGATGTTCTCGCAGCGAAAGTTGACATGTTGACCCGAAAATTGGACTTACTCATGGGTAATAGTTCGAAGTCAGAATCTGTGATGAGTTGTAGCACTTGTGGTGGTAGGCATGAAGCTGCCCAATGTCCTATTGCTAGCTTCTCAGTTGTACCAATCGAAAATGTTGATTATATTTGGGGGTAAAGAACTCAAGGAAATCCATACATCACAACTTATAATCCGCGTTGGAAATACCACCCAAATTTTTCATGGAATCAAGGGCAACAATAAAAAGTTGCACCACCTTAGGTTTCCCAAATGCAACAACCACGATAAAAGATTCACTGATGAAAATGTGCTTGCCAAGTTCATGATCAACACCAAATCATGATTCAACAGCATAACCAGTAGCTCAGATACACAATTTCATAAAGTAAGCGCTTAGCTTGCTCAACATGCGAACAATTTAATGAGATATCTGTGGAGTTTCGGTCTCATTGCCCTTGTGTGTTGTTTCGCATGTCTTAAGTGTTGTCATCGTTTTCCCTTTTAGTTTTCTTTGATTTTTCTTGTCGAGCCTTTAGAGTTGTTTCCCGAGTGTTTGAGAGATTTTTTAGGGTGTTTGGAGGAGTTTAGAGAGGGTGTGGGCTGTGCACAGGCCGCGCAAAGTTGCGCGGGGCTGTGCACAAGCCGCACAGCCCCTCCTGTGGGCTGTGCGGCCTCTGTGCGGGGCTGCACAGAGGCCGCAGACCCCAGGCAGAGGGGTGTGCGGCTGGTGTGCAGGGCTGCACACTGCACACCACCCGCACACTCTTCTGCCTAGTGTGTGCGGCTGGTGTGCGGGGCCGCGCACAGCCCGCACACCGACGCGAATTTGCTTATAAAACCCGAGTTCTAAATTCATTTCTTCATTTCTCTTCTTCCAAACTTCTCCATCTCTTCCTTCTCTCTTCCTCCATCATCTCTTGAGGTTCTAAGGCCGGTTTAGAGGAGGTTTTAGGGCTTGAAACTTAGTTCTTCAAGTTGCTCATCCTTAAGATCAAGGTAAGCTCCAATCTTGTTTCCCTTCTTCCTTGTTCTTTGATGAGAATTGTTAGGGTTGCTTGCAAGCCCTTATAAGAGTTTGATTATTGTCTCTTTTCTTCCTCTTGGATGGAGATATTGTGAGAATTTATTGTATTGGAATTGTATTGTCTTGAATTCATGAAATCCATGAACCTTCAAAACCCTAATCCCGGAATTACTGTAGCACAGACCATGTTAGGTCATTCTTGCTTTCCTTGTTGGTTTTATGAGCTGTGAGAGGTCTTCTCCTTGCTATACCTTCTTGCCTTGGTGTTTAGCAAACCCTAGAAGCAACCATCCCTCATTTTGAGCATTCTTTCTTCATCATAATTAACCAAGTGGTTAATGATGTTTGGTTGATTGTTTGGTTGTTTAATTGCTCCTAGGAGGTGAGGCTTCGAGTAAGGGCAAAGGACCGGTGGAGAAGTGATTTCAAGACATTGGCTCGCCGAGTTTGTGAGTGGGAAAATTACTAACATTGGACTATGCCTCATGCATGATATTTGTTATTTGAATTGCCTATTTGAATGATGGTTCCCTTATTGCTAAACTTCCTTGAAAGCTTTGACTAAAGATTTGAATCATGATGATTTATGAAATTGGCTTATCTCTTGAATTCTTGCAATACATATGTATGCATATATATATGTTGATTATGATTTGGGACTCTATGTTCAAAATACATATTTTAAGCCATGTTTTCAAGAGAATTGATGTTCTCATTTTGATGACCAAAAAGCATGTGAAACCAAGTTGATTTCATTGTGTTAAGTCAATGTTGATGTGTATTTTCAAAAGACACCTTCCTATGATGTTTTGATGAAAAGTGGTTTCATTGTTAATATTATGATCAAATTGATCACCCTTGGGGTGAGAATTGCCATTGTAAACATTTATTGTCTTTTATTGACAATTATACTATCATGATGTATATTGAGCCTGCGGGCCAAGTTATTGTTATATTCGTTGATGGTGACATGGGAGCCGTGCTCCAGAACTTGATGCAGTAAGAAGTGGATGGTTTCTACGGGCCGACCTATATAGAGGTGGCGTGGAATACTGTCAAAAACGGTTATACCATGTCAGGTGGGAGCGTAGATCCCTGATATGGGTATAGTTGGGTTGTTCGGAGTCACCACACGAACTTCTCAACGGCCAATGCCAAGATATGCGAATCTTGGTAGCTCCAGACCTAACCAAGGCCATGGTTAGCGACGGAGAGTTTTGAGGCCATTCTGGACATTATTGTTGATTTTCGATCGATGAGTTATTTGCTTATATACATTCTGATATTTGATTCTATAAATAAGTATTGTGCTATATTAGGTCCAGGATGGCATATGTTTTCATGATGATTTTCAAAGAACATTTATTTGCACTTCAAATGAGAAAAGCTATGTTCTTATGAGATATTGTTACTTAAAGCATGTTTCATTCTTGTTGAGTATTGGAATATTTTCATGATGTTTGATATTGATTTAATCATGCTTGAACTATGGTCCATGACTAACCCCTCACTGAGTAACCTAGTTACTCACAACCTCTTTCTTTCCTCCCAGGTGTTAGCACAGGGCAGGGGTGAAGACGTGAAGTGCTTGGCTAGAGTCATCACAGTCTTCTCATTTTGGGTTGTGTATGTTATCTATTGTCTTGGCACGTATTAATAGGGATCCACTATGTATTATTGAACCCTTTCATGTTTCTCCATACTTGGAATACTTGGTATGCCGGGGTAGTCCATATTTTGTAGGAGGAGTGTATCCTCTATTTGGAGTGGTTGATATTATCTTTCTTATGTACCCCGTTTGTTCTGTATGTCAGTGTGTTATACCTTGTATGAGTAAGGCAAGTATTTGTTGTTGAGTTATGTATTGTAATTATAGATGCATTGTACAGGAAACAGGTTAGCCTTACGGCTACCTAGGGTTGAGGCAGTGTTAGACCTCCCCTGGGTTGTCGTGGCGGTATGTAGTGCTTGGGACCCGCGGGTCGGGGCGTGACATACTTTAGTGGTATCAGAGCCCTGGTTTAGATTTAGGTTTGGGTTTGACAGTTTAATCTAATTCCAGTGTCAGTTCCTTGATTTGGGTCAGGAGTGTGATTCTTTGTCTTTGTACTTAGTGGATTCCAGTAGAGTTGCATATAGCATTGTTGCATGTAGGAAATTGATTCTAAAGAGTGTCTTGTATTTTGTTTTTCTTTTCAGTAGAATGCCAGCACAGCGTTCACGCACTCGCCGTGGGAGAACCACTCCCCCTCCTGTTGCTACACCGAGAGAGCAGAGGGGTGGGACTCGAGGAGAGCCATCCCCGCCTTCCTCTCCGTCGCCACCTAGGCAGGATGCCAGTTCAGGGCATGATCCTGCAGTAGCAGCTTCAGTGCATGCCCCTGAGGTTCAGGGAGCTGCTCCAGTGCCTGGTTCTATTCCTACTCCAGAGGCATTAGAAGCCTTCAGGGCTCATTGGGCAAGCAAGGGAAGGCAACCTACCTACCAGGAGTATCAGGACTTCCTAGACTACTGGAGGGATTTTGGTGGACAGGCTCCACCTACCCCAGCATCGGTACCAGCACCACCGCAGGCCCCAACAGCTTAGCATACACCAGCAGAGGCCAGTGGATCCAGTCAGTCTCTAGCTTTGTCCAAGCTTTTGAAGGAAGCCCGACAGCTTGGATGTGGATCTTTTGATGGCACCAGTGATGCCATGATTACTAAAGAATGGATCAAGAGGGTGACTGCTACATTTGATGATATGAGTCTAGGAGATGAGATGAGACTCAAGGTTGCTACCAGACTACTTGAGGGCCGAGCTAGGATTTGGTGGGAAAGCTTGAAGAGCAGATCCTTTGGGAAAGTCACTTGGACAGATTTCTTGCATGAGTTTGATGAAGAGTACTACACTCGATTCCACCGTGATCAGAAGAGGCACGAGTTTATGAGAATGGTTCAGGGGAACAGGACAGTTACAGAATATGAAACAGAGTTGAAGGATTTGGCTACTTTTGTTCCTGAGTTGGCACCTACCGAGGAGGTTCTTTGTTCCAAATTTGAAGTTGGCTTGAACTTGGGCATCAGAGAAAGGATGACAGTCACAAGCAAGCAAAGCTTCAAGGAGATGGTACAGTCAGCATTGAGAGCAGAGCAACTTGTTAGAGAAGGCAAGCTAGTTCGAGAGAACAATGCTAAGAGAAGAAGTTTGGAGATGGGACAGCCATCCAAGAAGAGCAAGAGTGAGGGTTCCTCTAAGGGCACCTCTGTTTCAGGTCCAACTAGACCTCCACCTTCTCACAGCGGTGAGCAGCAGAGATTCTCCCGTGCTGATAGTGCTCCTAGTGTCAGAGGCCCAGAGGCTAGCAACAAGTGCAGGAACTGTGGGAAGCCACATAAGGGACAGTGCTTAGCTCCCCGCAAGTGCTTCCAGTGTGGTCAAACTGGACATTTGAGATCAGCTTGTCCAAAGCTAGGACGGAGTGGATCTGCACCACCATCTCAGGGCCGTCCTAGTCAGTCCAGAGGACCACAGCCAGTGGCATCCGCGCCAGTCCCTACCAAGTCAGGGGCTGCCAGCAACACTTCACAACCGGGTTCCCAGTGACCCCAGACCAGAGCTCAGACCCGAGTTTTTGCCATGACAGAGGAAGAGGCTGAGTGTAGGCCCAATGTGATCACAGGTACACTGTCTATCTTTCAGCATGATGCTTATGCATTGATTGATTCTGGATCCGAGCGTTCTTTTGTTAGCACTGCATTTGCATGTCATGCTAATAGCCCTCCTTCTCCCTTAGAGTGTGAGTTGGTAATTCAGACTCCTCTTGGTGAGGAGGTAGTTAGGAGTTTGGTGTTTAGAGAGTGTCCCGTGGTAGTTTGTGAAGTAGTGTTGGAGGCAGATTTAATTCCTTTGGAGATCAAGGAATTTGATGCCATTCTTGGCATGGATTGGTTGGATAGGCATCGTGCTTCCATTGATTGTTTCAGGAAGAAAGTAACTTTTCCTGGATCCTTGGGATCCACAGTTGTGCTGAAGGGTGTGAGAAGGACTCTACCTTCGTGTTTGATTTCAGCCTTGGAAGCTAGAAGATTGGTGAGCAAGGGTTGCCCTGTATTCTTGGCACATGTGTTGGATACCAGAGTTCAGGAGCCAACCTTAGAGGAGATGCCAGTAGTAAGGGAGTTTCCAGATGTTTTTCCTGAGGAACTGCCTGGTTTGCCACCAGACAGCGAGTTGGAGTTTGCTATAGACCTACTACCTGGTACGGCTCCTATTTCTATACCACCCAACAGGATGGCACCAGTAGAGCTGAGAGAGTTGAAGACTCAATTGCAAGATCTTGTGGATAAGGGTTTTATTCGTCCAAGTGTTTCACCTTGGGGTGCGCCAGTTCTCTTTGTGAAGAAGAAAGATGGATCTTTGAGATTGTGCATCGACTACAGACAATTGAACCGGGTGACAATCAAGAACAAATATCCTTTGCCGAGGATAGATGATTTGTTTGATCAGTTGAAGGAAGCAAGAGTATTCTCCAAGATTGACTTACGGTCCGGGTATCATCAGTTGAAGATTAAGCCTGAGGATGTTCCAAAGACGGCATTTCGGACCCGTTATGGACATTATGAGTTTTTGGTGATGCCATTTGGTTTGACCAATGCCCCCGCGGCATTCATGGACTTGATGAACAGAGTGTTCAGGCCTTACTTGGACAAGTTTGTGATTGTGTTCATTGATGACATTTTGGTTTATTCACCTTCGGATGAGGATCATGTTGAGCATTTGAGGATTGTTTTGCAAACTCTTCGAGAGAGGCAATTATTCGCCAAGTTTTCCAAGTGTGAGTTTTGGCTTTATGAAGTTGATTTTCTTGGACATGTGGTGTCAGGAGAAGGTATCTTTGTGGATCCAAAGAAAGTGGAAGCTATTGTTGATTGGGAAAGGCCGAAGAATGTGACTGAAGTTCGAAGTTTTCTTGGACTTGCGGGTTATTATAGGAGATTTGTGGAAGGATTTTCTTCGATTGCCTTGCCATTGTCAAAGTTAACTCGCAAAGATGTGAAGTTCATCTGGAATGACGAGTGTGAGAAGAGCTTTCAGATGCTAAAAGATCATTTGATATCAGCCCCAGTGCTTACCTTGCCAGAAAATAGGAAAGAGTTTGTAGTCTTTAGTGATGCTTCTCGAGAAGGTTTGGGTTGTGTGTTGATGCAAGAAGGAAAAGTGGTGGCCTATGCTTCTAGGCAGTTGAAGCAACATGAGTTGAACTACCCTACCCATGACTTGGAGTTGGCAGCGGTGGTCTTTGCTTTGAAGATTTGGAGGCATTATCTCTTTGGAGAAAAGTGTAGGATTTTCACAGACCATAAAAGCTTGAAGTATCTCTTCACTCAAAAGGAGTTGAATTTGAGGCAACGAAGATGGTTGGAATTAATCAAGGATTATGATTTGATCATTGACTATCATCCAGGAAAAGCCAATGTGGTAGCTGATGCCTTGAGCAGGAAGTCTACTTCAGTGTCCTCCATGAGAGTGTCTTACTTGTAGCTACTTTCAGCAATGAAGAGTTTGAGATTAGAATTTAAGACTGAAGACAGTGGAGCTTTAGTGGCCAGCTTTATGGTGAGACCTTCACTGTTGGAGTGTATTATGGAACTTCAGAGCAAGGATGAAGAGTTGATGCAAGAAACACAAAAATTACAAGCAGGCGGGCCTAGTGATTACAGATTGACAGAAGATGGAATTTTAGAGCTTCGAGGACGTGTTTGTGTTCCAGCAGACTCAGAGCTCAGGAAAGCTATATTGGAAGAAGCTCATTCTTCAGCTTATGCAGTTCATCCTGGAAGTACCAAGATGTACAGAACAATCAAGGAAAGCTATTGGTGGTTAGGGATGAAGAGAGAGATAGCAGAATTTGTGGCTAAGTGCTTGGTATGTCAGCAGATCAAGGCAGAGCACCAGAGACCTTCAGGACTTTTGCAACCTCTTCCAATCCCAGAGTGGAAGTGGGACCATATCACCATGGATTTTGTTGTGGGTTTACCCCGAACACCTCGTGGTATTGATGCAGTGTGGGTGATAGTGGACAGACTAACCAAGTCAGGGCACTTCCTAGCAGTGCATGCTAAGTATTCTTTGGAGAAATTGGCAAAGTTGTACATTGATGAGATAGTGAAGTTGCATGGAGTGCCAGTCTCTATAGTTTCAGATCGAGACCCAGATTCACTTCTCGTTTTTGGCCAAGATTTCAAGAAGCGTTGGGTACAAGTTTGAAGTTCAGCACCGCTTATCATCCTCAGACAGATGGTCAGTCCGAGAGGACCATTCAGACTCTTGAAGAAATGCTGAGAGCTTGTGTTATGGATTTCCAAGGGAGTTGGGATCAACACCTAGCCTTGGTGGAATTCGCCTACAACAACAGTTTCCAAGCAAGCATCGGTATGGCTCCATATGAAGTTTTGTATGGAAGAAAGTGCAGGACTCCTCTTTGTTGTAATGAATTTGGAGAAAGGAAACTCCAGAGTGTGGAAATGATAGATCAGACTATTGAGAAGGTGAAAGTGATTATAGACATACTGCAAGCAGCCCAAGATCGTCAAAAGAGCTATGCTGGCAACCGCCGGAGATTCTTGGAGTTTGAGGTTAGGGATAAAGTATTCTTGAAGATCTCTCCATGGAAAGGGGTAATTCGGTTTCGAGGTAGGGGAAAGCTGAATCCTCGGTTTATAGGTCCATTTTTTATCCTAGAGAGGATTGGACCAGTAGCTTATCGTTTGGAATTACCGCCTGAGTTGGAGAAGATTCACAACGTGTTCTATGTGTCCATGTTAAAGAAGTATATCCCTGACCCATCTCATTGTCTTGAAGCGCCACCAGTTGAATTGAGAGAAGACTTAAAGTTTGAAGTGCAACCTGTGATGATTCTTGATCGCCAAGAGAAGATGCTTCGCCGAAAGGTCATTCCTTTGGTCAAAGTGATTTGGAGGAATGATGTGGTAGAAGAAAATACTTGGGAGCCAGAGGAGGCAATGTTGAGCAAGTACCCTCATTTGTTTGAAGTTAGAGGTATGTGAAATTTCGAGGTCGAAATTTCCGTAAGGGGGGTAGGATGTGGAGTTTCGGTCTCTTTGCCCTTGTGTGTTGTTTCGCATGTCTTAAGTGTTGTCATCGTTTTCCCTTTTAGTTTTCTTTGATTTTTCTTGTCGAGCCTTTAGAGTTGTTTCCCGAGTGTTTGAGAGATTTTTTAGGGTGTTTGGAGGAGTTTAGAGAGGGTGTGGGCTGTGCACAGGCCGCGCAAAGTTGCGCGGGGCTGTGCACAAGCCGCACAGCCCCTCCTGTGGGCTGTGCGGCCTCTGTGCGGGGCTGCACAGAGGCCGCAGACCCCAGGCAGAGGGGTGTGCGGCTGGTGTGCAGGGCTGCACACTGCACACCACCCGCACACTCTTCTGCCTAGTGTGTGCGGCTGGTGTGCGGGGCCGCGCACAGCTCGCACACCGACGCGAATTTGCTTATAAAACGAGAGTTCTAAATTCATTTCTTCATTTCTCTTCTTCCAAACTTCTCCATCTCTTCCTTCTCTCTTCCTCCATCATCTCTTGAGGTTCTAAGGCCGGTTTAGAGGAGGTTTTAGGGCTTGAAACTTAGTTCTTCAAGTTGCTCATCCTTAAGATCAAGGTAAGCTCCAATCTTGTTTCCCTTCTTCCTTGTTCTTTGATGAGAATTGTTAGGGTTGCTTGCAAGCCCTTATAAGAGTTTGATTATTGTCTCTTTTCTTCCTCTTGGATGGAGATATTGTGAGAATTTATTGTATTGGAATTGTATTGTCTTGAATTCATGAAATCCATGAACCTTCAAAACCCTAATCCCGGAATTACTGTAGCACGGACCATGTTAGGTCATTCTTGCTTTCCTTGTTGGTTTTATGAGCTGTGAGAGGTCTTCTCCTTGCTATACCTTCTTGCCTTGGTGTTTAGCAAACCCTAGAAGCAACCATCCCTCATTTTGAGCATTCTTTCTTCATCATAATTAACCAAGTGGTTAATGATGTTTGGTTGATTGTTTGGTTGTTTAATTGCTCCTAGGAGGTGAGGCTTCGAGTAAGGGCAAAGGACCAGTGGAGAAGTGATTTCGAGAAATTGGCTCGCCGAGTTTGTGAGTGGGAAAATTACTAACATTGGACTATGCCTCATGCATGATATTTGTTATTTGAATTGCCTATTTGAATGATGGTTCCCTTATTGCTAAACTTCCTTGAAAGCTTTGACTAAAGATTTGAATCATGATGATTTACGAATTTGGCTTATCTCTTGAATTCTTGCAATACATATGTATGCATATATATATATGTTGATTATGATTTGGGACTCTATGTTCAAAATACATATTTTAAGCCATGTTTTCAAGAGAATTGATGTTCTCATTTTGATGACCAAAAAGCATGTGAAACCAAGTTGATTTCATTGTGTTAAGTCAATGTTGATGTGTATTTTCAAAAGACACCTTCCTATGATGTTTTGATGAAAAGTGGTTACATTGTTAATATTATGATCAAATTGATCACCCTTGGGTTGAGAATTGCCATTGTAAACATTTATTGTCTTTTATTGACAATTATACTATCATGATGTATATTGAGCCTGCGGGCCAAGTTATTGTTATATTCGTTGATGGTGACATGGGAGCCGTGCTCCAGAACTTGCTGTAGTAAGAAGTGGATGGTTTCTACGGGCCGACCTATATAGAGGTGGCGTGGAATACTGTCAAAAACGGTTATACCATGTCAGGTGAGAGCGTAGATCCCTGATATGGGTATAGTTGGGTTGTTCGGAGTCACCACACGAACTTCTGAATGGCCAATGCCAAGATATGCGAATCTTGGTAGCTCCAGACCGAACCAAGGCAATGGTTAGCGACGGAGAGTTTTGAGGCCATTCTGGACATTATTGTTGATTTTCGATCGATGAGTTATTTGCTTATATACATTCTGATATTTGATTCTATAAATAAGTATTGTGCTATATTAGGTCCAGGATGGCATATGTTTTCATGATGATTTTCAAAGAACATTTATTTGCACTTCAAATGAGAAAAGCTATGTTCTTATGAGATATTGTTACTTAAAGCATGTTTCATTCTTGTTGAGTATTGGAATATTTTCATGATGTTTGATATTGATTTAATCATGCTTGAACTATGGTCCATGACTAACCCCTCACTGAGTAACCTAGTTACTCACAACCTCTTTCTTTCCTCCCAGGTGTTAGCACAGGACAGGGGTGAAGACGTGAAGTGCTTGGCTAGAGTCATCACAGTCTTCTCATTTTGGGTTGTGTATGTTATCTATTGTCTTGGCACGTATTAATAGGGATCCACTATGTATTATTGAACCCTTTCATGTTTCTCCATACTTGGAATACTTGGTATGCCGTGGTAGTCCATATTTTGTAGGAGGAGTGTATCCTCTATTTGGAGTGGTTGATATTATCTTTCTTATGTACCCCGTTTGTTCTGTATGTCAGTGTGTTATACCTTGTATGAGTAAGGCAAGTATTTGTTGTTGAGTTATGTATTGTAATTATAGATGCATTGTACAGGAAACAGGTTAGCCTTACGCTACATAGGGTTAAGGCAGTGTTAGACCTCCCCTTGGTTGTCGTGGCGGTATGTCGTGATTGGGACCCGCGGTTCGGGGCGTGACAATATCCATCTTGAAAAACCTCCAAGCTTCCGTGTAGTCACTTGAGCATCAAGTGGGGCAACTGGCTAAGGCAAATTCTAAGCGACCTCCAGGCAGGCTTCTTAGTAACACCGAAGAGAATCCAAGGGAGCACTTGAAGGCCATTGCCCTTAGAAGCGGGAAACAAGTTGAGACAAGGGTCAAAGTTGACCCAAGGGTCAAGGAAACTAGGGTAGCTATTGAGGAAGACCCCAAATCAGCTGAAAAAATCATTGAGAAAGACAATCGAGGAGGAAACAATGAGCCTCAGCCACGGGCACCATCAAAGTCATCTAAGTACAAACCTCCAATTTCCTATCTGGCTAGGCTGAAGCAAGACAAAGAGGATGTTCAATTTAGAAAGTTCATCAATGTCTTTAAATAACTCCACATAAACATCCCGATAGTGGAAGCTTTGACTCGAATGCCCAAATATGGCAAGTTTCTAAAAGAGCTCCTCATTAACAAAAGAAAATTTGAGGAAGAAGGTAATGCGGCACTCACTGGAAATTGTTCGGCCATATTAAAAAAGAAACTCCAACAAAAGTTGAAAGATTCGGGAAGCTTCATAATTCCTTGTGTGCTTGAGGGAAGAGTTCAAGAAAATGCGTTAGTGGATTCCGGGGCTAGCATTAATGTTATGCCCTACACTATGTATCTGAAGTTTGGCTTGGATGAGTTGAGACCAACAAGGATGACTTTATAATTGGCGGATCTATCAATAAGGAAGCCTCATGGGATTGTGGAAGATATGATTGTCCGGGTGGATAAATTTGTGTTTCCTGTAGACTTCGTGATAATGGACATAGTTGAAGATGTGGAGATACCCCTAATCCTTGGTCGACCTTTCCTTACCACTTCAGGAGCTCTCATCGATTTAAAAGAGGGGAAATTGACTTTAAGGGTTGGAGAGGAAGAGGTAGTGTACACTCTATCTGCTGCCATGAAGCACTCCTTAGATCATGATGACACACTTTATTTTATTGATGAAATTGATATTTTAATTTCTAATTGTGTGTAGGGGGTGTTATCATTAAACCCCTTAGATGAGTACTTGTAGGAGCAAGGGAATGAAGAATAGGAAGAACCCCATCCTCCTCTTCTAATTCATAATTTAAAGCAACCAAAGGAGAATGTGATATGCACTAATGCCAAAGAAAAACAGAAAAAGGGATCAATGTTTAAGAAAATTTGGAGGAAAGTCCATGGAAGAAAAAAGAAAGGTATCAACCCTTATCATCCACTACCTCAAGGAAGGAAGGTAAAATTCTCACCGCTCTTTACTCATGAAAAATGTGAAGTTCACTCGTTATTGTCATTGAATGTGCCTGGGGGAAACAATTCTCAAAAGATGGCCAGGGGTAGGTTCAAGCTCATTGAACCCCCATGAGGTAAGCAAGAAGGTATGTCAGGCTCGTGATATTAAACAAGCGCTTCTTAGGAGGTTACCCAAGCATTAGGGGATGTTCTTTTCATTTTTCGTATTTTAGGTGTTTATTTTACTATTCTCATTGTTATTTTCTTAACTTGTATTATATGTGAATAAGTCCATGTTCATGTGCTTTATGCAGTTTTTCTAGTCATCTTTCATGTGTTTTAATCGATAACCATCTTGAGAATGACATGTTTTTAGTGTATTTCATGCATTAGATTAAAGTTTTAATCATTTCATTCATGTTTGGAGGAGTCCCAAACCATGGCCTTGCTTCTCTCAAGTGTTTCGAACGAAAAAGATTCCTGACAGGGGCCCGAAAGTGCACGGGTTGTCGAAATAATAATATACCCTTGTGAGTGGGTTGTCGTATCCACAGGAAATATGGATTTGAGATACAAGTATTCACTATATAGCTAGTGCGATGTGTGGAAAGAATTCAATGAATGAGTGTGAAAGCAATTAATAAAAACAAGAATTAAAATAGAAGTGTGGAAGGTGAGAGAGTGCAAGTAGGAGTAAAAAGAGTAGGACAAGCAATGAGTAAAGATGGTACCCGGACAAGCTACCCCTAGGACTTATGCTTCTAGTGCAAGACTATACTATTATACTTTCCTATTGATGTTAATTGAGTCGAGGATGTCCTTAAACACACGGTCCCAAACCTAAGGTCAACCATGACTAACCACTATGCGCCGGCATTAGGTTTTCACTATGACCCTTGACTCTTGTTGACGTATCAACTAAGCCCTAGGGGAGTCTGTCTTCCTAAGCCTCACACTATGTGGGATTGCTTTAAGTTTTAGGGATTACAAGTCCGAATACCCATAAGGGGTTTAGCTCCTCATGGAGCTATACAAATCCATCAAAATATAAAATTGAACACAAATTGAAAGCATCAATGAAAACCGCCTTGTGTGTGATGTGGCCGTGGTCTTGTGTGGCTGTCGGACATTGATGTCGACGCCGATGACGCTCTCCAAACCTCCACAAAGTCCTCTCCAAACCCTAGCCGCGCCTCTCCAGAAGTTTGGTCAGAAGCGAGCCAAAAAGATCCAAAAATAGTCTCTAAAACGGGCTTTTATATTGCTGAGTCGCGGCTTTAAAATCGGACTTATCAGGATTTCACACGGCCGTGTGGAATTTCCACACACCCGTGTGATGTTGCTGTTTTGCTGATTTTCGGCAAACAATAAACAGTAACTTGCTACAGTGCTCGTGCCAAAAATTCGTTGTTCTTCATCGAGGCCGTTGAATTGGGCACACAATCAACGGTAGACCGTGCCGATTGCTTCAAGTCTCCTTATTGGCGGAGTTCTCCTTGTTAACACGAGCTAGACTTATTATGAATGTGACTGCCTTTGTGTCCCTCCAAAGGAGGTTGGCACACACTCACAAGTCTATGCTCATACCTTGTTCCTTACTTAGTCCGAAAACTCCCCAACAACGACAAACATGATCTAACTTCGTTCCTTTTCCTTCAATTTATCTTCACAACCCTACAATGCACACTTTTTAGTGATAAAATCTAATTAAATCAATGCTCATTGCAAGATAATAACACGAGCACTTATCAATTCCAAATGGAGATAAATGCCTAGCCTAAACGGCCTCCATGCGAGCTGTATGGAGGCCGCATAGGGCAAACCCCTTGGGTTTGCCTATGCCATACGGCCTCCATATGTATGGAGGCCGTATGGAGCGGGCTAGGGGCCTTATAGCCCCTATTTGCCCATCTTTCCTCTCTCTCTTCATTTCAACCTTCTTCTCACCGAATTTCCCCTCATTTTCTCACTCATTTCTCAACCAAATCTCTTCATTTTTTCTTCTAAATATCTTCCTCGCCTCATTAGGACTTGGATCTAGTGGTTTTCCAAAGGTTTAACTTAAGTTTTCTCAAGGTTTTGTCGGTAAGCTCTTTGATGCCTTAGCTTTATTTCTCTCATTTTCCTTGTGATCCTAGAGCTTTTGTGTGAATGTTTTCTAGCATTTTGCTTGACTTTGATGTTGTGAATAATGTTGTTAAGGTTTCCATTGAATTTATGTACAAATGTTTTGGCTTTCATGTTTGTGGGGAAACCATGGCAAAATGAATAGTAACCATACGGCCCCCATACGGCCGTATGCCCATTATCCATGTCTTTCTCCACTTTTTATCCATCTTTTGCTTTGCACCATATCTTGAATTATTTTGGATTACTTTAAGCTTGATTGGGTTTATCTATATTGTAGGAATGCCAAACATCAAGAAACTCGCCTCGAAACATCCAAGAAAGCAAATGACAACCCCCGAAGAACCTCACTTCAAGAATACTCATCATAGGGAAAAATATGAGATTTTGAAGACCAAAATTTTTTGCACCTTCCATCATATAGAATGGGATATTTTAGAAACCCTTCAGATGGATGAACAAGTGGAAGAGTTATTCTCACAAGATGGTTGGGAGAATTTGTTCTCCATTGATGATCTTGTCACGCCTCAAACCCGGCTCGCCAGACCCAGCACGCGGACAAACGGCCACAACCCGACAGGGTGTGAACCCCATAAGCCTGCAAGGCCTCAAAACTTGATACAAAGTAGACAAAACTAAAACAAACCAACTAAGTTATAGGACTACAGACTCTACAGAGTATACAAAGCAGGGGTACAAGAAATCCAAAATACAAAATATCATAGCAATACAGGAACAGACAATGACGATAACTCAAATTTTACAACGAAACACGACAACATCCACAAACAGTCTTTCAAAGTCCACACTGGTCTACCACTCTTGATCTGAAAAGGATTTAAAGCAAATCCATGAGCTCGCTAGCCCAGTAAGCAATCCAGAAATTGGAAAAAACACAACAGGGTTTATAAATCTCAATTTCAAATACCAAGAGCAATTAAGCTTTCAACTTAGACTAAATAGAGCTTAACAAATACAAAATAAATAGTCCGTCAGAGGTATAGTTCTCATGTAATACCATATTTTCAGAATAATACAAGTCTTTGAAATCATAATTTACACAAAATACAGATTATAATAGAAGAATATTTTCAAGTATGTCATTCATCAAAATTAGAAACCCAGAAATACAATCTCAAAAATACAGAAACTTCAAGGTAGGATAACAATATCTGTGATATACCCGGAAATCAATAACACATAAATAGTGCAATTGAAGAAAATCAAAATCCAAAAGTCAAAGTAGCATGTAAGAGATTTCAATGTATGTCTCCAAATTCACTACGGATGCCAGAGGTCATTTATTTACCCTCGGTGACCCGAGCCAGAATAACAAAGGTCATTTATTTACCCTCGGTGACCCGAGACTGAATATCAGGTGGCTGTTAATTATTTCACCGAACGGACACGGTGCGAAACTGCAGTCTCATTTTCTAGAATTTCTTGTCGACAAGGTCAAGGTTTAACCCGCCACTGGCAGGGTTGCATATTGGTCATTTGGAAACCAAAACATTCAGATACAAAATCTTTACAGAGTACAAATTTAGAAATTTCTAAATTCTTCAAGTTCATATATGCTTAGGAATACTGATAAATATCAAACTCTCACTTTAGGGAAAATAAATAGATAACCATAATGGAATATAAAAATTTTAAGCAACCAAAATATTTAAAATTATCCAAAATACCCACTCCTTCAAAACAAGAGTAAAATGATTATAAAAATAAATAAACAAAAATATAATGGAATTAACTATATCAACCTAAATGATAGCAGAATCACCAACTCGTGCTTGTAAATAAACGAATTTTAAAAAATGTTGAAGTAATCATTTGAGTGCAATTACACACTTAGTATAAATAATAAATCAATAACCAAGTTAAAATGAATAGCGATAATTAAATAACATCACATCGACGTAGATTTACTAAGTCAAAAACTAAATATAAATAATTAATTTAAGAAAATATCTAAAAAACATATTCAAGATAAATACTTTCAATATTAACAAAAATAATAGATATTTGAAATAAAATACTAGATAATTATTTTACCGAATAAAATAACTTCTTAATTACTGAAAATACGGAGTTATCGATGGATTACTTACCTGGTATTAGCTTAAGTCCCAAAAATGAGATCAAAATCCACTCGCTAAAAAGATCCTAAAACCCAACAATTTACCATAGTTAAAACAAAATCACTCAAATCGCAAGTTTAAACACTCTTCAAGTATTACCCTAAGCATTCTCTAGAGAGCAACCAAAAATATTAAATAATTAAATAATAACTAATTAAATAACAATAATTGTCTTGCATGCACTCATGCAGGAAATTAAAACACACCTTAAAAGTTTAATTAATTAACATGATTAAAATTAAGGTGATCAAATGCTTAACCTCCACTCATTGACATTTGCCTTGAACTAATATTTTTTAACTTGATGAGAACATCTCCACCATCCAAATCCAAACACATTCCACCACAAAACTTCCCACATTCTCTTACATTGCTATCATTGTAGAACCATAATTAACATAATACACACACACACACACACACATGAGATCATACACAAAATGCATGGCTTATAGCATGATGATTCTATTCTCAGATAAAGTCCAAAAATCTCCACCAAGCTTGGGTAAGAATCATGCAACTTATCATTCATTAAACTAATACCAAGGTCAAACCCATCTTAAAACAAGGATGGTTAAGCACAAGCCCTTAAGCTAACACTAAGCTCCAAGGATTCCAACAAAAATTTTGAGCTATCAACTAAGAAAACAACAAGCATGAACAACTCCGAATTTAGCCATCAACATGCCAAGGTTTCTAAATAATAAGAGCTAACATGTTACTCAACAAATCATGGCAAGAAAATCAAAGGATAGAGAAGAAAAGTCATGGTTTTTGTTACCAACAACAACACTATTAAAAGATTTTAACCAAGCATGGCTAGGGGCATACTACGATGGCCGGAAAAGAGAAAGGTGAAAGAGAATCCAGCTGAAATTCCAAGCTTCAAAAACCTCCCAGCTAGCAACCTTCCTCACAATACAAAGGAATGATTAAGAAGCAATTGGAGAAGATAGAGAAGATGGAACACATTAGCATTAAAGGATGGACCCAATGGAAGACATTGATGTGATGCAACCAGAATTCCCTTCGGGAATTCATCATCTCAACTAAACAATAAAAGCATAGAGACAAAGGAGATGGGATTAAGTGCAAATCAAGAGCTTAGCATCCTAAGCAAGCTTTAGTGTTGGGCGGGGTCCACAGATCTTACCTATCGCCAACTAACCTTGGAGGTTTTGGGCATATTCGGGGCACACCAAGACCACCTATAGTATTGAGCGATGACTAGTTCTTCACTTGAGCAGGGACACTCATTTTATTTCTTTAGTGTGTTTTTTTATTTCCTTCTTAGTTTGTGTGTTTGTTTGGTACTAATAAATTGGCAAGGGTTCTACCCTACTAACCTTTTTTTAGAACTTTAATCACTTTTATCTAGTATGTGTGTTTGACTACTCCCTAGTGTTTAATCTTTGCATTTTATTTTTGTGGAATGATGGCTTGATCTTTTGCCTTGAAGGGCATTAAGTTAAGTCTGGTGAGCCTCTCCATAGTCAGTGGAAGGCAGACCCAACATGTATAGCTCACCATACCTTATGTTCGGCTCACACCTCGCCACTTGCACAAGATGAACCGGGGAAGTTCGTTTTCACCCTCCTCTATTGTTTTCATTGTATATATTGCCTTATTCTTCATGATTAATGTACATTGGGGACAATGTACAACACTAGGTGTGGGGATGGGTGCATTCCATGTATTAGGGCCATTATGTACATGCTAGTGTTACCGATGATGGCTTTATTCATTCTTGTGAGATTCTTCTATCATGGATTAATGATTGATGTGAGTTACATGCTTTTTGTGCTCTATTAAATCCTGTTTCACCTCTAGTATTGTCATATGCACTGAATCTTTTATTGATGCCTTGGGAATAGCCAACATGACTACTCTAACTCTCTTATATGCTTAACACACAACTTTGAGTACTTGACCTTAGAATACTAAGTTCTATCCTTCAATGAACTCTTAAGAACTTCTAAGTCTTTTTGAGCTGGTCCTAGTTTTGTGGTATGTAGAGCAGTTTAAAGACATGATCCAGGGTGAATGTGAAAAAAAACAAAAAAAAAAGTTGTCTATGTCAGTATTCCTCTGCTAATGAAGCATGAATGCGTCTATGTAGATATATAATCAAGTAGTTGGTTGACTCTTGTGGCTAACTAGCATGTGCATCCTCCAGAAATATTTTTGTGTAGTCTACATCAGTCGGACTCGAATAATAATAATAATAAACAATATCTATATATATATAAACCCTAGTGATCTTTTGACTGCCTACTTGATGTTTTAAGAAGAAAAGGGATTTAGTTTCAAGTTTAAGAGTTAGAAGGATCTTACCTATTCATTGAAGTAGCACTTAGTATTTTAAGACTCGGTATTCTTTGTATGTGGAGTGATTAGCATCTAGAGCTGTACTGATTAAAGTTATTAGGCTAAACCAGATCAGGGCAAATGAGATAGAAGATTCACACATACGGCATAGACATATAAAAGGTGAGATAGAATCTTTCTATTATGCTTATTGATTGTAACTCAACATCTATGTATCATTGTCCATTATTTATAGACTCTTGTATTCATTCGAGCCAGAAAAAGTACATTTAGCCACTTAACTTTCTCCTTGTTTTCCATGAGTTTACTTGGCGACAAGCAAACACTTAGGTGTGGGAATATTTGATAAGTGTCTAAATGTACATATTTTATTATACATATTTTATATGCTTAGCATATATTTTATTGAGTGTTGATGCCCGTTTTAGCGGAGTACTGTAGCAGATTACTGTAACTGGAATATTGTAGCAAGTGCTGCATCAATTTCACCATAGTAGCTACTGTAGCACCTGGAGGATTTTTGGGACAGAGAGTTTGGCCTAATCCATGTGGCCTCCATACAAGCTGTATGGAGGCCATCAGGACCTTGTCAAGCCACGATTCATCAAAGTTTTAAGCCAAATTCACGCCCTATGCGGCCTCCATACGGCTTGTATACCCTGAGGGTATAAAAACACATCTTTAGGGCAAGAAAGGGGGTTCTTTGGCTAGCACTTGGAGAGGAAAAGAGGAGAAATGAAGATATCTTTCGAAGATGGCATTATTGGGCTAGAGAAGGAGGCAAGGGCTAGATCATCAAAGGGAGAGCTTTATCATCAAAGGGAGGAAGTTTCTAGGATCGGGAAGCATCATTCGGCACTCCTTGGACTGCGAAGGCGGCATTTGGCTGGATCTCCATCTTCTTCTTCATCATTTCAACTAGGGAGTGTTATCTATGAACTCTATGCTTTTCTTTACTTTGTTGCTCATAGTTGTATGATGGCACACTAGACCCCCAAGGCCATAGGATATTGGTGAACCTTGAGGGGTTCATCATGTATTTTGGATGACTTTTACTTATTTGCAAAGCTTGGGTTGATTTATAATTTAGTTCATTGTATTTCATGCCAATAACTACTAAATGAAGAGATCCATAATTCTTTCTTGAGTTATACATGTACATGTGACCTACTCACGTGTATTAGATCATTAATGAACTAAAAGGGGTGGCTTGTATTGATATGCCAAGAAATTGGATGTCGGTAGCCCTTCGATCTAGAAAGGTAAACTAGGGTTTAGTGTATCCTTATCTTGGGATCTCCTCGTACTTAATATGATCGTAGGGGTATTGGTTAGGAAGAAATTCCAATCAACATTCTTATGGGATTAGGGTTCAATCACCTAGAAATTGGGGTTGATCTAATGTAGAGATTCTTGCTCTAAATCACCCATGCTATCTTTTGTTATTCATCCATGTATCATGATGACCCCTCAAGGGTATCCACATTCATAGGCCTTAGCATTTTACTATAGCTCTTGCAATCTCTTGCTTGTTCTTAACATTCGTAAAGCCGCATCATATTTATTTTTCTTGCATCTAGTAAAATATATTCTCATGCTTAAGATGTTGGGTTAGATAGTAGGTGATGAAGGAGTAATAGTAGATCCTTAGCCCCAAGAAATACGATCCTCGTGTCTTTACATAAGATATTACTTGGCGATCCCGTATACTTGCGGGGAGCACATCATGGGTCACTCAACATCTTCAAGGATTCCTCTCCGAAGCTAGGTCACCTATAGCTCACTTAATGCTATGACAAAGAAAGAATCTATCAAAGGTTGTGATGAACACCCCCAAAATTCACCAAAGACCTCCTCTCCAAACCCTAGCTGCTTTGCCTCGCAAACGCTATGAAAAAGTCCATAAAGAATAAGGCAAAATGGCTATTTATAATAACCAGCTCATGCCTGCCACATGCCTTGACCCGCCCTTGTGGGCTGCAGATTCCTTCACCCGCTCGGGAAGAATTTTAACTTGGTCTGGTGACCAGTATTTTGTTAAAATACTTTGCTATAGTGTTCTTCAAAAACAAGGCTCCAACACTCTTTTCTTGAGGCCACATGGACGGACACACGTCCGTGTCGTAGGCTATAAGTCTTTTCGTCCTCTAATTATCATTGGTAAGGTTCTTGAAGTCTTCACATAAGTAGTGACATGGGAATGTGGCTGCCTTTATGCCTTTCTAACAAACAATTTAACTTGAATTCTCTTGGAAGTTGGCACACACCGGCATGTATATGAACTCCACATGTGTCTTGATCCTTATGTTACACAAAAACTCCCAAAATGTGCCTTCATAACCTATCTTTGCTTCCTTTTCTTCTCCCAATGCCTTCACAACTCTAATTGTCCAAAGAAACACCAAATACAATTTATGAGACATAAAACATGATAAAAGTGATGCTTAATTCATGTAAAACATACATAGAAATATGTTCACTCAAGCACTTATCAATTTCCTCCCTTTTAACTCAAGATATGGCCTTCTCTTTGTCAGGGTGAAGTTGCCTCCTCCTAGGGCTTCAACCACTCCCAAAAAAGTTCTACAAAAAGCTCTCTTTCTTTTGCCCTAACGCTCCTTATAAAAAGCATCTACGCGAGCCTTACGAGCTGCATACGGGCGCATGGATGCCCATGAGGCTCCCTGCCATTTTAGCTCGAAAAATCATTTGGTTGCTACAATACTTACTACAGTAATGCAGCTCCGGTAATTTTGCAATAGTATATGCTACGATGATTTTGCTATAGTATTGGTGCGAAATTTTCCCATGAGCTTCAAGGGCATTCATTTCGCCGTATGGTGCCCGTGAGGCTTACAGCCAAGCTCTTACGCCTTCAAACAATCACTCTCCTACAATACCAGAACCCTAGTAACGATATTTTTTATGTCGATTTTTTCCCAAATTGTGTTTTTGAGCTCCTCTTGGCTTCTTTAAGGTATGTAACACAAAATGAGCATTGATTCATCTAAAAGTGCATGTTAACATTCAACAAATGTATATAAAAATACATGCATTTAGACACTTATCAATATTGCTTTTAATATCTATTGCCTTTGCCCTGTTAGATTCATCTATGTCTTTTTATTGTTGATCTAGCATAATGTGAGTGGTTATTTCATATTGATGGCATGATTGAGAGATTGAGATCTAGAGATTCATCGCGTGAGATCACCCATAGATGAAAGGGATTGAGAGTGTGCGCTAAAGATAGGTCACTTGAGATTCCTCCGTATTAGAGTCGAGTAGTGAGGACTCCAATTTCTATTAGGGATTTCCTAATTCTTTTTTCAATCATGTGAAAATGAGATTAGAAGAGATTCAATTCAACTATAACATGGGATTAGCTATTGGGGAGTCTTGAGAGAACACCCAATATATATTTGGATCCCTCGGTCCAACAATACAAGGTCTATATTTAATTGCAATTACTTTAACTCTAAATTCGCAAGTGTTCTCTCCGGACATCTTCTCCTATTTATTTATCAACACTTAACTTGTGATTTTGGTCCTTTCCATTATCAACACTTAACATGATTTGAGTCAGTACTTCTACCATCTAATCCCTTTGGATTCGACCTTGCTTTTGATCATTTTATTACACGACTGGCGCGCGCACTTGCATGCGTCCCTATCATTCTTTCTCTTCTTCACTACCAATTTCATACTTTGGCTCGAGTTATGGTGTGCATCATGCTAATGCACTTCTCCACAAGTGTACAGGTCATCGAATAATAGCGTATGTGTGAGTAAGGTTGTCAAATCCACAAGGACTGAAGAATACTAGTGGTAACTCTATCCTTGTTATTTAGCTAACAATCAAATTGTCAATGAGTGAAAAGATAACTAAAATTCAAGATTGGAAAGGACCAAAGTCAAGAGTCTAAAAATTGAATGGCCAATAAGAGAAGAAGGTGTCCGGACAAGATTTCACTTTTGGTTATGAATTAAGACAATTGCAATTAACATAGATTGAACCTAAGTATTGTTCGACCAAGGGATTTCAAGAATATATCGAGTGCTCTCTCGAATCACCTTAATACCTAATCCTATACTACTGTAGAATTGAATCTTTTCTAATTCTACTTTCATATGATTGCAAAGAGTTCAAAACCCCTAATTAGACATTAGAGGTCTTGCTTCATGGCTAAAAGGAAGAATCACAAGTGGCCTATCTCTAGTAGTCACTATTGATTCTCTTCATCTATGGGTGATTCTACACAATGAGACCCCTAGTCACAATTGTACCTTCCAAGAAATTAAAAGAAACTAAATTAGCCAAAAACAAATTAAGAAAAGAAAAAACAAAGATATGTACAAAAGAATGATAAAAAGAAAGGAAAGGAGATATTCACAAAAGTATAAACAATATAAACAAGGGCTAGATCACTAGATTCCTAATTTTCCTAAAAATTGCCAGTCCCTGACAACGGCGCAAAAATCATGATGGTTACTCTCCGCAAGTGCACGGATCATAGCAAGTAATCAAGTGGTACCCCGTGAGGGATAGGGTTGTTGAACCACTAGGACTGGGACTTCTAATACTGATTATTCTTTTAATCTCTAGCCAGTCAACAATGGATTGGAAAGAAATTAAACTAAAGTAAGATAAGAAGGAAACATGGGAAGGACAGGTGGATAAAAGTTGAGTTATTGCACAGTGAGAAGTAATGCCCCAAACTAATTCCCAAGTGCATTAGTTTGCTAACTTGTTTCTGATATCAGGTATATTTTAAGGTTCTTATGTGTGCTCACAAACAATGCCATATCTATGGCTCTCAAATACATCGAGTTTTGCAATCGTAACTGTGGTTCTCATGCACATCAAGTTTTGCAATTACATCGAGAAATTACAACTACGGCAATCAATACATGTCAAGTTTTATAACTACAAGTACACAAATTAAGCACATCAAGTTATATGACACAAGATTTAACATAAGAACTCATAAAACTCCACAGTCATTGAAAACAATTAAATCAAAGCACACTAAGCAACATGGTTCATAAGCCAGGGGTGCCGTAGAACGGTTAGCCCTTTATAGGTTCATATAAATGAGAAAATGAAAGAGGTATAAAACAATAACAATCCATGACTCCCTTTTTCAATAAAAGTCTCCTCAAATGTACTCCAAAGAACTTCTTCGATGGCTAAGCTCCACTTCCGGAAGCGTCTCCAAACTCAGCTTGAAATCCCTTAGGATTGGTGGTGAAGATCGCTCATGGACTCCTTCGATAGTCTATAAGGGAAGAAGAAAACTCCAGCCAACCAAAACTACCATTTGCACAAACCATTCAAGGCTTTTTTTAATACTGTAAAAAAAATAAAAAGTTACCAAAATACGTATTTTTTGGATTATTTACTAGAATGCGCATTTTGGGGGATAACGGGAAAGGTTTACCATATTCTCCTTTTTTATTTTTTTTATTTTTAAATATGAAAAACGGGAGAGATGCTCCCGTTTTCCATTTTTTATTTTTAAAAAATATATAATATCCATATATATATATATCCGTTACTCACCCTTCTAACAGCCATAAAAATATTTTTTACCGTTGCATTTTTTTATTTTTTCTTATATAATCCCCACTTCCCACTTCATACCACCTCCTCTTCATTCTCATTTTCTTCCTTTTTAATCATATTTCAACTTCTAATTGTCTAGTGTTTTACACTTACACATGTATTGGATTTCTGTTGATAATTTTTTATGGCGTTCTTAAGATTATAGAAAGACCACATTTCATCCATTTTGCAGGAAAAGGTTTAACCATCCTACTTTGTGCTAAGGACTGACGGGGGCAGGTTTGACTGTCCTACTTTGTACAAATTACTGACCAGTGCATGTTTTACCAACCTACTTTTTACTAATAGCTGACTGGTGCAAGTTTGACCAATGATGTAGGTTTGACCATCCTACTTTGTACTAATTATTGACTGGTGCAAGTTTGACTGTCCTAATTACTGACTGGTGTAAGTTTGACTGTCCTACTTTGTATTAAGTACTAACAGGTGCAGGTTTCACCTTCCTACATTGCAATAAGTACTGACCAATGCAGGTTCGACCATCCTACTTTGTACTAATTACTAGTGCAGGTTTGACCGTCCTAATTTATACTAATTACTAATCAATGCAAGTTTGACCGTCCTAATTACTGACCAGTGCATGTTTGAGCGTCCTATTTTGTGCTAAGTAGTTCGTAATAATTTTTTACCAGCGTAAGTTTGACAGTTCTATTTTCTAATATTTTCAGGATTTGTATTTTTTAAAAAATAAATCATAAAAAATATATAACTTAAATATTATTTTTTAATATAAATTAAAAAAAATTAAAACTCTTAACGCCAGCCATGCTTGCCCGTTAAGAATTAAAAAAAGATAAAAAGAAAATGGGAGCTCTCCCGTTTTCTAATTTTTTATTAAAAAATAAATAAAAAAAACCATGAAAACAGGAGAAACTCCTCCGTTTCCAAATTTTATTAATTAAAAAAAATAGAAAACGTCAGAGCTTCTCCCATATTCTATATTTTTTTAAAAAAAAATAAAAAGGTTGAAAATGGCAAAGTTTTTCCGTTTTCCGCCAAAATTCACAACCTGGTAAATAATCCAGAATGTGCTTATTTTGGTAATTTTTTATTTTTATTTTGGCAATATTTAAAAAAAAAAAAACACCATTCTATAATGTAATATTTAATTGCTAAGAAAGATGGAAAACATAAACTAATTCAATGAATTCTACTATTGCAGAAGTTTAACATAAAGATCCATGATTGGAAATGGAGTGAGAATCAAATGGCTAATCATCTTTCTTGGATGGACATGTAAAAATGAATCACCCATTAATGGTAAATTTTCTAGGTAAACCTATTACATATTAATTATGTTTTCAAGCTCTTTGGTTTGCTAACCCACTACAAGAAAGTTACTATTTAAAAACAGAATATTAGAAACGGATTTTATTCTGTTTGTAATTGCAACGGCTTAGCAACGGAATAACAATCGTTTTAAATATAATTTTTATAACAACGGCTTCCAAACGGACATTTAAAAATATAATTTATTAAAATTTTAAAAAATATCCGTTTCTAATCCCTTTCTAATAGAAAGGGACTAGAAACGGATTTAAAAATTAATATTTTATTTAAACATTATTAAATATTACAAAAAATCCGTTTCTAATCCCTTTCTAATAGAAAGGGACTAGAAACGGATTTAAAAATTAATATTTTATTTAAACAATATTTAATATTAAAAAAAATCCGTTTCTAATCCCTTTCTAACAGAAAGGGACTAGAATCGGATTTAAAAATTAATATTTTATTTAAACATTATTTAATATTAGAAAATATCCGTTCCTAATCCCTTTCAACGGACTAGAAACGGATTCAAAAATTAATATTTTATTAAATATTTTAAAATATTAGAAAATATCTGTTGCTAATCCGTTTCTAATAGAAAGGGACTAGAAACGGATTTAAAAATTAATATTTTATTCAAACATTATTAAATTTTAGAAAATATCCGTTTCTAATCCCTTTCTAATAGAAAGGGACTAGAAACGGATTTAAAAATTAATATTTTATTTAAACATTATTTAATATTAGAAAATATCCATTCCTAATCCCTTTCTATTAGCAACGGACTAGAAACGGATTCGAAAATTAATATTTTATTAAATATTTCAAAATATTAGAAAATATCCGTTTCTAATCCGTTTCTAATAGAAAGGGACTAGAAACGGATTTAAAAATTAATATTTTATTTAAACATTATTAAATTTTAGAAAATATCCGTTTCTAATCCCTTTCTAATAGAAAGGGACTAGAAACGGATTTAAAAATTAATATTTTATTTAAACATTATTTAATATTAGAAAATATCCATTCCTAATCCCTTTCTATTAGCAACGGACTAGAAACGGATTCGAAAATTAATATTTTATTAAATATTTTAAAATATTAGAAAATATCCGTTTCTAATCCGTTTCTAATAAAGGGACTAGACTATTAGCAACGGATCAGAGACGGATTTAAAAATTAATATTTTATTTAAAAATTATTAAATATTATGTGTTATTAATAATATACATTTAAGATTTTATATAATTTTTTAATAAAATTTTAAATAAATTTATATTTATAAATATACTTTTATAAAATATAATTTTAATAAAATTAAGTTTTGAGGGGTTATCTGAAAAAAACAAATAAATAACCGTTGCAATTAAACTTAATATATATAATCTCTTCTTTTCTCTCTCTTTCTTTCTCTCTCCTGACCGTCTTCTTCTCTCTCGCTGCCTCTTCTCTCTCGCTGGGGTGTTCTATTGGGCGGAGTGGGCGCGAGAACCTCCGGCTGCTTTGGATCGCCTTCGCTTCTTCCCCACCATCCGTTCCTCCACCCTCAAGGTATGTTTTTCCTTTGTTAGGGTTTCGGATTAGTGTTAGGTTTTCAGGTTTTCCTTTTCTTTTTTTAGGGTTTCATGTTAGTGTTAGGTTTTCCTTTGATTGTGCTGGGGCTTCAACGGTTTGCTGCGTCACACCCGCTATTCATTTGATATTTTTGATAAATCAATATTATACAATGTAAATGAGTCTTTAGTTTTGATGGTAACAAATGAATGATAATAATTATGATTGAATTTTTGTTTTTTTTTTATACAAGCTGAAGTTTGATGGTAATTTGTAATGTTTTTTTTTATCTTGATTTTTATTTAAGTTCATGCTTGCATTTAAGTTTGTTATTTTTTCAATCAGTGCATCTTTGAGGCATTTCTTTTCTAGTGTGTGCATACTTCCTCATCTTACAATTATCAATGAATAATAGCTTTTCCTATTTTTGTTTAATTATCAATGCAGCTAAAATTATCTTGCCTATTTCTGTTTAATTATCAATGCAGTTAAAATTCTTGATGAGTATTAATAGTAGCAGATGAATTGATACTATAGTGGTGACTGTCTGGCAAGGGAACTTGTTTAGGTACTAATATACAAGTATACAACAGATGCTGATACTTTCTCCCTTTTTTTTCTTTTTTTTTTCTTCCCTTCCCTGCAGTATGGGTTAAGTCAAAGTAGCTAGTCTTCAAGTGCTCTGGGCTCAAATTTTACTGCATGATGAGTCTTTAGACAACAGACTGATGGTGAAGGTGTGTGTAAAATTAATGTCCATATGTTTATGCATGTAATGTTATTCATCCATTCTTTTCATTATGTATTGATTCTGTGCATAGTTGTGGTGAAATTTAGGCACTTGGTATTATTTATAGTGTTGATAATACATAACTTACAAAAATCTTTCAGATTATGCCTCAGGATAAATTTTTTTAGGCGACAGATGCACTCAGTTAAGAAAATTAGAAACATGCACGGGCACTTCCCACCTTCCCAAAACAAAAGACCTATATAAAAGACCCAGTGTCGATGGACCAAGAGACCGAAGTTTTCATAGACTGATATCATGGACAGTTTCAAAATATATGATCGAATCATACTTCACTTCGCAATGAGAAAGCTCAACTTATGTAATTCTTAATCTGGAACCTGGTACTGGGCAATAACATTACAAGTCACGAATTCAGTTAGAATGCATTTAAAAATGCTAAAATTTAAAATAGAAAATTCTGATCATCCGATCACAATGCGCTAGCAAAGCAAGACAAAGAAGCCAAATAAGTGAGCCAAAGCATGATTTATTACATGTTTTCTGGTGACCGATGAACCAGTTAGTCTCACAGAGCCTACAGTTTAGGTCCTACGCTCAGCACAAAAATGCGCATAGTTCCATGGCTCATCAAATATCCATAAATCAAATTATGGATTACATATCAAATTATCAAGTCAGAGATATAAAATCTAGGCATCTTAAACAATTGGGATCTCACCACAGTCACTTATGGTCACCTTCTTCTTGGGCCTATCTTCCCTGTCTGTCTCCTGTGACTTGATCAGCTTGATGATATCCATTCCCTCCAGGACTTGACCGAACACAACATGCCTCTGGTCCAGCCATGGTGTCTGCACACCCAGAATAAAATGTCCAGGGAGAAAGATGACAATTTTTTGTACTTCAAAAAATTCATATGACAAATGCTCAATTTCTGCATAGATTTCCAGAGACCATAGTCTAATGTCTCATTGTAGCAAATGATCTGGTGTTCTCAATAGTACAAGCAACTATGAATGAAGAGGGAGTTGAGCTTTTGTTCCTATGTTGCCAAGGAAAAGCATGAGGCTAAACTCACGTTTTATTCTTTTTCCATAGAAACAACTAAACACCAAAAAAATATATACCTCCAGATGCACATGGATTTATTAGTCTTCACAGTGGCCAATAACCAAGAGTTTGAGCAAAGTGATTTCTTAAACACCAAAAAAATATATACCTCCAGATGCACATTGGTAGTACAATCACAAATTTTTGACAATGTTGACAATGTTGAGAAAAACAAGTACAAATTTTTGCATTTTGTAGTATTTATTTATTTATTTATTTTAGGAAAAATTGCACTCTGTATTAAGAACAGAGCATTTTGTTGGAGAAGTAAGCATTAATTAGTTTATTCATTCATGTTTAGATTTGGCTTCACAAATATGTTCATGCTTATTCCAGTTTTCCTTACAAGCAGTGTTCGAACTCCAGCAAAATGACTCTTTAAGTACTCACGAGTGTGTGGGAGCTCATCAATCCTGATGTCTGAGGTATTCACTTTTATATTGATGCATATGATTTTCAATTGCCGCACATTATTATAGGTGTTTCTTTTTTTAGTGTTACTGGAGATAACAGGTGGCAAACTGAGAATAAGTTTGATATTTCTGTGACTTTTCATCTTCACTTGTATTGATTATTTGCAAAACGTTAGTTAGTCATTCAAGGGAAGCTAAAATTTGTGGCGTGGGGCCTTCTACAGACTTTTATGGTGATCATGAAAGAGATTGGACCAGATTCTTAAAGTCATTTGCTCATTACTAGAGTATTTCATTAGTTATGGCTACAACCGGTGAAATTTTTAGGATTTAGTAGTTTTGATTATTAAATTTACAATTTATTAGGATCATCTCCTGTTTTAGAATGTATCTTCTGTTTACTGGAATATAAACTTGAGTTAATAATTAATTATAGGCAAAGCTCGCTCAGTGCCTTAAAACATTAAGAATTTGATGACTTTGATGACTGCAAGAATTTGATGACTTTCTTCATAAAGATATTTCTTTCAGTAATTTGAAAACTCTTGAAGACATTGTTAGAAGAAAATTTTTGATGAATTCAAAGAGTCTGCGTCAGTGCCTTAAAACATTAAGAATACATTGAGTTATAGTAACAAATTAATGGTGCAAAACTTAAATATTCATTAATTAAAATTTTTTTAAAAAATTAACATTAAGAATACATTCAGTTATAGTAACAAATTAATATTTTTATCCATTTAACACTCAATTAGTCTTTTTTTTTATGATTATTTTTAATTTTTTTTCAACTTAATGTAAATTATATATTTATATCTATATTTATATTTATATTTATATTAAATAAAGTAGGAAAAGAGAGTTTCGATTTTATTTTTTAGTTTGGATTTGGTAAAAAAGGTGGAGTTTTTTGGGGATTTTATTTTTGCTAATAGTGAAAAGATGAAAATCTCTATTATTATGCCTATATATATTGTTTTAGTGGGTTGGTAAAGAGAAGATAGTAGTTTATTTTTTTTATTTTTTTGGTTAATTTTTAGTTATTGCAAATATAGTGAGTGATGGTTCTGGTTTTTAATGATATATTTTAGTTAGTGTTTATTATATTAGATATAAATGAATATTAATGATTTATAAGTGTATATAAGTAAATAAATTTTGATACGGTTTTTTAACAGTTAATAATAATTATCTATTTTCAAAAGCAAAGTATCTTTTATATATTTATATTCACAGTGACATGGGCAAATACTAGGAGAAAATTTAATATAAAAATAATTTATAGATGCTACATGGGTATATACACAAACACTTATTTTTCAAAGTAGCAAGGGGTTCAATGTGAAAAGAGAGAAGAAACGGCGGGAGGATGATCCAACCGTTGAAGTGTCTCAAGATGTGAAGCTTAAGCTGATCACGAGGCGAGTCGTCGGTGATTAGACTGTGTGCGTTTGGGACACACATAAATTAACCAGCCAGCTCTTAGGTTTTTTTTTATTATTTTTTTAATGTTTTATCCACAATAAAACATTGAATTTACAAGGGGCTTTTAAATTAAAAAAATTTATTTAATTAATATTAACTCATATTAATATTTAAATTAAAAGTTTGTCCTACGTTCTGTTATACATTATTGTACTTTGTGTTTTTCTCCATTTAACATTGTTGCTTTTTATTCTTTTACTTTGTTAGTCTCTATTATTTTTAGTATGTTCTATTTGGTTGATTTATATGTTTTATTTAATTTAATATAGCCAATGTCTCTTTGGTTGATTTGTATGCTTTCTTGTGCCACATTTGTATGTTCTAGTTTCTTCATTTTTATTTGGGTACTTTAATTTCTCAGACAAAAAGACTTCTTTACTGATCATTGGGATATCTTTGGGTGCTTCTGAGAGATCTTTCACCATAAGGCCTTTGGTTGGAGCACTTGGTTTACATCAATTCTTTGGGGATTTGGACTAGGTGGTTGCATTGTTCAGGTACAAATTTTCATGTCATCTCTATTAATATTTTTTTATTCTTGCTATCATTTTTATTGTTCTTGCTGAATATTTTGGTCTTGCTATCATTTTTAAATAATGTGGACAATGAGATTTTGTTCTTTCTATATGACTTGTATAATATTAAAGTTCATAGTCTGGCCAATTAATTATTAAAATTTATTTGAGTATTAATTTGATGAACTGCAATGTCTTTTATCTTTATTTTGCTTTTATCAATGTAAATTACATGATGCATTTATTAAAAGGATCTTGTTAAGAAACTATTGCACAAGTGAACTTGTAATTATACATATAGATGCTTGAAATAGTTTTCCTAATTTAAGGGCTAATAAAATAATGAGTGTGCTGACTGATTTTATCTTTTTAACACAGAGTTATTAGTAACATGAATGCAAATAGGAGTTGGATGTATACTAGGCTTAAGGATGGACTTTTGAATCCCAATTTCTTGCGAGGAATAAATGAGTTCATCGATTTCGCAAAAATGCATCCAGAGTGTATGGATGGTATCAAAATTAAGTATCCATGTAATCATCGTAAGTGCCAAAATCGAGTTTTTCACATGGAAGATACCGTCAGATATCATCTTATGAAGTATGGATTTGTACCGTATTACTATTTGTGGGTTCTTCATGGAGAGCCTTCTGTGTCTGGCAGTAGTACTCATAGACAAGATGTGGGAAATGAATTAGCTTTGGGAGTTGAATCACCATCACATAATCTATGCCAACAAATGGTCTTGGACGTTGTAGGTCCTGATTTCTCTTATACTAATACAGAAGAACCTCCAAATGCAGCGGCCCAAAAATTGTTTGAAATGCTAAGAGCTGCCAATCAAGAGGTGTGGCTAGGTTGTGAAAATCATTCACAATTATCGGCTGTTGCAAGAATGTTAAACATGAAAGCAGAACATCATTTGACAGAGAGATGCTTTGATGACTTTTGCCAGTTTTTGAAAGAATTATTACCCAATGATAATGTAATGCCAGATAACTTCTACAGCACAAAGAAGTTAGTTCAAGGATTAGGTCTACCAGTTGAAAAGATTCATTGTTGTTCTAATGGGTGCATGATATACTGGGGAGAAGACAGTGAATTAATGAGTTGCAAACTTTGTCAGTTTCCTAGATATAAGCAACAAAGAGTTGGTTCATCCAATAATAAAAAAAATATCCCATACAAGAAGATGTACTACTTTCCTTTAACCGCAAGGCTACAAAGATTGTATGCATCAAATGTGACAGCAAAAGAAATGAGATGGCATGCAGAACATGAGTCGGAAGAAGGGGTTATGCGTCATTGTTCTGATAGCCCTGCGTGGAAGCATTTCAATAGTACCTATCCTTCATTTGCATCAGAGAGTCGAAATGTAAGATTGGGATTGTGTACTGATGGATTCCAACCTTTTGGGCAGTCGGGTCAACAATATTCTTCTTGGCCAGTAATACTCACTCCGTACAATTTACCCCCTTCTATATGTATGAAAGAGGAGTATATGTTTTTGACTATAATAGTTCCTGGTCCTAGAAATCCAAAGGATATGTTGGATGTGTACTTGCAGCCCCTAATTGTAGAATTGAAGCATTTGTGGGAAATTGGTGTTGAGACGTATGATGCATCAAAGAAAAATAATTTTCGAATGCGTGCTGCTCTTATGTGGACCATAAGTGATTTTCCAGCATATTCAATGTTGTCCGGGTGGAGCACTGCAGGTAGGACTGCTTGTCCGTATTGCAAACAAGATTCAGATGCATTCACTCTAACAAAAGGTGGGAAATAATCTTGGTTTGATAATCATCGTAAGTTCTTACCACACAATCATCCGTTCAGAAGAAACAAAACAGCTTTTCGGAAAAATAGAACAGTAACAAAGACAGCTCCTACTATTCCATCTGGTGATGAGATCTTGAAAGAAATGGAAGATTTGGGCCTAAGGAGTGTTGTAGATTATGGTGCACATGAGATTAATAGCCGCATTGCTAGGATCAGCGGTTGGAGAAAACGGAGTATTTTTTGGGAGTTACCTTATTGGCGTACAAATCTCATTCGACACAATCTTGATGTTATGCATATTGAAAAAAATGTATTTGACAATATATTCAACACTGTTATGAATGTGGAAGGGAGGAGTAAAGATAATACTAAATCTAGGGAAGATTTGAAAGAATTTTGTTGTCGGCATGCCTTAGCAAAAGATGATGCTACTGGAAAGTATCCGAAAGCATGCTATACTCTTGATAGGCAATCAAAAATTGTGCTTTGTGAATGGCTTCGCAATCTTAAATTCCCGGATGGATATGTGTCGAACATAGGCCGCTGTGTTGATATGCGAAAGCTAAAGCTTTTTGGTATGAAAAGTCATGATTGCCATGTCTTCATGCAGAGATTACTTCCAATAGCATTTCGGGAATTGCTTCCATCAAGTGTCTGGCAGGCATTAACAGAAATGAGTAATTTTTTTAGAGAGCTCACTTCAACTGTACTCCAAGAAGAAAACATGCTAAGGCTTAATGAAGAAATTCCTCTAATTATCTGTAAATTAGAGCGTATATTTCCCCCAAGCTTTTTTGATTCAATGGAGCATCTTCCGGTGCATTTGGCTTATGAAGCATGGATTGCGGGTCCAGTACAGTATAGATGGATGTATCCATTTGAGAGGTAAAACCTTTAAATTGTTGTTGTGCACACTCTACTTGAATCGTATCAATTGACTCATTAAATATGTATGTAAATTTGTAGATATCTCAAAAAACTGAAAAAGAATGTGAGAAATAAAGCAAGAGTTGAAGGCTCCATATGCAATGCTTACTTGGTTGAGGAAGCAACATCATTTTGTGCACATTATTTTGAATCACATGTAAGGACGAGACATCGAAAGACACCCCGTAATGATGATGGTGGAGAAGATGCAGAAGAACATTTTGGCAACTTATCAATTTTCACACGACCCGGTAAAACATTGGGGAAAGGAAAAATAAAATATCTTAATGAAGATGAATATGCAGCAGCACAAATGTACATCTTATTAAATTGTCTGGAAGTGCAACCATTCACCAAGTATGACTACTTATTTTTTTATTAAGAAGATCACATAGTTCACCTCTGCCTATATACTAATATAAGCTTCTATTTTAATGTATCAGGATCTTTGTCGATGAGTTGATTGCTGAGAATCAACACATTAATGATAGACATGTTGATGAAAAAATAGAACATGAATTTCCAACATGGTTTCACCGGTTTACTCATGATCCATCCAAAAGCATTTCCAACCAATTCTTGAAGGATTTATCAAAAGGTCCATTTGAGGAGTTACAAGTCTTATAATGGGTGCATAGTAAATAGCTACAAATTTCACACAAAAACTCATTCCTCAAATAGTGCAACAATAAATAGTGTTGTATGTGTAAAGGGCACAAATTATACTACAGATGAAAATGACTACTATGGACAATTAGTTGAGGTTTTATGCTTGGAGTACCCGGGATTACCAATTAAGCGAACAATCTTGTTTAAATGTGATTGGTTTGATCCAACACCAAAGGTGGGTACAAAATGCCATCAACAATATAAACTCGTGGATGTTAATCATAAACGGTTCTTCAACAAATATGAGCCATTTGTTCTTGCCTCCCAAGCAATTCAAGTTAATTATGCAACATATCCTAGTTTAAAACGTGACAAGGCCGACTGGTGGGCAGTATTCAAAGTAAAAGCTAGATATGTTGTAGATCTTCCTAAACAAGTTCAACCGAAGGCATCAACATCATGTGAAGAACCTTTTCAGCAAGATGAAATGGAAGTTTCATCTATACAAATCAATGTTGATGATGAAGAACAATCTGAATTAGCAACGGAATAGAAACGAAAAATGTTGTTTCTAAACACTAATTTTCTTGTAGTGAACCGGGCAAATATTCTTGCAAGATATTGGTTTAAAAGCACTTGACCTGTCATCTAAAGAAGAAATTTTCTCAACTGTTAAACATTATTTTTTAGAAAATTCCATATTTATATAAACTGTATATTGATCAAGTGATCAGCCAGTGTGTTCCAAAGGAAGATCAATTTGAAAGCATTTTGAGTCATTGTCATGATAGAGAACTTGGTGGTAATTTTCAAGCAAATCAAAGAGCAACTGATTTTACAACAAATATGTCTCTTCTTCTGATAGATGCCAATATATGGGAAATATTTTTAAGAATGATGAAATAATTTGGTTATTTGTGAATTTTTTGTACATTAATATAAACTTCACAAGACTTATTTTGTCATTGACAAGTGCATAATTGAACATGTTTCATATTGTTTTCTTTGCTTAATTGGTAAATATTGTAGCATTCATTGAAAGATGGTGCTTAACATGGTGTAAAATTAATTTTAGGTCTTAGGCATAAAATAATGAATAGAAGGGAGCTAAAAGAAGTAATTTCGAAGCAAGATAAGGAAGAAAGAGCTCCCTTGACATCAAGAATAGAAAAACTGGCCAACTAGAGCACCTTACGACCCACTTACGGCTTTAAACCTCAGACAAAGAACCTTGCGGGTATGCTTATGCCCATAAGCAAAACCATAGTTGCTAGAGAGAAAAGCTTACAAACAAGACTTATGACCATAAGCATGGGCATAATGCTCAGACAAAGAAGTTTGGGGGCATGACATATGCCCATAAGGAAGGTCACAAGCACCATACAAAGAAACTTACAGTCCAGTACTTACGGCCGTAAGCCAGATCATAACACTTAAACATAAGACTTTTTAGGCAAAGTTTACAACCATAAGATGCTCAAAAGACACCCGACTCCTTATCTCCAACTCATTATGGCCTTGTTATTATGCCTGTAAATGCTCCCTAAGAGGCTGAGTATAAATGATTTTACTGAGGTTTTTTGGGTGGAGGGGGGGTGTCTTTTGGTGACCAAGCAAAGAAAAGAGAGGAGATAGCGTTCAAGGGTTTTCTTTGGCAATCCAACCACTTGGAGAGCTTCATCTATGATCTAGGTTAACAAGAAAACCATCGAGGAGAGTTCTCAGTGGTGTTTGTTGAAGATTTGTGAAAGATTCATCGGCAATCCAATATGACAAAGTTTGAATCGAATTTTAATATTTTCATTTACTTTCTCCATCTTAATTGGATTGTATGACTGTTTATTCTTTATTAATGGAGAACTAAGCTTGATGATGTTTAGGCATAGGTTGAACCTAGGGTTTACATTTTGATGACATTGGTTGTAGACACCCTATCTTGTAACGATTTTCTTCATATTGCAATATTATGATTTTGATTTTGATTGTGTGTTTTTTGTCTTGAAATCTATCATAGCGAGAGCTGAGAGTTTCATAATTGATGTGCATGAGTGACATATCGAGAGATCCACATTCATGGACATACTACAATTGAAGGGAACCATGAGTTCAACTAGAAAAAGGGTATTTCAAGATTAAGACATCTCTCCCCGTGCTTCTCTTAAGTGAGTTGAGATTATGATTCCAATCTTAATGCAATTGTAAAGAGTGAGCACTAAAAAGAGATTCCAACCTTGCTTTATATGCGATTAGGGTTAGTAGCTTCAAGAGAAAGATTAGATATTCACTGAATCTGTGCCTTCTCTAGAAATAGTTCATTGATTGTATAGTAGTTATAAGGTAGCCTGTATCAATACCGTATGGGACTAGCTATTATTCACCTTCAGAAAGGGGGTAGCATGATTTAAAAACTCTCTCAGTTTAACTATGTTGCATTATTCAGTGCAATCTTGTTTGGAGCTTAATCAAAACCTAGGGAAAATCTATACTTGAACACCTCTCTTTTATGCTTAATTTGCCGTCACTTTATTTTCACATTAACTTCTAGGTCTTATTCTTGAATTAACATCTTTGATTGTAGTTTAGGCTAATAATGACTCCTGATTTAGTGCTCGTAGTCCCTAGTTCCTCATGGAACAATACCTTGCTTCATACACACTTTACTACTTAATCGGAACGTGCACTTGCATTGTAGGTAACATTAGTCCATTTCAAATTTTTGGTGCCATTCTTGAGGAACTAGGGATATTAGGAACACTTATTTTGTCTTGTTAAGTTAGCTATTTGTTTTTATTCTTGCTTTTATGGCTTCTTATCCATAATTTCTTGAAAATTCTAACATTTTTCCTCTCAGTTACATTTTAGATTTTTTTTACCATGTCTGATTTGATTAGAGCATTAACATATTAGTTGCCAACCATAAATAACAAGATAAATAGCATTATCTATCATATGTGTTTGATTCAACCTAGCCATCCCATGAATCAAGGCAGCTCAGAAGATACATGTCTAAGGTCAGAGATGATAGCTACAACCAGTTTGTCAAATCAGTTGTTCCATTTAGACAAGAGATGAACTCATGGTGAAAGTAGACTAACTTTGTAGAAAACAGTAGATCATTTTATGCAAACTCTTGATATGGCAGCATAGTGACATGACAGGGGCCCTAAAGTGCACGGGTTGTCGAAGTAATAATATACCCTGGTGAGTGGGTAGTCGTATCCACAGAGAATAGGGATTTGAGATACAAGTATTCACTATGTAACTAATGCGATGTATGGAAAGAAATTAATATTTGAGTGTGAAAGAAACTAATAAAAACCAGAATTAAAATAGAATTGTGGAAGGTGAGAGAGTGCAAGTAGGAGTAAAAGAGTAGGACAAGCAATGAGAGAAGATGGGTACCCGGACAAGCTACCCTTAGTTCTTATGCTTCTAGTACAAGACAATGCTATTATACTATCCTATTGATGTTAATTGAATCGAGGAAATCCTTAAACACACGGTCCCAAACCTAAGGTCAACTGTGACTAACCCCAACACTATGTTCCGGTCATTAGGTTTCACTATGACCCTTGACTCTCGTTGACCTGTCAACTAAGCCATAGCGGATTCTATCTACCAAAGCCTCACACTGTGTGGAATTGCTTTAAGTTATAGGGATTCCTAGTGATTAACCCTGTTCCTATGTGTAGTTCTAACCCTTTGGTCCAGGTGAGAGAACCCTGGTCTAAATTAAGTCCCGGCACTAAGATTCACTTCAACCTTTCACTTCGTTGCTCGCACAACGAAGCCTCAGGGGAGTTTATCTCCTAGCACCTAACTCTATCTCGACAGTGAATAAATCATGGAACATGGAGGTAGGGAGAATCACATCGGAAGGGAAAGGGGATGTTCGGCTACCTCACGACTCACCCTCTCAACCATCTTCAATCCTAAGTAGTCTAACCCTATAGGAGTTGTCACACCTCCAAAGGATAACCTAGGTTGTTCTCAACCCTAGTGTCACGGCTAAGGGAAAACAATAATCAAGAAGAAATTAAGATTGAAACTCAATTTTATTCATCAATAATGGAAAAAGCATAATAACGATGTCAAAGAAACATAATAATCCTAGGGTTTACAAGTCCGAATACCCACAAGGGGTTTAGCTCCTTATGGAGCTATACAAATCCATCAAAATAAGAATAAAAAAATAAATTGAATGCATAGATGAAAACCCCCTTATGTGCGATGTGGCCAGTGGTCTTGTGCGGCCGTCGGACGTTGATGTCGACGCTGATGATGCGCTCCAAACCTCCACGAAGTCCTCCCTAAACCCTAGCCGCTCCTCTCTAGAAGTTAGGGCAAAGAAGAGCCAAAAAGATCCAAAAACAGTCTCCAAAACGGTCTTTTTATAACGTTGAGTCGCGGCTTTAAATTGCAGAAATCGGGATTTCACACGGTTGTGGGGAATTTCACACACCCGTGTGAAGTTGCTGTTTTGCTAATTTTCAGCAGATAGTGAACAATAACTTGCTACAGTACATGCTACAATGCTGCTACAGCAATTGTGCCGAAACGCTCCCGAATTCGTCGTTCTTCATTGAGGCCGTTGAATTGGGCACACAGTCAACGGTAGATCATGCAGATTGCTTCAAATCTCCTAATTTGTGAAGTTCTCCTTGTTAGCACGAGCTAGACTTATTGTGAATGTGACTGCCTTTGTGCCCCTCCAAAGGAGGTTGGCACACACTCACAAGTCTATGCTCATGCCCTGTTCCTTGCTTAGTCCGGAAATCTCCCCAACAACGACGAACACGATCTAACTTCGTTCCTTTTCTCCAATTTACCTTCACAACCCTACAATGCACAAAAGTAAACAAATGCACACTTTTTAGTGATAAAATCTGATTAAATCAATGCTCATTGCAAGATAATAACAATTCGCATTACTATAACACAAACACTTATCATGACAGCAGGCCAAGCAAACAAATTCAAGAACTCATCTGATACAGAATTATAGTTTGGGATGTTAATATATGTTCATGATCTGATTATTCTACAAAAAGGTGTTGCAGATGAGCCAACAATCCCTGAAGAGGTCAACCCAATGATTAACTTAACTATCGATCCAAGTACAAATCTAAAGCAATCTCAAGAAAATATAGGAACCAGATCCATGAGCGGAGCAAGAGACTTAAGCCATCAATTGAGGAACCTCAAGAGCTTGAGTTGAAGAGACTACCTGAGCATTTGTTAGTATACATTCCTAGCTAAAAATTCTAAGCTCCTAGTGATAATTTGTATTAAGCTTAATAGAAGATAAAAGTATTCAAGAAGCATAAAGGGATAATTTCTTGGAAGATTGTAGATATAAAAGGCATCAATCCACCATTTTTCTTTGCCATTCATAGATTTGATGTCAGAGAGATTGTTGGTGAGTGCATTTTATATCTATATATTGCATATCTCTTATATGTATTTTGCTTGTATTTTAGAATTTGATGTGTATATTTTGATGCTACTTGGGTATACTTATGTTTCTGTGTAGGTTAATAGGTCTAAGGATATTAGAATGAGTATTAGAGTGAAATTGATATCAAAAGAACTCATTTATAATTTTTCAGACAAAGCATGAGCGTGTTGAGGCCATGCTTATATCGCTTGTAGATTACTAGAGTTCAAGAAAATATCATAAGAAGGAAAGCACCGTCATAAACCCAAAAGTACTGTTGTGCTTATGGAAGCAAGGCGCAAGCACAAGCGTGCTTCACAGCCGTGCACTTTATTGTCTGGAGAAAATCCATTTTGATGCATACCCTAGATCTGTCTCTGAAAAAGCACGGCCCAAGAACAAGCATGAAATCACTTTTTAAGCCCCAAAGTTAGTGTTTTGAGGGAGTTTGGCTTTGGATTTTGGAGGCAACTTTTAGGCAATCTTCACCACCATCCATCTAGAGATTAGAGCAAAGGTTTTGAAGCATGCTTTGGAGTGGAGCTAAGCCTACAGGAAGATTCTTGGAACATAATCAGAGAGATTTCAGAAGCTATAGGGAGTCCATGGATTCATGTTTAATTGTTTTCTTTATCTTTTCCATATTGTGTGAACCATGAGGGGCTAACCGCTCTTCAATACCCCAAACTATTGAACCTTTTTGACAATATGTAGTTGATTTACTCTTTTGCAATGACTTTGGAGTCTTATTGGTTTTCCTATGTTAAAAATCATGTTACATAACTTGATGTGCATGATTAGTGTAGTTGTGATTGTAAAACTCGACATGTATTGATTGCCATAGTTATGATTGCCGTAGTGTAGTTGCAAAACTCAATGTGTATGATAGCCATAGTTACAATTGCAAAACTTGACATGTTTGATTACTATAGATATAACAATACTTTTAGAGCACACATAGGATCTATAGAATGTACCTGATAGTCATTGTAGAAGAGTCACTACATGTTTCACTAAAGGATAGGTCTGGGGCGCTACTTCTCATCACTGCTTCGACCTAGTTTTATCCTATCTATTTCCCTCCTTCTTTTACTTTTCTTATTGTTTTTAGACTCGTAGAATAGAACTTTACCCAGTCTTTGATCAAGTTAGATGTTGGACAAGAAATAAGTCCTAGAAGATTACCGGGCCCTATAGATTCGAGTACCTGATCCTCCTTAGGTATATTATACTACTTCTTAAAACCCATGCACTTGCAGATATGTAAGGGGCATATTAGTTATCAGGACATATGTACTATTGTTTTATGGATAGCCTTTCAAGCTATTTTTAGATCCTTATTTCTCTAGAGGATGAAGAGAAGACAACCTTCACTTGCCCCTACAGTATATTTGCATATTGTTGTATAGCCTTCGGCTTGTGCAATACTCTTGAGAGCTTCCAGAGATACATGACAGCTATCTTCTATGATTTGGTAGAGGATATAATGGAAGTATTTATATATGATTTTTTTAGTTTTTAGAGATTCCTTTAACTAATGCCTCCACAATTTGACAAAGGTTTTGAAGAGATGTGAGGGAACCAATTTGGTGCTTAATTGGGAGAAGTGTCATTTTATAGTTTAGGAAGGGATCGTTCTTAGACGTACGATATCTCACCAGGGGATAAAGGTGGACGAGGCCAAGATTAAAATAATCCACAAGCTCCCACCCCCATCCTTGGTCAAAGAAAGCTTATTAGGGTATGCGGGCTTCTACCGTCGGTTTATAAAAGATTTCTCAAAGATAGCACACCCGTTGACAAGACTGCTTAAGAAACTAATACCTTTTACTTCACCACAGAATGCATTTCTGCACTCAATGCTCTTAAGGAGAAGTTGGTTAGTGCACCCGTTATGGTGGCACCCGATTGGAGTTTACCTTTTGAAATCGTGTACGATGCTAGTGATCATTTCATCAAGGCAGTCTTAGGACAAAGATGTGACAAACATTTCAACCTATATGTTATACAAGCAAGACCCCCACTGATGTGTAAGAGAATTATACCACTACTGAGAAGGATTTGTTGGTCAAGGTTTTCTAATTTGAGAAATTTCTTCCTTATCTCATTTTGTCGAAAGTTATTATATCTATGCACCATTTCACACTCTAATATTTGTTTAACAAAACTGATGCTAAACCGAGACTAATTCATTGGGCTTTGCTTTTGCATAAGTTTGACTTGGAAGTCAAGGATAAGCACTATGTCGAGAACCTAGCAGTCGATCACTTGTCAAGATTGAAGTACCCCCATTCAGATTTGCATCAAAATGAGGAGATTGAGAACTCATTGCCTGAGGAACATTTGTATAGTCTATATAGTGTGTGTAAACTCAATGGTTTGCAAATTTTGCTAACTATCTTGTTAGATGGGTTCTTCCCAATAACATAGCATACCATTAAAATAAGAAAGTCTTTGCGAATGTGAAAAACAGTATATATGGTAGGATCTGTATCTTTTACGGTTATGTTTAGATCATTCCATTAGGTGCATCTTACATAAGGAAGGATTGGAAATCTTGGGGTAATGTTACGCTAGACCCACATAAGGCTATTATAGTCAAACAAGGTAGCAAAAAAAGCACTCACATCTCAATTCTTTTCACTAACCATTTTTCACAATGCGCAAATGTATAGCCAAGCTTATAGCAATTGTCAACACTCAAGTACTATTTCTCATCATTTTGAAATTCCTCAAAAACCCTATAATTAATTGCAAAATCTTTGACATTTAGGGTGTGGATTTCATGGGACCTTTTCTAATTCTTATGGACATTGATACATTTTGGTTGCCATGGACTATGTTTCTCAATGGATTGAGACTCGAGCTCTTCGCCTCAATGATGCTAGGGTAGTTATCAAGTCTTTAAAAAAGCTTTTCTCTCATTTTGGAACACACAAGATGATCATTAATAATAAAGGAATATATTTTTGCAATACTGATAAGGACGCAAGTATACGTGCCGATCGCAGAATAAAGTGTACGTAAAGCAGAGTGTTGGTCCATAGTGAAGGAGGTGAATACTACTAATGACTCTAAACCCTAAAAAAAACTTAAATGATGAGTGATAAGTGTGTGAATAAAAGCAAAAGAACACAAGAAAATATGGGAAATAAAAGGAGAGAAATCAAGGAAGAAAATGATGTCCAGGCATAGCATCCCTCTAGGGTTATAAGGCACAGGAAAATGTTTGTGTAAACATGTAATCCTATTTGAACCCAAAGGTTTCCAGAAATATACAAAACCCTTATTTCTTAGGTGAAGTGTAACTGAATCAATGCAAAGCTGATACATACATCCACATAATCACATTAACACTCTATGAAAGCTTGTTGTGGACTAATTATAATCTCTTAAGTAGATAATCTCTCCCTAGAGAGAGAGAGATTACTCCTAATCCGAATATATAGCAGAAATGCAATTTCTCCTAAAATCCGCTCCACATGATTGCAAAGAGGACAAAAATTGTCATCAATCCAATAAAAAGGATTGTGGGAGACAAAGTCTCCTAGATATCCTAACTAGAGATGTACCCACTATCCTTTCAAATTGTGGTAAGTCTATCCTAGGTGAGAATTTCTTCTCATCACGTAGCAATACCAAGCATGGTTACTAGGACTTTCATATTATTAGCAATCAAGCATTCAATCACACAATTAATCTCAAATAGATATGATTGCAAATAAGAAATCAATTAAGCATCAAAAAATCCAACAACCAAAGTCAAGAAAATAAACCCTAGAGTTCAACTATACCCAAACATCTACAAATTAGCCCTTTATTAATGTAGGACAAGCATTCAAGATACAAATAATGGAGGAAAACATGTGAGCCTTGAAATCCCCCTTCTCAATTGCATCAATGAAGAATCACTGAAGAAACGCTAGGTAAGCTGCAACGCACACTGACAAGATGAGCTTAATAGCTACAATCTTCAATCCCCTTGAATGTAAAGCTGAACCCCCCTTGAAATTGCTCCCTAGGTTTTGGAGATTTGCCTTTTATATTCTTCAACCTCACCTCCAAGTATTGCCCCTAAAGAATAGAAGATTCCTTAAAAATCCTTATAAGTTCTATTTATACCCAACTCTTACGGGCTGCTTACACGCATAAGGGCTAATGCCGTAAGGGAGCTGGACAAGATTGTTGCGAGCCTTACGGGGTGACTTACGGTCATAAACCCCATCTGTAAGGCCTTCTATTTTTGTTGCGGTCCAGCTTACGGCAGTAAGCACTAGACCCTAAACTTCACTATTCTATTCCTTTCGACCGTCTTTACTGGCGTATGCTGTGACTGTAAGATCCTCTAGATGGTCCTTACAAGCATAAGCCTTGCTCATAAGGTCTTCTGACTGGGCTTTAAATCCTCCTTATGGACATAAGCATACCCGTAAGGTCTTCTGGAATTGACTTATGGTCATAAGGATGACTGTAAGCTGCCCAATAGCTATCCAGTTTGCCTTATCCTTGTTCTACTGATGCTGAGAGAGTTCCAACTTCATCGTTTAAGATCTAAAATGCTTCTTTTGGCTTTCTCTCATCTTTAAGCATTGCCCTAAGCCTGTTAATGCACAACACACTACATTTAGCTTTGAATTCTAGAATATGGTTCTAATACATGCCAATTGAGTGTACAAATTGATAAGAAATACAAAAACACTGTACATGACAAGTGCTTGAGTGAACATATTTTTTTTATATAATTTACATTCATTGAGCATCATTTTTATCATGTTTTATATCTCATAAATTGTATTTGGTGTTCCTTTGTGCAAATAGGTTGTGAGGGCCTTGAAAAAAGAAAAGGAAGCAAACATAGGTTTGAAGGCACCGTTGGGCATTTTTGTGCAACATAAGGATCAAGACACACGAGAGGCTCATACACATGGGGGTGTGTGTGCCAACTTTCAAAGAATCGAAGCTAGATTGTGAGTTGGAAGGGTACAAAGGCAAGCACACCCTATGTCCTAACTTGTGTAAAGAATTCAAAAACCTTACAAATGATGATTAGATGACGAGAACCCTCATAACTTACCATGCGGATGTGTGTCCATCCATGTGGCCTCAAGAGAAGAGTGTTGGAGCCTTGTTTATAAAAAGTACTATAGCAAAACGCTTTAGTAAATCATTGTAGCAGTACTGTTCCAAAACTTTGTTCACGCGACCAGGTGAAATTTCCACCCGCCCATGTGTGCAATTTTGTATCCCACATGGGGGCATGGAGGCTCACACAGTCGGGTGAAGGCACGTGACAAGCGCAGTTTATGTCTATAAATATCCGATTTGCCCTATTCTTTTGATATTTTTTGTGCAGTTATTGAAATGTGAGATGGCTTAGGAGACATTTCTTCACCAACTTTGATCGATTCCTCCTCCGTTATAGCATCAAGGAAGCCACCAGTGACCCTAGCTTCGGAGTGGATTCCATTAAGATGTTAAAGCTCTCCATCAAGGTCATTAGTTCAGATATAGGGGGGTTTATTTCTATGGCTTTTATATACTTTCATTCATTAATGGTTTGTTTTGTATATTACTTCATGGAGAACTAAACCCCTAGAAGGTATTTGGGCTTGTGAATCCTAGGATTCTAATCTTTTGTGGATTTGCTTTGTGTTTCTATTTAATCTAAGTTTGGTTGAGTTTCAATCTTGTTTGCCTAATGCTTGCTTGCCTTATTGATCTTATGGTTCTTTTATTTTCATGATTTGTTCACCTTGGTGAGAGAAAGTTCTCTATTAGGGTTAGAATCTCAAGATTGAAAAAGGTTGAGAGGGTGAGTCATGAGATAGTGAAGCGTCCTCTTTCCCCTCCGATTGGTGTATTCTATCTCAGCATTCCCTAAGGTCTAAGCAACCATATATGGAGTGAGGTGTTGAGATTAAGAGATTTCTCTACTAGAACCTCGTAGGGGGTTAGGGATCTTTCACCTAGAGGTAGGGTTAGGTCTATTCTTAGGAATCAGATACACCCTTTGGAATACCTAGAGTGCTATGTTGTCATATGTGGTGTGAGGTGTTGAGACTCAGAAATTTCTCCACCGGGACGTCGTAGGGGACAGTATTGGTAATATGGAGATAGGATTCAATTATCTTTGGATTTCCATGACTTAACCTACTCATTCTAGAAACACTTTACATACCAGGTACATAATACCTGAATCCTTGGGGTAGCATTGCCTGAATACCCCACTTTTACTGAATGAGATCTCCCTCTATTTTACCCTTGCATATTTGTCTATGGTATTCATTTCTTCGCACATTGGATCATCACATCATCCCATTGATCATTAGGCTAGATAGCAGAGAAGCAGCTAGTACTAGTAACCCTGTTCCCTGTTGATTCGACTACCTGACCAGTTGGGTACTTTATTACTTCGACACTGACGCACTTGCAATACACACACGCAAAAGGTGTGTCAGTACACTCATCAAATGCTTAATTAGAAATTTTTCTTAAGAAATATGGAGTAACCCACAAGATTACCACCCATTATCACCCACAAATGAGTGGTCAAATGGAAGTGACCAATAGGGAGTTAAAGGGAAGTTTAGAGAAATTAGATGACACTCTTTGGACCTATAGGACTGCCCATAAGACATCAGGGACAACACCCTACTGAATGGTGTACAAGAAGGTTTACCACTTACTTATTGAGGTTGAACATCGAGCCTATTAGGTCACTCAATTTCTTAATTGCAATCTGGAGTTGGTGTGTAAGAAATAGGAAATCCAACTAAATGAACTTGACGAATGGCACCAAGCGGCCGTGAGAACTCTTAGGTGTACGAAGAACACACTAAGCAATACCTTGACAAGATACCAAAGCCTGAGAGAGAGAGTTTTGAGAAGGAGATTAGGTGTTACACTTTAATTCTCATTTGAAACTTATTCCAGGGAAACTCAAGTCAAGATGGTATGGACCCTTCAATGTTATACAAGTGTTTCCTCATGGTGCAATTAAAATTTTACATCCTTAGACAAGTAACTTTAAGGTCAATTATCATAGGTTGAAATGGTATTATACGGAAGCTCCCACTATGGTTAGGGAGTTCTCACTCTTAGAACCCCCTTAGAATGCACTCAACAAGTACGTCAAGTTAGTGACCTAAAACAAGGGCTTCTTGGTAGCCAACCTAAGCATTTTTTTTCTATTTTTGTCATATTTTGACTTGTTAGTTTGCCATTGTTTTGTTTTGTATGTTAGTAATAAATTGCTTGGTTGTGTCATATTCTTTTTCGTGAGTTGGTTGTGCAATTATGGTTCAAAATGCTCATTGTATGCTTACCATGTCATATCTTATATTTGGACATTCACTTAGGAGCAAGGGAACACTTTTTTTCATGTTCCACGACTACTTATTGGCTACTTAAGCCTATAAGCTAAGTCATAATGCCTCAAAAGAGAAGGTTACGAGATACCTTATGCATGTAACCCACCCCTGCAAGGACAAATAGAGAGCATTATGAGCACAGTTATGGTTCACAAGTCCTGAAGAAAAAATTATTGAGGTTCCTTATGAGTGAATTATGCCTATAAGCTGCACCATAAGGGTTATCCAGAGAGCATTATGGGTAGACCTAGAGACCCTCACGGCCGGTAAACTCAAGGAATAATTGCACTGGGTTGCTTACAAGCTCCTTATGGCCATAAGTTGACTGTAAGGGTTGTCCCAAGAGTCTTGTGGACCATCTTATTGTCTCCCTTACAGTCCACAACCTAGTGCTAGCAAATTTAGGTACCTTACGGCAACTTACACTCATAAGTCCACCGTAAGGGTCAACCAAAGAACCTTACCAATTAATGCGTTAAACTCCTTATGGTTGTAACCTAGTTGTAAAGGAGATGGAACCCTTATGAGGGCCTTACGCCTATAAGCCCCCATAAGGCATTGACAAAGAGCCTTATGGTCTCAGCTTAGGCCAGTAAGCACCTAGGGCTAAGGTACTGCTGTGACCTTTCTCTTCCTTGAATATCTCTTCGTTTCTCATCGACAACGAGTTTCTCCTAACATATCATTCTTCTCCTTGACTGTAATGTATTTGGCTTTGTTTGAATGTGAAATTTTTAGAACTTTCGAGATCCATTATTTAGGAGGGGTCCTTATGGTCTGAGCTTAAACCTAACAACCATAATGATTTCCATAAAGGCAGTACTCTAAATCATATGACCATATGTCAACCCTGTATGTAGGCCATAAGCAGCAGTGCTTCAAGAAAAATTTATATTTTTGGCACTAACTTTTCATATTATCTTTTTGCAGCATACCTCGGAACAATAGAACCATCTATGGCGCATCAAAAAGGGCTAGAACTGAGGTTTCGACCTCAAGGACCAGGGCTACGGAATCATCCTTATAAGTGCTTGAATAAATGCATTTTATTATTATTATTCATAGCACTTTGCACGTAATTGTTGAATATATGATTGAATTGGTGCTTAATTCACTTCTATTTTGTATTCAGGCTAGGATGAGGACATATTAATCAAGAGGAACAAGTTTGAGGCAATTAGAGTTAATTTTGGAAGAAGAATAGAGGTTTTAGAGTAACTTACGGGCGAGCTTGCGGGTGCTATTGCGGCCGTTAATGTAGAAGCGCACAGTTTCTATTACTGTAGAAAATCACTGTTTATGGCACTGTTACGACCAGGTTACGAGTGTAAGCCCCAACCTGAGAACCTTATGGGTAATTGTTACGGCCGTAATTCTTGGGCCGTAAAGGTTGTTGTAGCAAACCATTATTCATAGGCACTTTTATGGGCTGGTTACGATCATAAGCTCCAACCCTAAGAACCTTATAGGCAAATATTACGATTGTGAGGATTACTATAGCAACCGTAAGAACCCTGATTCCTAAGTTATAAAAGCCAAAAATTAGGGCTTTTAGGGATATCTTCTTCTCCACTCTTTGGTCTGCCTTTGGGCAGCGATTTTGGGGGTTTTAATTACATATCTTGTTGGAGAAAGGAAAAAACAAGAGAGAGAGATTAGGAGAAGGTTCAAAGCTTCAAGGGAGCTATTTATAGAGAAATCTCGATGATGATTTTGGTGAATCTTCGAAGAACTTTATCCATCTAATGATATTGCTAGATTTGAGGGAGTTTTGTTATTCTCTTTATGTATTTTAATTCCTTTGGATTGGATTGCTGTTTCCAATGATGGAGAACTAATTTTCATGGTGTTTGGGCATAGTTGAACTCTAGGGTTTATTTCTTTGACTTTGGTTGTTGGATCTTTGATGGTTTAATTGATTTCTTATTTGCAATCATATATATTTGAGTCTAATTGTGTGATTGAATGAATGATTGCTAACGAGGTGAAAGCCCTAGACATCATACTTGGTATTGCTATGTGACGAGAAGAAATTCCCATCTAGCATAGACTTGCCTCAATTCAAAAGGATAGTGGGTACACCTTTGGTTAGGGTACTTCGGATACTATGTCTCCCGTAATCCTTCCAACTGGGTTAGTGATAATCTCCATGCTCTTTGCAATCATGCAGACTGGATTTTAGGAGAACTCACATTTCTACTCTGTATTCAGATTAAAGATAATCTCTCTCTTTGAGGGGAGATTATCTAATTAAAAGATTGTCATTAGCCAGCAATAAGGTTTCATATAGTGTTAATATGATTGTGTGGATGTCTGTATCAGCTCTGCACCTATTCAGTTACGCTTCGCCTGAGAAATTAGGGTTTTGTATAATTAGGGAAATCTTTCGGTTCAAATAGGATTGCATACCTAGACAACATTTGTCCTATACGTCATAATCCTAGATGGATACTATGCCTGTATATCATTTTTTCCCTTGATTTCTCTCCGGTTTTATTTCCGTATTCCTTGTTTTTGGTTTATTTTATACACACACACCACTTCTTTAGTTAGGCTTTAGAATTAGGGTTATTACTAGCATTCATTTTCTTTCCTGTGGACCGGCACTCTGCAATTACACACACTTTATCACGCAATCTGCACGTACACTTGCATCCCTATCACCTTCACTCATACAGTACCTTCCATACCCACCTTTTCCACCCCATGCTTCTGAGTGTACTATACCCTCTTGAGGACAAATCGGTTTGGTTAGTCCTTCAAGGTCGACTATTAAATCCTCATACAGTTGGGGCTCGAGGAGGAGATGCGAGGACAAGTGAGTTTCGATGGGTGGAAATGCCTTTTCATGATCAAGAAGCCGCATACAAAGACATGACTATGGAGGTTCTAATCATCTTCAAAATGGCTAGGACCCTAGTAGTGTACGCTAGGCCTGGGATGATCTAGTTTCAGCTCTTTGGCTAGCCCCGGTGGCTAAGCTACATGTAGCTTGCACTGTCACTGAGGCTTTATGACACTGGAATCACTAACACCCCTTAGCACAAAACAATTGTCAATCTATCTTCCTCTTGGAGTCATGCCTACGAGAGTGTGGCGCCACCTAAGTAAAAGGCACAACTATAAGCTAGGCCTGACCAAGGACTCATTTTGCTCATTCGACTGGCCCAAAGGTAAGCATAAGCGATGATGAGTCATTCATTTGTAGGTCGAGCAGGTAGTATAAGTTTGGTGGGGCAGCATGATCTTTATTTCTATTATAACATGACCAAGCATCGCCTCATCCATCTGGGCCACATGCTAGTGGATTTCCTCGCCCACCAGGGCCAGTATGTGCATCTTAGCACCATTTTCATTGGGTACTACATTATGAGGTTCATGTGAGGTATGGGCACTTGAAATGTGTCGAGGATCTCGAGACTATCAACAGCCCGACACAACTTGGTATCGAAACCCTTTGCTCTATAGGGATGATTATACCGCACATATCTCAATACGCCCTTGCCTCCAACACCACTAAACTTACAGTAGGCAGTGGCGAGGACAGATCAAAGGATGCCTCTAAAGATAATGACATTGAGTCACTCCCCTCCACCATTGACCCCGCAGCCACTATAAATAACTCCAGTCAAGTAGCACCTCCATGACACCAATCTTATCTCCAAATCATGGAGGGTGGTATTAAGACTGTGAGGGCTGTGGAAGTGGCTATTTGATCAGACCAAGGCACAACCATGGCACCCTAGAAACAAATTGAGGCGGACCTCTCCCACGCTTGGTCCCTCCTCCTCCTCTAGCATCAACACCACCTCCATCTCCTCGCTATCGATAAACTTTGTTCCACTTTCTGACACCACCGAGCCCTAGTTTCATTTTTGGTATTTTCATTTATACTTTTATTTTTATTTTCTTTGTATTTCCATTTTATAGCAAGGACTAGCCCTGATATTATTATATTTTATTTTAAGTTTTCTTTTCTTGCTTATTTTATTTTATTGAGAGATAATACCTTCCCTTGCCTCGCAGGATGAGCGAGTGTAACTCCCACCATCTCCGATTAAAAGGGTACTCACTAGGTCTTTTCTTGATCTTAAGTGCACTCCCATTCCTTGGGCATATCAAGACTTCACCATGGTCAATTCAAGGACTTCTCATCTCCATGTTAACTAAGGAAGTACTAGTTTTCTTTCTTCTCCTATATATTTTGCATTGTTCTCTCATTCATATTTTTCACCGCATACATTGAGGACAATGTATGCTTTTAAGTGGGTGGGGGTTTAGGATTTTCAAGCACTTTACCTGCTAAGATTGTTGACCTATGAGGGCGTATTTGAAAAAATTAGTGGGAGTTTCATACTATAGGAGTGGACATGTGTTCAAATGTTTATATTTTATTTCAATTTTTTTTATAGTTTGCTCTATTCTTAGTTATTTGTTCCTTTTTTAGCATGCAATCTCTCTATTGTAGGAGCGTAGACTTATGGGTGACTTTGTTTAGTCATAATAATTTAAAGGCATTGAAAGTATGGTGAAAAGTTTTTCAGAACATAAAAAGTGAATTGCATGAAAAAGAAAAGCAAGTGACAGAAAAAGCTACCACCTTAGATTTGTGAAACTACTACAGACAAGTCGAATAATTTGTATGCCCTAGTGAGAGAAAGAGCTACCTTTTATAGGTGAGTGAAAGCTACCATCCATGTAATCATTAGTTGAAAGAGCTATTGCTACTTAAGCGTGAAACCCACTCTTCAGGGCCCCAAGAGAAAAGGCTACCTTACAAGTTATGTGAAGCTTACATTGTAGAGAAAAGAAAATATGAACGTGTAGAATCTTTGCTACATGAGTCTTGTGAGTCAAAAGAAGTGAATTAAAGAGTTGCAACACACATGTGTGCAATGATCTTGAATATAGTTGAAATATTTCTAGAACTTCGGAATTTTTGGCATTTGTAACTTGAACTCTTACAAATAATTTTGGAACTCGCTAATTTTATTTACTAGGTCACACACTTATCCCTCTTGGTTTATAATGTTGTTTTTCGGCTAAGGAAAAGCAAAATCTTAAGTGTGAATGAATTTGATAAGTGTATAATTGAACATATTATCATTTTATTTTCTACGCTTAATTGTCATGTATTGTAGTATTTAATTGGAAGATGGTGCTTAACATGGTGTCAGATTGATTATAAGCCACAGGCAAAGTATAATGAGCAAGAAGGATCTAAAAGAAACAATTTCAAAGAAAGATAAGGAAGAAAAAGCTCTCTCTCGACATCAAGAATAGGAGAACATGCCAACCAAAGCACCTTACAGACTACTTACGACCATCACTTATGGTTATAAACCTAAAAAAATCCCTTATGCCCGTAAGCAGGACCATAGTTACCAAATAGAAGGGCTTACGAGCAGGACTTATGCCCATAAAAATGCACATAAGGGTAAAAAAAAAAGGAGTTTGGCACATAACGTATGACCGTAAGGAAGGTCATAAGCACCATACAAAGAAGCTTGCGATCCAGCACTTAAGGTAGTAAGCTAGACCGTAACACCAAAACAAAAGACTTTACAGGTAGATCTTACAGCCGTAAGTTGCCCATAAGGCATATAACTCATCATCTCTAGCTCCTTATGACCTCTTTCTTACACTTACAAATGGTCCATAAGGGTTAGGTATAAACAATTTTACCGATGAATCTTCCACAAATCTTTTGGCAGCCAAGCAAAGGGAAGAAAAGAGAAAGCATTCCAAGGTTTTCTCCAACAATCCAACCACTTAGAGAGCTTCATCCATAATCTAGGGCATCAAGGAAGATGTCAAGGAGTGTTCTCTGTAATGTTTGTGGAAAATTTGTGGAAGATTCATCGGTAACCCAGAATAACGAAGCTTGGAGAGACTTTTAATTTTTTTCATTTGCTTTCTCTGTCTTGATTGGATTGCATGATTATTTGTTCTCCATTAATAGAGAACTAAGCTTCATGGTGTTTGGGCAAAAGTAGAACTTAGGGTTTACTTTTTTATGACATTGGTTGTAGACACTTAATCTTGTAATGATTTTCATATTGCAATATTATGCTTTTGAATTCTAATGTGTATTTTGAACTCTATCATAGTGAGAGCCAAGAGTTTCATAATTAATGTACATGAGTAACATATCTAAAGATCCACCATGTATGCACATACCACAATTGAAAAGAACGATGATTTCACCCAGAAATAGGGCACTTCGAGATTGAGACTTCTCTTCTAGTGGTTCTCCTGACTGAGTTGGCATTATGATTCCAATCATAGTGCAATCGTAGAGAGTAAGCACTAGGAAGAAATTCCAACTTTGCTTTGTATGGGATTAGGGTCAATAACTTCAGGAGAAGGATTGCCTATTCACTGAATATGTATCTTCTCTAGAAAGATTTCACCAAGTGCACTATAGTTATTATGTAGTTTGTATCAACACCATATGGGGTATGATTATGAGTTAAGAGCTAGAGTGAAAAAGATGAAATGTGGAATGAATGGATGAGGCTTGGCATTTACAAGTATATGTATATAACATTATGACCAAGTGGATACTTGTATACAGGAGGAAGAATGTGTCGTACATGTATCACATACAAAAACAAATGGGCAGATGCTTGAGTAGAGTAGAACGGATCAATGGAGTGTAGCATAGAAACTGACTAGAGCAGATTAACAACATAGTAAATTTGGTACTCACAAATTTAATTTTAAAATAGGTTATTATGTAAGAGTGTTTAAGAGCCATAATCATGTACCTAAGAATGGGAATGGTAATTTTTCTATCATCACTGTAACAGTTTATAGTTTTGCATTGTAGAAGTATGCTATGCCTAACACTATGATTCTAATATGGCCCATTACTGCCCCACTGTGGATTTATTGTGCCCAATACTATGATTCTGATCTAGCCCATTATTTTGATATTGTTGTAAATTAATGTATTCAATATTGTGATTTTGATCTGGCCCATTACTATGGCATTGGAGTAAGTTGATATACTGTACAGCTCTACCACATCAGATTTGGTGAGTTCATTTTGTATACATATTTATATACCTCTTATCCATGTTTTGCTTGTCTTTTAGCATCAGCTTTATATATTTTAGTACTACTTTGGGTATTTTTGTGTTTTTGTGCAGATTAGCTAGTCTTGGGTCATTAGAAGAAGTATTAGAGTGAAAACGGAATCAAAAGAACTAAGCTGCAAGTAACCAAATAAGCACAGCCTAAGCACGGGCGTGCTTTTGAGCCATGTATATTAGAAGACTTCAAGAAAAATTTAGAAGAAGAAAATTACGGTCTTCAAGCCTAGAGCATGATTGTTCTTATGGAAGCACAACCCAAGCACTGGTATGCTTTTGGGCCGTATACTTTACTGTCTGGTGAAAAATTCATTTAATGCAGAATGCTAGATCTAGCCACAAAGAACATGGCTAAAAAGCACAGCCCAAGCAAGCCCATGCTTGGGTCGAAATCTCCTTTTTAAGTCCCAAAGTTAGGGTTTCAAGGAGAGTTCGGCTTGGAATTTTGGAGGTGACTTTGTGACGACCTTCACCGCCATTCATCGGGGGATTAGAGCAAGGATTTCGAAGCATGATTTGGAGTGGACCTCAGTCGAAGAATAGATCCTCAGAGCATAATTGGATGGATTGAGAAGCAATAAGGAGTCAATGGATTTCTACTTGATTGTTTTCTTTATTTTTCTAATGTTGTGTGAACCTATGAGGGGCTAACCACTCTCTGGTGCCCCAGATTCATGAACCTATGTGTTAATTTGTAGTTGATTTACTCTTTTGCAATAATTATGGAGTTCTTTAGTTTCTGATAAACCCCTAAATGTGTGTATTCTATACATATAATTATAGTACTATTCATGTAAAAATTGATGATTTGTTATCATTTTGTGGTTTAATTGGTCTTATTCATGTTACATGTCTCGAGGATGCCCAAGTGAAGATGCCCGTGAACCAACTGAAGAATGCACAGTACTGTAGCAGTTTACTGTAGTAATACTATAGCACTTCAATGAATTTTTGGCAAAATCCTGAGGCTCTTACAAGTTCCTTCAAGCCCGTGAACGAGGCCGTGAAGCCTTCTTGGGCCTTTTAGGTCTTTAAAAGAGGTTTTTAGGGCTTTTGAGATGAAGCTTCTTCTCGAGACTTTTGGGTTGCCTTCCCAGCCTTCTTGGAGGCGATTTTCCTGGGATCCCCTGCGCAAAACTTCACCAAGAGGGAGGCAAACATCGGAGGAGGAGATTGGTGGAAGATCCAAGGCATCAAAGCATCGTTTGAGGAGAGATCTCGGCAAACCTTCAAGATCTTCACCATCTAGGGGGATCTAAAGCTAGAGGGAGTGGTTTTTGCTTTTTTTTTTTTTTTTTCTTGTTTATTTGTTCCTTGGAATTGTATGAGTGTTCCTCTTTCATGAGGAACTAACTTATTTGTTGTTTGGACATAATGAACTCTAGGGTTTTGTTTTTATTTTGGATGATCATCTTTGTTGATATATTGTTGGATTTTGTATTTCTTTTATGAAATCTTGTAGTTTGTGGTTCAAGCTTGGTGTTCATTGATGTGTTGGATTGCATGAGAACTATGTGGTTCAACTTCTATGTTGTACTTGATTGCGTAATCATCGCCCTTGTACTAGACACACTTAGCTTGAAAGGGATTCATGTATGAATACACCGTGACCATCGGGTATTTCGTACCCCTCCAAACATTAAGATTGGATCTAGTTTGAGTATTGACCCTAATTAGAGATTTCCTAAGCGTAATGAAATCATAGGAGGATTTGGGCGAAAGCGATTCCGACCCAATACTTGTATGGGATTAAGGGTTAATCGCCGTAACCATTAGAGTTAACCTGCTTTAGGAATCTCTTGGCCCAAACTACCATCTCAACATATCATCCTAAGTTCAGGACTTAATGACAACTCTAGGGGGATTCATTGTCCAAATCACCCTTTCCTGTGTTTGTCTCTCCCTTGATTGCCAATTGTACGTAGTAGTAGCCCGGATTTCACTCTAGTTAGTTCCTTCTCTTTTTATAATTACTATTTCATCATTCAAAGTGTTAGGCTAGGAAATAGATGAAAGGAAAGTAATAGTAGCTCTTTAGCCTCATGGAATACGAACCCTGTGTCACACATAGGGTATTACTTGATGACCCTGTACACTTGCAGGACTCAACTAGTTTCCTATGTCAAAACTTGATATGCATGATTTGCGCAGTTGTGATTGTAAAACTCGACATGTGTTGAATGTCATAATTGTGATTTCCATAGGGTAGTTGCAAAACTAGATGAACATAATTCCCATAGTTACAGTTGCAAAACTTGACGTATTTGATTGTCATCGATGTGACATTGCTTTAAGAGCACACATAGGATCCATAGAATATACCTGATAATTATTATAGGAGAGTTACTGTATATTTTACTAGGGGATTGGTCCAGGGCCCTACTAGCTCTTCATCACTGTTTCTATTCAGATTTATCCTATCTCTTTCTATCCTTACTCCACCTTACTTAATCTCTCTTTAGATTCATAGATTAGAACTCTACCCAATTCTTTGATCAAGCTAGATATTAGAAGATAAATTAGTACTAGAAGATTGTTGATCCCCATAGATTCGACTATCCAATCCTCTATCAAGTACATTATACTACTTCTTACGACCTGTGCACTTGCAGATACACAAGGGGCATATCAGGATTCACATATGATATCGTAGTGGTTGCAATAATTTTTATTGTAGCTTTGGAATTCTCCCTTTTTTGTTGTGTCTCTATTATGAGTGTGTGGAGATTTTGTTGGGGAAAATGGAAAAGATGAAAAGAAAATGAGAAGGCAAAGTAGGAAAGAAGGAAGCATAGAAAAAAAAAAGAAAAAGAAAAAGAGAAGAACAATAAGGAACCCATGAAAGATAGGAGGAGCCGAGCTACTATTAATCACCAAAAAGGGGAGAATGGAAGTCGTCCACCACAGATAGGAGCTAGCATCTTCAGGTATCCCATAAGTTTTGCAAAGATGATAGAGTTTATGTGATTCATTGCGAGCAATAGTCCTACTGCTAATTCTTGTTGTATTTCTACTATTATTTATAAGATTATTGTTATTATTTGTTACAGTGGCTTATTTGTTATATCTCTATTTTTTAAGCATCCTCAGCTAGTGTTCTAAGTACCACCAATGTGTTGATAGCCTCAACAATAGCCTTATCAGAAGCGTCAAGGACTGTAATTTGAAAATAGTCAGATAGAATACTTGGGATATGTATCCAACCTTCAGTATTTGTTAAATATTTTAGGGTTGAGTGTACAACTCTTACTGGTGAAAACTCTTGAGAGTGCCTATTGAGAGATTGTGCAATTATGTCAATCTCTGCAGACATACATTAGGACCTATTGTTTGGAAATCTAGAAACTTCCAGCATTTTCCATTTGCGTACCTCTGAGCCCTAAAGAATACTAAGTCCTATTTGTAATGTGTGGGTATACCTATAGGCATGTTATAATCACTTTAGCCATGCAACCCAATCCTACAGATTTGATCTGGCCCATTACTGTGATACAATAATAGTTATTTACGAGCATTGTTGTATACTACACTGTAGTATTGGTTTTGTATTCAATATTATAGTTTATGGTACTGCATCATATAAGTTATTGTAGTCTAGGATCCTTTTTCCTCAGTGGAGTATTGGAAAATGTCAGCAAAAACACTAAGAGATGTCAACTTGTCTTAAGTGGAGATAGGGATTCAGAGTTGTCGAAGGGGTGAAAGGCTGCTATCAGTCGCCATGATTGAATCCTTTTGAGTAACGAACTTTTGACTAGTGTGACCATGATAGTGAGTTCATATATGTAGCTTCTACGTAATGTTACTACTGATCTAGTTTGGTATTTGTTAATATGAATGTGTCGGATCGGGGATTCATGGAGGGGACCCTAAACCAAAGCCCTAAGAGCCTCACAAGGAGTGTTGAGGCCTTAAGTTGAGAGTGATGCATGTTAACTTTACCTATTTGGCTTAATTTTCTATATAGCTATTCTTATTAGTTATTATTAGTTAGCTGATTATGTGAGCTTGATTCCTCTTTCTAAATTGCTAATCATCATTAGTTATTACCTATTTGGGCTTGATTATGTGGGCTTGATTCCTATTTCTATATAACTATTCTTATTAGTTATTATTAGTTAGCTAATCATCATTTAGTTATTACCTATTTGGCTTAATTTTCTATATAGCTAATCATTATTCAGTTAAGCTAAAGAATTATGTGGGCTTGATTCCTCTTTCTAAGAAGTATGTAGGCAACTTAATTTGGCCAGTAGGCGAATTAAGTACAGGCCAAACTTAAAGTAGATTTCACTTATTAATCTAACAATGTTTTATACATAGAATTAGGACACTTTATAATTGTTTTCTAGTGCTAATATGATTTACTCTATTGTATCTATTCGATTTGATGTGTGAATGTTTATTATATGCTATACCTGATGTTTTAATACCAATTTTGTAAATGTGCATGTGTTTATATATATATATTGATGATGTATTCTGGGATTTCTGCATAGAACCCTAGTGTAATACCCAGTGGCAACTAGTACAACCTGAGTTTTTGTGTAATTCTGCTATGAATTTGATGCCGTATAAGAGTTATATTGTGACGACATTATATTTAGGTAAATTTTTGGAAACTATGGTCCTGGAGCTACTGCGCATACAATATGTTAACAATGGTTTGGGATGTGACATGATGTCTCTCAAAATTTGAGATGAAGTTATTGTTACTTACACTAATCTTGATTTAAAACCCATAAGCAACAGTGAAGAAGCTCATATATTTATTTCACATATCGATCGATTGTTATCCTCTCCTACAATGAAAAGTTTATTTGAATTTTTGTTCTTTTCTTTTCACTTGATATTTTTTGTATAAGTTGTCATGTTAATTTGCATGTGGAATACAAATTAATATTTTTAAATATTTTCCGGAAATAATTTTGATCATATCCATCATAACTGAGGATCGAGGAACCTTAGGATTTTTTCATAAAAATATTAAAACATTATTTTTTAAAAAATATGGATAAATTATTGGGTTAAATCCTTGATATTTGAGCCAAAATGGTAATAAAAACTAAGGGGTCGTTTGGCATCGTTTCTGTTTTCTTGTTTTTTGTTTTTGTTTTGTTTTTGCTTTGTTTTCATTTTATTTTCAATATTTAGAAAACAAAAATATGTTTAGATACACTGATTATTTTCTATTTTAAAAAGCTGTAAACAAAAACATGTTTGGTTATTATAAAATTATTATAACGTTTTTTTATCAGGTTTTTTTTTTCAAATCCATATTTCTAATTTTTTTATAAAACTTTATTTTTCATATTAGTTTACTTGATTATATTATTAATTAAAATTAATAACATAAATTATTATTATATTATATTATATCATAATTTATCAAAATCAAGGGTCAAACAATTATTTTCACAAATAATTTCTAAAAATATAATTTTTTATATTATATAAACTAATTTGTAAAATATCAAACCAAAATAATAAATTTTTATAAATATTTTAAATATATATATTTTAAAAATTATTATTATTAATTTATAAAAAAATTTATATTTTTACAAAAATAAAAAATAAAAATTAAAAGGAGAGAGAGAAAGGAGTAGAAGAGGAAGGGTTTCATAGTGGAAGAAAGAGTTGAAAACGTTTCCAAAACAGTTGAAAACATAAAATTGTTGTTTTCTGTTTTTTTGGAAACATGAGAATTGTTGCCAAAATTTTTTAAAACAAAAACGAGCTGCCAAACATGTTTTCTTAGTTTTGTTTCCAAAACATGAAATTAAAAACAAAAAACAAGAATTGACAACAATGCCAAACGAGCCCTAAATTTTCTACTGTAGGAAAGATAATATTCAAAAATTATTTCATGCCCACTTTGAAGTAGCAATGATAAGTGTATTAAATGCTCATATTTTGTATTATTAATCCATGTGCATTGCTTGTCTTTTTCGTATTACTTTCTTTATTTTAGTGGTATGCCTGGTATTTTGTGTTTAGTATGCAGGTAAATAGGTTTTGAGACAAAATGGGGGAAAAAAAAAAACCGATGCAATTCTAAGAGGAATGAGCACCAAAGGACAGTTCCAGAGAAAAGCACAGCCTCAGCACAAGCATGTTCAAGGTGTGAAAAGTAATAAAAAGGAAAAATTGAATAGCACAACCCAAGCATGATTTTGGTTCCCAAAGCGCGGCCATGTTCAATAAGCATGGGCGTGCTCCTTAGCTAGGCAAATCTTTGGATGCCAAATTTTTGCACAAAATTGGGTCCCAGGTGTTGTCAACAATCAACACAGGTTAAACACACTCAAAGCATGTCATATACTAGCCCATTACTTGAAATTCAAAACCAGATAGCAAGGCTTTGTTCAGGATCCATTAGCATATCCACAAGGTGCTACTAGGGTTTAAAGCTGACGTTAAAGGAGGTCTTTTAAGAATGAGTTAGCGCCTCTTCTCTGGCCCTTCAGGTACCAGATTAGACGGCAAAGTCAACTCCAATTCGGAGATTCTATCATCCTCTAGAGAGAAGCATTGAAGGAGTTTTTTCTATATTTTTATTTATGTCTTTAGTTTTGGATTATTTCATGGTTTTTGGTATAATGAGAGGCTAAACTTTTGATGGTGTCTCGGAACTACAAACCTCTATATGCCTCGGATTGTTTCATCATTTCTTCCTCTATACTCTCTATAATTTGTTTCTTTTAGTACATATAGTTTATTTATATATTTTTAAAACAATAAAAAACAAAATAGATGTACAGTGACAAGAAGACAAACAACTAAAAGATGAGTGCTGCTAAGTATCATGTAAATGGAGATCAAGACAAATACAAAGTAGAATAAAAATTCCATGCATTATGGATTATATACACTACAAAAAATTGAAATATGCCGACACTTGTCTATAGTGACTATCAAATTTCGTAGCTATAGAATGTTTTTACCAACAGTAGTTTAAAACTGTCAGAATAGATAAGATTTTTACTGACGGATTTTGTTTTGTTAGTATAGCTATTAATGTATACTGACTTTTATCTATAGTGATGGTCAGATCCATAGCTATCGACTATCTATACGGATGGAAGTTTATAAGTGTTATAATAAATTAGATATTTACTAATGGTTATTCTTCCTTTGTTATAATTATTGCTATATAATGACTCTTATCTATAGTGATGCTGAAATTTTAAAGCTATAGATAGTTTATACAAATGCAACTTTATCACTGTTACAATAAATTAGATATTTACTGATGCTTGTTTGTCAATTAGTATAAATATAATATACCGACACTCATCTATAGTGGCGGTCAAATTCCATAATTATAGACTATTTATACTAGCAAAATTTTTAACTATCACAATAAATAAGACATTTACTGAAGTTCAACTTCTAAGAGAAAAGTGGTGCAACTTCCACCCAGAATATTCGAAAGAGAAAAACCAAAAAATCTACAATTGAAATAGCCTTTTTCTTTACTAATTTTAATTCAATGATGTAATTAAATTATCATTCCTATAAACTTATTTCTAATCAAAATATGAACTCAGTTGCCTTGACTTAGAAACATTTCATTTTTCTTTTCTTTTCTTGATAATTTTTCTCCCTTTCAACTAGTTTATATATATATATATATATATATATATATATATATATATATATATATATATATATATATATATATATATATATATATATATATATATATATATATATATACCATGAAAAAATAAAATTGAAAAAGCAACATTTTTAAAATTAAATATTCTAACCAAAGTTAGTATCGTCCAACAATAAGACATGTAGAGTCTTATGTGGGAGGTTAGGAAAGTCGAATCTCTCCTTCTCACACGTGTGAATAATGTATATAGTGATTGCAAATCTTCAACCCCCTTGCATGTAGGACCAAATTCCACTCCAAATTGCTCATAAATTGCTAGAGATTCGGCCCTTTTCTTCCTCAACCTTGCTTCCAAGAATCACCCCCAAAGGAATAGAAATATAGAATAGGGAATCCCCTAGAAATTCTCATAAGTTCTATTTATACCCGACTCCTTACAGATTGCTTACGGACATAAAGACTAGGCCGTAAGGGAGCTGGAGAAGATTATTGCGAGCCTTATAGGATGACTTACAGCCGTAATCCTATCCATTAGGTCTTTTGTTTGTGTTGAGGTCTAGCTTACCGCCGTAAGCGCTGGACCGTAAGTTTTACTGTACTGATTCTTGCGACTGCCCTTAAGGCCATACACTGTGATCGTAAGCTCCTCTGAGCTATCCTTATGGTTATCCTTATGGAAGTAAGCCTTACCCGTAAGGTTCTTTGAATTTGCTCTAAATCCTTCAAACATGTATAAGCCTAATCGTAAGATACCCGTACACTGATAAGTGCCTAAATACATCATGTTTTAACTGTAAAGTTTATATTCTTTCATGCAACTTGTATTAGTGTTTCGATGACTTTTTGCGCATTTGACGTTTTTATTCTTGTTTCAGGGTTTCAAGGACCATTTTCGCGAGGATAAACCATATTCGAGTTGTTCTGAAGAAAACTGAAGAAGAATTGAAGTGTTTACATGTTCCGGGCGCCATGGGTCGCACAAAACACAGATCACACAAAGCAGTGTGTGGCCAGTGTGCGGCCCACATACTAGCCGCACACACCAGCTAGAGGTCTGTGCGGCCACTGTGCGACCCTGCACAATGCCCGCACAGCTTCGAGGTATAAAAGCCAAGTTAGGGTATTTTTGGAGGTTGTCTTGGCCACCATCTTCTCCATCTTTCTCCACCATCATCTCCACGATTCTCCACCATCATTTCCATCGTTTTTCATCACCATCACCAGATTGGAGAGGCAATTTGAAGAGCAAAACTCAAGGAGAAAAGAAGGAAGCACTCCATATTATCATCAAGGAGCTTGATCGGCGCTGATCCGGCGAGCCTTCATCACTACTTTCTAGCCTACATCTGAGGGAGTTTCTTATGAGCATTTTCATTGATGCGGAACTAGACTCCCAAGGCCACCGGGCGTCCGGTGAACCTTAGGAGAAGAACTTGTATGGATGATGATAATTGTTTATAAATGATTGTTGCCTTGTTTGTTTGATTTCAATCTATTGTTTTGATGTTCAACCTATAATGGATGGATTCCGTAGGTTTTGATTCATGAATTGTATATGCATGGCGGGATGCTTGCATGTATTAGTTCGCACAATGGTTGAAGGGGGATTCAATGTGCCGGTACACCAGAGGTTCCGGGTGCCGGTAGCTCCCCGCGAGGTTAGGGTGATTTTAGCCGAAAGCGAGCATTAGAATTACCCTAATCTAGACTCTCTGTTCTCAAAGACATCGTAGGGGTATCTTCTGGATAGAGGAACCCATATTGGATTAGGGCTACACCACGGAGGTTCCGGGGTAGTTGACTCCCGAGTCTAGCGGATCAAACCTTGCCAACTTAGCACTCAATTTCCTATATTCATCTTAACTTGTTCTTCTCCTTAGGGAATCCTCACCCAAGGCCTCTAGTTCTCATTGCTACTTGCTCTTTAGATTGCTTGTATGGTGTGCCTTAGTCCATTTTGTTTATAGTCTTTCTTTGATTTATTTTTGTATTTGTGTCTTATGCAACAACTCTTGATCTGGTAGACTAGATAGTGATACCTAGGAGGAAGTAATAGCAGATCTTGGGGCCCTTGGGAATATGACCCTCTCATGCTCGCGCAAGAGGTTATTACTTGACGACCCGTGCATTTGCGGCTGGGGAGTCACGTGCTCGCTCTTTAGTGTGTCGTGCACGCGACGCTCATCATACGCTACCCTGTTTTCCTTGTCCTTAATACAACGATGCCAAAAGAGCTCCAAACTCATCGTTTTGGGTCTAGAATGCTTCCTTTAGCTCTCAGTCATCTTTAAACACTGCCCTAAGCATGTTTAATACAAAACACACTATATTAGCATCAAATTCCGCAATATGATTATAATACATGCTACTTGATTGTACAAATTGATATGAAATACATGAACATTGTACACTCATCAACTACCTTCAAGAATTTATCTTTTATGGTACATATATACCATATAAAGTGGTTGAATATTATTGGAGCAATAAATCATTTACTTTGTTATTGTAATTATTAAAAGATACATTGCCAGAGGGAAACATATTGCCAAAGTCCTTTCATGAATTTTTAAAAAATTATTTCAATATTGGGGTTGGGTTACAAAAAAATTCATACTTGTCGTAATAATTGCATGTTGTTTTGGAAAGATAAGGAACATGAAGATATATGTTTGAAATGTAGAGCTTTCTTGGTGGAAAGAAACTACAAATATTATGGAAGATGATTCATCCAATTCTAACAAGAAAAAGAAGCCTGTCAACATTTTACGTTGTATTCCTTTTAAACCAAGATTACAGAAGCTTTTAATATCTTCAATGTTGGCAACTTTTATGTTGTGGCACGAGGAAGGTCGTACTAAAGATGAAAACTTGAGGCATCCAGCAGATTCAAAGTGTTGGAAAACTTTAGATGCATGCTACCCTAATTTTTCCTCTGAACCATGCAGCATTCGCCTTTGTTTAGATTGTGGTGGATTTAACCCTTTCAAGGCTATGAATGTAGAACATAGCACTTGCCTATTATTTTGATACCTTCTAATTTGCCTCCTTGGATCTGTATAAAGCAACCTAACTTCATACTTTCCTTACTTATTCTTTATCCAAAAGGTCCTAGAAATAACGTGGATATATACATGAAGCCACTGATTAAGGTGCTAAAAGAGTTATAGGAAGATGGGATTGAAACATTTGATGCCTCTATGAATGAAATCTTTTGAATGTAAGCGACAATACTGTGGATTATTAATGGCTTCCTCGCTTATGCTAACTTTTCTGGATGGATGCAAAAAGGGCATATGCATGTCTTATTTGTGATTATGACACTACCTCTAGCTAGTTAACACATAGTAGGAAGCATTGTAATATGTGCCATAGGCGTTGGTTAGAGCTTAATCATAGATTTCAGAATGATAGACAACCATTTGATGGTACTTTTAAATTAATGCCAGCACCAATACCACCATTTGGTAGCAACCTGTTGAGACATCTAGAAGTTGTACACAATATGGAAGAGGGTCCTTCGAAGAAAACTAGTATTCTATTTTCATTGCCTTATTGGGAGCATCTTTTTTATGTCATAATTTGGATGTAATGCATATTGAAAGGATATTTCTGATAACATTTTGGGCACTTTGATTAGACAAGAGCGTAAGTCAAAGGATAACTATAAAGCAAGACTTGACTAAGAAGATATGGGTATAAGGAGTGTGCTTCACCCAAAAGATCATCTTGGCTCTAATATGAAATATTTGCATAAAGCTTGTTACCAAATGATTTCATCAGAAAAATATGCTTTTTCCAAGGTCCTTGACGAAATTAAAATTCCCAATGAATACTATTGTAATCTTTCTCTTTATGTGCAACTCAAACAACAAAAAATAATAGGACTGAAAAGTTATGACTGTTATCTTTTGATTCAAGAATTTCTGCCAATATCAATTCGGGGATCTATAACTGATAATATGCTTCAATGATAATTGACATGTGTTGTTTTTTCAAAGAGCTTTGTTCAAAGGTTCTTAATAAGCATTATTTAGAGTCACTTGACGCTCAAGTTGTTACACTTTGTGTGAAATTCCTCCCTCGTTCTTCACTATTATGGTGCATTTGCTCATCCATTTGCCAAGTGAAATGGAGGTTTCTAATCCAGTAGTCTATCGATGGATGAACCCCATTGAAAGGCATGTTTCTCTCTCTTTATATTTTAATTTAATAAGCTAAAATTTATTGAAATGTATACTAAATTTCTAGTTCAACTTTTTTTTTTTTAGGTTTCTTCTTGTACTTAAGTTTTTTGTGCATAATAGAGCTCATCCTGAAGGTTCAATTGCTGAAAGGTATTTAGCACAAGAGTGCTTGACTTTTTAATTGCTCATGATACTTAGTAGGAGTGGAGACGAAATTTAATCAATCCATTTGGAATGATGAAGAAAATGACAAACTAACAGCTTCAAAAGAAGAATCTACTTTCAAAACTCAAGGGCATCCATTAGGAAAGAAAAGAAAGCATAGTTTCAATGTTAAAAAAAGTAAAATTGTGAAAATGGTTGTTCTTGACAAGAAAACATTGGAACAAGCACATCGGTATGTGTTATTCAATTGTGATGAAGTTGTTCCATTTCAAGAGTAAGATATTTTAATTTTACATGGAGTTTATATTTTATGAACCAATAATTAAAAAATTCATCTTGAGGTAATTCTAACAATGATACTTTTAATTTAATAGGGAACATAAAGAATTTCTTAGAAAACGTAATCATACTTCTCACTTATCAATATGTGAGATGGATAAGCTTCATTGTAGAACTTTCAATGATTGGTTTCTCAATCAAGTATGTATAATAGTCTTTTGTTAGTTTTCTATTCTAAATTACATATTAAGCAAATATTCCATCACTATAACATTGAATTAGGTTGCACGTTTGATTGAGCAAGGGAGTACAAACATCACTGATCATGTTAAATATCTTGCTTGTGGTCAAGAGGAAATTGTTAGGAAATATACTGGTTATCTAATAAATGGTTACAGGTTTCCATACGAAAGAATGAGAGAAATTCTTGAAAACTCAAAATAATTTAGTTGTTGTAACTGTTAAGGCAATAAGTTATGCTACTAGAAGAGATAAACAACCTATTAAAGGAAAAGTTAATTATTTCGTGGCATTAATAGACACTATTTAGCTACAGTATTCTGGTAGATACAATGTTGTTTTGTTCAAGTTTGATCAGATTAATATCAATAGAGGTTGTAAGAAAGACAACTTCAGGTTAACTCCTGTGAATTTCGCACATTTGACACACAAAGTTGATGATTTACTTGATGATCCTTTTTGTGTTGCCTTCACAAGTTAAGAAAGTATTTTATATAAAGGATGAAAGGCATAGAGATTGGTTTGTTGTGAAATATGTAAAACTTAGGGATGTGTTTGATATAGGTGATGAATGGTCCTTTGCTAAACAACACTTTGACAAAGAAGTGCCTCCAAATAATATTAACTCTACATGTGACACTCCAAGTTGGGTTAGAAAATGATGATGATGGAGTAGATGTAACACAAGAGATGGAAAATAAGGAAGTAGTAGATCAACTTGTACATAAGCATGATGAAGAGGACATATTTTAAATATGGCTAGGCTACTCTTATTTAGTTTCTAAGTTTTTTTATTTTCAAAATTGTCTAAACTTGTCTAGCATATCTCTTGGCTTTTTAACATATATTGTGTTGCCTTTTGTCAAAACATGTCTAGCATATTACTGATAAGTGCTTGAGTATACATGTTTTCTCTATATGTTTTATATACATTGAGCATCATTATACCATGGTTTATGTCTCATAAAGTGTATTTGGTGTTCCTTTATGCAATTAGGTTGTGAAATCGTTGAAGGAAGAAATGGAAGCAAAGATGGGTTGTAAAGACGTATTGTTAAGAGCGTTTTGTGCAACACAAGGGTCAAGGCACAAGAGGAATTCATGTACATGAGGATGTGTGCCAACTTCCAAAAGGATTCGAGCAGATTTATGTGTTGGAAGGGTACAAAGACAGTCACACCCTTATGTCCCCTCTTGCGTGAAGATAGCAAGAGCTTTCAAAAGATGATTCGACAAAGAAAAGTCTTAGAACCCACCACATGAACGTGTGCCAAGCCATGTGGCCTCAAGAGAAGAGAGTTTAGACCGTGCTTATGAGAGTATTGTAGCATATTACTGTAGCAGTACTGTAGTAAAAACAGTATTCACATGACCGTGTGGAAATTCTAGCAGCCCACGCGACCACGTGGAATCTCACATGGTCGCGTCGAGGCACATGATAGACGCAGTTCAAGTCTATAAATAGCCCTTTTCGCCTATTCTTTGGGGACTTTTTGCGCACTTTTGAAGGCAAAAAAGGCTAGGGTTTCAAGGAGGAGGTCTTTGGCGATATTGGGGGCCATTATTTACCAACTTTGATAGATCTTTTGCCGTCATAGCATCGGGGAGCCATTGGGCAACCTAGCTTCGGAGAAGGATCCTTCAAGACGTTGAGTGACCCATCAAGGCTATCATCACGAATTCAAGGGGGTTTAATTCCATGGTTTACATTGCTTTTCATTGTGTTATCTCTTGCTTTGTAATAAGCCCCATGAAGGGCTAATCCCTAGTAGGTATTTGGGCATGTGAACCCTAGGATCATATTCATGTATTGATTTAGTTTATGCTTTCAATTAAATCTGAGTTTATTTGCGTTTTAATCTTGTTTAATCAATGCCTGCATGTCTTATTCATCCTTGTGATTGATTGATTGTGCTTGATTAGTTGCCTTGGTGAGAGAGGTCTCCATTAGGGTTAGAACATGCAAAATTGAAGAGAGTTCAGCGGGTGAGTCATGAGATAGTAGAGTGTCCCCTTTCTTCTCCGATTGAGTGTTTCCTATCTCCATATTCCCTAAGCTCTATGCAACGATATTTGGTGTGAGGTGTGAAATTGATAGATTTCTCCACCTGGACCTTGTAGGGGGTTAGGGATATTTTACCTAAAAGTAGGGTTAGATCTATCTTTAGGAATCGGTTTCACTCTTAGGTATCCCTAGAGTTCACTGCTGTCATATGTGGTGTGAGGTGTTGAGATTGAGCGATTTCTCCACCGGGACCTCGTAGGCGACTAGTATCGATGGCCTGAAGGCAGGGACCAATTGTTCTTGGATTACCTCGACTCTTATAAGTCGGTCTAGAAGCATTTAGTAAGTCTTGCACTTCATGATAGATCCTAGGGGGAGTATTGCCCAGGTACCTCATCTTCATTGATTGAGATCTCCCTTATTTTCTTTGTCTCTTTGCTTGCTTAGGATTTTCATAGTTTTCACATTAAGTTCATTCTATCATATTATTGATTCTGACTAGATAACTGAGAATTAGTCATTACTAGTACTTCTGTTCCCTGTGGATTCGACTACCCTACTCACGAGTATTTTATTACTTCGACACCCATGTACTTGCGGTGTATACACGCATTCGGATCGTGTCAATTACTATGTTTTATAATTTATATTGTGTTAGCTTTAAGTGTAATGATATATTACAATTTAATCTTTTAATCTATTTAGAAATCATAAATATGTTATATTCATAAATTTCTTAGCTAATAATGGGAAAACAAAAAAAAGTTGAAGATTGGGCCCGTTAGTCATAGAGATAGCTCTCAAAGCCAAATATAGCTTGAACAATCTTCAAGTCGATCTCAAAATCAAATTCCACACAAGCAAATACTTGCTCCTCAACAACAAATAGAAGTTGTAGCTTCTTTATCACCAACTAAGAAACAAGCATTTGTAGAAGCATCACAATCACAATTTGAGCAACAATCATCCATGAAACTTTCATTAGGTATAAATATTTATGAATCCATCTATTTTGCATTCAATTTTTTTTTTACCATAAATATTAATAGTTAATCAAGAATAGATTGCTTAATATACAAGAGGCCAAAAGTCTAAAAACGTTCGAGGTCCGACATATGGTAGATGTTTGGGAAATGAATGCAGAAAAAGGCATTGCTGTTTAATTGAATGCTCAATATATACCAATTGGTGATGAATCTTGTACTCTTAGTTAGTTTATTGGCCATATGATCCAAAGTTTTCTTTTGTTTCCATAGATTACACAAGCTGGAAAGAAATGCCAAAAGCAAAAAAAAAAAGATAGAGATGTGGGTTGTAATTAAGGTATAAAACTTTAATATTTAAAAATAATTGTACTTTTTAAGATTGTTTGTTGATACTAATATGTTAATTAATTATTTTTGTAGTCAAAGTTTGAATTTGTACCATACAACGAGAAGAGTGATAAAAAATTCACAGAAGAAATACTTCACAAACAGCTTGAAGTGGCTAAGAGTTGGGTATTTAAAAACATGAATGTAAAATGAAGACAATGGAAGATTTACTTGAAATCTACAGGATTTGACCCAAGTAAGTGTTAGGTAATATCGCAAAATTATATAATACCATTATAGGCATGCGGAAGCAAGAATTAAATTGCAATATGATCTAATTGTTTTAATGAACACTCTATTTTAATTGAAAGGCCTAGAAAATTATCTCTTGATGTTTGAAAAACTTTCCTTTGATGTGTCTTATTTATGTCTCTTGGATTATCGTAGATTTCCTAGCGCTGACTGAAAGTTCCACACCTCTAGATCACATGCTCTTCTTCTCCAAATAGTGGCTAGGGTTAGAAAGGAAAAGAGAGCTTGGCGATTTTTCTCACTAGAGAATTGATTGATTGATTCTAGAGTTAGAAAGGAGTTATATTTATATAGACTTCATAAATCATGATAAACATTATTCAATGATGAAGTCCTATTCAAAATATGAACGTTCATAATATGATAAAAATTATCATAGAAATTCTATTAGAAATATAGATCCTAATGTAAGTAAAATCACTTTTGTCTTTGAGTCCTTATAATTTTGATTAATTATCCGACTCCATCAAATTTAAATCAAAATTTAAACTTAAGACAAAAACTCTAGACAAATTTAAAATTTTGAAGTAATATTGTAAATTAACAATTTTACCGTTTCACTCAAAATGATATTGATTCTTTATCCCTTTAAGCGTCACTTTCTAGATTCGTTCTGATTGGCAATAAGAGAATACCAAAGGATGTGGGTAACACCTAGCCAGCCCTGTGACCCACGTCGTAACCCAATTGAGCATGAATAAGTTGATCATTAGGAACCTTTCCGATTAAGATTACCATATGTGTATAAACCTTTCGTTCTTGTATCCCAACTGATTGAGAGACATGGTAATTGTCAAACTCACTAAACTTGATCATATGCAAATAACTATAGTAGAGTGAGATTACCAAACTACCCTTCGTGTCCCACACGATTAGTTTGATTACCTTAGCCAAGGTCTTCTACTCTCACATATTTATAGTTGCATAGAATATTAACTCGTTTAATTCTGAGAGAATGAATTTTTTTTTTATCACTCACAACTGCTACTTACCCGACATAGTCGCACTTTGAGGTTGGCCCTACCAAAAGGTAAACTAAGCCTAAGGACTCTAGTAATAGACTAGATCTCACAAGCACATTATGATCATGATACCTCAAGTCTAAGGTCCACTCATATGATCATAATCAATAATCCCAATCATTGACTATCGAAGAGTAAAATCATGTGATAGGATTGTTGCGAGTCATGTTCGAATACACCAATACCAATGATGTATCTATGGCATATGCTCCTGCTATTATATAGTGTTCAACTAGCACTCTTTGTCAAAGTATATGTCATATAAATCCTTACGAACCTTTAACGCCCAACTAAAGATTCTCTGATTTGCGAACTATTTAAGTGTATAAGCACCAAACCCTTCTAGTGTCCTTCTCTTTATCCCACAAAGAGTAAAAGATTTAATTTAATACACATGGACTATGATGTTCAAAACTAATTAAAAATATCATCACAAGATTTATATGGATATCAAAATAAATGTCTATTAATAATATTAAGAATGTATAATAGAAATGAAATGCCCAAGTATCCTCGTTGGCATTCGAGGCATAATCCTAACAATATGATAGTAGATGAAATGGTTGAAGAATTGCCTAATTGTAAGGTGGATAAAAAAATACAAAAAACTTGTTGGATATTGATGTTCTGAGTAAGAAAATGTGTTTGTTTATGATACGCGATTGTCCCGCAAGTGCACGGGGTCGCCAAGTAATACCATTCGCTCAAGTACAAGGGGGTCGCCAAGTAAGCAAATGTGTTTGTCTCATGGCTTCAGGAAGTGTGAAGACAACTTTCTTCTCTCCTACTCTCAAAGTCATTCTTTCCTCTCTCACATCGATGAGAATACTAGAGGTATTGAGAAATGGACACCCAAAGGATTAGTGGCACCTCAACATCATCATCCTCATCCAATATCACAAAGTCCACCAGAATGAATTTGTCCACCCTCACCAGTACATCTTCAAAAACACCTCGGGGCTTCTTTTTTGATCGGTCAGCAAGCTGTATAGTCATTCTTGTAGGCCTCAGCTCTTCCAATCCTAGCTTCAAGTACAATTTGTAGGGCATTACATTGATGCTGGCATCGGAATCTGCCAGCGCTTTCATGGGTTCCCTCCCCAATCACACATGGGATGATGAAGCTCCCAGGGTCAATCAGTTTCTTAGGAAGCTTCTTTTGCATTACTGCTGAACAGTTCTTAGGGAGTGCCACTGTTTCTAGCTTCTCGAGCTTTCTCTTATTGGTAAGAAGGTCCTTCATGAATTTGGCGTACTTAGGCATTCCGGCCAATGCCTCAACAAGTGGAATATTTATGTATAGTTGCTTGAACATACTAACAAACTTCTTGAATTGGGCCTCCTCTTTTTCTTGTTTCAATCTAGCTGGGTATGGAACGGAGGGCTTGTATTCAGGGACTCTCAGAGCTTAAGGTTGGGGGCACATCTCATCTTGCTTCTTCCCTCTCTCACTCATATTCTCAGTTGGGTGAGGGTCTTCCTAGATGGCTATCCTTTCATTTGAGGCACTAGGGCTCTCCTTAGCCCTTGCCTCCAATTGCTTGCCACTCCTGAATGTAACGGCCTTCAAGTGTTGCCAAGGATTATTTTTAGAATTGCTCGGTAGGCTACCTTGTGGCCGCTCAGTGCTTGCCCTGGCAAGTTGTTCAACCTGATTTCGAGTGATTGGACAATGCTTGGAGATTTCTCAATATAGTTCTTATCTTATTGAATTGTCCCCCGTACTGAGTCAACTGATTGTTAATATTTTAAAATCTTGCCTCCATATGGATCATGAACTTTGCCAACACGTATTCAGTGGTATATTTTCTTTCTTATTGCTGTTGAGGCTGAAACTGAGGACCTTGGGGTTGTGGCGGTCTTTGTTGTGACTGGCTTTAGTTCCAGAAGAGATTTGGGTGGTTCCTCCACCCTGGGTTGTAGGTGTTATTGTAAGCACTTTTGGCCCTCTTAATACCCCACTGACATAATCTACTGGCTCAACTGGTGCACGAGAATGAACAAGAATGGGGCATTATATTGTTGCATGCCCAGCACAGCATGTTTCACATGCCATCACTGCCTTAGAACTTGATTTAGAACCCAATATGAGCTTATCAACCTTCTATGTCAATGTATCAACCTTTGCAGCCATTGTGTTGGTATCCATGACACTTCTTGCTAATGCATCAATCTTTGCAGCCAATGTTGTGTTGTCATTTACTTCATAAATACCAGCTGCCCTGGGTACCTTCTGTCTTATACTCCAATGGTATTCATTGTTTGCCACATCTTCAATGTGTTTTTCAGCTTCTTCAGGGTACTTATTGCTGAGGGAACCTCTAATTGCAACATCTAAAAGCTAACGAGTTTGGTAATTCAGCCCGTTGCATAACATCTGCACCCGCATCCAAGAAGAGAAACCGTGATGGGGGCACTTCCTCAGAAGGTCCTTAAACCTTTCATGGGCTTCAAATAGGGTTTCAGAGTCACCATGTCTGAATGCAAAAATCTCCTGTCTCAACCTGGCTGCCTTATTGGGTGAAAAATATCCCGCAAGGAATTTCTCCACCATTTCCTTCCAAGTGGTAATCGATCCGGGAGCCAAGGAAGTGAGCCATCTGTAAGCTGCTCCTCTTAAACTAAAAGGAAACAATCTCAGCCTAATTGCATCATCAAAAACTAAATTAATCTTGATGGATAAGCATATCTGAAGGAACCGAGAAAGGTGAGCATGGGGGCCCTCATCGGCCAGACAATCAAATTGCATTGAGTTCTGTATCATTCCGATAGTGCTTGCCTTGATTTCAAAATTATTTGCAGGCATTGTGGGAACTTGTACACTAAACTCTTCCCCAGTTAATTGTGGCCTCTCATAATCAGATAAAGTTCTTCTTGGTTCGGCCATAACTATGGGTTCACTGGACTCAACACGTACTTCTTGTTGCCTAGAACTTTCGGCCCCTTCTCTCAATCGTTGATGCAATGTTCTCTCGATCTTGTTATCGGGCTCAAGTAGGTTCACTTCGCTTGCCCGTGTCATAAGATAAGCACCTTGCACAATGTACAATAACAAGAGTTAAAACCGAGAGAAGAGTAAGACAAGTCAATGCAAATAAGAAAATGGAGATATGTACACAAACACGAAAATAAGAACAAGATAGGTAAAGGAAATGAAATAATGGCCAAATCAACAAACTCTAAGTTTTCTAACTATTTCTCGTGGGTTCCCCGGCAACGGCGCCAAAAACTTGATACGCGATTGTCCCACAAGTGCACAGGATCACCAAGTAATACCCCTCGAGCAAGCACGAGGGGGTCGTATCCCAAGGGCCCGAGAATCTATCCTTACTTCCTGTTTGTATGATTATTTGGCCTACCACTTCGAATGTTCAACACAATTACAAAATAGCAACTCAAATGCAAATGCAAATCTCTATAATGAAGGTGATTCACGGGGAGTAAACAAGGCAAGTAACTGGTCACAGATGTGGGTCCCCGAGGGGGCTACTAAAGTGTGAAGGTTGCCTTAACTAGCATGCAATTGGGGAGGTTGGAACGAGAAACCCTAAATTAGACCAACCCGATGGTCACGGCAATTAGTCCCTAATCAGGTATGAATATTGGATACGGAACCTCTTCAACCCAAATCCTCACACGATTGCAATGAGGGTAATGGGTTTCTCAAGTTAGGGTTGAAACACAATCAAGGACAACCCTAACAATGGAGCGGTATAAATACACGATGGTCATGCAACCTAGTAAAGTCTACAAATTGATATACCAAGTTCTCATGCATACCAATACATTCAAATACACCAAACAAGGATCTCAAACAAACCCAAATGCAATAAACAAGTCAAGCAACCATTATACACGAGTTCACTCCCAAGGTTCACCTACATCCAGTGACCTTGGGGTTTTGTTCATAATCACAAAATACACAAAGAAACACATGAAAACAACCAAAGAACACATAAAGAACACTCCCACAAAGATTAGAGGCCGAATGACGCTTCCGAAGACAAGGGGTGGCTTCCCTCATTGTTTTTCCTCTCAAAATGTGAATCAAAGGAGTGAATCTCGTTGTATCTCGCTCTCCTCATCGTTCTCTCCCCGAAAATGCCCTCCTAGACTGATAAATGCTCGTGTTTAAGTAATACGAAGTGTTATTTTCTTACATGAAGCATTACTTTTCTTAGATTTTATCATTGATTGGTGTGCATTTGTGTTCTTTTGTGCATGTAGGGTTGTGGAGTATATTTAAAGAAAGAATGAGCAAAATTAGGTCATGTTCGCCGTTGTTGAGAAGTTCTTGGACCAAGTAAGGAACAAGGCACAGGTTCTAAACTTGCGAGTATGTACCAACCTCCATTGGTACATACTACAGCAGCACTACAGCAGCACAAATCGAGAAGAACAAGAAATCGGGAACATTTTATGCGCGAGCACCACAGCAGCACTGTAGCAATTTACTGTGACAGTTTACTATTCATTGGGCGCCAGAAATTCGATTCCAGAGAATCCACACGAGCGTATGGAAATTCCACACGGCCGTGTGGATGCTCGATTTCAGCCTATTTAAAGCCGTGACTTAGATTTTCAAAAGGACTTTTTGACCCATCTTTTCCCCAACTTCTTGAGGGTTCACGACTAGGATTTGGAGAGGAGTTTGTGGAGATTTGGAGCGAGTCTTCAGCATCAACATCGATGTCTATTGGAAGATAGCTATTGGGGGAGCTTTCGTCAGCACCAATCCGGCGAGGTGTGCCCTAGGCTTGACAAAGGGCATGGTGGAGAAGACGGAGAGGCCTCATAAGACCATCGCCACACATCACAAGGGGGTTTCATCTATGTTTGTTATTCTTTTTTATTCATATACATTGATGATTTTGTATAGCTCCATGGAGAGCTAAACCCCTTGTGGGTATTCGGATTTGTAAACCCTAGGATGACATTATTTCTATGACTTTTATTATGCTTTCTTAATTAATGCTTTTAATTGAGTTCCAATCTTGCATGTTAATTATAATTGATTTTCCCTTAGCCATGACACTAGGGTTGAGAATCATCTAGGATATCCTTTGATGGTGTGACAACTTCTATAGGATTAGACTACTCGAGATTGGAGAGGGTCGAAAGGGAAAGTCATGAGATAGCAAAACGTCCCCTTTCCCTTTTGGTGTAGAGCGAAGTGCTAGGAGATGAACTCCCTTGGGGCTTAGTTGCGCGAGTAACAGAGTAAAGGGTTGTAGTGAATCGTAGTGCTGGGGCTTAACTTAGATTAGGGTTCTTTCGCCTGGACCAAAGGGTTAGAACTACACTTAGGAACAGGGTCTATCACTTGGAATCCCTAGAATGTCAAGCAGTTCCACATAGTGTAAGGCTTAGGATGATGGACTCCCCTGGGGCTTAGTTGAGAGATCGACAGAGTGAAGGGTTGTAGTGAAGCCTAATACCGAGGCATAGTGTTGGAACTAGTCACGGTTGACCTTAGGTTTGGGACCGTGTGCTTAAGGATTTCCACGACTCATTAAACATCAATAAGGAAGTATAATATTAATCTTGCACTAGAAACATTAGTCCTAGGGGGAGCTTGTCCGGGTACCCCATTTTACATTAATTGTTCCTCTCTTTACTCTTTGGTTGCACTCTTTTGCCTTTTATATTTCTCTTTCATTTTCTTACACACACATTGATTGTTCTCACCACCATCATTTCGCACTGGCTAAGTAGCAATTTCTCTTGTCTCTAATCACTACTCCCTGTGGATTCGACTACCCTCTCACCGGGGTACTTTATTACTTTGACAACCCGTGCATTTTCGGGCCCCTGTCATAGACCTTCTCCTAGCTCAGATCCAAAGATGGTGAAGTGGAGTCAAAAGGCTAGGGTTCTTCTCCTTTTCAAAATGCCCTAAAAAGCTTTAAAAAGCCCTTTAACCCCATTCTCAAGATGTCATGCGGGCAGCATACAGGCCGTGAAAATTCCAAAAAATTGTGTAATTTGCTACAGTGAACTGCTATAGTACTGTATGCAGCCATCTTCATGCCCATATGATTGCCCGTATGAAACTCCAAACTTAGAGTTTTCATCAAGTCTTCGTGCTATAGTATTGCTATAGTATCTGGGCTAAAAAACGGTGTTTTTGGTGCCGATTTCTTCTCAAATCCCGTCGTCGAGCTCCCCAAGCCTTCATTTGCACCTAGAACATGAAAGGAACCAATTTAGACCGAAAACGGGCATTGACGCCTACAAAAAATATGTGAATCATACGCGCAAATACATAAATAATATGTACATTTAAGCATTTATCAGTTTAATATATAGTAAAAGATTTATACTAAACATTTTATCTTTACAATAATTACTATTTAAACTTTTCTCTTTTGTTTTGTTATAGGAAATTAGTATTATAAGCCAATCAAATCATTTGAAGTTAGAGCAGCCTTATTACACTGGAACAAAGTCATTTGCTTGGATTATGGATTAAAAGGTAAGTTATTAGAATAGTCTTTTTCACATAACATAGATGTTTAACACTTGATTTCTTTTCCAACTAAAGTTAAATTAAAATTAAATATCTAGTTCTTAACCATCAAAATTTTTATTAAAGAGCAAAGATGCTAATGGCATACCTCCATCATGTCCACAAATGTGTATCTTAAGCCATACAAAAAAAGATGGAACTATTGTCAGTGAAAAGGCAAATGAAGTTGTGGTAATGTTTTCTTTTTCTAAAGACTGTGTAATATGCTTATATCATGTTAAATGTCTTGAAACTTCAAAAATTTTAGGTATGTGATAGATGTTCTTTTATTTTATTGATTTTTATAGGAACAAATGAAGATGCACATGAATGAATTTAGTGATTCTTCTAATAAACAAGGATGGTCTTGGGAAAATGAAGTGTATGCTAAAGTCAAAGGACCTGAAAAAAAGGACATATTCATTGCATTATAGATGCTTATGCTTCATCTTCCAAATCAAGTTCATCAACCCAAAAAATTGAAGAGGTCATAAGTTTAAAGTCATGCATCAATGAATTAGAGCAACAAAATAGAATTACAATCACTAGTGATTAATCAACAATCACAAGTATTGGTTATTGTCATTACATTGTTAAATAAGAGATGTTCTAAAGAAAATGTCAATGATGTCATGGGAGAAGTTAATCGCTTGATCAATCAAGAGGTAAGTATTTACAAATTCTGGTTTTTCAAATTAAATTTGAGGAAAACAATGGGCTTGAAAGAGTTTTGATTTGTTGAATCAAAGTTATTAATTCTTTGTTAGGATATTTCCTTACAAAGGTTCATCTTTGCTGATTGTGACACTCGCAAATGCGCGAGAGGATCGAATTCCCATGGCCCGAGAAGCTACCTTTACTTTCTCTTCGCATGTTATCTAGCCTACAAGCGCGAGAGATTGTTCTAGGCTACTAAGAAATAAAAAGAACTCTAAGATGAGTGTCTACAATTGAGGCAAAGTGGGGGTAAAAATCAAGGGATGAAGCTAGTCACAGATGTGGATTCCCCTGGGGCTACTAAAGTGAGAAGGATGCTACAACTATCATGCAATTGGTGGCTTGGACCAAGAGAAATCCCTGCTTGTAATGCAATCGTAGGCATTTAACCCCTAATCTGGTATAAGTATTGGTACAGAAATTTTTCTGACCAAATCCTCTTACGATTGCATTACAAGCAGGGAATTCTCTAATTAGGGTCGATACTCAAATTAGGTCCAACCCTAATGTTAGAGGGGCACAAAATACCCGATGATCACTGCGTATTTGTACATGGGCCCCTTCCAAGCTAGGTGTGTCTAGTACAAGGGCGATGGTCACGCAACCAAGTACAACCTAGAAATCGACATACAAAGTTCTCATGCATATCAATACATCAAAGTACACCAAGCTTGAATCACAAACACACCAAAAGCAATGAAATGGATCAAAGCATCCAACTACACAAGTTCACCCCAAGGTTCACCAACATCAAGTAACCTTGGGGTTTAGTTGTTCATGCTAACAAGATACATGATAAAATCCACAAAAACAACCAAACAAAGCAACATAATACTCTCTAAAATGATGAATGTGGATAGACAAGTCGACGAAAGCTTCTAACGATGCCACCAAAGGGGTGGCCTCCTTGCCCTCTATAAAGCTTGAACAATGGGAGCTGAAGGGAGATCTTGCCAGATCTTGCTTCTTCCTTTGATTTCCACACCTAAGAATATCTCCTTGAGTCTTCTTTACCCTGGATTTGGAAGATAGGAAAGGATGGTGGAGGTAGTAGAAGAGAGTGTAGAAGAAGATGTCCAAAAATCCCTAAAAAGCTGTTTTAAAGACCTTCTCAGGATGGCTTCACGGCTAGTTCACGAACCTGAAGGAGCCCTTAAGAGTCTCAGGATTTTGCCAAAAATTTCGTGAAATGCTATAGAAAAATGCTACATTAACTTCTACATTAATTATGATTTCTTTAGCCGGTTCACGGGCGTCTTCACGGCCGTCAGCAAACCCGCCAGCGAAACCCGAGGCTTTATTGTTTCCTAACTTCTTCGTGTTATAGCAGTTGCTATAGTATTGCTATAGTAACGGGCTCTAAAACGCCATTTTTTATTTCGTTTTCCTTCTCTTTTGCGTTGTCGAACTCACCAGGGTATCCTCAAAACCTGTAACAAGAAAAAGACCCATTAAACCACAAAATGGCAACAATTCATCGATTTATAAATAAATAATACAACATAAATATGTATAGAATACATACATTTAGGCGTTTATCACTTACATTTAAGATGTGTGTGTGTGTGTGTGTGTGTGTGTGTGTGCATCTTAAGTATTATACCTTAACAATAATTTTTGGTAGGATATTGATGAGTATACAATGTTCATGTGTTTCATATCAATTTGTACACTCAATTAGCATGTATTAGAATCATATTGCTGAATTCAATGCTAAATACAGTGTGTTTTGTATTAAACAAGCTTAGGACAGTGCTTAAAGATGAGTGAGAGCCAAAAGAAGCATTATAGACCCAAATTGATGAGTGTGGAGCTCTCTCAGCATTATTAAAACAAGAACAAGGCAAACTAGGTGGCTTATAGGCAGCTTACGATCATCCTTACGCCCTTAAGTCAATTCCAGAAGACCTTGCAGGCATACTTATGCCCGTAAGGGGATTCAGAGTAAAGTCAGAGGGCCTTACAGGTAATGCTTATGCTCGTAAGAACCATTCAAATTAGCTTATGACCACAGTATATACCCGTAAGGATGGTTGCAAGAAACAGAACAGTAAAACTTACAATCCAGCGCTTATGGCCGTAAGCTGGACCACAACACAAACAGAAGACCTTACAAATAGGGCTTATGGCCGTAAGTCACCCCGTAAGGCTCACGGCAATCTTCTCCAACTCCCTTACGGCCTAGTCTTTACTCCCGTAAGCAGCCCGTAAGCAATCGGGTATAAATAGAACTTATGAGGATTTCTAGAGCATTCTCTATTCTATCTTTCTATTCTTATGGAGCAATTCTTGGAGATGAGGTTGAGGAAGAAAAGGGGTGAATCTCTAACCCTTTAGGAGTAATTTGGAGAAGGATTTGGTCCTACATTCAAGGGGGTTGAAGATTGTAACCGTTGAGTTTATCTTGACGGCGTGTGTGGAAGCTTATTCGGCAACTCTTCATCATAGGGATTATAAAGGGGGTTTTCATAGATCTCATGTTTTCCTCTATTCTTTGTATCTTGAATGCTTGTCCTCCATTAATGGAGTACTAATTTATAGATGTTTAGGCATAGTTGAACTCTAGGGTTTATTTTCTTGACTTTGGTTATTAGATCTTTGATGCCTTAATTGATCCCTTATTTGCAACCATATCTATTTGAGTCTAATTATGTGAATAAATGCTTAAGTTCTAACGAAGCAAAAGAACTAGCAATCATACCTTGTATTGCTACGTGATGAGAAGAAATTCCCACCTAGCAGACTTGCCACAATTCGAGAGGATAGTGGATACACCTTTAGTTAGGATATCTAGGAGGCCTTGTCTCCCACAATCCTTTCGAATGGACTGATGATAATTTTTGAGCTCTTTGCAATTATGTGGAGTGGATTTTAGGAGAAATCTCATTTCTTCTTTGTATTCGGATTAGGGATAATCTCTCTTCAGGGGAGATTATCTACTTAAGAGATTATCATTAGTCTACAATAAGCCTTCATAGAGTGTTAATGCGATTGTGTGGATGTATGTATTAGCTCTACACCGATTCAATTACACTTCACCTGAGAAATCGAGGTTGTGTATATTTTTGAAAACCTTTCAGGTCAAATAAGATTACATGTTTAGACAGCCATTGTCCCATGCTTCATAACCCTAGAGGGATGCTATGTTCGAACATCACTTTCATCCTTGATTTCTCTCATGTTATTTTCCGTACTTTCTAATTTTCATTTGCTCTTGTTCACACACAAAACACTTCACTATTCAAGCTATTTTTTGGATACAAAGTCATTACTAGTAGACTAGTAGTCACTTTCTTCACTATGAATAGACACTCTGCACTTACACACACTGTATTACGCGATCAACACATACACTTGCATCCCTATCAGATATTTCCTCACAAAGTTTCATCTCTTACCTTTAAGATACATATGTATATTGAAGTTGTGATGTAAATCTTAAGTATTATACCTTAACGATAATTTTTGGTAGGATATTTCTTAGATTTTTAGAATTCATCACATGATGTTGCTAATTTTTTTGGGAGAAATACCAAAACTAAAATGGAGATAAGCTACAAATTAATTCCATTTATCTTGATTGATTACTAATTAACATGCGCTCTGATCCAGGAATGATTCTTTCTCTTCTAAATCGATCCATTTTGTGGATAGATAAATCGATATAGTTTTGTCTCTTAAGGTTCATGATTTATTTGCATTATCAAATTTTTTTGGGATTTTTTGATAGTTCTAATGATGTTTAGAATGTTTTATACTAAAAAATATTTTATTCCAATCTACAAATGCTTTTCTTGGTTCTAATTAGAGTTCAATTTTTCTTGCAAAAAACTTTAAAATTTCATTGAATAAAATTGGAGGTTTCCATTAAGCTAAAAAATCTTGTTTTTAGGGTTTAAAGATCACTAAATCTCTGAAAATGGTGTTTTAGAGATGTTTGTTCTTTGCATAAGCATTTGGGATGCTAAAGATGTCTTCTTTGAAGTGGAATTGGATTATAAGAGGGTTTACCATGATAGGTGTTGTTTGATCTTGCTCTCGTGTTCTATTTGAAGGTGCTTTTTACTAGTGCCTTGCATGATTAAGATTTGCTTGTCAAGTTTTGAAGACGATGTGTTGTCTGGAAGTCTGTTATTGAGTTGTATATGAAGAATGATAACCCTGACTAGGCACGGAAGATGTTTGATTGAATGCCTGAAAGAAATTGTGTTTTCCCCCCTTAAAATGCCATGATTGATGATTGATGATTGATATCTCATTATAATTCTTTTTGAACTTTGGAAACTCTAATCGCTTTTTTTTGGACTGAAATGCCATAGTAGTGGTCTTAGCTTGTACTTCACTCCATCTTTTTACTACTTTGAATATTTGAGTTCACTTAATCTTCTTGCTTTGCTGCATTTTTAGGATGTGATAATTGATGCAAATGTGAGGAATGGGGAAGAGATGTGTCAAAAGATGGTTCATTGTTGTTTTATCTTGGTTTATACATACATGTATCTATCACCATACCTGATGCTGTCAATCCAAAGAGTATTTGGATATTACATAATCATGGGTATGCTAGAAATGCTAATTGAATTTCATTTCTAATCTCATTATTAATTTCAAAATATGTATCAATGAATTACCTAATCTCATTATTAATTTATATGTGCTCCACTTTTGAAAGATTTGTATGAATTATATGAATTGTTGTATTTTCCTAGTATATTTAATGCTTTGTTTTTTTTTTTTTCTCAGACCAATGGTTTTCTTAGAAAGAAGGCAATCAATGAGTTAATGGTGAGAGCTGCTATTAGGATTGTTGCAATGCATGCTAATTAGCATAGTTACACTAGGGCAACTAATACTTGAGAAGGCCAAAATTTTTGTTTGTTTATGTGTTTCATTTTGTTCTTCTGAGGAAATGGTTTACAATATTTCTGTTTTTAAACAATACCGTTGAAGCTACCTATACTATCTCTTGTTATATTTGTTGTGAGTGATGACCTATAAATACTTTTATTATGTGTATTTCAATTTGATTAATAAAATTTCTTTTAAATAATGTGATTTATTATTATTGTTTTTATATAACATTAGTTTGGAAAAAATTACAAATTATTTAATATACAAAAATTGCATAGTTACATTCACGACATTATGCATCAGTAGCAATTCTAAAGTTGATATAAAAATAAAGATACAGTGACGGAAGCCTCGGTCAATATAGCTATACTGGCAACATTATCCATCAGTAAAACTTTAAAATTTGATTTTTAAATGGAGATGTAGCGACTGAAGCCTCTGTCGCTATATATAGCTATACTGATGGTATTATCAGATAGTAAAAACTTTAAAAATTTATTTTAAAATAGAGATATAATGACAGAAATCTCCGTCACTATAACTATACTAACGGTATTATCCATTAGTAAAAACTTTAAAAATTTATTTTAAAAAAAAAATATAGTGAAGGAAGCCTCCGTCAATATAGGTTTTAGCTACATATTTTATTACATTGGTATATCTGACAAAGACATTGCAACAATGGTAAGTTTCATCAATATAGACTTATAGTGTCAAGAGATAACTTGACAATTATTTTATTATTGAATGTGACTATAGTGACGAAATTGTTGGCTTAGCGACCGAATTTTGATTGGCACTAGGTGCCACTTCATCCTTATGATGAAAATAAATAAACAAAATATTATAAATTTTAATTAATATTTTAAAATATAAAAATAAGATTGGGAGAAACGACTTGAGCCCATTCCATGCGCCTATAAGAATAATAAAATGACTTGTTAATTAAAAACTTAAGAAATATAGAGAATATTAAATTAGATAAAAAGTCAAATAACTAGATGTATAATATAAATTTATTTACCCACACACTACACCTTTTACATTATGATCGCTCCATATATATATATATATATATATATATATATATATATATACAGAGAAATATTAAAATAAAAAAAGTAAAATAAGAAAATCAAGATAATATAAACCCTTGACAATAATAATAGAATAAAATTTTAAATGGTTGTAACAGAACATGAACAAAATGACTAGAAATATGCTATGTTATAAGTTTGCTGTTAACCAACATGTAGTATTAAAGTATTCACCAGCCTTAACCCAGCCAAACAGGTTGAGGTTGAACACGGCTGATTAACAGGTCGAGGTATAGGCTTGATTTGAGTTTAATTGCTTAATGAATGAGTTTTCTTCCAGTCAGTCTCTGAGGACCTCATGAATGGCTTTAGTTTATTCACATCCCTAGGCATCGATATCATAGGTCTTATAGCCGTTGGTCTAGTTGCCATGTTGGCATCCATGTGAAATAAAAGATTTTGAATTTTTTCCTTTTTAGTTTCATTAAATCACATGAGTTGCCCATGATATATATATATATATTTTTACAATAGAAAATTTAGTATTTATTCCTTTCTTCACTCGTATATCAAAGATTTAATTCAATAATTTATCCATATTATTAAAAATAAATAATAATTTAATATTTTTTGAAAAATGATAAGTTCCTCTAAGTCATAATTAGATACCAACAACCTATAAACTATTTCTAAAAAAAAATAATTCTTATCCCATGTTTATCCCAGGTGTAAACCAACATGGCAACTTATATAAGAATATCAGCAATTTCGTAAAACATGGCAACTTATAGTGTCAAGAAAAATAAATAAATAAATTCAGCTGGTACATCTCTATACTTACCTATTTTTTTTATGTTACTCGTCGCCTTTGTAAAACATTTACATGAAAGCCTAGACCAGCAATGATCGATGAGTGAAATAAATGTATGAGCTCATTCAATAATACTTACTGGTAAGTGGTAACAACTTAAATCTCATATTTTAAGAGACATCATATTTGAAAAAAGAGTAAAGCCAGATTGATATTAAGTTCAAATAAAAAATTGAAATTATTTTTAGAAAGAGAAATGGGAAATCAAGAAAGAACTTTATCATTTCATTGTTGCTATCAAATACAAGCAAAGACATTTTGTAGCAAACAAATGGAACAATAAATAAAAAAACCAAGTTGTCATCCCCATCTACTAGTGGTCCTTGGCAACGCTCATCCTCAACCAAACGTTTAAAAATTATATTACCAAACTTTACTATGCAGTATTATTTAAATAAATGTATTATTAATTATTATTTTAAAATAAATTAAAATTATCATTAATTAAAAAATAAGTTTTATATTTAAATAATATTTAGTATTGATTAGTTTGAAATTTGTTCTTTCCATATAAAAGTTTTGATAGTGTTTGATTTACAAAATGAGAATAGGAATGGAAGTAATATGAATGACAATGATAATGGGAATGAATACAATCTAAAAAATAAATAATTGCCACTATTAAATGTGTGCGAAACTAAATACACCTCATGGTAATTTAAATGCTGAATAAAATAAACATCAGTGCATCACTTGAGATGGAGATAAACACATGCCATGTTACAAAGAGCATAAAACAAATCACAACTAATGATTTAAAAATAAAAAAACAGAGGGGATACAAAAAAAAAAAAAAAAAAAAAAAACTAAATTCACATTTAATAAAATACAAGCAGAACTAATCCTAAAAATAAGGTTGCAATGAATTATATGATCAATTCTCTTCCGCACATTAGATAAATATATCATCAAATTAATTATAATCGGCTTCAATCCATAATATAATAATGAAGTTGGTTGTGACTGATCACTTGATTGATTGATTGTAATCGATTATAATTTTGACTATTAGTCCTCAATAATTGTAGGCAAATATTAACACAAGATGAGGTAGTTGTAATTAAATATAAAATACAAGCTTTGCTAGATTTGTGATGCAAAAGGTAGTCCACGTACTTAAAGTGCATGAGAATTGCAAGTCATCTTACCACCAACGAGTCCTAAAATACAGCTCTGATGGGACATACACACCCCCACAATGTTGACATATCAATAGATCATATTGCATCCAATGCTTTGTCTGGCTGGGAACCTTGACTTGTGATTCAAGTACTGCCAACGCCATTACTCCACTCTTTAGAAATATATGCTTTCAAGCAATAAGAGTCCTAGGCTTATCCGGAATATTTGGAAGTATCAATCTCGAGTTTGAAAGCATAAGATATATTAATATTTTTTTATCACATGAAATGCAATAAGAGCATATACACTACTGTATACAGTATGTTATGAAATAAATAGTAAACATCCTGCAAATCAAAAATGATTTTTGGCAATAAGACCAATACCATTGGATTAAAGAAGTGTTGGTTAAAATATAATAAATCCATATAATAGCAATATATTTAATTATATGATTAATATATTACCTAAGTCAGAAGATTAATGATTGATGTTAGAGTTTGATTTGGTTACACCAAATTTAAACTAAAATTTGTATCTTGACTTTAATTACAAGTTCTCAATGAATTATCTTGTTCAAAATCAGAATAGGACACACCTTGATAAATCAGCTTAATATAAATAAGTATATTCAAGTTAATCTTAGTTTAAACTCATTCTAAATATTATTTAATTTTAAAAGTGCATATTTTTGTAATTGTTATATTTTATATAAAGTATTAGGATTTTCAATTATAATATATAATTTGTTTAAAACTAATTAAAATTTTATCAAAAACATATTGCTCAATCATTTTAATGAGCCATGCTAAAAGTATATGTATGTTTTGAAATTAGTTGCATCTCATGAAGGGAACGAGGCAATGAAATACCAACTCTTCTATTATACAAATAATTATTAGAATTTTTTCACAATAATTTTTATATTTATTTGATGTAACTCTTGACACTTATAAACTAACCTTAGGACATACCTAATGCTAGCTATCCACATAAAAAAATTATCATAATCACCAATATTGAAATCTCTTAGATCAAAATACTATAAATTATTTTTGAAAAATTTTAAAATTATATCTCATACGCCAAAAATGTTCTTACATTATAAATATAGTAGATAAAATTTAAAGTTAGTTTGAGTAATACTGTTTCGCTAATAAATATTTATTAAAATATTCTAAAAATATATATTATTAATAATAAAATGAAAATAGAAAGATTAAATAAATATATATATTTTTTTAAAATGTGACTAATAAGGAATTTATTACATATAGTAAATTTTTTGTTTTATCTTGTTAAAAAATAGTTTTGTTGGATAAAATAAATCTAGATATGCACATAATAGTGACTACGCTAAATACATAGAAAAGTCTTGCTTTATTGTCAATAACAACTGTATTTTGATGAAAAATACTAAAGTTTCTGACTACACAGCAAAAAGATTTTTGGAATATTTTGCTCATGCTTTTGGGTTTGAGTGTACCATCATCAGTGGTGTGTTATTAATGGTTGTTGTCTATACGGCAAATAACTTTAGGATTGGTGTTCCTCGATTATTTTCCATTAATAAGTAAAAGTATTTAAGTAAACGTTCATTTTTCTTCATATATCCATGTAGGAGCCAGGAAGCATTATCATTTGATAGATATATGGAAACTGGTGAGTTGTTTTAGTAAAATACCTTATTTAATCTATTTAATATAGTTAATTTATCTTTTTGGTCTCTCTAACATAATTTATCTCTAAGAGAGATTTATATTTCTCCAATGTTAAAATAAAGGGACTTCTTAGAAATAAATTATATTAAAAGGACCAAAGAGACAAATTGATTATTATAGAAGGACTAAATAGGGTATTCTACCAAGTTGTTTTCTACGTCCTCTTTTTGTATATTTCTAGATATTTGATATTAATTTCTTCTATATTCGTTTACATAGGTAATGTATTTAATTTATTTAACAAAGTTTTAGATTTTTATTTATAATTATTAATAAAACTAATTCTATATCATATATGTTATGCATTATTATATTATTTATACACATCTTCAAGATTCTTTTAATAAAAAAAAATTAATATATTTAAATGATGGGAGAAAGATTTTTTTAATAAATGATTTTAATAAGTACCAGCGGGATTTATAGATATATAAGAATTGTAGTTCTTGCGATAAATGTATATATCAAAGAAAAACTCACAGATGATTTATTTATAGCTTTATGCTTTAATTTTTTTTCGAGAGTTATATATAAATAACATTATATATGAAAATAAAATTTCAAAAATACAAAATATAGTTTAGTGATTTAATTATACCCAAATTAATTTTAATTATTGAAAATTTATTTGAAAATATTAGAGTAATTAATAGGGATGGCACAAATCGAGCCAATCATGATTTTCAACTTGGGGCAGTTTTTCATTTAAGAGCTAAGCTCCAAGGTAGAGGAGGAGGTTTTTTTTAGTGCAGAGGCAAAGCGATTTTGGTTTTACTTTACCCAACCCTGCCCCTATAGAAAATTTGTTTATATATCCCTCTACATACATACATACATGCATATAAGAGAGAAAACATAGAATAGAAAGACAGATATAGGAGGAGGATGAGAGAGAGAGCATCCGCACTGTTCATTGCATTATGCACAATTCACCTCATGCTCTGCTATAATGAATATGTGCACAAACATTGAATTTGAATCCATTGGTTGATCTACGAATGATTGTAAATTTCTTATCTATGGATGTTAATAGATGATTGAACCCTGTACTTTTAAATATATTTTTATATTTTAATGGTTTTATTAAAAAATGTGATATTAAAAAATTTATTTGTTGTAATTTTAACTTATTAATAATATTAAATATTATAGGAGTTTGATAAATATTTTTTCTTAATTTTTTCTCGATTTTAATTGTTTATTTGCAACTTTACATTCATAATTATACAAGGGGAAAAAATAGCAATAGTGGTTGTGGTATTTAAAATATCACTATTTAGACGGAATGGGGGCTGGAGCATACGGCAAAAGGTGATTTAGGCAGGGCAAATGATGGAAGTAGAGGTTTGCCTCGGCCCCACTCCACTCTATTGAATTAATGGTCTATCATTGGTTAATTTCAAAAATATGAATTTAAACATATAAACTGTCTTACTTTATTAACTTAAGCTCAATTCTAACATTAATTTACATCTAACAGATAATCTAGATTAACACAAACATTGGTTAAGGCACCCGGATACTCTGGTGATTGCAAAGCAAACTTGCTAATTTGATTCATTATTATTATTATTATTATATATATATGGGCCGGGCCCACGTCCCCCTCTCCCTTTTCATTATATGTATATATAATTATAAAACCACAAACCCAACCGACACTGAAATTTTAATAGCAAAGGATGACTTGACTTTCATTTTGTTTTCTAATGGACACAACTAATAAATAAATAAATAAATATCTCTCTCACACAACATGCAACATGCCACAACCACAAGAACTCTATAAATACAACCCAACAAGGCACTCAAATCTCCGAAAACACAAACCATGGCAACACAAACACTACTTCCTCCTTCTCCTCCTGAGTTCTCAGCCTTAACCAACCTGGACTTGAAAAAACTCCTCATTAACTTCCTCAACAACAACACCCTCATCTTCTTCATCCTCCTTCCTCTCACTTCCATCCTCACTCAATCCACTCAAACCCTAAACCTCCTCCTTTCCCTCCCAACCACCCACCTTCTCTCCCTTCTCTCCCTTCTCCTCCTCCTGCCCATCCTGTACTTCAAATCCCTCCCTTCGCCAGTCTACATCCTTGACTTCGCCTGCTTCAAACCCCCAATCACCTGCCGCATCCCCCACGCCTCATTTCTCGAACACAGCCGCCTTCTCATCGAGGAAAAAAGCGTACGCTTCCAAATGCGCATTCTTGAACGCTCCGGCATTGGCGAAGAAACCGGTCTCCCTCCTCCTTCTCACTACCTCCCTCCCAAAGCCTCCCTTGAAGGCTCCCGAGCTGAATCCGAGCAAGTCATCTTCTCTTGCATCGACGAACTACTCATCACTAAATCTTTCAACCCTAAAAACATCGACATCCTCATCGTCAACTGCAACAGCTTCTCTCCTACCCCTTCCCTCACTTCCATGATTGTCAACAAGTACAAGCTCAACACCAGTGTCCTCACCTTCAACCTCTCCGGCATGGGCTGCAGTGCTAGCCCTATCTCTCTTGGCCTTGCTAAAGATCTCCTCCAAACTTACCCTAACTCCAATGCACTCATCATCTCCACCGAGATCATTGTTTCTCCAAACTGGTACATGGGCTCTGAACGTTCAATGCTTATATCTAACTGTTTGTTTCGCATGGGTGGAGCTGCTATTCTGCTGACAAACCGAAGATCTGAGCGCCGATATGCCAAGTACCAGCTCCACCACGTCGTGCGCACACACACCGGCTCCGATGACAAAGCCTACAGGTGTCTCTACCAAGTAGAAGACTCACAAGGAAAGCAAGGAATTTCTTTATCGAAAGAAGTCATGCCTATCTCCGCCGAAGCTCTCCAGATCAACCTTAGTAATTTGGGGCCATTAGTCTTGCCCCTGTCTGAACAACTTCGTTATATATTTAGCGTTCTTGGTCAAAAAATCATAAACCCTAAATGGAAAATTTATGTGCCGGACTTCAAGAAGGCGTTTGATCACTTTTGCGTGCATGCCGGTGGCAGGGCGGTGATCGATGAGGTGGAGAAGAACTTGAAGCTTACGCCGGAGCAAGTGGAGGCTTCTAGGATGACACTGTATAGATTTGGTAACACTTCTAGTAGTTCTATTTGGTATGAACTTGGCTATATGGAAGCTAAGGGGAAGATGAAGAAAGGTGATAGAGTGTGGCAGTTGGGGCTTGGGAGTGGATTCAAGTGTAACAGTGCAGTGTTGGAATGCTTGAACACTGTTAGTTTGCCACTCAAGACGGGTGCATGGGCTGATTGCATTGATAGGTTTCCGGTTGAAATACCAGAGATTATCAAGTTCTGAGGAGGTTGATGATGTTGATGGTTAAGTTTTCAAACTTCTGTGTCTCTCGTGTTATATCTGTATCTCTCTTCTTATGCTTGTTTTAAAACCTTTTCTGTGCTTTGTTTGATCGTAATTGTGAAATAATATATATATGTACCACGTCATACAACACGAAGGAAATTAAGTGTGTTCAAGTTGTGATAAATTGAAAGAAGAAAATTGTGATGTTATGAAACAGTGAGATGTACTTTAACAAACTAGGGAAAGGATTTCAATTATTATACTTTGTTGTCATATATTTTAGATGATCTCATAATGATTAAAAAAAAAAAGGAAATTAGGAAGCATTGACTCACTATGCTTTTTTTATCATGTTGTTTTTATTTCTTTGTAAGATATTCTATTAAAATAAATAAACAATAGAAATAGTAGAATATTGCATGCTAAAAATTAGAAAATCAAGACTTACATTTTAGAAGCATGCTAAGCATTTTTTTTTTCTTTTTAATAAGAAATAAACAAAATTAATATGAGAAACTTAACTCATCTTAAGACTCCTACAAAATCATATTTAGATAATAATTGATAATTTTTTACTATCTTTCCATAAGAACATGTTACGTCTCTCTATTATTTCAGTTACAGCGAATATAAACATGAACCCAACAATACGAAGCGCTCAGCCTCACATTCACATGTATATTTTATTTAAGAAACTAATGTGAGAATATTATATGTCTAACCATCAACCAGGGTGTTCACAATCAACTTCAAGTACACCTGTCTTGATTCATTCAAAAACTTAGGATATGAATAGAAAAGTTAATTTTCAACGCAGTGTTATAGAAGCCACTTATGAGGAGAGATTGCTTGTGAAAATATATTATGTTTGGTGCCACGTACATACGTGTGTGTTTATATAAAGAGGATTCCCTTTTATCACGAATGTACATAGATTCAAAATTGATAAGTGTCCGCACATGAACACCTTTATCTTATGAATTTTTTTTTTTCAATTAATACTAACCCCATTCGTTCTTTTTCTCATATTTTACTTTTTCAATAAATGTTCTATGAACATCCACAGATAATGCACGTATTGTAATATATAAAATTTACTTAATTAAAACTCCGAAAGATTTGATAGTTAGGTTTGATGGTATTCTTTGATTAGGATGAGCACTATCGTGAAGATAATCGGGGCCACTATTAAACAAATAATAATAATGTATTTGCATTTTTAATTAGACCACTAAAGAATAACTTGAACACACAATCTATAGAAAATGTTGTCAAATTAAGATAAAGAACAATATTTTGATGTGATCCTTTTGTTTTTTGTTTTTTCTTAAGCTGATTAAGATGTTTTTAGCATAATGTGATTTTTTTATTATTAGTGGTTCGCTTGTTAAGATCTATTATTTACTTTGAGATTCATGGGAGTGGCGTGCGTTGCCATGGGTGATTATTCACCTAAATTGAAAAGATCTTTCATGCATTATTACAAAGGAATTCGGTTGAGTTGGATCCTTTTGCAGAGCGTTAGGGTTTAGAGTTGAATTTTTAGCTTGTTTTATAAAACGTTAAATTCTGCACTGCAACCTTTACTAGTTGATTTTAAAACAATATATATTTTTTATGTTATCTATAAAATCATGATTTAGAGTTTTTTCTATCAACTTTGAAATCCAAGCTTTTTTTTTTCTCACTTATCATTCTTTTTTAGTTTTTCTTTCATCTTTCTTTGTCTACTTTACCCTTTTAAGTTTATGCTTGGGTGGACACTACAAGAAATGTGACCAATATCTACAAAAGCAATTCATAGAGAAATATAATTTAATCATAGGGAAAATTTATTTTCTACGAAAATAAATCATAGACCAAAATCATAGAGAACACCCTATAGGTAAAAGTTTTTGTCTACGCATTTGTGTTTTCATGTCCAAAATCGAATAATTTCTCTATGTTTGCTTCCATAGAGAAATATAAGAAATTTTGTTGTTAAAGGAGAGAAATTGCAGAGAAAAAATATTTTGGCTACAAATAAAATTGTGTGTGATGGTTCCTTTCTTCCTCGATGATTATTTAATCATAGGTAATGAATTATTTTTTTCTATGATTATTTAATCGCATTTAATGAATGCTATTTTCTCTATGAATATTTAATTGTAGCAAATAAGTGATCATTGTCTATGATATTCAAAACGTAGCGAATTTAAAATTTAGCAACATTTGTTTTCATAGGAAATAGTGACATTTGTCTACAATTTTAAACGTCATATTGATTTTGTCCTTTTTTTTTACTCTTTGATGAGTGTACATTGTTTACGTATTTCATATCTATTTGTAGACTCATTTGATATGTATTAGAATCATAATGTGGAATTCGATGCTAAATATTGTGTGTTTTGCATTAACAGGCTTAGGGCAGCCCTTAAAGGTCAGGGAGATCCAAAAGAAGCAATTTAGACCGAAAATGATGAAGTTGGAGTTCTTTCGGCATCATTTGAACAAGAACAAGGCAAACTATGTGGCTTTCGGGTAGCTTATGGTACACCTTACGGCTGCAAGTATAGTCCAGAAGACCTTGCGAGTATGCTTATGCCCATAAGGAGGATTCAGAGTCAATTCATAGGATATTACGGGCAAGGCTTACGCCCGTAAGGATGCTCGTAAAGACTATCAAGAGGAGATTATGACCACAGTGCATGCCTGTAAGGGCAGTCACAAAAAGCAAACAGAGAAGCTTACTGTCTAGCGCTTATGGCCGTAAGCTAGACAGTAACTGACACACCCCTTGCGTGTGTGTACCGCAAGTGCACGGGTTGTCGAAGTAATAATAGTACCCCGGTGAGAGGGTAGTCGAATCCACATGGAGTAGGGATTGTAGATACAAGCGATTGTTATCTAACTAATGCGAAATACGGAAAGTGAGAGCAAGAATCAGTGTATGTGTGTGGAAGAGTAATCGAAAGAAATAAGAAAATAAAGAGAAATAATATGGAAGATAAAAGAGTGTAAGCTAGAAGTAAAAGAGAGCAACAATCAAGAATGAAATAGGGTACCCAGACAAGCCCCTACGATTAATGTTCTAGTGCAAGACAATGTATTATACTCTCCTATTGATGCTTAACAAGTCGTGGACATCCTAAAGTACATGGTCCCAAACCTAAGGTTAACTGTGACTAATCCCAACATTATGCCCCGGCATTAGGTTTCACTACGACCCTTAACTCTTGTTAACCTGTTAACTAAGTCCCATGGGAGTCCATCTTCCTAAGCCTCACACTACGTGGGATTCCTTTACATTCTAGGGATTCTAAGTGATTAGCCCTGTTCCTAAGTGTAGTTCTAACCCTTTGGTCTAGGTGAAAAAATCCTAGTCTTAATTAAGCCCCAGCACTAGAATTCACTACAACCCTTCACTCTGTCGCTCGCACGACTAAGCCGCAGAGGAGTTCATCTCCTAGAACTTCGCTCTATTTCGACCACTAAGAACTCTTGGAACACGGAAGTAGAGAAAATCACACCATAGCTAGGGAAAAGGGGACGTTTTGCTACCTCACGACTCACCCTCTCGACCTTTCCAATCTCGAGTAGTCTAATCCTATAGGAGTTGTCACACCTCCAAAGGACAACCTAGATGACTCTCAACCCTAGTGTCACATCTAGGGAAAATCAATACAATAATCAATCAAGATTGGAACTCAATTAAATTTATCAATTAAGAAAGCATAATAACATGTCATAGAAACAAAATCATCCTAGGGGTTACAGGTCCGAATACCCACAAGGGGTTTAGCTCCTCATGGAGCTATACAAATCCATCAATGTATATGAATAAACACAAATCGAAAACATAGATGAAAACCCCCTTGTGTAGTGTGGCCATGGTCTTGTGCGGCCGATTCATCTCTTCACCAAGCTCCTTGTCAAGCCTAGGGCACACCTCGCCGGATCGGTGCCGACGAAAACTCCCCCAATAGCTATCTTCCGATGGGCTTTGATGTCGATGCCGATGGCGCGCTCTAATCCTCCACAAAATCCTCTCCAAATCCTAGCCGCGATACTCCAAAAATTAGGCGAAAAGATCCCCAAAAAGTCCCCCCAAAGGGCCTTTTAATAGTGCTGAGTCATGGCTGTAAATCGGTTGAAATCAGGGTTTCACATGGCCGTGTGGAATTTCCACACCCCCGTGTGAATTTTTTAAATTCGATTTTATTGCTCGCATCAAATACTCCCGATTTCCTCGTTCTTCATCGAGGCCGTTGAATTGGGCACACAATCAATGGTAGATCATGTCGATTGCTTCAATTCTACTCATTGGCAAAGTCCTCCAATGCTACACGGGTTAGACATTTGTGAATGTGACTGCCTTTGTGCCTCTCCAAAGGAGGTTGGCACACACCTACAAGTATAGACTCGTGCCTTGTTCCTTAATTACTTGGCCAGAAAACTCCCCAACAACGGCGAACATGACCTAACTTTGCTCTTTTTTCTCCAAATTGGCTCCACAACCCTACAATGCACAAAAGCACACAAATACACACTAATTAATGATAAAATATGATAAAAGTAATGCTCAATGTAAGATAATAACACTTCACGTTACTATAACACGAGCACTTATCAAACTCCCCCACACTTAAGCTTTTGCTTGTACTCAAGAAAAAATAGAACATTAAAGTAATTAGGAAGAACAATTGAAAGTGCTCGGCCTTAGGTTCACCAAAAGTATGCAAAGGAAGCATTCTACAAGTCACGGAAAATCAAAACATTGCATAAAGGTATCATTGCTCTAGCTAAAAACTTGAATAAAAAAGGACAACAACTCAAAAATGTGTAAGTGTGTGCCAACTCACTCAAGATAACCCAAAAAGTACTCCTTAAACTCTTGTTACAAGGACTTATTTATATACAAAAGTAGGGAGGTAGTAGCTTCACACAGGCACTAAGGTATCCCTTTCCTAGGCGGCCACCAAAGGTGGCTTTCACACTTTCGAGGAGGTAGCTCTTTCTACCGGGTAGGAGCTTTCACGCTTCCCATGAGATAGCTCTTTCTCTCATTAAGGCATAACTTGTATCCGACTTATGAGAGTAGCTACATACTTCATATGAGGTAGCTCTTTCCACCCCAAATACACAAATAAAACTAAACAAATATTTACAAGCTCACAATTTTTTTTTAATGTATTTCTCAAAAAAAAAAAAACTAAAAACTAATAAAACGATGATAAACTAGTCCTTAAACATCAAGCTTGAGTTTCCAAAAGATTCCAAGAGTGAGTAGTGCAATATGTGATAATCGAGCAAAAATTCCCTAAAATTCAAGTAAAAACTAGATCATGATGCGATACAATGTTAAAAATTCTCCTAAACTCTAAGAATACAACTTTTGCAACTAAGGTGAACCACCACGGGCTACATGAGCATAAGCAATTGAACGCACAAGTAAGGTGCGTGCAATGTGAACTCCCCCCCCCCCCCCCCCCCCAACACTTAAGATGTACATTGTCCCCAATGTACTCATACAAGCACAATGAAAAAGTATAACAATTCAAAGCAATTAATGTGGGAGTGGACAATTGAAACATTACTCCCCTAAATTCCAAGTGTTGCATTTGATGGAGCTATATTCATCGAGAGTTGAGTCACAATGGGTTATGAAGCACACACAGTCCATAACCGTACCTATGACTATCCCTCTAATTCCAAACATCCAAGACCATTTGCACACATATACAAGGGGTTTAGTGCAGCTCAAGAAAAATAAAAATAAAACTCGAGTATATAAAGATAAAGCAATGAAAAACAACTCGAGAAAAATAAAAGCAACACAAAATATAAACTCAGAAGGAAGATCCTTTCTAAGTACTACAAGTCCCAAAATAAGAAAGAAATGTACAAATGAAGGTGCCGATGGATCAGCTGGTGGTGACGCTGGTGAAAGGGAGGCTCCGGGCTGCACAACGAAAGGGGAGGCTATGGCCTGTGCAAGTAACTGATGAATGCGGTGGAACTGGGCCATAACCTTAGAGTGCTGTGTTGCCTGTGTAGCTCGAAACCTCGGCCACCTTAGTCTGAAGGATCCCTACAGCACTCTCGAGGCGCTCAAGTCTGTCCTAGCCTCGAGATGGGGAGAAAATACGCACTGGAGGTGGCTCCAGTGCTGTAGGTGGTACATGTGCCTCGGCCTGCTCAGGAGGTGGCTCTAAAGTCGACTACGAACCTTCAGCCTGCTATCCTTCTGCCGACTCTGAGTGGGGTATGATCATAGTGTATACTCCTGGTCCACATCTGCGGATCATCCCCATGAGTCACATCGTCTCTGTGCCCAGAGGAGTCGGTACAGTCGTCTTCTCAGCCCCGCGTACCCCGTCCAGGACACCCATGCCGATGAGGAGTCTCGTAATATAGGGGTCTGAGAAAATAACACCCACTCTGGCGTAATAGCCCTGATGGCACATGTACTTCGTCAGAATGTGTCCCAAGTGCAGTGGCTCGCTTTGTACAATAGAGTGTAAGTGCAACAACTCCTAACGACTCAACACTCCTGTACTGTCCCCTCGGCCACTTACTGATCGACTCAATACTGCATGTAAGTATCTATAGGCCGGGCGGGATAGACATGTCACCTTCGAGACCCCTCGGCTCGTACTACCCCTTGCCACATAATGCTCGGTACACTCTCTAGGGAGTAAGAATGCCCTGATAGTCCGTAAGAAGTCGCTCGTACTCCTCGGTGCTAGTATATGCTGCGTTGTATAGCCCTAATCGGATCGAGAACTGCGTGACACTCATACTGTGGTGCTGTCCAAGGGCTCTGAACTGAATGGCGTCAACCGTGCCGACACTGGAGTATAAGCGATCGAACTTGAATGATGCGAGAACCTCTAAAATCAGCGCACGGATAGCTGGCTCTCTGATCTGCAATAAATGCTCCCAGCTACCCACTGAAATGAGCTCCTCAACCTCGCCTGCAATGGCCTCGCCCCCCTGTACTACTCTCAATGCACTCAGGTCGAGATAATGCGTCTGCCCGAACCTAAGTGTCGATAATCGCTCGAACCTGTCCTGTTGCTTAGGTATAGCAAACTCAACCTGTTCTGCTGGGGGTGATGGCTTGCAAGGACGTTTGCCGGCTGATTTCTTAGACCTGGAGGCCATATCTGCAAAATTGAAAAGGAAAACTATCAAATCCACTTCAAAAACTCAATCTGCAGAAATCCACACGGACCGTGTGGAAATTTCACACGCCCCTGTGGATCTTCAGGCGGACAAGATACCCCTAGGATTAATGTTCTAGTGCAGGACAATGTATTATACTCTCCTATTGATTCTTAACAAGTTGTGGACTTCCTAAAGCACACGGTTCCAAACCTAAGGTCAACTGTGACTAATCCCAACATTATGCCCCAGCATTAGGTTTCACTACGACCCTTAACTCTTGTTGACCTGCCAACTAAGTCCCAAGGGAGTCCATCTTCCTAAGCCTCATACTACGTGGGATTGCTTTACGTTCTAGGGATTCCAAGTGATTATCCTGTTCCTAAGTGTTGTTCTAACCCTTTGGTCGAGGTAAAAGAACCCTAGTCTCAATTAAGCCCCAGCACTAGAATTCATTACAACCCTTCACTCTGTCGCTCGCGCGACTAAGCCCTAGGGGAGTTCATCTCCTAGCACTTCACTCTATTTCAACAGCTAAGAACTCTTGGAACACGGAGTGAGGGAAAATCACACCAGCGGGGAAAGGGGGTGTTTCGCTACCTCATGACTCACCCTCTCGACACTCTCCAATCTCGAGTAGTCTAATCTATAGGAGTTGTCACACTTCCAAAGGACAACCTAGATGACTCTCAAACCTAGTGTTACATCTAGAGAAAATCAATACAAGAATCAATCAAGATTGGAACTCAATTAAATTTATCAATTAAGAAAGCATAATAACATGTCATAGAAACAAAATCATCCTAAGGTTTACAAGTCTGAATACCCACAAGGGGTTTAGCTCCTCATGGAGCTATACAAATCCATCAATATATATGAATAAACACAAATCAAAAACATAGATGAAAACCCCCTTGTGTAGTGTGGCCGTGGTCTTATGCGGCCGATTCGTCTCTTCACCAAGCTCCTCATCAAGCCTAGGGCACACCTTGCCAGACAGGTGGCAATGAAAGCTCCCCCAATAGTTATCTTCCGACGAGCTTCGATGTCGATGCTGATGGCGAGCTCCAATCCTCCACAAAGTCCTCTCTAAACTCTTGTCACGACCCTCCAAAAATTAGGCAAAAAGATCCCGAAAAAGTCCCCCCAAAGGGCCTTTTAATAGTGCTGAGTCGCGACTATAAATCTGCTGAAATCGGGGTTTCACACACCCTTGTGAATTTTCTGAATTCGATTTTCTGGCGCAGTGGATAGTAAACTGCTACAGTAATTGCTACATTGATCTTGTACAGAACACGCGCATCAAATACTCTCGAATTCCTCCTTCTTCATCGAGACCGTTGAATTGGGCACACAATCAAGGGTAGATCATGTCGATTGCTTCAATTCTCCTCATTGGCGAAGTCCTCCAATGCTACACGGGTTAGACTTTTGTGAATGTTACTTCCTTTGTGTCCATCCAAAGGAGGTCGGCATACACCCACAAGTATAGACTCGTGCCTTGTTCCTTACTTGGCCCGAGAACTCCCCAACAATGGCAACCATGACCTAACTTTTCTCTTTTTTCTCCAAATTGGCTCCACAACCCTACAATGTACAAAAACACACAAATACACACTAATTAATGATAAAATCTGATAAAATAAATGCTCAATGTAAGATAATAACACTTCGCGTTATTATAACACGAGCACTTATCAGTAACATATTAAGAAGACCTTACGGATGAGGCTTACGGCCGTAAGCGTGCCCGTAAAGTTCGCGACTATCTTCCCCATCGCTTTTACGGCCTTGTCCTTATGCCAGTAAGCTGCCCGTAAGCAGTCAGGTATAAATAGAACTTAAGGGGATTGTTAGGGCATCATCTATTCTATCTCTCTATTCTTTTGGGGTGATTCTTAGAGGCATGATTGAGGAAGAAAATGACCAAATTTCTATCACCTTAGGCAAGATTTGGAGAGGGATTTGGCCTGTCATTCAAGGGGATTGGAGATCATAGCCATCCAGCTTATCTTGGTGGCATACGTGGAAGCTACCCGGGCGACTCTCCATCCTAGGGATTAACAAGGGGGTTTTCATGGATCCTATGTCTACTTCTATTCTTTGTATATTGAATGCTTTCCCTCTATGATTGGATGGCTAATTTGTAGGTGTTTGGGTGTGATTGAACTCTAGGGTTTACTTTTATGACTTTGGTTGGTTGATCTTTGATGCTTTAATTGATTTCCTATTTGCAATCACATATATTTGAATCTAATTGCTTGTTTTTGAATGCTTAGTTTCTAACGAGGTGAAAGCCCTAGCTATCATGTTTGATGTGCTACGTGACGAGTAGAAATACCCACCTAGCATAGGCATGTCGTGATTAGAGGGATTGTGAGTAAGCCCGGGTATGGGGTACTTTGGAGACTCTATCTCTCTTAATTCTCTGGAGTGAGTTGTTGACGATCTCTATGCTCTTTGCAATCATGTGGAGTGGATTTTTGGAGAAATCGCATTTTTGCTCTATATTCGGATTAGGGATAATCTCTCTCTTTTTGAGGGAGATTATCTACTTAAGAGATTGTCATTAGCTCATGGTGAGGTTTCATAGAGTAGTAATGTGATTGTGTGGATGTCTGTATCAACTCTGCACCTATTCAGTTACTCTTTGCTTTAAAAATTAGGGTTTAGTATAATTTTGGAAACATCTCGGTTCAAATAGGATTGCATAGCTAGACAACCTTTGTCCTCCACTTCATAACCCTAGAAGGATCCTATGCCTGAACATCATCTCTTCCCTTGATTTCTCTCTAGTTTTATTTTTCATATTTTCTAGTTTTCTTTCGGTTTTGTTTACACACACCACTTCACTAGTTAGACTAATTTTTGGATTTAGAGTTATTACTAGTATTCACCTTCTTCCCTATGGACCGACACTCTGAACTTCAAGCACACTTTATTATGCGATTGGCACGCACACTTGCGTGCGTCCCTATCACTCTTTAGCCACAATTATTTGTGTAGTAAAAGATTTAAATTTTTCATTTTCTCTACAATATCAAAAATCATAGCAATATTGGACCAAAAAATGTACCTATAAATATGCATTTCAAAAATTTCCAATCCATACATTTACCTACAAATACTCAATTGAAGATTTAAATGTTTAATTCAACTATTTTTTTGCAAATATTTAATTGAACAATATCAATCAAACCACTTCTCCACAAAAACTATTTGCAAAATCATTAATATCAAGTATCAAAAAACAAAAGTATCAATGTCAAATTAGATCCCCATCACTTGTACCATAAAAGAAAATTACCCATGCCAATTTGTGAACCACTTCTTCATTAATAACACCTAACTTCCTGCAATAAAATTGGAAATAAAAAAGTTAACCAACCTTATTAGATATTTAAGTAGATAATTCAAGCCTTAAGTCTCTATTCAAATGTTGGTTTCAAAAAATTTTGTTTTGCACAATTAAATTGATAAATATCAAATATGAAAAACTTGAAAGAATGCTACAACCATTTAATAGTCAAGTTGAATGATCCCCATGTTCATCTTTACTACACAATAAGGAAAATGAATGTCAAAAACCTTTACTATGTTACAACACATTGTAATAAATGTAATTACATAATAACACCTTTGACTATTTGCGTCACGCTCATCATATTTAGCTCCCATTATTTGCCTTAACATTCAATCATGTTTTGCCAACTGAGCTCAATTGGTTTTATTTTCATGAGTTTTAGCTTCATATCTTTCTCTCCACGATCAAGTTCTTTATTGGATAGCTTGTCCACATCTTGAAGCATTTAGTTTTGGACCATAATCTAATCCCTTAACATAACTGGATTGATTGCCTAGAATCTCATCACGAATTTTGTCAACATCAACATCTTGATTTTCATCAATTGCCTTTTGTAACTTTTGCTGCATTGCACATTGAAATTGTAATAATGGGTGCACATCAAAATTTCAAAAATTTAAATGAAAATCCACATAGATAAAATAATAAACTCAAATAATTAACATTTGCTTCCGGTGAAGTCCATCCTTTTCCTTCTTTATAGTGTGTGCTTTTGTACAATCCAATCCTATGACACTCATCTTGCTCTCCGATTTCATCATATTTTCCCATCAATTTTATTAAAAAGAATATGAAGTGTACGTATAAATTCCACATTAAATAAGATTAAAAATAAAGTTTGTATCTTACAAGCTCATGATGAACAACAACAAAAGATTTGGATCTTTGATTGTGAGGTGTTTTTATATATGATCTGCTCACTTTTGCTATTTTCAACATTATCCTTTTAAAAAAGAAAAGTTCAATTGATTATTGAAATAAATAAATAAATAAATATATATATATATATATATATATATATATAAATCCATTATTGGTAATTATCAAGAAGATACACATACCTTAGTTTTATTATTGTTCCAACAATCACATAAATCCTCCCAATTCTCTCGAGTAATAAACTCATTGGGTTTCTTTCTTTTTGCATCTTTATAGCTTGAAAATATTATATAGTGCTTCTTCAATGATTGACGATGATCTCTAATTCTGTTTTTTGGTATGTCAACAATACAATCAGCTATCCTTCGATTTGTCTCAATGCCAATAACATTCAATTTCATCTACAAAAAAACAAACAAATTTTATTAACACATGAATACATAAACTACATATCTTACTTAATATAAACCATACCCCAAGATGACCAAATGCCAATTTTATGTGCTCCATCCAGTCAAGTTTTCTTATTGATCATCGACAAGGTAAATAAGTCTGAGTAATAATACCTATTTCATTTGATAGCTTTGCGGATTATACAACATCCAATGGTCTACCTTGATCCACGTCTATATAAATAGGAAGCCTATTTTTTGTTGAATTCACCATTTTTTGCAAATTACAACCCCGTGTCTTACCTCTGCAATTTTTTCTTCATCACACTAGAAGCTATGAGATAGAAGCAAGATACAAAAAAGAAATAAAGTTAACATCAAATAAGTAATCACAATTATCTACTAATCACACCAACTCAATGTAAAAATATATAAAAAAAAACAAAACAAAAGAACCAGCTTGAAGTGAAGCATTAGAAGATAGTTGTGTGGATAAGATCGATGGAACCACAGGTAATGACACATGTTGTTGTGAATCAATAATTCTTTCCTCTTATTGCAAACTACTTGATTGAGAAATTCTTGAAACTTTAATACTTCACTGACGTCCTAGAGCCATATTTCTGCAATAAATATAAGAAGTGAACACACTAAAATAATTAAAAAAAAATAAGCTTGTAATCATCATAACATATTCGTAGAAGGTATCATTATAGTTAAAATGTATTCATGCAACTTTAAGCAACATAAAAAAAATGCAATAAAAAATATGTATGCCAAATTTCAACTTTAAAACTTACACAAATACAAAGATTTTGCCAATAGGTAAGCTAATCATTACAGTCATCATTATTATCATTGTCATTATAATCATCATCACTACAATATTGAAGCAATGTATCATCGTAATCATCTTCATCACTAAATGCATCCACATGTCAACAAGACCTCTTCTATCATTGAAGAGATAATTAGATACATCATTTTCATCCACAATGTTAGGATCAACATTGTCTCAGTAGAAAGATATAAATTGATCATCAATGTTTGTTGCTTGTACTCCAATTTCATGAGCCTCATTTTCTTGGTAAACAATATTGTTAGAGTTCTCATTTTCATCAATGTCCATCCTCTAAACTTCCATTTCTTCCACATAAAAAATGTGATGATGCTGAAATTTTTGAACAACTTGCCAATCTTTGCCCAATTTAGTATCATTTAGATAGAAAACTTGTTGACCATCGCAAGCTAGAATGAAAGGATCATTCTTGTACCAGCTTCCTCCAACATTAATGCTTGTAAACATACCATCTTTCTTGACACCCTTTTGTTTATCACCAAGATTAAACCATTTGCATTTAAAAAGTACAACTTGTCACCCTCTCACATAGTCCAACTCAATAATTTCTGATATGTCGCCATAAAAATCAATGATATCATTCTTGTGATTTTCCTCAATAATTCCACTATATTTTAACTTTGAATATGGCTATCTCGAGCATTCATACAAAATCTCACTCTATTAACAATGCACCCTGTATAATTCTTACAACATATATTTGGTCCACATGCTAAAGAATATAATGCCTCTATTGCTTGTGAGTTTTCACAATTGTACAAAAGAATCATGTACACACAAAAAAAAAAGATTAGAAAAAAATTAACTACTCGATTTAATATAATTTAATATTACATGACAACAAGTACTTACACGTCTTCTAGCAAATGAATCAATTTCCTCTCAATTCTTCAGTATGTACCAATGAGCCATATCAATCTCCATTTTATCCAACTCAACATATTTTCCAGCTCCAATCAATCTCAACCTTTGTGAGTAGACAGATAAGCCACCTTCTTGATTTGAATCCATGTTACGCTCATCCTTATTGAATTTTGTTTCAACTTCATGCAAATACATATTCAAGAAATATAGGAAATATAAAGCATTTCATGAATATAATTTTGTTTATGTGTTATGATATATTTGCAATAGAAAAATTGTATGTCTATTCTAATTAAAAAAATCTTATTAGGAAGAAGAGCTTCAACAACCAATAGAATATCTCAACTTCTTTGAGAGAACCCATAAGCATTCAAAGGGAAATGGTGATTTAGTAGACAACAAATCCAAAGCTGTCCATGTATGTTAATTGTTATCAATTCATACATTAATTTTTGTATTGTTACATTCATTTTTTTGTACAATTAAATTTGTAATTAGTGGTAATTGTTTATTACTTGTGTAGGAGAAATATAAAGCTACATTATCCAAGAAATACGATGATAATACATCCGATCATCCTGAGTTTGATTCGGAGGCATGGACGTCATCAATTGGAGGAAAGATGGCTTCATGCACACATGTATATGGTGAATTATAAAGCTTTATTAATTTGATGCAAGTTCTAGTGCATCCTCATGTACAAATGACTCCATGTGTGGTCCTTCCACTAGTCATCCGCTAATGAGCACTTCCCCGAATGATGATAGAATTGGGAGTTTAGAACAAAAGCTTGAATCATTGACTGATGATGTGAGTTAGGTAAAAAATACTATAGGAGATATAAGTGACTTGAAGAATCAATTTCAAATTATGATGAGTTTCATGATGGAGAAATTGGGATCAAATATTCCTCCACTAACAAGTAAATGATTTTAGGTATTGATTTGATTTTATTCTCTTAATTTTTATTGTTATATTTATAAATTTTTATTGAGTATCTATTTAATTTGATATTCATAAATTTCTATCATTTTAATAGAGCAAGACATTGGGGGTAAGAAGAGAACAAATAAAAGAATTCATGGTAATTGAAGGTATTTTCATGTATTAGTTTACTTTGTTTGTTATTCTCAATTATATTGATGGATTGTGAGATTCTTAAGAATGGAACTTTTGTTGTTATGGAATGATGGATCATTTGTATGGATAATTCGCATTGTTTGTATGAAATAAATGATGGAGTTTTGGTACTTAATGAGACAATTCTTCTATGGATCATTTGAACGGATAATTTATATTATTCATATTTGTATGGAAAAAAATTGTATTATTTATATCATTTGTATAGAGAATTTTTACAATTTGTGCAATTACTCATACAGGTTGCGTAAAAAAAAGATTCATAGCTAATAATTACGGTAATCAACAAAGAAAATAGTAATGGATATTCCGTTGCATTTAGTAAATAGCAATGGAAATTCCATTGGAAATGAAAATTTAGCAACGGAAATTCCATTGCTAATACAAATGTTGAAATAGAAAACTGAAAATCCCATTGCTAATAAAAAATAGCAATTGGCATTCCATTGGTAATATGCAATATCAACGGACAAAAGATAAAATATGTTGCTAATAAAAATATAGCGATGGATGGTACGTTGTTAATAAAACAATATTGACAGAAAAAAATCTATATTTTGTTGCTAATGAATATAAAGAAATGGATATTTCGTTGGAAATAGGACAATTGCAACGAAAGTTCTATTTCTAAAAAAGAAAAAATAATGCTAGTAAAATAAAAATCTCCATTGCTATAAGCATAATAGTGACGGAACATTCTGTTGCTAATAGGAAAAAACAACGGAAAAATAGAAACATAACTTTTGTGGAACCATCCAAAAATGAATATTTTATTATATTAACGACGGAGTGTTTTTGTTTGGCAACGGAATGCTCCATCAACAAATAATAAGTCATAGTGACAAAAGTTTAAATTACCAACGGTATTTAAATTGCTACTTGAGTATTCCCGTCAGAATAGTTATGTTGCTAGTTTCATTATTAAATTTTAATAGCAACAAAAATTTTATTATCAGCATCGGAAAAATCTGTTGCTTTTTCCTATTTTTCTTGTAGTATAAATTGAGCAAAAAGTTAAGCACTCATTAGCAGTACATGCCTCTGCAAATTGACCCTTATGCCCGAGCTCAATTTCACACACATTGCTTAAGAGTATATATATATATATGATAAAAAGTTATTCAATAACTTAATGAAGTAATTGCAAAAAATTTTACCTCTCAATAGGATACATCCACCAAAAACTGAACTTGGTCACAAAGCTTTGTTTCATAAGTCAAGATAACCGCTAAATGCACCATTATGTCAAAAAATGCTAGTGGAAAAATAGTTTCCAATTTACATAAAATTAAGATAATATCTTGTGCTGTTTTGTCTAATTCATCAAACCTCAAAGTCTTACAACATAACTACATAAAAAAAAAATCTCCTATTTCAGGCACTACAGTTACAAACTCTTTACTACGCTTTGAAGCTAGCACTCGAATTCTAAGTGGAAGCAATCTTTACATCAAAACATGACAATCATGACTCTTCAGTCCTAATACTTTTCCTGTCATGCACATATAAAGTTATCATCTAAGGTTGCAATAAACTTTGATTTAATGAGTATTATGTTAACTTTTCCTCAATATCTTATTGATGGATGTCAAGTTGTTTATTCAATTTTTCTTTTAATGTTTCTATAATTGGATGGCTATCTTTTAGATGACAAGGAAGCCCTAAATTAACTCTAAAGAGAAATTTTAAGGAATATTGCAGATGAAATAGTATATGTTGACTTAATGTTGATTTATTTGTAGAATTAAATATGTGTATAAAAACCCTTAAAATCAATGCACATCAAATTAGAATATCATTTCTCTATGATATATTTCATAGAAAAAATATTTTGCTTTACCTATAAAAACTAATAGTACCTACTAAAAATCATTCGTAGGCCATGATCTTTCTGCAGATGGGAAATATTTGGCTCCTAATAACATTTATTTCGACATACAAAATCTAGAAAATCATAGATAATGGAACATACTTGTACCTATGGTTTTGTGCATGGATGAAAACAAAACTATTACCTACATTTTTAAAATTCATGGCCAAAATTATAATTTCTTTTCTCTACGATATATTTCATTAAAATAAATGTTTGCTTTACCTAAAAAAACTAATTGTGACTACTAAAAATCATTCGTAGGCTATGATCTTCCCGCGGATGGAAATATTTGGTGCCTCATAACGTTTATTTTGCCCTATGTAATCTAGAAATCGTATATAATGGAACATATTTGTACCTACGGTTTCGTGCATAGATGAAAACAAAACTATTACCTATGTTTTAAAATTCATGGCCAATATTATAAATTATTTTCTCTACAATATATTTCATTGAAACAAATGTTTTGCTTTACTTACAAAAATTTATTGTAACTACTAAATATCATTCTTTCCATGGGTGGGAAATATTTGGCACCTCATAAAGTTTACTTTTGCCTACGAAATCTAGAAATAGTAGATAATGGAACGTATTTAGCTACAAAATTACTAGGTAGCGAAAAAGAACATAGAAAATTCCCAAACTTCTTGTAATGTGGTAAAACAATTGAGATATGCATTTCATTTTTTTTTTTTATAACTTCCAATTCTTTTGTTGGTTTATATAAATCTTTATGTGAATAATTGTTGGTAAGATGGTGAACATGTTTTTAATTTTTGCATGAAATAAATAGTATTTTCTATTTATTAAAATTTAATAATTTTATGAGCATATGAAAATATGCACAAGCCTCCTCCCAATTTTCTTACATAATTAGGTATTTTAGTTCTTCAATTTCAACTATTTTCAGCATAGTTAAAATTAGAATTTTTTATATATTTTTATTTTTTTCATTTTATTGTGCTATTATGGAAAGTGTCCATGCTGGCCAGAAAATTTTGAATTATAGTTATAGCTACTAGCATCATTGCATTATAATGGTGCTATTACTACCATGTAAAACCAACACTTAAACACAGAGAAATAGTAATTAACTAGAGAAAATTTTTTAAATAAAATAGTAAAATCCCTAGTTACTATTATTTAGCGATGGATTTTCCAGAGATGTTAATCTCTGGATAAAAACCTCATGAGTAATAATTTTTCTCGGAATTTTATAACACCTCGCTAAATAGCAACAAATTATTCCATAGGTAATTTGTGTTAATTAATTATTAAAAAAAGAAGAAATATGCTATGGAACTTTTCCTAGGCAATCTCTACATAAATTTAGCAAGCATTTTCTTTAAGTAATCCATTGCTAAATTTTCAAAAACTAAAATGTTAAATACCTTGGTAATCTCTGTGTAATGTTTCCTAGCGATTATTCCCTAGGTAATTCATTAGTATTTGAATGCAACAACAATACATCGTAATCCCTTGATAAATATATTTAAGGATTATTTCCTAAGTAATCCTTGGGTAATAAAATTTAAAAATGGAATTATTCCCTTGGTAATCCCTTGATAATATAAAATAAAATTTTATTTATTTATTTTAAATTTATGTTACAAATTATTATACAAAAGGTTGTATTAAATCATTCCTTTAGAATAATCCATATTTCCTAATATAATGTGTTAAAAATAATAATTATAATATATCATAATCAAGTACCAAAAATTATATTATAACTTGGCAAAGACATTAAACAAGTAACATAATTTATATCGTAAATAAGTGCTAGAATGCATAGGTAACACATAAGTGGAGCCCAAAAGTAAGCTATCACAAACAAGCAACAAATACAGCAAATAAGTCATAGCATAAGAATAACAAATATCTCACTAAATGGAGTAAGATCAACACCTTCACCATGTCCTCCAACATCCTTTAAGTGTGTGCTATCTCTATGACTAAATTGAGAAGTTGCATTCTAGCTTTTGAGAAAGATATAATTGCAGCAATCTTCTCATTTCAGTTATCTCTTGTCAAGTTTCTTGAAGCTCTTGCTTACTCTACTCCTCTTAGATTTGTAGTTGATTACACAAATGCACAAATGCTAAATCATTTTGTAAATTTGCATTATTTTAATAGCAGGATATGCTACAATTCAGATATTGACATTTGAATTTAAATATCTGTAATCAGAAGATTCTTTCCTTTTTTCTCTACACCAACAACTTCAATATGAAAGGCCAATTCATCTATCGAAGTAGGCTCTGAGTTTCTAGATCTAGATTCTATAGAAGATGCATGTTATTTCAGTCTCAACATCTTATCTAATATCAAAGGCAAATGTTAATGATGTAGATTTATAAAAAGGAACATAAAAAACTTACATTAAGATGTCATGGGTATTAGAAATATTTATATTGATTGTTTTTTTACTTCAGATCTACAAAAGTTCCCCTATCACGTTTCTTAGATCAATAACAAATATGAATTTTCTTTGTTTATGTAGATTAGTATTAAAATTCTTAAGCAATATGCAATAGAGGAATTTGCAAAAGAAAATAAATAAATAAAACCATCTTAACACATTTATAATCTTATATTTATACTTACAAGCTTCATTTATGCTCAACATGAGATGTTGATCCTCCTATATGGAATGATCACCTTACAACACTATGTTGATTTTTACAATCTATCTTCTATTTCATTTTAAATTTAGGTAATTTTATCTTAGAAAACTTCCCAATGTCTATACTCCTCCTCAGTTAGATACTTTGGTTTCTCTGTTGCATCCCTTATATTTATCAAAAAAACCACTATATCGTTGAGACTTTCAAAATCTAAGCCTCTTTCACTTGTGTCTCTAATGAGGAATTTCAAATGAAGTGCTCCTACATAAAATAAAAATATTTCAATATTCAAAACTAGTGACAATAAAATAAACTGATAAATAAATTAGAAATAGTAATTAAAAATTCCTTAAATTCTTTAAAATAAAAACTCTTATAGGTTGTGACACCATCTTCCAAATGTATCTTACAAAGTCCATCTTTTGTTTAATTTTTTTTATTATCCATGAGTGTTTGCTAGATGACTCTAACCTATCATAGTTTAAATTAAAAAGAACAATAAAATAGTGTACATAATAAATAATATAGTTGTCAAGTTGTTAATACTTACAATATGTTCACAATTGTGATACGCAACCTTCCTTCAACGGTTAAAGAACCATGTGTGCTACTATGGCTTGCAATTAAGTGTCATTATCAGCTACAATATCATGATTAGGATTTTGAGAATTAATACTATCCACTACTTCCTTAAGACTTGGAACATTGGTAATTGAAGATACTATAATATCAGCATTACTTGACCCTTCAATGTTTGAATAAGCATGAAAAGTGTGGTCTCTACTCCTTCCACTTCTTAATCTAGTCCTTCCCTCACCTTTAACCATATTTGTAAAATAATGGAGATATAGTTAGTTGATTAAAAAATAAATAAAAAGATTCAACATCGATCTGTAAATAATACATTATATAAAACAAAGTCTTCAAATAAGAAAAATATTCTAAAGAAAAGCAAACTCAATACACAATGTTCACAATTTAAATAGAATTACAAATCATCTAATACAATATATAAAGTGTATTCAGTTTGTTCACCAATATAATATGAAAACTAATAATCACAACTCATTATTATCGAATATGTATTCAACCTCATCATCTTCTAATTTATTTTCAGTTTCACAATTCGATTCCGTTTCATCTTCTAATGAACTATCATATCTATCATCAACGTCCATGGAACCTCCATTTGAATCATTTAGAGGTCCTACTACATCATCCACACTGTCAATCGAATGCTCCTCGATTTTATCTTCTTGGAATGGAAAATTTGTTGTAGGAGCATCAATAACTTGTCTTAGTTTGATTTTCCATACTTGGATAAGATACATAATATTCATGTGTCTCTTGTATAACTAAAATAAAAGGTTCATCCTTGTTAAACTTTCTTTTATGGTTGATACCCACAAGATTGTAATCCTTATGAACCTTCATCTCAACATTTATGGTTGGAATCACACTTGAACAGTGTAGTCATTTCTATCAGGAGCATTGAATACCCTAATTATATAATCACTATCCAAAGACCATAATAATCATATGAGGTTGCATTGTCATTAGAAGCCTTTACACGCAATCCACAAATAGCTGTCATAAAACTAAAAAGTTTTAGGAGAATGTTTGTTAATGAGATCTATGACAAAACTAATTAAATAGCATAATTTTATAGAACTAGCAATTTCTCTTAAAGTAAACACTTTAGGTATGAATCACATTTCTTTCCATAAAAGGGTACATTAGAAAGCCCTTGTAAGTCATGATTGATTCTGGGGAACTAATTTTAAGACAATCTACAGCATGGAGATGATTGTAAATTGATTTTTGGAAAGGAGAAAGAAAGAAGATGGTAGTTTTTTGTTTCTTTTCGAAAAAGGAGCTACAAAGTAGCTTAATTTATTAGTAACATAAACAAAGTACAAATAAAAAAAGGAAAAGAAGACTAAAACAAACCAAGACTAGAACAGTTAGAAAAAACCATTTCTATTACAACTTTCTATCAACCACTTGAGGAGCTCTAATGAGTGTATAATTGTTCATTATTTTATATCATTTTGTACACTCATTTGTATGTATTTGAGTTATATTGTGGAATTCAATGTTAAACGTGGTACATTTGCATTCTCAGGCTTCAAGTAGTACTTAAAGACAAGAAAGAGCCAAAAGAAGCATTTTAGAGCCTAAATGATGAAGATGGAGCTCTCTTAGCATTAACCAAGGAAAAGCCAAACAGATTGACTTACGAGCACCTTACGGCCTTACTTACTACCATAAGCCTGTTCTAGAGATCCTTGTGGACATGCTTATACCTGTAAAGAGGAGCATAAAGACATTTCGAGGGACTTATGTGCAGGACTTACGCCTGTAAGCCAGACTGTAAGTATTATCCAGAGGAGCTTACGAGTAGAGTATACGCTGTAAGGACGGCTGCAATGGGTATACAGAGAAGCTTATGGTCTAGCGTTTAAGGTCATAAGTTAGACCGTAACACCATATAGAAGACCTTAGAGACCGGAATTTTGACCATAAGTGATCCCATAAGGCTCTCGACACATCATCCCTAGCACTTTACAGGCACGTCCTTACACCCGTGAGTAGTCCATAAGTGACGCAGTATAAATATTCCTAACGAGGATTTCTAGGGCATCTTTGGTTCTATTCAAAGGTGAGGCTGAGGAGAAGAAAGGGGGTGAATATTTAGGGCTTTGGAGGCTATTCTAAATGGGGATTCAACCCATCTATCTTGGAGAAGAAAGATTATAGCTGTCAAGTCTAGCTTGGTGGCATTCGTCAAAGGTCCTTTGGCATTCTTCAGTAATCATCTTCTAGCATGATTGAGAAGGGTGTTCCATATCTTCTTTTATTCTCTTCATGTCTTGTTGTTTGGATGCTTGTTCTTCATTAATGGAGATCTAATTTTGTAGATGTTCGGGCATAGTTAAACGCTAAGGTTTTATTCTATTTTAAGATTGGTTGTGGATTTTGTTGATTTAATTGTTTCTTAATTGCAATCCATATTTTGTGAATCCAATTGTGTGTTTTGTATGGCTTGATTGCTAACGAGACAAAAGACTTAGTTATCATGTAAGATGATTTTTGTGATGAGTAGAAATACTCACCTAGCATAGACATGTCGTGATTAGAGGGGATTGTAAGTAAGCCTTGTAATGGGGTACTTAGGAGTCAAGAGTTCTCCTCTCTCAATCCTCCAGAGTGGATTAACAAGTGATTTTCATGCTCTTTGCAATCATAAGGAATAGATTTTATGAGAAATTGCATTTCTATTTTGTATGAGGTTAGGGATAATCTCTTTACAAGAAGGATTATCTATTTCATAAATTCTTGTTAATCCACATTGAGATTTCATAGAGTGCAATACGATTGTGGGGTGTCTGTATTATCATTGTACTGAATCAGTTACTAATCACCATTGCAAGAGGGGTTTAGTATATTTTAGGATTTCTCTCAGTTCAAATAGGATTGTATACATATACAACCTTTGTCCTGCACTTAACAAACACTAGAGAGATACTATGCTTGGGCATCCCTTCTCCCTCTGGTTTCTCGACTTCATTTATTCCTTTGTTCTCCTTTTCTTCATTTTTGTTTCTTATTTTTCTTGAACACATCACTACTTTTGTTTAGGCTAATTTTAAGGATTATGATTGGTACTAGTACTCTCGATCTTCGGTGTAGATCGATACCCTACCTTTGTGCACATTATTACTACTTATCGGCATGTACACTTATGTTAACCCTTAGCAAGCTCCATCCTTTTGTGAAAAAGAGACAACACTAGGGAAGATCTTCCATGCATCGCAAGATTGTCTGCTATTTTGTTCCATTTCCTCGAAATACTCTCAATGCTCAGGTGGTTCATTTTTTTATTTGATTTGGAAAATGTTGGGCATCATTTGATTAATTCTTCATTTGCCATTTTCATTTGTCCAATTTGAGGCTTCACTAATGGTTACACAGTTAGTAAAAGCAAAAGTAATGTTCAATTGCTAGTCACTAGCTAGCTTCAAACCCGCTTCCATGGTCTTGCATTCAGCTTCCATGCTTGAGTTATCATTGATCTTGCAGCATCATGCCACCACAATTCTATAATTAGTATGTGTTATAAAGAAGCTTGCCCCACATGTTAATTTTTTTGCTACCCAAGACGCATCTGTGAATAGACTATAACTATGTGAGGCAAAATTAAACAATTCAAAACATACTTCCCCATTTGATTTTGAAGTAAGAAGATGATAGTTGAGGCAAAAAGATGGTTGTTGGTGTCAAAAATCGAAAAGGAAGAAGAATTCAGAAAAGGCTACAAATCGTGTTGCGATTGCCTCTCTTTTAGCCTTAATTCACCTCCACCAAATTGGGTATGTAAATGGGAAAGTAGAAATAGCCTTTAGGATACAATGAAGCCTCAATCGAGTCTATATTGCTGATGGACACTTTCCTACTAGTGTGGGGTGTGTGAAAAATATGAATACATGAAAATATAAGTATGCAAATACCCAATAAAATATCGTAATCCAATCCTTAATACCGCAAGTGCATAGGTCATCAAGTAATACCTCATGGATGAACACAAGGGTCGTATTTCCCAAAGAATGACAAGAAGCTCCTATTACTTCCTTTTCACTCAATCAATAGCCTAAATGTTTAAGTTCTCTCTTTAGTCTAATTGAACAAATTATGGATACAATACAATTGGAGATGGCATTAAGCACACTTGGAAGTAGTGGGAGTATATATGAAGGTTATCTTGATTACTAATTATGATAGGCATTAAGTATCAATTATGTTGTAGGATCAAACCGGGAGAATTCAAAGGCCTACTAGCCCCAGTAAGCCATGACGACTAGGTCTAAATCACTAGAAACTTAAGATGGAATTCCTCCACCCTGTTACTCAGATGGAATCTAATAATCCTCAGCCTCCTATGTTTGCCTTAAGTACAGGAACCCTATGAGAAGAAATCAATCAAACCATAAGTCTAAGGGTCAATCAATCCCTGATCCAGAAACCTAACTATGCCTAACCTCTTAGAACATGAATAAATCTATCATAGCATGGTTGTCATCAATGCGAGGGCATATCTTCCTCATCCAAATCAACGAAGATAATCAATTAAAGCATGCAATGATTAAGAAAACTAGAACGATATATATTGATCAATCAAGATTCATAACAATAACAGAGGAACCTAGATATACAATTCTCCTCAAATTAGGTTCTCATAGATCAAAGAAAGTAAAACATCAAAGTGTAAAGAGAGCCATAAGACCAAACAAGGAATAAATAAATGTTTAATGTGTTCCTAGACTAACTCCCTCAAATAGTTCTCCAAAGGTTGGGGATTAGTGGACCCCAAGGTTGTCCGGATGAAGTGTGTCATTCACGCCTCTCTGATGATGATCTTTGAAGATGTCAATCATGCACGATCTTCTCTGATGATGCTCATTAATGTACTCTTGAGAAATCCGCCGGAATCTACTAAAATATCGATGAAAATCGCCTCCAATGCTCTTGCTCTCCAAAAATCCGGCCGTCTTAACTCTTTGGCAAAAGAATCTCCCTTCAAATTGAAAAAACTAGGGTATTTATAGTAATCAGCTCCGCCATGGCCTCATGACACACCCCTTGCGTGTGTGTACCGCAAGTGCACAGGTTCTTGAAGTAATAAAGTACCCTGGTGAGTGGGTAGTCGTTTCCATAGGGAATAGTGTTTAGAAACAAGCATTATCACTATTTAGCTATGAAGGAAGTCGATGGTGAGAGAAAACAATATATATATATATATATATATATATATATATATATATATATATATATTATATATTATATTATTTATTTATTTATTTATTAATGTAAAAGAAAGTAAAAGAGTGCCAGAAGAGCGATAAAGGTAGGAGAGGTAATCCATATAAAGATGGGGTACCCAGACAAAGCTCCCACTAGGACTAATGCTTCTAGTGCAAGACTAGTATTACATCTTCTAATTGATGTCTAATGAGTCATGGAAATCATAAAGTACACGGTCCCAAACCTAAGGTCAACCATGACTAGTTCCAACACTATGTCCCAGCATTAGGTTTCACTAGAACCCTTCACTCTATTGATCTCTCAACTAAGCCCCAGGGGAGTCCATCATCCTAAACCTCACAATACGTGGAATTGCTTGGCGTTCTAGGTATCCCAAGTGATACAAAATATGCAATACAAAATCCATAGAGCAATACGAAATCAATAGAGAGTTTAACAACATATGCATATAAATCATAAAGAAAACCCCCTTGCGGTCCGTATCGATGGTCTTGTGGAGCCGCCTCGTCTTCTTCACCAAATCCTTTATCAAGCCTAGGGCACACCTCGCCGAATCAATGCCGACAAAAGCTCCCCCAATAGCTATCTTTCAAAGGATGTCGATGCTGATGGCGTGAAATCGCCTCCAAAGACCGCCAACAACCTCTCCAAAACTTAGCCGCGAGCCTCCTAACAGATAGGCAAAAGATAGTCCAAGGGGCTTCCCAAATAGATCTGAAAATGGGGTATTTATAGGCTGAAATCGGGGCTTCACACGCCCTTGTGGAATTTCCACACGGGCGTGTGGATTCTCTGTTTTCTAGATTTTCTGCGCGTTGTGGACAGTAACTTGCCATAGTGATTTTGCTACAGTAATTTGTTGCAGTACTTATACCAAAATGTTCCCGAATTCATTTCTTCATCGAGGCTGCCGAATTGGGCACACAATCGTGCGATAGATCACATCACATCTTCAATTAAACCACATTGATGAAGCTCTTGATAATGTTGCACAAGCCAGAACATGTGAGTGTGACTACCTTTGTGCCCCTCCAATTTACTTTCTGCCGAAAATCAGGATTTCAGAGAGTTCACACGGGCGTGTGGAAATTCCACAAGGCCGTGCACTGTAGCAAAAATACTGTAGCAAGTTGCTGTTCACAGCCCGTCGAAAATCAGCAAAACAGAATTTCCACACGGTCGTGTGGAAATTCTGCAGCCCGTGTGGAAAATCCACAGGGGCGTGTGGAACTCCGATTTCAGCCTATAAATAGCCCATTTTCAGATCTATTTGGGGACCTCCCCCTTCTATCTCTTGCCTATCTTTTGGGGGGCTTTCGGCTAGGGTTTGGAGAGGTTCTTGGAGGTCTTTGGAGGCGATTATACGGCATCGGCATCGACATCTATTAGAAGATAGCTATTGGGGGAGCTTTCGTCGGCATCGATTCGGCGAGGTGTGCCCTAGGCTTGACAAGGGATTCGTTGGAGAAGACGTGCGACTCCACAAGACCATCGATACGATCTACAAGGGGGTTTTCTTTATGGTTTTATTGCATATGTTCTTAATCTCTTTATTGATTTTGTATTGCTCCATGGAGAGCTAAACCCTAGTGGGTATTCGGACTTGTAAACCCTAGGATGATATTGTTTCAATAACTTTTATTATGCTTTCTTTATTGATGAATTTAATTGAGTTTCAATTTTAATTATCTTTTGCTATTGTTTTCCCCTAACCGTGACACTAGGGTTGAGAGCAATTTAGGTTATCCTTTGGAGGTGTGACAACTCCTATAGGGTTAGACTACTTAAGATTGAAGAGGGTTGAGAGGGAGAGTTGTGAGGTAGCGATGTACCCCTTTCCCTTCCGATGTGATTTCTCCCTACCTCCGATTCCTTGATTTATTAGCGGTCGAAATAGAGTGAAGTGTTAGGTAGATAAACTCCCCCAAGGCTTTGGGGTGACGTGAATCCTATGCACTGGGGCTTAATTTAGACTAGGGTTCTTCCACCTGGACCAAAGGGTTAGAACTACTACACATAGGAACATGTTTTATCACTAGGAATCCCTAAAGCTTAAAGCAATTCCACGTAGTGTTAGGCTTAGGTAGATATAATCCCCTGGGGCTTAGTTACGCAAAGTAACAGAGTGAAGGGTTGAAGTGAATCCTATTGCCGGGACATAGTGTTGGGGTTAGTCACGGTTGACCTTAGGTTTGGGACCGTGTGTTTAAGGATATCCTCGACTCAATAGGCATCAATTGTAGAGCATAATACAAGTTTTGCACTAGAAGCATTAATTCTAGGGGGAGCTTTGTCCGGGTACCCCATCGTTATATCGATTACCTCTCCTACCCTCATTATTCTTCTTGCACTCTTTTATTTTCTTTTATATCTATACATATATACTTTTCTCATCATCGATTCCCATCATAGCTAAATAGCGATAATACTTGTTTCTAAACACTATTCCCTATGGATACGACTACCCACTCACTATGGTATTTTATTACTTCGACAACCCGTGCACTTGCGGGGTACATACGCAAGGGGATGTGTCACACATATATAAGTGATAAAATCTAAGAAAAGGAATGCTCAATGTAAGAAAAGAATACTTCGTATTATTATACACAAGCACTTATCAAACTCTCCCACACTTAAGCTTTTGCTTGTCCTCAAGCAAAAATAAAACATGAAAGTACTTGAGAAGAAAAATTAAAAGTGCTCGGCCTTAGGTTCGCCAAAAGTATGCCAAAGAAGCATTCTACAAGTGAGGGGAAATCAAAACATTGCATAAGGGTATTATTGCTCTAGCTAAAAACTTGAATCAAAAAGGACAACAACTCGAAAATGTGTGTGTGTGTGTGTGAACTCACTCAAGTTAACCCAAAAAGTACTCCTCAAAGCTCTTATTAGGACTTATTTATATACAAAAGTAGGAAGGTAGTAGCTTCACACAACCTCTAAGGTAGCCCTTTCCTAGGCGGCCGCCAAAGGTGGCTTTCACACTTTCGAGGAGATAGCTCTTTTTACTGGGATAGTAGCTTAAAACATCGAGCTTAAGTTTCCAAAAGGTTTCAAGGGTGAGTAGTGCAATATGAAATAATCGAGCAAAAATTCCATAAAATTCAAGTAAAACCTAGAGCATGATGAGATACAATGTTAAAAATTCTCCTAAACTCTAAGAATACAACTGTTGCAACTAAGGTGAACTGCCACGGGCTACATGAGCATAACAATTGAATGCACAAGTATAAGGTGTGTGCAATGTGAACTCCCCCCCCCCAACCCACACTTAAGATATACATTGTCCCCAATGTACACATGCAAGCACAATTAAAATATAACAATCAAAACATAATATGTGAAGGTGGGCAATTGAAATAATACTCCCCTGAACTCCTAGTGTTATGTTTAATGGAGCTACATTCATGGAAAGTTGAGTTCCAACGGGTTGTGAAGTACACATGGTCCCATGACCGTGTCTATGACTATTTCTTAGTTTTCAAATATCGAAAACCATCTGCACGTATACACAAAGGGATTCAGTAAAGCTCAACAAAAATCTAATAAAACCTAAAGAAACATAAAGATAAAGACGCCTCAAGCGTCGATGTCGTCTGCTATTCGTGTCGATGCTGCTACTACTGCTGTTGATGATGATCCTAGTATTGAAAAAGAAAAGAAAAGATTTACGAAGAAAAGGAGAAAAGATACTTACTGACAAAATGGAAATCAAAAACTTCGAATATGGCCAGAAAACAACTTAAAAACTCCTTAAATAGACAAAGAGAGGGTTGGGAAAACGGGAGGAAGCATCCCTTGAGTGTGGAGGCATTTAGAATTGAGAAAGTGCAAAAAGATTTTAAAAAGAAATTATAGCCTATTGTGTTTTGCGCATCCACACGGCCGTGTGAAAATTCCACAAGGCCGTGTGCCTCCACTGTTAGGGTTCACATGCAGGGGCAGTCACACGCCCCTATATTTCCTCTGTTTTGCTTCTCAGAACATCCACATGGCCGTGTGGAAATCCCACACGGCCGTGTGCCCAACCTGACCAACACAAGGCCGGCCACAGGGGCACCCACACGCCCCCTATGGCCTCTTTAGATCTCAAGAAAATAATCTAAGTATTCCACACAACCATGTGGAAATTCCACACAGCCGTGTGTCATGCACACGCTCACCCACAGGGGCACTCTCACGTCCCCTATGAGCCTTTGGATAAAGTTCTTATTCTGCAGAACATTCACACTGCCGTGTGCTATACAAGTGGGCACTCATAGGGGCACTCTCATGGCCTCTGTGACTCTCAGGATGGAGAGTTGTAGCTCTGCAGAGATCCACATGGCTATGTGGAAATTCCACACGGTAGTGTGCCCTTCACACAGTCATTCATAGGGGCAGTCACACGTCCTTGTGTCTTCTCGGGCTGAGCCCTCAACTGAGACACACACCTGTGAAGCACACAAAGACACCAACAATCCATAAGAAAATCACAGCACACACATAATAAAATCAAAAACACCGACACTAGGCAATTATTTATGCTAAGACTAAACTAAAGCCTAGAAAAGCAATAAAAGCTTGGGTTGCCTTCCAAGAAGCGCTTGTTTAACGTCACTTAGCTTGACGTACCTCTTTCTTACCTTATGACGGCTTGAAAATACTGTGTTCCTCCTGACTAGACATTGCATAGTTACTTCCTTTAATCCAAAAATCTAGTTGCGCAGGTGGAGTGATAAGTGTTTGTGTTATAGTAACGCGAAGCGTTATTATCTTACAATGAGCATTACTTTTATCAGATTTTATCACTAAATTGTGTGCATTTGTGTACTTTTGTGTATTGTAGGTTTATGGAGCTAGTTTGGAGAAGAAGAACAAAGTTAGATCGTGTTTGCCATTGTTGGGGAGTTTTCGGACCGAGCAAAGAACAAGGCACGGTCTATACTTGTGGGTGTGTGCCAACCTCCTTTGGAGGGGCACAAAGGCAGTCACATTCACAATAAGTCTAACTCGTGTAGCATAGGAGAACTTCGCCAATGAGGAGAATTGAAGCAATCAGCACGATCTACCGTTAATTGTGTGCCCAATTCAACGGCCTCGATGAAGAACGATGAATTCGGGAGCATTTCGGCAAGAATACTGTAGCAGCATTGTAGCAAATTACTATAGTAAAATACTGCAGCAAGTTACTGCTCACTGTTTGCCGAAATTTAGCAAAACAGAGACTTCACACGGGCATGTGGAAATTCCACATGGCCATGTGAAATCCTGATTTCAGTGATTTTAAAGCCGCGATTAAACAGTATAAAGGCCGCTTTTGAGACTTTTTCTGGATCTTTTTGCCAATCTTTTCTTCTATCTTCTGGAGGGTTGCGTCTAGGGTTTGGAGAGGACCTTGTGAAGGATCGAAGCGCATCATTGGCATCGTCATTGACGTCCGGCGATCGCACAAGACCACGACCACACTATACATAAGGGGGTTTTCATCTATGCTCTTGATTTGTGTTTGTTCTCATATTTTGATGGATTTGTATAGCTCCATGAGGAGCTAAACCCTTGTGGGTATTCTGACTTGTAAACCCTAGGATGATTATGTTTCTTTGACTTGTTATTATGCATTTCATTATTGATGAATAAAATTGAGTTTCAATCTTAATTGCATCTTGTATCGATTTTCTCTTAGCCATGACACTAGGGTTGAGAATCGTCTAGGTTATCCTTTGGAGGTGTGACAACTCCTATAGAGTTAGACTACTTAAGATTAAAGAGAGTTGAGAGGGTGAGTCGTGAGTTAGCGAAACGTCCCCTTTCCCCTCCGGTGTGATTTACCCTACCTCCATGTTCCAAGAGTTATTAGCGGTCAAAATAGAGTGAAGTGCTAGGAGATGAACTCCCTTGGGGCTTAGTTACGCATAAGCAACAGAGTGAAGGGTTGAAGTGAATCCTAGTGCTGTGGCTTAATTGAGACTAGGGTTCTTTCACCTGGACCAAAGGGTTAGAGCTATACATAGGAACAGTGTTTATCACTAGGAATACCTAGAACTTAAAGCAATCCCACGTAGTGTGAGGTTTAGGAAGATGGACTCCCCTAGGGCTTAGTTAACAGATCAACAAGAGTCAAGGGTCGTAGTGAAACCTAATACCGGGGCATAGTATTGGGATTAGTCACGGTTGACCTTAGATTTGGGACCGTGTGTTTAAGGATATCCTCGACTCATTTAACATTAGTAGAAGAGTATAATAGCATTGTCTTGCACTAGAAGCATAAATCCTAGGGGTAGCTTGTCCGGGTACCCTATTCATTGCATTGATTGTCTTTCTCTTATTACTCTTACTTGCACTCTCCTATCTCTCATATTTCTCTTTTATTTCTTGTTTCGTTTAATTGCTTTGCAACCACACATTGATTCTATTCTCACTCTTCGTACACCGCACTAGCTAAATAGCGAACACTTGTATCGTTAATCCCTATTCCCTGTGGATTCAACTACCCTCTCACCAAGGTACTATTATTATTTCGACAAGCCCGTGCACTTGCGCTACACACACGCAAGGGGTGTGTCATGGAGTATTTGTTGGAGAGTCCAACGATCTTACCTTTGGCCTCCAAGGAAACAATTTGGGTTGGGAATTGCCCAAGCATAGCATAGGTGGATCATTGGATGGTTTAAATATCCTATCCACATCCTTTTCCCTTCCCAAAATCTCTTTCTTGCTTTTTGTGAGTAGATCAATCCCAAAGAGAGTTGCTTGCTCCATTACCTTAGGGTTTGCTTCTTCTTGTGTATTTTAAGCTTGGAAGAAACATGACTCTAGCAAATCCCCTTGAAAATTTCCTTGCTCACAAGTACAATCTTCATTCATGCAATCCCAATTCTCCAAATGATGTTCTTCTTTTTCCTCTTCAATTTCTACAGCAACATACTCGGTCTGCCCCATTTCATCATTATCGTTCACTACCACATCATCTCTACAAGGAACTTGCGTTGCTTCCTCAAATACTTCATGTTCCTTGGAGAATGTGTCAAGTATCCATCCTAATTGATGCTCAAGGTTGTTACAGAAGGCTTTATGGCATTTTTGTGTGGCTTTTATACTTTGGCAAGAGGCATCAGATGCTCAATAAAGCTAGCTAGCACTTTTTCCACTGAGGGGCATCCTCTTCAAGTATCTCATCCTTTTGAAATTGCTCTTGAGGTGCTTCCCAATGTTGTCCATCTTTATTCCATAAGAAGTTTGGGTAGCTCCTTTCATTTGGATGATAAGTGTTGTGGCATGGATTGCTATGTTGTTGTGAAGCAACAATTCCATCAACCTTTTTATTGAGAGCTTCAACTTGAAAATATAGCTAAATAACTGGATCAATCGTCATTTAGGCTCCTTCAAGAAAAAGTAAGACAAAACAAAAGAAAACAAATAAGAATGATGGAAGAATAAGAAAGTGTGAAATAGAATGAATGATGAATAGCTAAAATAGCAAAGTACAAATGTTTCTAAAATGCCTATTCCCCAGCAACGGCGCCAAAAACTTGAGACACCCCTTACGTGTGTGTACTACAAGTGCACGGGTTCTCCAAGTAATAAAATACCTTGGTGAGTGGGTAGTCGTATCCACAGGGAATAGTGTTTAGAAACAAGCGTTCTCACTATTTAGCTATGAAGGAAGTCGATGGTGAGAGAAATATGTATATATATAAATGTAAAAGAAAGTAAAGGAGTGCATGAAGAGCGATAAAGGTAGGAGAGGTGATTGATATAAAGATGGGGTACCAGGACAAAGCTCCCCCTAGGACTAATGCTTCTAGTGTAAGACTAGTATTATACCTTCTAATTGATGTCTAATGACTCGTGGAAATCCTAAAGCACACAGTCCCAAACCTAAGGTTAACCGTGACTAGTTCCAACACTATGCCCCAGCATTAGGTTTCACTATAACCCTTCACTCTGTTGATCTCTCAACTAAGCCCCAGGGGAATACATCATCTTAAGCCTCACACTATGTGGAACTGCTTGGCGTTCTAGGGATTCCAAATGATAGACCATGTCCCTAAGTATAGTTCTAACCCTTTGGTCCAGGCGAAAGAACCCTAGTCTCGATTAAGCCCTAGCACTAAGATTCACTACAACCCTTCACTCTGTTGCTCGTGCCACTAAGCCCCAAGGGAGTTCATCTCCTAGTATTTTCTCTACTTTGACCGTAAAGAACTCTTGGAACACGGAGGTAGGGAAAATCATACCGAAGGGGAAGGGGGTGTTTCCCTACCTCTCGACTCACCCTCTCGACCCTCTCCGATCTCGGATAGTCTAATCCTATAGAAGTTGTCACATCTTCAAAGGATAACCTAGATGATTCTTAACCTTAGTGTCACGGCTAAAGGAAAATCAATACAATTAACATGCAAGATTGGAACTCATTTAAAAGCATCAATTAAGAAAGCAAAATAAAAGTCATAGAAACAATGTCATCCTAGGATTTACAAGTCCAAATACCCACTAGGATTTTAGCTCTTCATAGAGCAATGCAAAATCAATAGAGAGTTTGAGAACATATGCATAAAAACCATAAAGAAAACCCCTTGTGATCCATATCGATGGTCTTGTGGAGCCGCCTCATCTTCTCCACCAAATCCCTTGTCAAGCCTAGGGCACACCGCGCCGAATCGATGCTGATGAAAGCTTCCCCAATAGCTATCTTCCAAAGGATGTCGATATCGATGGCGTGAAATCGCCTCCAAAGACCTCCAAGAACCTCTCCAAAACCTAGCCGCGAGCCTCACAAAAGATAGGCAAAAGATAGTCCAAGAGGCTCCCCACATAGATCTGAAAACGGGGTATTTATAGGCTGAAATCAAGGTTTCACACGCCTCCACAAGGGCGTGTGAATTCTCTGTTTTCTAGATTTTCGGTGCGTTGTGAACAGTAACTTGCCTCAGTGATTTCGCTACAGTAATTTGTTGCGGTACTTGCACCAAAATGTTCCTGAATTCATTTCTTCATCGAGGCCGCCGAATTGGGCACATAATTGTGCGGTAGATCACGTCGCATATTTAATTGAACCACATTGATGAAGCTCTTGATAATGTTGCACAAGCCAGAACATGTGAGTGTGACTGCCTTTGTGCACCTCCAATTCACATATTTCCTTGAACTCAATTGGAGGTTGGCACACACTCATATGTCTTTGAACACAACTTGTGCCTTGTTCCTTGCCCGGTCCAAGAACTCCCTCAACAATTGTGACCATGACCTATTCTTGCTTCTTTTCTCCTCAATTCATCTCCACAACCCTACATGCACAAAAGAACACAAATGCACACATATATGTGATAAAATATGAGAAAAGTAATGCTCAATGTAAGAAAAGAATACTTCGTATTATTATACATAAGCACTTATCACCTCACCAAGGGCGTTGTGATGCCCATTAAGAGTAAGTTATTGCTTGGGCTCCAAGTCACGTCCTGGCACGGTCTTTGAGAGTTATGCATCGACAACTGCTGTTATGGACTTCACAACAGCCGTTGTAAGGCCGTTATGGCTTCTATATTGCCACCAATGAGCTCATGCTACCACTGCTTGATCACGGCAGTGGTAAGTGTAGATAATGAGCATTGTGAGTTTCTATAACGCCTGTTGTGAGTCGTGGTACAGCCTTGATTCAACAACTTACTTCGTTTTGCTTCAAAATTCCTCAAATTCATTTCTTTCTTCCTAAAGCATAAATAAAGGTCAATGTGAACAAAAGAATGAATTTTTATCCTAATGAGATGCTAAACAAGTATAATTTCATGCTAGATGTAGTATAATTATATAAAAAAATATGATCAATTTTGCACTTATCAGTTGTGCATTCAATATTTTAAATTTTCATGATAGAGAGGATCAAGTTGTTAGAAATCTTAAGATATTGAATTCTCTTAGATAAGGTAAGAGATTATCTTATATTTAAATCTAAGTGATAAGGAGAATTTATAAATATAGAGACACCTCTCATCAAATTAATAATTGAAGCATCTTTTAGATACATTTATCCAAACAAAAAATGGATGCATCTCTTTAACCCGCTAATAGATGTGTCTCTTTAAATTGATAATGGATGAATCTCTTAAAACTGATAACGGATGTGTCTCTCTAAATTGTTAACCAACTATTTAAATCATTTATTAATAAAATTTGAATTAAATCCAATTTTTATGTGACATTATTCTTACATATTAAGGATACTTTTGATATTTCCTATATTGTAATAAATAATTAATTATAATTGTTGGTTGCTCACCCGCAAGTGCACGGGGTCGCCAAGTAATACCCCTCGCGCAAGCACGAGGGGGTCGTATTCCCAAGGGCCCGAGAAGCTACTCTTACTTCCTTATCACAATGTTGTCCAACCTAATCAATCACTTGGAAGAAGAACTACAAATAATCTACTAGAGCAAAGAGCATGCAAATAGTAAGTATAAATACGGAGGGAAATATCAAGGCGAGGAAATGGTCACGGATGAGGATTCCCTCGGGGGTTACTAAAGTGCTAAGGATGCCCTAACTAGCATGCACGTGGGTGGTTTGGACCGGGAAACCCTAAATTAGACCAACCCGATGGTCACGGTGTTGGTCCCTAATCCGGTACGAGTATTGGAATACGGAATTGCTTCCGCCCAAATCCTCGTACGATCGCAATGGGTTTAGTGGATTTCCCCAAGCTAGGATTGAGACACAATCAAGGACAACCCTAACAATTGGAGGGGTACAAATACCCGATCGTCACGGTGTATTCGTACGTGTATTCCCTTCCAAGCTTGGTGAGCCTAATACTAGGGCAATGGTCATGCAACCTAGTATTGTCTAGGAATTGATACATAGAGTTCTCATACATACCAAGGCATTCAAGAATCACCAAACAAGGATCACAAACCACACCAAATGCATAAAACTAGAACAAGCATCCAAAATACACAAGTTCACCACCAAGGTTCACCTACATCCGATGACCATGGGGTTTAGTTGCTCATGATCACAAAATAGGCAAGAAAATACATGAAAACAACCAAAAGCATAATAAGAACACTCTCTCAAAGGATCAAGGCCGAATGATGCTTCCAAGGACGCCACCCAAGGAGTGGCTTCCTTTGTCAATCTTCCTCTCAAATGCAAATCGAAGGCGTGGACTCGTCGTGTCGTGCTCTCCCCATCGTCCTCTCCTCAAGAATTGCCTCCAGAACCCGGCCTCAAGCTCCCAAGGAAAATGGTGAAGTGAAGCTCTCCCAAGACCTAGGTTCTCTCCCCCCAAAATGCTCTAAAAAAACCCTTAAAAACCAATTCCAGTGAGTTATGCGGCCTCCCATGCGGCCCCACATGCGGGGAGAAAAAGTTTCCAAGAAATCCCGAAAGTCGCGTAAGTTGCTACAGCGCCGCTACAGTACCCCTGCTACAGTAAAACTGCTTCAGTATGTATACGGCCTGCAATGCGCCCGCATGGTAGCCCGCATGAACCCCTGACCCAACCGATCTTCAAGTCTCCGTACTACAGTGGTTACTACAGTGCTCCGGGCTTAGAAACAGTGTTTTCGATGCCGATTTCTTCTCCAATTCTGTCATTAAGCTCGCTGGGGCCTCATTGGTACCTGTAACACGAAAGAAACCAATTCAGACCAAAAACGGGCATCAACTCATATAAAAATACGCAATACATACGCCCGCATACGAAGAAAATACGTATATTTAGGCGTTTATCAATTGTGCTTATATTTCTAAACAGATTTCACCATCAAGTAACAAAAGAGATATAAGGTTTAGGGTACTTGTCCAAATTTTAGTGTTTTTATAGGGTGCAGGCAAAAATATTATTTTTACAGAAGTATGCCTGGAATTATGAGATTTTTTAAAGGCATAGATACAAAAATCTTTTAGTTTTATGCCATAAGATTAATTCTTCAAAATATTATCCTTTTATAATGGTGGATGAGCATTAAATGCTTAAACCTAAAATTCGAGCTTATGAAAGTGATGAGATCTGCAAGCGCATAAGTCGTCAAGTAATAAACCTCTCACACAAGCACGAGAGGGTCATATTTCCTAGAGTCCCAAGAGCTGCTATTACTTCCCCCTAGATGGAACTATCGAGTCTACCAAAGAGAAGTTTAAAACAAAATAAGAAAACTAACAAAAGAGCTAACTATAAACTAATCGACTAAGGCACACCATATAAGCACATTAAGGAAGCGATTAACAATGAAACAGCGAGGTCCCCGGGAAAGGATCCCTAGGGACTACTAAAGCTAGAAGGATGTTAGAATTACAAAGCCATTGTTGGTTTTAACCCTTAATCCTAAGGCACACCATACAAGCGCCCCAAGCACCCCAATGGTCACTGCAATTAACCCTTAATCCTATACAAGTATTGGATTGGAATCACTTCCGCACAAATCCTCCTATGGTTGCATTATGCTTAGGGAAATCTCTAATTAGGGTCAAACACGATATCTAAGTTCATCCCTAATGGTTGTAGGGGCACGAAATACCCAATGGTCACGGCGCATTCATACATGAATCCTTTCCAAGTTAAGTGTATCTAGTACAAGGGTGATGGTCGCGCAACCAAACACAACCTAGAAGTTGAACCACAAAGTTCTCATGCAATCCAACACATAAATGAACGCAAAGCTTGAACCATAAACCAAACCAAATGCACTAGAAGTAAATCACAACATCCATACAAGCAAGTTCATCCCAAGGTTCACCAGCATCCTGGTGACCTTGGGAGTCTAGTTCAACATGAATAACAAAAAAAATCTCAAGATACATATGAAACATGAACAAAACCAAAGAAACTCCCTTGAAATGTTAACTAGAAGGTGGTGATGAAAGCTTGTTGATCTGCTCCGGCAAGTTGCTTGATGATCTCCTTGATAGTAACCTTCTTCTCCCCCTTGATCTTGCTCCTCAAATCCGCCTTCTCTAGCCCCTTGTAGCCCTAGAAGATGATGGTGGAGAAAAGGTGGTCAAAGACCCCTTTAGTGATGCCTTAACCCCTCTTTTAAAGTGCTTTCGAAATGGCTTCACGGTCTGGTTCATGGGCATGAAGATGCCCATGAGAGCCTCAGAATTATTACCGAAATTTCCGTAAAGTGCTACAGTAATGCTACATTTTCGTGCTACAGTAAACTGCATATTCATCAGTCGACTTACAGGCAAGGACGGAACAAGGACTAACTGGTATAGGGCTATAGGTAGAAGATAAAAATAGTCTTCAATAAAACAATTGTCTCCAATATATAATATGATTGCTGATTATAATAACCACAATTTTAATACATGTAAAAAAAAGGGATGGGTATTTACGCACACTTGACAGGATCCCCGAAAGTGCACGGGTTTGTCGAAGTAATAAAAGTTACCCCGGTGAGAGGGTAGTCGAATCCACAGGGAATAGGGAGTTAGAATACGATATTTCACTATTAAAACTATACGAAGTACGGAAAAGTAGTAATCGATTTGTGTGTGAATTGCGAGAACAATTATACTAAAGATAGGAAATTAAATAGAGAAAGGTGAAAGATTAGAAATCGCAAGAAAAGAGATTAAAGAGGATTTAACAATTAATGAAGTGGGGTATCCGGACAAGTTATCTCTAGGATCTATGCTTCTAGTGCAAGACTATGCTATTATACCTTCCTATTGATGCTAATTAAGTCGAGGAAATCCTTAGACTCACGGTCCCAAACCTAAGGTCAACCGTGACTAACCCCAACACTATGCCCCGGTATTAGGATTCACAACAACCCTTAACTCTATCGTTCGCACTATTAAGTCCCAGGGGAGTACATCTACCTAAACCTCACACTACGTGGGATTGCATTAAGTTTAAGGGACTCCTAGTGATTAAATCTGTTCCTATGTGTAGTTCTAACCCTTTGGTCCAGGAGGAAGAACCCTAGTCTAGATTAAGCCCCAGTGCATAGGATTCACTTCAACCCTTCACTCCGTTACTCGCGTAACTAAGCCCCAGGGGAGTTTATCTACCTAGCACTTCACTCTATCTTGACCACTATTAAATCAAGGAAACGAAGGTAGGGAGAAATCACACCGGAGGGGAAAGGAGTACATCGCTACCTCACAACTCTCCCTCTCAACCCTCTTCAATCTTAAGGAGTCTAATCCTATAGGAGTTGTCACACCTCCAAAGGAAAACCTAGATTAATCTCAACCCTAGTGTCACATCTAAGGGAAAATAATAGCAAGATAAAATTAAGATCGAAACTCAATTCTTATTCATCAATAATGGAAAAGCATAATAACAATGTCAAAGAAACATAATAACCCTAGAGTTTTACAAGTCCGAATACCCACGAGGGGTTTAGCTCCTCATGGAGCTATACATGTTCATCAATGTATATAATAAAACAAGAAGTAAAGACATAGATGAAAACCCCCTTGCGTATGGTATGGCCGTGGTCTTGTGCGGCCGCCGGACGTCGATGACGATGCCGATGACGCGCTCCAAACCTCCACGAAGTCCTCTCCAAAACCCTAGCCGCCCTCTCCAAAGTTGAGGAGAAAATTAGGTCCAAAGATGTCTCAAAAAGTCTCCAAATCGGTCTTTTATAATGTGGAGTCGCGGCTTTAAATTTGCTGAAATCGGGATTTCACACGGCCGTGTGGAATTTCCACACGCCCTGTGAAAATTCTGGAAAACTGATTTTCGGCCGACTGTGAACAGCAACTTGCTACAGTGTTTTTGCTACAGTACTTCTACAGTAAATGTGCCAAACGCTCCCGAATTGGGCACACAATCAACGGTAGATCGTGTCGATTGCTTCGAATCGCCTAATTGGTGAAGTTCTCCTTGTTGGCATGAGTTAGACTTATTGTGAATGTGACTGCCTTTGTGCCCCTCCAAAGGAGGTTGGCACACACCCACAAGTCTATGCTCACGCCTTACTCCTTGCTTAGTCCGAAAATCTTCCCAACAACGCCAAACACGACCTAACTTCGTTCCTTTCCTTCATTTTATCTTCACAACCCTACAATGCACAAAAGTAAACAATTGCACACTTTTTAGTGATAAAATCTGATTAAATTAATGCTCATTACAAGATAATAACACTTCACATTACTATAACACGAGCACTTATCAACACTCGAATTAGAAATGCCGCCAATGGCGATATCAGACATACAAGGTATGTGACTCAAAAGTAGTTGCATTCAAGTTTGTATTTTCTAAAGATCTATACAATCACTTCATTATCAATAGTTATAAAAACCTCCCTCTCAAATATACTCAATTGTTGTTATTATTTAATCTGGTTTATTAATAAAAATTTATTCTAATTAAAATAATAAATTTGTTATTAACATAATTTGAAAAGATATCATAAATTTTCTTTTTTATACCTCATAGATTAGATAAATATAAATTTTATGGGCCATTGGATATTTTTAATTATAAAAAATTAACAAAAAAAAGTAGTTATAGAAAAAAGGATATTAAAGGGTTTAAAAAATAATTTCAGAAAAATATCACTTTGAAATTCGTTAACATACATACACAAATCTAGAAATAATTTCTATTTAGATAATTAAATAAATGAAGATTCTACACCAATTTTTGTGATGATTACGAATCTCAAAATGTTTTTAAAAATAAAATTACTTTGATTTTGATTCACATGATATCAGTGCATTAATAGACAAATCAAATGTGTTTCTCCTAAGATATTATATATATTAATTATAATATATACATATATTTGAAATTAAAAAATCAATAGTTTTTTTTAATAAAAAAAAAGTCCCAAAAATTAAATGCTCCTCCCTCACAAATCACAATCTCAAAGTCCAAGTGTTATATTAAATCCTCTCATCATCATCCTTTTGCTTGTGAGACCGAAACCTTGACATGCTCTGATGCCCCATGACCATGGAACAAAGGTTGCTGTTGAACTAGTGAAAGTCTCGTGAGAAAGATGGAGGATGACGAACCATAGGAGAGCTGAAAGAAAAAGGATGGAGGTTGGCATGTTTCGGCATTTGTCGCCCAGTGGTGAGGCGGCCTTTCTCTTCCGGCAAACTCTGGTTAAGGTGGCCTTTCTCTTCCGACGAACCATATGCGATTTTATTATTGAGATAATTATGGGTTCCCAACTAAGGTATAATCACTATAGTGTAACGGATTGATGAACTGATATAGACTTTAGACCTTTGGATGACTTAAGCATCAAACTTGTTGTTTATATAGCCTTTTTCTTAGCCTTAATTTAATATAATATATATATATATATATATATATATATATATATATATATATATATATATATATATATATGGGTGATAAAAAAGATAAAAAAATTAAAATTAAAATAATAATAAAATAAAATAAATGTGAACTTGATAATAAAAAAAAGTGAGAAAATAAAATAAAATAAAATATTGATAATAATGAATCACGTAACAAATTTTAAAAAATGAGGATAAAATTCAAATAAAAAATTATATTTTTTATTGTCGCTCATGTTTATGTACTCATATGTTTTTTTGAAATCAATAAAAAATTAATTTTACATTTTTCTCATAATTTCTTATTCACACTTGTTTCTTAATCAAAGGTTCCTACTACAGAGTCTGGGTAATTAATTTTAGGGGCTTACCCCTATTAGAAGTCATGAAACCACAATTATCTTAAATATAAAAATAATTAAAATTTGATTTGTGATTCATTATTTTAAATCGATTGACCCTTATTAAAGGCCGGGTAAGAATAAAGGACCACAAACTCTGGCATGCCCGGTGAAGACCATGATTTCTCCTCCCATCTTTGAAGCAAGTGTGAATGAAAGAATTTAAGAAAATTAATTCCAAGATATTGATGTGAATGTTCTTTTTTGGGTAGAATTTCATGATGGTATCAGTAAGCAATAATACTGTGGTTCCTCGAACCATCTTCCTAAGATAGGGTACTCAAGTGAAGCTGCCTTATGCTTTTGTCTGCACAGGTCCTACTGGAGCGGAGATCAAGTTAGGAACTGATTCTGAGTACATCACATTAATTCCAAGTCCACCACCATCCCCAACTAAAGTTTATCTTCCACGTTTGCCATCAAGGGAACACTGGCCAAATGTGATATCACTTACTAATAAGTGGTTGAAAGTGCATAATTTATATATCTTTTATACTGCATTTAGTATGAGATTTCACATGCTTAGCACCAAACTAGTACATAATTTCATTCTTTTGTTCACCATGAGCTTTTATTCCATCTTAGGGCTAAAGAAGCGAATATGAGGTGTTTCGAAGCAAAACAGATCAACTTATTGAACCAGAGCATCACCAGGACTCACAATAGCTATAGTGACATCTCACCATGGCCGTTGTCCACTCCTATCACAACAATTATCAAGCCATGTCAGTATGGAATTAAAAAAAACAACACAGAAGTCTAGCGGCCTCCACAACAGCCATTGTGCATTATCACAGCTGTGACCAATCCACACAACGCTCGGAAAGATCGTGTCGGGACCCGACTTGGAGCCCAAGCAACAACTTACTCACCACGTCCTCCACAATGGGTGTGGTGAGGCCTTGGCGAGCTCGAAACTATAAAAACCCTAGGATTTACCATTCAAGAAGGATTCTTTTGCCGAATTTAGGAGGTGCGACCAGATTTCTAGATACCTATGTAGCTGGAGATGATTTCCATCAAGATTTTAGTGGATTCCGGCAAGTTTTCCAAGGAAGATTCAATGTCAATCAATAGTGGAGTGCGCATGAAGAGATTCGGCATTCTCTTGATGATCTTGGGATCTACTCAACCTCAACTATTGGAGACCATATTGGAGGGAGTTAGTCTAGAAATTCTTTTGATTTATTTCCTTTGGATGATTGCTATTCATTGATCAATACTTGTATATCCATTAGAGGACCCCAATTCGAGGGAAATTTCACATAAATTCATCTTGATTGTTACTTGTGATTCTTTATTAGCAATTCATTATTCTTTCTAGTCTTTTGTGAATCATTGCATGTTTGCTTAATTATATTTTGCTAATGTGGATGAGGAAGATATGCCCACACATTAGAAGACTCATGCTCTATTACATCCATGCATGCGGTAAGAGGTTAAGTATTGCTAGATCTCTAGATTAGGGTTTGACTAGATTTCTGGATTAGGATTTGATTAGCTCTTCTAATGGAGTTCTTGGTCTTAAAGACGACATAGGAGGTTAGGCTGGAAGAGATTCCATCTTAAGTTCCTAGTGTTTAAACCTTATTGCCAAGAGTTTGAGACCAATAGGCCTTTGAATTTCCCTGGCCCAATATTAGATTAAACCATCATACCTTAATGCTATTTCACAAGTAATCATTAAGGGAATCTTCGTACAATCTCCTAAACTTCTTCCAATTGCACTAAACAATCATTGATTGTATTATATTAATTAATTTGTAGAAGTAGAACTAAGAAACACTATAGATGTTCAGGCTATTGATTAAGTGAAGAGGAAGTAATAGGAGCCTCTTGTCGTTCCCTGAGGAATACGACCCTCATGCTCACCCATGAGGTATTACTTGATGACCGGTGCACTTGCAGTATATACACACATGATAATAAGCATGTGTTACCTACTTAGTTCTGAGAGGATGCTCCTACAAAAAGAACATCGGTCTTTGATAGACTCACTTTTCGGAAGAGAGTTGTGAACGTCAAGAAGGGAGAGGATGATGAAGTACCTTCATTCACTATCACTACCGAAGGAGAGAAGAGTGGCATTTTTAAGAAATGTAAGGCGACCCTAACAAAATTCTTTGCAATGGGACGCCGAAGGCTAACTAAGAGAAAAATGCCTTCGCCTCAAGAGAAAGTTTCATTATATTCCAAAATTCATGAAATGATTAATTTGGTTTATTTATAAACTCCTTTAAAGCACTGCGAATGGTCAAGGAAAACTCAATGCCTAGCGAGGTTCACTCTCAGTATAGCAATAGGAGAAAAAAGGGCGTGACACCAAAGTCTTACTATCAAAAGGAGAATTTTGGGGAGAAGATTTATAATAATCATGTTTCTTATAAGAAGTTACAGATGAAGAAGATGAAACCAAAGGAACTCTCCTTAAGGAAGAAACTGCTCCTAGAGTTCCGAGTTTCTATTTTTGAGTGACTTACAATTCCAAAAAGTCAAGCATACAAGAAGCTAAATGAGGAGCAATGAACCACACTCTCAGCTTCTCACTCACAGTTCTAGTAAAGAGATAAATAGATGAAGAAGTAGAGGACCTCAAAGTACATATCGTACGGGTAATTACTGAAGGGTCAGAACATCCAACTGAGGTAGATCGTCCATTCACTAGCTTAAGGAAGAAAATAATGGTTAGTACAAGTGGTATGCCAGAGAAGATCTTAATCAAGTAATGCAAGAAAGAGCCAAGTCTATATCCCAATGGAGGTTTCAAACTCCTCCTAGGAAGAATAATGATTCAACAAATGAAGAAGATGGCAATCTTATTTTTACATCTAATAAAGACCTAGTTACTGTAAAGATTAAGAAGCAATTAGATCAACGAGAGAAAGATCACATATCAATGATGCAGACTATCACCTCTTTGACTGGTGTTATCTCTTAGTTAAGCGATCAAGTACAAAATATACTCCAAGAGAACTCAAGGGTCTTGCACAGTAAAGTTCCGCATGCACAAGCTACTCAAGATGAAGAAAATGATGAGGAGGAAGTTCTTGGGTTACATGTGCGAGGTGGAACATGAGCAGCTCCCAAGCCAATGATATCCAAAGAAGAAATCCAGAAGATAGTTGTTGCAAAACTAACACAAGCTAAAAGTGGTACATTCAAAAGTGATAGTGATAAACCATACCAGAGTTATGGCACCTTTTTTTAGCTCATCTGAAATATATACATTCCAAGACTTAATTTCACAAGTCAAGAAGCTAGATAGAAGTAATTCGAAGATGGAACCTATGATGCAGCCCACAAAGTTAGACAAGAAAAAGTCATGAAAGTTGGAAGGTGTCAAACATGTGGCCTTTACGATAGACAAAGTAAAGGAGACAACAACACCACCAAATTATAATAATTTGAAGCCATCAGCTCTCAGAAGTGGGAGTGAACCAACAAAGCTCTCAAGCTCTTTGCAAGAAAGGATGAGTAAGAAGTACTCCTTCAAAAAGGACAAGGTTATGAATATTCAAACATACACTAAAGGATGGTTTACAACTACCAGAAACCAAGGCTACTAGAAGAAGCAGATATGAAAGACCACCCAAATTTTTGCCCATACCACAAAGTGTTGGGCCATTCGATTGAGAACTTTTATATTTTCAAAGATTTGGTTGAGTGACAATATCAAGAAAGAAATATCACTCTGTCTAAAAGTGTGATTCTCGATCAACCACCTAAACAAACTAATTATGTATCAGTTGCACTACAAGAAGAAACCCACTGGGGGTAAAATACAAATGGCACACCAGAAGGCAAACAAATTGGAGTAGCTTCCCAAGTTCCTAAAAAGCATGCTTGACGCAGCAAATAAACACCAAGTAATGATAAGTTTGATGACTTGGTTAGTCTGAGAATGTCCAAGTCAAATAATAAGCACTAAAACCCTATTTAGTCAGAGAATACCCAGGGATTTTAGAGGAAAAAATAAAAAGAAACACTTTTATTTCATCAAAATCAACTACTGAACTTAGCCCAAGGGCTTACAATAAATAGACTAAGGAAAAACAATAGAATAAACCGTAAAAGGAGACAAATCGAAAATTTGCCAAAAATGGCAAGTTTTCAATTTACAGCAAGAAAATAAAAGATTTAATAAAATTAGGCTAATGCCCAAAATGGCGTACAAATCCTTGTAGCCAAAGATATAACCGAATCAAATCTTTCCTAAAACGGCTTGATCCCTATTTTCGAGGCCAAGATCATGGAATTCGGCCAAAACCTGGTATGACACACAAGCAAAGCTAGTGACTTGTGTGCGTTGACCTATTTTCCATCAAATAGGACCCTCAAACACCAAAATTTCACCACTCAAAAAATTACAAAAATACCCCTATTACGGTTTGCCCCATTTTTCCATAAAAGCACAAGCTAGTTCCTCAATACAACGCACATCAATGCTCCTTTAGGAGTCCCAAAAGGCTTGTGGGAGATTTTCATTTCAAAAAAGTTGAGGAAAATGTTGAAGAGATTAGGAGAGCTCAAGATCTTGATGAGAAGACAAGCAAAAAACTAAGAAGAATAAGAAGACTAAAAACAAGAAAAAGAAACACAAGCAGGTGAAGCTAGCTGAGTTCTATCATAAGAAGTCAATTATAAAAGAATATATTGACTCCTTGGATTTATACCAACAAAAAGAGAGAGCTCTAATTACACTAGGGGATTACTTCCCTGATAAGGTTAAAGGGCTACTGCAGAGTTAGATGAGTCTAAAGGTAAATAGCCCATGACTAAAATTTACAGAAATATTACTATCTATGAAGAAGAGGTACAAAAAGATAATGATGAAGACGAGCTTGAGCTCAATTACCTAGATAAATATGATTCTTTATCTGAGAAATTAAATGATCGACATGGGAGTCCTTATATCAGTAAGAAGCAAAGGAAAAGACAAGCTTTTAAAGAAAGGGTTGCGATGACAAATGAAAAATTACTAGAAATGCCAACACAATCCTTTGAATCAAGTTAGCAATTTCAAAAATAGAAGCCAAGAAGGGCACCTAACTACAAGATACTCAAAAAAAGTGATGCCAAGTGAGGAGATTCCATCTTTTATCCAAAGGATGACATATGACCTCACCTATAGGAAACTTCATGTCTTTAATGATGATATTCCTTGAAATGAATATGGAGTTATTGAATATGCATGACTTTTCTCTAGTAAGAGTGTGTTACAATCTCAACATAGAGAAGATCAAGAAGATATCATGAAATAGACAAGTGAACCTCAAACTTTGATAAATGCTAAATACCAAAGCTTCATTCTTAGAAGGAATAAAATCCACAAGTTGTTTCAAAAGATAATTAAGGAGGGATTATTGCCTCCAAAAGATAAAGGGGATGTTGCTCCATGCATGAAGAATCACCCCAACTATTATCCTTTTCATTGTTTAATAGGGCATGCATTAGAAGACTATCATCGATTCAAAAGTTGGTTACAAAAAGCAGTCAAGTCTGGTGCTACAAACTTATCTGATGAATACCTTGAGCTATCAAGTACATGCTCTACTTTGATAATTAAAGAAGGATGCACTGGTGGATACAATTGCCCTGATAAAAAGAAGAATCCCTAATGATTAACAATGTGTGAATGCTTCTTGAGCAAGCACGTAGAACAAAAGATAAAGGAAGGAAGAAAGCAATTGACATCAACGAAGATATCGCACAACCACAAAAAACCTCTACTTTCAAGACACAGGACTATAATATTGTTGCTCACTAAAAAGCGATTCTAGATCAACTGAGTGTCTTTGATGCATTGATGATGTTGCAAGAGCTGGGAGAAACTCATGTTTTGCATAACCTTGAAGAATATTAAGCTTATTTCGTTGAAGCTCACATGACAGAAGCTTACTATACTTTTTGTTCACCATCAATTAAGTTTTCTGAGAAAGATCTGTTGTTGGGAACAAGGGAGCATAATAGACCCTTATATGTCATTGGGTCTTATGACGGAATCAGAGTGAACCAAATTCTCATGGATTCGGGTTCCTTAGTGAACCTAATGACATTAAAAACTCTACATACCTTAACTTTGGAGACATACCACTTGTCAACAAAAAAGATTATTGTCCAAGGATTCAATCAACATAATCAGTAGGCCCTTGAGTTAATTACTCTATCCATTAAGATTGGAAGGTTGACATCAGAGGTAAAGTTTCATGATATTATAGAGCATTGTTAGGAAGGCCATGGCTACATGAGAATTATGTGGTCCTCTCAACATTACATCAATGTATGAAGTATATAAAGAATGATAAGGTGTATCATATTGATAGGGAGATTCAACCATTTGGTGTACATGAAATCCACTATGACGATGCATGATATTTTGAAGATACATCGAAAGGAGGCAAGTTATCTAAAACCAAAGATGATGCCCTTATGAAAGTCACTAAAACCACCAAGCTCACTCAGAAAAAAGTTTCATCCTTACCTTTGAAGAAGCCGCATTTTAGAAGTGACACGGAGTTTTCAAAAGAAGAACGAGATGATGGAAATGTTGAAATCACCAACCTGTCTTCTGTTTTTTCAAAAGAAACAAGCATTTTGGTAGTGATAACTCTAATGAAGGAGCTTCAACCCCACAAATTAAGAAAGAAGATGATGATGATGATGATGATGGTTTACCGATGGAAAGCTCTCTTCATGTACAAAGATATCAGAAGGCCTCTACATAGCTCTTGGTGAGTTAAGTGTTTACTCAGTAGAACAGCTCATCAGGTTCTATGTCCTACTTCGTCATCGAAAAGAGAGAGGGATTCTATTTTATAAGTCCAATTCCAAAATGATAGAGGATGATGAACCTTGGCCTTTGAGGATCCTTGACTATTATTCTCCTCAATTGATGAAATTAGTAAAAAGAGTTCAAATCAGCTTAAAGCATTCAAAGGTAGGCTCTTTCTCTTTGAGATACTTTGGTATCCTTTCAAAAATGCTATGCAAAGTCAAGGCTTGAGTAATAGTGGGCTTAGATTTAAAGACAAAAAAAGACATGAATGGCACATGATGTTAGTTATTGATACATCAGATCGGAAGAATAAAGGTTTAGTTGAGGACACAATAGTTGGTTATCCAACAAATAATATAAACCTTAAATATACACCTCCTAAGCTTGAAGTTGGAGGACAAGTGACAATTGATGAGTTGGTGGAAATTAACTTAGGAAGTGAGGACGATCCCAAACCCACTTTACTAAGTGCACAATTAAGTGAAAAAGAAAAAGAATTTGTACGGAATATCCTTATAGAGTGTATTGATTGTTTCGCTTGGAGTTATAAGGAGATGCCAGGCTTGTATATAGAGGTAGAAGTGCACAAACTCTCTATCAACCCAAATTTTTCACTAGTAAAACAAGCACCTAGAAAGATGAAGTTTGACTTGGAGGAAAAAGTCATTGAAGAAACCAAGAAGTTAATCGAGGTTGGTTTCATATGGAAAAAACATTATCCTGATTGGATCGCTTGTATAGTACATATTAAGAAGAAGAATGAGCAAATCAAAATATATGTGGACTTTAGGGACTTAAACAAAGTATGTTCCAAAGATGATTTTCCATTACCTGTCATGGAAATCATGATTGACAACACATCCTCATATGAGATGTTTTCTTTTATGGATGGTTTCTTTGGGTACAACCAAATCAAGATGGACCTAGAAGATGAAAAACACACTACATTCCAAACACCGATAGATATCTACTTCTACACAATTATGATATTTGGCTAAAGAATGTGGGGCAACATATCAAAGAGCTATGATATGATTACCCGCAAGTGCATAGGGTCATCAAGTAATACCCTGTGTGTGACACATGGGTCATATTCCATGGGGCCAAGGAGCTACTATTACTTCCTTTTCATCTATTTCCTAGCCTAACACTTCAAATGATGAACAGTAATTACAAAAAGAGAAAGAAATAACTAAAATGAAATCCTGACTACTACTACACACAATTGGCATTCAAGGGAGAACCAAACAAAAAAAGGGATGATCTGGACAATGAATCCCCTTAGGGTTGTCATTAGGTCCTGAACTTAGGATGATATGTTGTGATGGTAGTTCGGGCCAAGAGACTCCTAAAGTGGGTAACCCCGAATACCTCAATGATTACACTTAATCCGATAGAAGTATTAGTTCATAATCTCTTTCGACCATATCCTCCTATAATTACATTTAAGTGTCGGAAAATCTCTAATTAGGATCGATACTCAATACATAGGTCCAATCCTAATGGTTGGAAGGATACCAAATACCCGAATCCCTCAATGTATTAGTACATGTTTCCCTTTCAAGCTATGTGAGTTTAATACAAGGGCTCATTTCATGCATCCAAGTACAACCTAGAATTTGAACCACATATTTGTCATGCAATCCAAAACATCAAAGAACAAATAACAAGAATCACAAAAACTACAAGATTTCTATAAAAGAAATACAACATCCAACAATACATCAATAAATATGATCATCCAAACTACAACAAAGCAGCCCTAGAGTTCATCATGTCTAAACCAATAATAAGTTAGTTTCTCATGAAAAAGGAACACTCATACAACTCCAAGGAATAAATAAACAAGAAAAAAGCAAGAAATACTACCTATAACTTTAGATTCCCTTGGATGGTGAAGATCTTGAAGGTTCACTGAGATATCTCCTCACACGACGCTTTGAGGCCTTGGATCTTCCACCTATCTCCTCCTCCGATGTTTGCCTCCATCTTAGTGAAGCTTTCCACGGTATATCACCGGAAATCACCCTCAAGAAAGGTGGGGCGGTGGCCTAAGAGTCCAAAGAAGAAGAAGTTCCCTAAACAATGCCCTCACCCTTCCTTTAAATTTCTTTTTAGGATGGCTTCACGGCCTGGCTCACGGGGTGTGAGGATGCCTATGAGAGCCTCAGGACTTTTGCCAACTTTTTAGTAAAGTGCTACATTATCTGCTACAGTGCAGGTATGAAATCTCTTCAGCTCGCTTGTGGTCTTCTTAATGGCCGTGAGGTTGCCCATTAGGAAAACATGAGACTTTACCATTTATGCAATTCTTCTTGTTACAATATTTGCTAAAGTGGTGCTACATTACCAAGGCTCTAAAACATAGCTTTCATCATTGATTTCTTACTCAATTGAGTCGTTGAGCTCACCTAGGCTTTTTTGAGGCCTGAAACACAAATGAAACCAATTAAACCATAAAAGGGCATCAATTTATCAATATTTTCATGAATAGTATAAAATATATATGTATAAAATACATACATTTAGCCATTTATCAAGCTATGGTGAAGATCTTTGATGACTTTATTCACTAAGTTGTGGAATGCTATGTAGATGACTTGGTAGTAAAAATGCAATCAAGAGATCAACACCTTAAGGACTTAAGTCAGTGTTTGATCATATTAGAAAATTCAACTTAAAGATGAATCCCATAAAATGTGCATTTGGGGTATTATCTAGAAAGTTCCTTGGTTTTATTGTAAGGCACCGAGGGATATAGGTTGGATTATCTAAAATTAAAGCCATCATGGAAATGTCACCTCCAAACACATTGAAACAGATGAGGTCCTTCTAAGGACATCTGGCGTATATTAGAAGGTTCATCACCAATCTTTCAGGCAGATGTAAACCATTTTCAAAATTAATAAAGAAGAACACACCTTTTAAGAGGGAATGTTAGAAGGATTTTGAAGAAATCAAGTGTTACTTACTGAATCCACCAATTCTAGCAACTCCAACTACAGGAAAGTAATTGATCCTATATACAATAGTTTTGGATGAATCTTTGGAACTTAACTTGATCAAGAGAATGAAAAGGCTAAGGAGAATGCCCTATACTACCTCAGTAGGATGTTAATGGGCGCTAAAAATTGATATACACCAATCGAAAAACACTCTCTCATTGATGTTTGCAATGAAAAAATTAAGGCATTATTTACTCTAACATAGGGTTCTTCTTATCTCAAGAATAGACCCACTCAAGTACTTGATAACCAGACCATTGCTCACTAGAAGATTAGTAAAGTGGGCATTGATACTAATAGAGTTTGATATAACTAATACTCCATAAAAAGCAATCAAAGGACAAGCATTGGTTGACTTTCTTGCTGCACATCCTTTGCCCAATGATTCTCCATTGAAATGCAGCCTTCATAATGAGGAGACCTTGGTGATAGAAGGAAAAAAATATTGGAAAATGTATTTTGATGAAGCTTCTTCGATCCAACCAACTATTAGGCCTAAGATTCCACAGGTCAGAACTGGCATTGGACTCATTTCATTATGCATCATGGTGGGATTTTAAGATACTCCATTTCTCCATTTCTCTATTGAAGCCATTTACTAATAATGAGGCAGATTATGAAGATCTTGTTGATAGATTGGAGTTAGCAATTAATATGGGAATTCAAAGCCTACACATATATGGTGATTCATAACTCATCATAAATCAAGTTGAAGTTTCAAAACCTTTAAGCAAGAACTTCTTCAATATTATCAAAAATTTTTAGAACTAATGAAGTAAATCCCTGATGTTAACCTGGAGAGAATTTCAAGGTAGCCAACGAAAAGGTAGATAGCTTGGCCAAACTTGCAAAAAGGTTAGCTGATCCAATTCAGAAAGAGATTTAAGTCACTATTCAAAATAGGAGAGTCTTGAGCTCATGCCTTGACAAGCATTAGAGAACAAATGCCTCACAATGAAGGAAGTTATAATAATGGATGAGAGTGATTGGAGGGAGCTTTTCATTAAATACTTGAAGTATGGCGAGCTTCCTAAAGAAAAATCTTTAGCTATGTAGTTAAAGAAAAAGGCTATGAGGTTCACTCTTGTCAATAATGTCCTTATAGAAGATCTTATGATCAACTATTGTTGTAGTGTCTCTCGAAGGAGGAGTCCGAAGAAGTTATGCATGAAGTCCATTCTAGGATTTGTGGTGCCCACCAGTAAGGATCTAAGATGTGGCTAAAGATCAAGCATATTGGGTACTATTGGCCAAGTATGTCTAGAGTATGTAAGATGATGCAAGTTATGTCTATCTAATGGGGATTTTATCCACCAGCACCTAAACCCTTTACATCCTACAATCTCTTTGTGGCCTTTTGAGATATAGGGAATTATTGTTATAGGCCCTATTGATAAGTGTTTGAGTGAACATATATTATCATATATTTTACATTCATTGAGCATCATTTTTATCAGGTTTTTTGGCTCATAAATTGTATTTGGTGTTCTTTTGTGCAAATAGGGTTGTGAAGGCGTGTAGAGAGAAAAAGAAGCAAAGATAGGTCATGACCGCACATTTTGAGAATCTTTTTGCTTGACACAAGGATCAAGACATAAGTTGTGATCATATACATGGAGGTGTGTGCCAACTTCTGAAAGAGTTCAAGTTAATACATGATTTGGAAGAGCACAAAGGCGGTCACATCTTCATGTCCCGACTTGTGTGATGACTTCAAGAACCATCCCAATGGCATTTAGTCAACAAGAAACCATGTGATCTGCCACATAAGTGTGTGCTCGGCTTTGTGGCCTCAAAAGAAGGAGATTTTAGAAGCAATGATCCTAAGCAGTACTGTAGTATATTACTATAGCAGTTACTACAGTAGGTACTGTAGATGTTACTATTTATGTCCCTATTGAATTTTCACACATTAGTGTAGAGATTTTTTTTAGCCTATACAGGCATGTGGGAGCCCGTGTGGAGCCCCAATTTCTTATTATAAAAGGCTGCTTTGCCCGATTTTAGGTTAATTTTTTCACGACTTTGAAGAGGCAAGGTGGCTAGGATTTGGAAAGGAGGTCTTTGAGACTTTAGGGACATTTATTTACTAAATTTGATCGATTTTGCCTCTATCATATCATCAAGGAAGCCACCAGCAATCCTAGCTTCGGAGAGGAATCCATCTAGTCGTGGAAACTACCCATCAAGGCTATCATCATGAATTCAAGGGGGTTTACTCTATTATTTGTTTTGTAACTTGCTCCAAGGAGAGCTAAACCTTAGAGGGTATTTGGGCATGTAAACCCTAAGATTCTATTCTTTGTATTGATTTACATTGTGTTTTTCTTTTAATACGAGTTTAGTTGAGTTTTAATCTTGTGTTCTTAATGCTTGCTTGCTTTATTAATCTAATGATTGATTGGTTTGCATTGATTCATTCACCTTGGTGAGAGAGGGGTCCCCATTACGGTCAAAACCTCAAGATTGAAGAGGGCAAAGAGGGTGAGTCATGAGATAGTGGAGAATCCCCTTTCCCTTCTAATTGGTATATTCTATCTCCGTATTTCCTAAGCTCTAAGTAGCCATATGTGGTGTAAGATATTGAGAGAGTTCTCTGCCAGGACCTCGTAGGGGGTTGGGAATCGGATACATTCTTTGGAATCTCTAGAGTGCTATGCATTCATATGTGGTGTGAAGTATTGAGACTGAGAGATTTCTCCGCCGGGATCTCATAAGGGACTAGAGTCAACAGTGATCTAGAGGAAGGGACCGATTACCTTTGGATTTCTATGACTTAACTAACAAGGTTTAGGAGTAGTTTGTGAATCTTGCGCTTAATAATTGAATCCTAGGTTGAGCATTGCCTAAATACCTCATTTTTCATTGATTGAGACATCCTTTCATTTTACTCTTGCTTACTTGTTTGTAATAATCATCTTCTCGTGCATTAGTTCATTACATTATCTCTTGATCATTCGACTAGATAACTTAGAAGCAGTTATTACTAATACTCTTGTTCCCTATGAATTTGACCCATTGAGTACATTTTATTACTTGAGCGACCCATGTACTTGTGGATGCGCACAAGTGGGTGTGTCACCTATCGAGCCTCCATCATCACGAGGGTATTATTTTATATTAGCTACCACCAACTACTTTACATCATCAAGTTTTTCAAAGATCATGTTCTATACATGTTTGGAACACCAAGGAGAATTATTTCCGATAATGGATGAGCATTCAAAAGTTTCAAGGTTGGGAGATTTGCTCAACATCACAAAATAGATTGGAGGTACTCCTCTATTTATAATGCCGGAGTGAATGGTCTTACAGAAGCCTTTAAAAAAACTTTGTCCAAATTATTGCAGAAAGCAGTTTCAAAAGACAGAAAGATTGGCACGAAAGGCTTCCTGAAGTCCTCTAGGTATAATGCACAATTTACCAAACATCAACTCAGTCAACACCATATTTATTGGTTTTTGGAACTGAAGTCGTCTTACCACTTGAAGTCCAGATTCCATCTTTAAGGATTGCCTTGCAAAATGAACCCACCAATGAAGATAGAATTCATTTGCATTTGGATGAACTTGACTCCTTAGATGGAGGAAGACTTGATGCTCAGCAAAATCTTGAACTTTATAAAGTACGGATGGCATTGGCTTACAACAAAATGGCTCGTATTCGAACATTCGAGAAAGGAGAGATGATTCGAGTTTTAAGAAGGCTAATCATTACCAACAACCACGCGTGTAAAAGAAGAAGACCTATGTGGCCCATCAATGAACGTTTCTTAAAAAAATATTATCCACGATGTACTTGTAATCCATGATATGAAAATGCAAAACAAATAATAATAATAATAATAATAATAATAATAATAATAATAATAATAAAAGAGAAGAAGAAGAAAGGAAAAGGGACTTGTGTTTGTCTATAACAGAATGTCCAGTACTCTTGTTCGAGCAATTTGGTCAAGCATTATGTATGCCTCTCGAGACTAAGCACTAGTTTTATTATGTTGTTTCCTTTTTCAAATTGAATAAAAACATGTTTAAAAAAACTTGTGTTTGTCTATGATGAAACGTCCTGTGTTTCTTATTTGAATAGTTTAGTTAATCATTATGTATGCTTCTTAATGAAAACATGAGTTTAATCACATGGCTTCATTTTTTCAAATTGAATGAAGACATGTTTGGATGAATTCTCAAGTCCACATTGAAACATTGATTGATTTCACTATTTTATCCAAATCTACATTCCAAAAAAGAAAATGAAGGATTCAAGCCACGTTCAGACATTTTTTCTGCCCATCACCAATTTCAATCAAAGTGTTGATCAGGCTATGATATCTTCTTTAATCCATTTGAAATCTTTGCTAAGGCGATCAAACATGCTAACCGTGGGTATGAATGATGACAATCGCACTTGAAGCTCAAATCATAAATTGGAAACTTCTTCTTTCCTCCTTTTGTCAATGTAAGACTTAATTTTAAATGAGAATTGATTAAAAAAAAAAAGGACTTAGTTAAAGAGCTCGTACTCATCACCCTCAAGTATTGCATGAGAGAAGTACAAGGAGGCGTTTGTTTATGTAGGCTTTTCCTAAGACTTAATTAATTAATTTATATATATATTAGGGGGGTGATAAAAAAATAAAAAAAGAATTTGAAAAAATTTAATATAATAAAATAAATGTGAACTTGATAATAAAAAATGAAGAAATTTAAAAAATTAAATTAAATTAAATAATGATAATAATAAGTCACGTAACGAACTTTTAAAACAATGATGATAAAATTCAAAAATAATTTAATTTAATTTCAAAAGAAAATAAAAACATAAAAAGATAAATTTACTCGCAACATATCTCTCCCCACAAACTGGAGAACATGGCAGAACGTGGGGGAGAGACGTCGTAAAAAAATGAAGTGGAAGAAGATAAGAGGAAGGAGAAGAAAAGCAGAAAAGAAATCAGTTAAAAAAGAGAAGATTGGAAGAGGAACAAAAGGAGAAAAAGAAAAGAAAAGAAAGTGTCACACCCCGAATTTATATGACTGTATTTTGTGAAAAATGATTTTATTAGTAAACTCTCCCGAATGGGATGTCTGTGGAGAACATCAAGATAGGTGGGTATTTTTGGTGATCATAGATATTGAATTGGCTATGGTGGAAAATAGAAAAGTTGTTTATTATTAAGTTATCTGATGGTTGGTAAAATATCATTGATTGTGGAGCTATATATTGAGAGATATGCATGTTTTAAAGAAATATGTCAGAATTATAAGTCTACAGGAACAGCTGGACATTCAAATGAATGTCTTTCTTTGAGCAGTGCTCTAAATTATATGAATTTCAGTTATGTCATATTTGTAGGTGTCTACTCTTCTTAGAATCTTGAATTTTCTGATTTGGGAAAGTATAGAAAAAGTTATGCTAGATTCAGTTCTCAACGGCTAGAGTCCTACTTGAATCATGCATTTGTTAATCTTTTTATATATATTTTTATTCTAGTGAGTTGCTTTGTTAATATTCAGAATCTATAATAGTTCAAGTAGGAAGAATTGATCACTCTAGTTACTTAGGTGGTTAAGAATCCGGTGCTATGTATGATCTTTTGCTATTGTTGCAAGCTTTGAAGTTAGGTTAGCTTAGCACTCCTTTCAATTTTCTTGCTTGTGTTAAAAATATTTTTAATATCTTTGGAATTTACTCTCAAATATAGGATTTTCTGAGGAAACGTGTTCGATTTGAGATTTGGACTTTTTGCCATTAATCAGGTAAGTATCCCACACATAAATCCTATTATATGTATGTACTTGAAAATTCTAGTTTTTTGAACTTTTGGAATTTTTGAGAAAAATACTAATTATTTTGATTTATATTTTGAATTATTTATTTATTATTTTCAGAATTACTTTAAATTATTTGAAATTTTGAGTTAGTGATATTTTATTTTGGATTAGAATTATCTGAAAGGTTTAAATATTTATTTAAATTCAGATTATTTAATTTCTAAAGTTTTAGATAGTTTATCTAAATACTTATTATTTAAATTTTGAATTTCAAATATTTTGTTTAGTTAATTTCTGATTAACTATTATTAATATATTTTTAAATTATTTGTTCATGTTTGGATTCAAATAACTGATTTATTTTGCTATGATAAAATGGAATCACGCAACTGCTAAAAATTTTTCCTGGTAAATTACTCATATTTTTCCCTATCTGAATTTTGACAGTTTATTGTTTTTGTGAACATGAAGTATTTTGACATAGAAACTAGTCCACAATTAACTATGCACTAATCTTGTCACTGGGGATTAAACACTGACCATGTTGACATGTACTCTAATATAGAAACTATAGTTCCCCACTGTTTTCTATCAGTGAAGAATAACGGCCTCTGATAATTCTGGCTCTGGTCACCGAGGGTAAATATATGGAATTCTGTTATTTTGTTTTGGCAATGGTTGTTTGGGGGACCTATATGCTCGGTTTTTGACATTTGTGTTTATTTGAAATAAATTTGATCTCTGATTTTTTTATTTTGACATTTGCATGTGTTTATTTGAAATAAATTTGATTTCTGATTTTTTATTTTCATAAATTGATTTATATAAATGATCCCTATATTTTTAGTGGGTGCTTACTGGGTTGTCAAGCTCATAATCTGTTGTTAATTTTTTTCAAATAAGGAGTAAATAGTTCGTCGAGGAACTTACTTGGCTAGTGAGAGCTTGTGTTCCCTTTTAATTGAGTTGTCTTTATATTTGTGTGGTATGTGAATTTTGTTTTAGAAAGACCTCTTTGTATTTGAAGTTTTTATTTTTTTTCATTTGGTATTTGAAGTTATAATTTTGAGGTTATATTTTTTGTTGTGAGAACAGTTCTGAGGCCTTGCATGCTTACTAGGTTCTGGCCCATGGGTGTGCGCCCATTTGTCGGTGCACCGGGTTCGATGAGCCGGGTTCGGGGCATAACAGAAAGAAAGAAAGAAATCTGGAAAAAGAATAACAAGAAAGAGATAAGAAGAGAAAGAGAAGAAAGGAAAAAGGAAGGAAAAAAAAAAGGAAAGTAGGAAGAAGGCAACAGACAAGATCAGGACAAAGAAAACTAGAAGAAAAATGAGAAAGATCGGGAGAACGGAGATGAATCTGATGAAGGAAAATAGGTACACATCTTATAAAAAAATATGTATGAATTGAAGAGATATACAATAACCTTTGCATGAGTTCATGATTTTGCTTATTTAAGCCATGTGTGTATTCATGAGGTCCCATGTTATGCATGATTTAAGCTATGCATTATTTCTCATACTTTGCATGCATGCAAAGAAAAGAAAAAATTAAAAAACATAGCACTACATGATCAGCAGGTAAATTAATGCTAAAAAGATAGACATCATAACCCAAATGTGCATTTTTACGGGCTCATTTCATGTCCATGCTATGCACACAGTGGCGAAACCAAGCGGGGGCGAGCGGGGGCTTCAGCCCTCTCTCGGCGCCGGAAAGGCCGCCGTTATATGCTGGCCTCGCAGGAGTTTGTCCAAGGTGAAAGGCTGAAAGCCCCCCTCAAGCAAAAAAAAAAAATTCAATGGAGCTCTTCGGCATCGCTCCGTTGCACAGTCACTGATGGCTCAACCGTGGCTCCGATCACCAACTCCGTCATGCTCTTTACTTCTTTCTTTATCTGATGAGATGATCTCTTGCAGGGACACGTACGTGGGATGATGTAGTGGTGACACGTACGTGGTGGCATGGGAAGTAGATAAGCCTGAGGATAAGCCTATAATAAGGATGGAAAATAATAGTAATAATAATAAGATAAATTATTTCATAAATGTTTTTTTTATTATTATTTTTTTTTAATGTGTTCTTTTAATATGTTATTTAAAAATAATACAAATAAGTCATTTAGGATTTATGACTTATTTGTATTCTTAAACCCTTGTTTTATACTTTTTAAAATTTAAAGATTTATTCTAAACTCTAAACCCTAATAACCTAAAATCTTAAACCCAAATATTATAAGATTTTTAACCCAAAATTCAAAAAACATAAACCCTAAATCCTAAATCCTAACCCCTAAATCATAAATTAAAAATTATTTATCTTTATCAAATCCTAAAAACTAATTTAGGGTTTAGGATTTATGTTTTTTCAATTTTGGGTAAAAGATTTTATAATATTTGGGTTTAAAATTTTAGGATATTAGGGTTTACAGTTTAGGATAAATTTTTAAATTTTAAAAATTATAAAGCAAGGGTTTAGATTATAAAATAATTAAATCTTTTCTAAAAATGAGATAGATAGAGAATGACGTGGATGCTGACATGGATGCCAATTCGGCCTATCAATTCGGACTAGCAATTCAGCCTATCAATTGGGCCTAAATAGCAATACTCTTCGGTAATTACTTTTTGAAAATAAAGTGATGGAACCCTCAAACTCCCTTACAGGGAATTTCAACCTTGGTTATGAGATTGAATTTCACTCTTTCATTTTGATGTAGTTTTTATTATCCATTTTGTTATAAAATATAATTGTGAGTGATTTTTTCTAGTATGCTATTATAATTGTTAACACAACTAGAGCGTTGTGCAAAAGAAGAGACCAACTTTAGTAACATCACCATAGATTGGTTGAGTAATTGGAGAGAGTAGAGATAGCAAATGGCAGAGGAAAAAAAAAATCAAGAATCCAGCTTAGCAATCAAAGAATACTCATTGCACTGCCATTCTCTGACTAATCTCAATGTGGAGTCCAGTGTTAGAGGTATTTCAAAATGTGCATGATGATAGTGCTTCTAATGATAATAGAGGTATAGCTGCAAGTTTGATTTAAAAAATGAAGAGTTATCAATTTGTGTTTCTAGTATTGACGCTGGCATTGGTTATAGTTCAAAAGTGCACAAATAGCTATTTTATGATTTACTTCCAAATATATGTATTCAAATTTCAAAGTGCGGTTGTTTTAATTAAAAGTTATATTATCTCACTATATTACATTTCAAACAATTCTTTCTTTTTTTTATGTAATTTTTCTCTTTACATTTTGAATTAGCCCCCCCCCCCCCCCCCCCCCCCCCCCCCCCCTACTACTAAATCCTGGTTCCGCCACTGTATGCACATCTAGTTTATGTTATTGAACTGAAACAATCATGCATTATTTCGGATCTTGAAATTAATTTTAATTTTTATAAAAAACGAGCAAATTACAGCCAAATGACAGGATGGTGTTTATATACAGCTAGTGACATGTATTAGGGATTTTACAAGCTCATTTCATACTAGACTTAATGAGAACCTGAAAGTTTTATTATTATTATTATTATTATTATTATTATTATTATTATTATTATTATTATTATTGTTATTTTTATTATTATTATTATTATTATTATTATTATTATTATTTTATGTGTTTAGTATTTAAGTATGACAATAAACTCCTTTAGCCCATGAATCCTTTGATTTATAGGATAAACCTGATAACTGTAGAAAAATCAAACGCATGTCATCTATATTTAAAAAGAAAACAGAAGAAAAAGGAAGAATTTGTAAAAAAAAAAAAAAGATAAAAAAAGATAAAACTATGTAAAACTTTGGATTTAGATCCGAAATTTAAAAATAAATAAATAAAAGAAAGAAAACAATTTTAGGCTTATTTGCAAAATAGAAAACATATAAGAAGATTGAGTTTGTTTACAAAGTTTATGGAAAAATGAAAAAGAAAAATATTAAACTTCAAGAACTTAGGGCTTGTTTGGTTACAAAATAAAAAAATATAGTATATTACCTAGTTTATCGAAAATGTCAAAGTGAAGAGATTAGGGGTTTAGTTGCAAAATTCCTAGAAAAATGTCAAAATGAAGAGATTAGGGGTATAGTTGTAAAAAAAATGGAATTTTGTTAAAATTTGTTAAAAAAAAGAACATAGGGACTAATAAGCAAAAGGGCATTGGAGGGCCTGAAATGCAAAAAATAAAATGAAATAGAGGAAAATAAAGAAAATTGGGATTCTTTAGTATAAGAGGTATTTTAGTAATTTTCCTAAGACTCCTTTAAAACTCTCTAAAACTCACCTTGACATCTTGATGAGGCATTAATGTCTTCTTGACACTCATGGAGAGAGGATTAGAGTTAAAAAAAAAAATCTCTTTTGAAAAACTCTCTAAAACTCACCTTGAGGTCTTAAGGAGGCATTATTGTCTCTTGACACTCATTGGAGTGGATGAGAATTAAGGAAAACATTCTCTTTTAAATAACTTTCTAAAACTCACCTTGAGGTCTTAAGGAGTCATTATTGTCTGTTGACACTCATTGGAATTGATGAGAGTTAAAAACAAAAAAAAAAATTCTCTTTTGAAAAACTCTCTAAAGCTCACCATGAGGTATTGAGGAGGCTTGACACTCATTGGAATGAAAGAGAGTTAAGGAAAAATTCTCTTTTGAAAAAAATTCTCTAAAGCTCACCTTCAGATCTTGAGGAAGCATTATTGTCTCTTGACACTCATTGGAGTGGATGAGAGTTATGGGAAAAAAATTCTCTTTTGTAAAACTCTCTCAAACTCACCTTAAGGTCTTATGGAGGCATTATTTTCTCTTGACACTCATTGGAGTAATCAGAGTTAATTAAAAAAAAAAAACCCCGTTTTATGAAAACCTCTCTTTTATTGGATATGGGCTAACCCAAGCCCATCTCGTACACCCAAACCTAGTCATGTGATCTCCTTCATTTATTCTCCACTCTATTTTGGCAATAATCTTAAATAATTGTCAAATTAAACTCCTCATTTATTTTACTTGATTTAACTATTCTAATTTATTCTTTCCTTGGATTACCAATCATGATTTATTCTTTCCAAGGATTAATGATGCTAATTACCTATTTTCCTAGATCGTTGATCATGATTGATTCTTTCCTTAGATTGTTGATCCTTAATCTATTCTTTCCTTGGATAGTTGATTCTCTCTAACGGCTCTTTTTCAAATCGTTGGATGATCTCCCATTATAAAAGGACCGAGAAACCCTAATCCTAGAGTGTGACTTCTTCTCTTCCTCGACTTTCACATCTTCACATTTTCTGAGATCATTGCTGCTTGAGAAATCTGAACTTTGGTGACGATTGAACAATAGCTCCTCGCTGAACTTGCTATGCGACAAGTAAATCTTCCTAGTGGGTCAATGTAACCTGGCATTAGAGTGAGGCCGTTCCATCCTGCACAAAGGAGGCCAATTCAATGTTAGGGCAATGCTGGTAGCCCTTCATCCTTTAAGAGTAAACCTAGGTTGTGTTTACTTTTATTTTGGGATTTTCTCATACTTAATGTAGTTATAGGAGGGTTGATCCGAAAGAAATTCCGATCAACACACGTATAGGATTAGAGTTCAATCACCAAGAGACTGGGGTTGACCTAATTTAGAAATCCCTCGCTCCAAACCACCTTTGCATCTTTGTTGTTCATCCTTGCTTCATGATGACCCCTAAGGGGATCCATATCCATGGCCTTTTACTCATAATTGTTGTGTTTGTAACCTCTTTCTTTAACCTTCACTTAGTAGTGCCTCTTTTATTTATTTCCCCTTAGTTAATTAATTACAAAGCCTTCACTTAAGAGTTAGGTTAGAAAGTAGGCAATAAAGGAGTAATAGTAGATCCTTAACCCTAAGAAATATGATCCTTGTGTATTATATGAGGAACTACTTGGTGACCTCGTACACTTGGAGGAAGTCAATCACTGATCATTTATGGTTCTCCACTTACCAGGTCTCAAGTAGAGGATGTGTGACTCTAGGAAATGGATCAATAGCAAACATGTTAGGAAGGGGGCGAATTGACTTGAAGATGACATCTGGAAAAGTCCTCACTTTATTAGACGTTTAGCTTGTAGCCAACATTAGGAAAAATCTTATTAGCGGTTCTCTTCTTGTTCAATTTGGTTATTAAGTTGTATTAGAGTCAAATCATCTTGTAATCTCCAAGGGAAATTTATTTTTTGGTAAAGGTTTTGTATTTGGTAGTTTGTTTAGACTAAATGTTTGTGAACCCTCTGATTTATCTCTTAATAAAAGTTCTGATTGTTCCTTTTCTTCATCTATTATCTTGAATGTTGAACCTCATGAAGTTTGGCATGGAAGATTGGGTTATGTAAATTTTGGAACTATTAGAAGGTTAATGAACCTTGACTTGATCCCTAAATCCAAAATTGATCAAGGTTCTAACTGTCAAATTTGTGTTCAAGCCAAACTACCCAAGAAACCTTTCCAACACATTAACCAAAAGTCTGATTTACTTGATTTGATTCATAATGATTGTGATTCTTGTAGACCTCCTACTAAAGCTAGAAATCGATATTTTCTTACATTCATTGATGATCATTCTAAATTCTATTTTACCTACCTTATTAAATCCAAAGATGAAGCCCTTAGTAAATTCATGATTTTCAAAGTCAAAGTCGAAAACCAATTATGGAAAACCATTAAGACTCTTAGATCCGATAGGGTGGAGAGTATACTTCAAATGCCATGTCTCTGTTTTGTCAACAAAATGACATTGTGCATGAGTTTACTGCTCCTTATACACCTAAGTCAAATGGGGTTACTAAAAGGTAAAACAGAACATTAATGGACATGGTAAATGCCATGCTATTAAGTTCTAGAGTACCCGAGAACTTATGGGGGGAAGCCTTGCTCTTAGCCTGCTTTATCTTAAATAGGATTCTTTTTAAGGACCGTAGTACTACACCCTATAAACTTTGGAAAAGAAGAGCCCCATAGCTCAACTACTTCAAAATATGGGAGTGTCTAGCTAAGGTAATCCTAAAACAAGGAAAATAGATTCCAAAACCCTTGACACAGTTTTTATAGAGCATGCTTTAGACATCAATGTTGGTAGATTCTTAATTATTAACTCAGAGATGAGTGAGATAGCTAGGAACACCATCATTGAATATTAACTCAGAGATGAGTGAGATAGCTAGGAACACCATCATTGAAGCTAAAGATGCAATTTACTTTGAGAACATCTTCAGTTTGAAATCAATAATCTATCCCACTCCCTTTATATCTCTGGCCACTGACTCCACTTCTAGATCAGTCCTAATCCTGTAGAAGAACCTAGAAGAAGTAAAAGGAGAAGGGTTGAAAGGAATTTAGGTGATGACTTCATTATCTTTATGGTTGAGGATAGTCCTACCACCTATCAGGAGGCTATGGCTTCTACTAACTTAGTGTTTTGGAAAGAAGCCATAGATGACTGAGTATAACTCAATCATAAGTAACAATACCTGGATCCTTACATTCCTACCTCCTGGGAATAAGCCGTTGGGTTGTAAATGGGTCTTTAGGAAGAAATTAAGACATGATGGATCCATTGAAAAGTTTAAGGCTCGGTTAGTTGCAAAGGGTGTAAATAGAATGAGGGATTAGATTACTTTGAAACTTACTCACTTATAGCTTGAATTTTCTCCATTAGGACCCTTGTTGCTATTGCCTCTACCTATGGTCTTGAAACCCATCAGATGGATGTAAAGACTGTTTTTCTAAAAGGTGATTTTGAGGAAGAGATTTATATGGAACAATCTGAAGGCTTTGTTGTCCTCGGACAAGAGCATAAGGTTTATAAAATTGTAAAATCTCTTTATGTACTTAAGCAAGCCACTAAGCAGTGGCATGCTAAGTTTAGCTCTACAATCATTTCTTATGTCTTTGTTGTAAACAACTATGATCTGTGTGTTTATAGCAAATTGGTAGATGGCAAATGTGTGATTGTGTGCTTCTATGTTGATGACTTGTTTATCTTTGCTCCTGACCTAGATCTTGTGAATGATGTCAAAACTTCTTAAATAATAAGTTTGACATTAAAAGACTTAGGGGAAGCAAATGTGATCCTAGAATTCAAGCTTGCTAGATCTATATTTGGTATCACTTTATCCCAATCTCACTACACTGAGAAAGTGTTGGAGAAATATGGATATCTAGATTACAAACCTATTGCTACACTTTTTAATCCCAGTACGCACCTTAAGAAAAACAAAGGTGAACCTGTTGATCAAGATCTCTATGCTCAGATCATAGGATCTCTCATGTATCTTTCAAATAAAACTAGACCTGACATTGCATACTTTGTATCTAGGTTGAGTAGATATACTAGTAACCCAAATCAAGAACACTGAACTACTCTTGATAGGGTTCTCAGATTCCTAAAGGGCGCCATGTCTTTTGGATTATGCTATACTAGATTCCCTAGTGGGGTAGAGCGATATACAAATGCTAACTAGATATCTGACTTTATTAATCAAAAATCAACCTCAAGCCAAGTATTCTCACTTGGAGGAGGAGCTATCCAATGGAAATATGCTAAGCAGAAGCTCGATCAATGCTAGGAGCACCATAGAAGTTGAATTGATTGCCCTTGATTTTACATGTACTGAGGCCGAGTGGATTAGGAATTTGCTTTCTGAGATCCCTGTTATTCCTTCTCCTATGCCACCCATTGTTATAGATTGTGATTCAAAATATGCTATTGAACTATGCAAGCGTTAAAGCACTCATGTAATTTATAAGCACCGCTAAACTACACACCGGCGCTTTAGCCAAACGTCGTGAATGATGCCGCTAAAGTGCTTGTCGGGAAATTAGTGGCATTTATGTCAATAAAACACCGCAATATATATATATATATATATATATTGGCCGGGTTTATAAAACACGCCGCTAAAAAAGTGCCACAAAAACCCTACTTTGGTGTAATGATAATTATAATTTTTTTCTCACTTAAAGAAAATTTTAATTTTATTTGTACTTCGAATAAAATTTGGATGGAAAGATAAATAAGATCTTATTAAGATAAATTTTTCAAAGGATGAATTAAGAAAATAAAAAACACAACATAAACAAACAAATAAACAGCAAAAAAAATAATACATAATAACAAGGATCTATGATGGTTGTTGCACAAATTAGTATATTTTCTATAAGAAATTTTGTGCATTAACTACAAGAATGATAGAATGCTAACCATAAATAATTCAAAAGCACATAATAACAAAAGCAATATAATAATGAAAGCCTGAAAATGGAGAAATCTAGTGATATAGCAACGTTCAAGGCAATATAGATGTGTCTACATTTAATAAATGGAGAGAGAAAGATCAAAAACACACAAATCAAATTGATGCAAGATATATGGAATCAACAACAAGGATCGAATCAAGAGTCAAAAATTAAGATGTAAGAATTTACATTTTAGACAAGATAATTGGTGAACCTTTGCTTACAATAAAATTAGATTGAAAAAATGAAAGAAGAAACTTATAAAGTCTTATGAAGTGATGTTATAAAATTAATTAAAAAATTAAGATTATTAATGTCTTTGTAAAAAATATAAAATTTTTACAAGTTTCTCTCTCCTCCTCCACCCCAAATCGGCGGGACAGAAAAAGTGAGGTTTTCGAGGGTTTTGGAGGATCAAAGTTAACACTTCCATTTCTTTCGTTAAATTAAAAAAATCTTTCCAAACAAGGGAAGGGTTCACTTTGACCCTCCGAAACCCGCCCTTTCCTTTATTTTCCCTCGTCGGCCCTCAATCCAAGCATAGCTGGTTCTCATTAATTCTAGTATGAAATGACCGTGAAAAAACCAAATACATGTCACTAGCTGTATATCAACACAATCTTGTCATTTGGCTCTAATTTGCTCTTTTAAAAAAAATTAAAATTAATATCATGATCCAAAATAATGCATGATTGTTTTAGTTCAATAACGTAAACTAGATGTGTATAGCATGGACACGAAATGGGCCCCGTAAAAATGCACGTTTGGGTTAAGATATCATTTTAGCATTATTTTCTCTGCTGATCATGCAGTGCTAAGTTTTTATTTTTCTTTGCATGGATGGAAATTATTAGAAATAATGCATAGCTTAAATCATGCATGACATGGGACCTCATGAATACACACATGCCTTAAATAAGAATAATCATGAACTCATGCAAAGGTTAGTGCATATCTCTTCAATTCATACATATTTTTTTATTAGAAGATATGGTACCTCGTTTCCTTCGTCATATTCGTCTCCGTCCTCCCGATTCTTCTCTTCTTTCTTCTCTTCTTTTTTCTCGTTTTCTTTGTCTAGATCTTGTTTGTCTCCTTCTTTCTTCTTTCCCTTTTTTTCTTCCTTCTTCTTTTCTTTTCTTTCTCTTCCTATCTTCTATTTTTTTCTTTTTCCTGATTTCTATCTTTCTTTCTTTTTTTTCTTCCTTCTCTTTTCCTTCCTCTTCCAATCTTCTCTTTTTTTCATACTGATTTCTTTTCTGCTTTTCTTCTCCTTCCACTTCTTTTTTGAACAATGTTCCCTCCCTCCTCCTCCGGGGCCCACCCCAAATGTTTAGCCACATTCTCCCATTCATCGGGAGAGATCCATTGATAGAAAATTCATTTTTTTATGCTTTTATTTAGTTTTGTAATTAAATTCAATTTTTTTGTTAAATTTATCATAATTTTTTTAAAATTTATTACATGATCTATTATTATCAATATTTTATTTAATTTATTTTTTTATTATTATCATGTTCACATTCATTTTATTTTTTTTATTTTTTTTCATCCCCTTTATATATATATATATATATATATATATATATATATATATATATAGCCTATACCTTCAAGTGTATGAATGGCCCTTTCAGATTGACCATCCGTTCGTGGGCGGTAGGCGGTGCTAAATTTCAAAGTTGTACCAAGAGCCTCCTGAAACTTTCGCCAAAATCGAGAAGTGAATCTGGGACTCGATCTAAAACTATTGAAATTGGTACTCCATGCAACTTCACTATCTCATCGATGTACAACTTTGTCAATTTCTCCAATGAGTACTTAGTATGAATCACGAAGAAGTGCACTGACTTTGTCAATTTGTCCACTATCACCCATACTACATCATAACCTCGAGATGTCCATGGTAAACCAACCACAAAGTCCATTGTCACATGTTCTCACTTTCATTCTGGAATTGGTAGGGGTTGTAGTAGTCCTGATGGTCTCTGCTGCTCTGCTTTAACTTGCTGACATACTAGGCACTTAGCCACAAACTCTGTTATCTCTCTCTTCATCCCTGACCACCAATAATTCTCCTTGATTATTTCTTACATCTTAGTACTTCCAGGATGAATTACACAAGAGGAAGAGTGAGCTTATTCCAAAATAGTTTTCCTATGTTCTCAACCTTTTGGAACACAAACATGGCCTCGATACTCTAGGATACCATCTTCCCTTAATCTGCATTCACTGACTTCTCCTTCCTGTAACTTCTTCATTTCTTGTACTAACTCTTCATCAGTGTTCTAGAGTTCCCAAATTCACTTTAACAATGAGGGTCTCACCACAAAACTGACTACTAAAGCTCCACTAGCCTCAATCTCAAGTTCTACTCCCAAATCCTTCATTACTGAAAGCTATTGCTAATAGGACACTTAATGTGAACACCCGCAAGTGCAAGGGATCGTCAAATAATGCCCTGTACATGATATAAGGGTCGTATTCCTCACGGCCAAAGAACTACCCTTACTTCCTCTTTACTTGTTGTCTATCCTACAAATTCGAGTGTAAGTGTTCTAAATTACTAAAAGGGTTAAAAAGAACTAAAGTAAAATGTCTACACTCCGAGGTGAATGAGTGGGAAATCTAGAGAGGAAGATGGTCACTGATGCGGATTCCCTCGGGGCTACTAATGCTAAGAGAATGCCATGGTTACAAAGCAATGGTGATTTGGGCCAAGAGATTCCTAAAGTAGATAATCCCAAATCCCTCAGTAAGTATCCCTAATCCCATACGAGTATTGGTTCAAAATTTCTTTCGACCAAATCCCATAATGATTGCATTAAGGTTAGGGAATTCTCTAATTAGGGTCAAACACAGTAACTAGGTTCATCCCTAATGGTTGGAAGGATACAAAATACCTGAATCCCTCGGTATATTCGTACATGGATCTCTTTCAAGCTAAGTGAGTCTAATACAAGGGCGCATCCTGCGCATATAAGTACAACTTAAGAATTGAACCACAAAGTTTTCATGCAATTCAATACATCAAAGAACACAAAGCTTGAATCACAAATCAAACCAAATGCATTAAAAGTAAACAAAGTAGTCAAACAAGCAAGTTCATCACAAGGTTCAATGGCATCCGGTGACCTTGGGGTTTAGCCATCCATACAAGCAAATACAAGGTTCGACACTAAGGGAACAACTAAAGCAAGCATAACAAAGACTTCCTCGAAGATTAGAAGCCAAATGACGAGTTGGATCGCATGAAAAACTTCACGAACACTACAATGAGGATGGCTTTCATAGTCGTCTTCAAGCTTCTACAAGTGAGATCAAGGATAAATCTTGCCGGAGTGTGCTTCTCCCGTCGATTCCACCTCAAAAATGCCCTCAATTGTGATTCTTCACCTCAAATCATGTTTGGGAGGTTGGAGAGCTTAAGGAAGAAAAAGATCATCCTCACAAAATGCCCTAAAAACCCTTTTAAAGGTCTTCTCAGGATAGCTTCACGGCTTAGCTTGCGAGCGCAAGGATACCTGCAAGCCCCTCGGGATTTCTACCATAATTTCAGTAAAGTGTTACAATATCTACTACAATGCAGGTACACAAATTGTCCAGCTGGCGGGCATCTTCACAGCCATAATGTTGCCCGCAAGGAAAACCCGAGATTTCACAAATCCTTCGTTCCTTTGTGCTATAGTATTTGCTACAGTGCCTTGAACCCAAAAACATAATTTTTGGTCTAGATTTCTTCTTGGATGCATTGTTAGGCTCAACTGGGCTTCTTCCAGGCTTGTAACACAAAAGGAACCAAATCCTTCATTATTGAAAGCTGTTAAAAATAGGACACTCTTAAGGAAACCACTGAAGTAGTAGACTTCCTACTCAAGGCATCAGCTACCACATTTGCTTTTCCTAGATGATAGTCTATAATCAAGTCATGCCCCTTTATCAACTCCAACTATCGACGCTGTCTCAAATTCAATTTTTTTTTAGTGAAAAGTACTTCAGACTCTTGTGGTTCATGAAAATTCAACCTCTCCCCAAAAAGATAATGCCTCCAAATCTTTAAAACAAAGACCACAACCACTAACTCTAAGTTATGGGTTGGGTAATTCAACTCATGCTACTTCAACTGCCTAGAAACATAGGCTATCACCATTCCTTCTTACATCAATACACATCCTAACCCCTGTCGTGAGATAAATAAAGTTCAGATATATATATAGGAGAGAGAGAGGCTTTGTATTTTGTAATTATATATATATAATAAGGCTTAGAAAAAGCCTATATTAACACATGCCCTAAGGTCTATGTGCAAACATATTGTTTCCAGCTTGTCTTAAAAAAAGATTAACTGGACTTGGGCCTTGGGTAAGCCCAATAAGAGTGAGACTCATTTCCCTAAAATTGAGAAATATCCCCCATTTCTCTCCCATTTTCTTCGAAAAGAGAACCCTTCTATCAAAACCATGCCGGCTTCATCGTTCACCAGTCCCGCTGGATGATCTCTTGATTCTCTTCCATTGCTGCTCGCTCGTTAATGGCGATCTGAGGGCTTCTCCATCCCTTCTTCTCCACCGCTTTCTTGGCTTCTTAGTTTTTCAGCTGTTGAAGGTGAATCTAATCTGCCCTTTTTCCCTCTTTTCTGTTCCCTTTTATTCTTGTCCAGTGGGCGTTTTTAGAGCTGTAAGAAGACCAGGTCTGGATACGTTTTTTGTTATTTTTCTATCATTTTTGAATCATTTTCTCCTGATTTAGCGTGTTGGAATTGGGTATCAGTGAACCGATTGCTGTTGAGTTTTTTTTTTTTTTTTTTTTTTTCCAGATTCGTTTCTTCTCCTTTATTTTTCCGTTTTCTTTTTGAAGACTTATTGCTTTTTCTTAGTGATTGATTGTTAAATAGCTCCATGGTCAGTAATCAAAGAGATGGTCGCTGATCAGGTGCTCTATTTCCTCTAGATTTATGTTTTCAGATGTTAATTTTTATTTCTTTTTGTACTTTTGCTTTTAATATTTCAGGTTGTTATTGTTTGTTATTGTTGACTTTATAAAATGCTTGTTTATTGCAATGGGGTCAACTTTTTGAATGCAATAGTTATTGTTCATGCTTAAATTGCTCAAAATCCACTCTTGTGCTGTGGAGCATGATAAATGTGAAGTTATTATTGCATTCTTGTGGTTTTACTAATGTTTAATACTAAGTTTGTTAATGTCTGTGTGTTAAATGTGCATGCAATAAATGTGATTTTGTATCACTTCTCATTGAATGGGTACTTGCATATGCTCCAATTGGTGGTAGTGTCATACAGAACTTGCTACTTACTAGAAGCCCTTCAATAGCCAAGTTCTCTAGCTTATTGAAAGAAAATCCACTATGTCTTAGTTGCATTCTCTACTCACTCTTTTCGCTTCAACGCCTTCTTTCTCATCTGCGTACCTGTCTCTTTATTCATCTCCTCTTTTACCAGTCTTCCCATATCCTCTCTTTTCACATGGATGTCAATTCTATGCCATCATTCAATGCATAATCCTCTCTTAGTTGCATAAAACTTGACCAACATACAATAGGCACACCTCCACAAATACTTTCCAAAGTTTACTGAAGAACTGCATAAATGGATGCCCTATCACTTTCTCTTGTGAGCAGCAACTTGCTAGCAAACCTCACAAACCAAATACAACTATCAATTGATGAGCAAGAGTTAAGAACCATGAGAAGTTCATAAAATTCTATCATTTTTAAAGTTTTGATTCTTTCTGTGTTTCCTTGTTGTTGCTTGACTTTATAGAAATGCCTTCATGCTTCACTAATTCAAAAGCCATGTTTGTGCTGTTGAACATGGTAAAGCTGAAGACGTCACTACATTTTTGTGATCTTGGTAATGTTTTTAACCCAAAGTTTCTTTAATTTTGTGTGTGCAACTATTTGAACTTTGTATATCCTTTCATTTATGCTTTAGTTAGAAAGTTTTGCTAACTGTACTCAATTTTCTTGCTTTTCAGCATGGTCATAGAAATTCATCCTAATGGTATATGTTGATAATTGGCAGATCATTTCATACAATGGCAACAGCTACAAATGTTGAAGTTGAGGCTGCCAAGTTTCTACTCAAACTTATTCAAGAATCACCAGACGAGCCTGCCAAACTAGCAACTAAACTATATGTGGTTTGTAGAGATTAATATATGATATACAAGTAGTATATTTTTTTATCTTTCCCTAATCCTTTTTTTGTCTAATCTGGGTCAGATCTGTCAACACATGAAATTAAGTGGAAAAGGAGCAGTCATTACCATATCAAGTAATATCAAGGTAAAATTTCTGCAAGCTTGATTACAAAACTAATTTATGCAAGCTTGATTTAGTTGATGCAAAATGCAAAGGCTTGCTTGGTAATTAGAATGGACTTGCCTTCATTCATGTACTTAATTAAACTCTGACAAATAGTTGAAGTATATGCCAGGAAGTCGATGTGATTGGTTAAGTTTGCAGCATATGCCATATACAGAAAAGTCTATATATTTTAACCTACACCTAGTTTTAGGTCTGCATTTCACCGTTAGTGTTTTATGTTTATGGCTGCTAAGCATGTCTCTACCTTGAACTTCAACAGCTACTGAGATAGCTTCATATTTTTTTTTTACTTTTTCAGATCCTTGGAAACTGTTATAAATCGACATAATCTTGATATCAATACTCTGAAGACCTCAAATGGTGGACTTTGATAAACATTTCGACTCTATCAGTTAGGCAAGGAAGAAGTAGAATAGTTGCTGCTTTCAAAGCTATGTGGTGCCAATAGATTGTAGAGTTCACTTTCTTTCAAGTGAGTAATGGTATTTTCGCCAACTATATCTTTCAAATCAGTTGTTATTCATAAGACAACTTAGGATGTGGTTTTGTACATTTCGAAAGCTTATTATTCATTTGGGAAATGTGCTTGGAAGTCTGATTTGCAAGAATGGCAACCCACATAAATGCGTTGTGAATCTGTATGGATTTTAATGAAGTGATTTATTTATATATTATAAATTAATTTTTAAGAATATAAATAATTACAATATATTGTGGGGATATATATGTATAAAACTTGCGTGTATATCCCTTGGAAAAATGAAATTATTTGTATATGCTCCCTAACTTGATGGGTGTGTGTATATATCTCACATATATCTTTGTTCAAACTCAATATCTTTTTTGTTCCTTCTGAAAATGACATTATTGTCCTCATTTTCATCATTTTATTTTTCTTTGTTGAGGATGAGGATGAGGATGGAGGGGAAATAATCAAGATTCTCTTTTCTATGGACTTATCTTTTTCCCTGCAATCTAAAAACTAGTTTTTTTTATTAAATTTATTTTTGAAAACAACTGGCGCGCAAGTCATTATGGTTTTTTATAAGCATGTTGATCCCTAGTAAGTCTATTATGAGAGATTTTTGCAGCCGTCTTTTTAATTTTTTCAAGGGCTATAAATACCAGATGTAACTCTTAAATTTTTGCAAAGGAACTTTCCCATATCTATTGACATTAAAAGTTTTTTTGTCATTTTGGTGCGTCTTTCTCTATCATCCCCTTCCCGTTAAGCAAGTCTTTTTTATTTTTTTTAATTTCTCTTTATTTATTCGTAATTTGGTTGCCAATATAGATTCGGTGTACAAGATTACAAAGAAGAATAATGAGAGGCAAATTAAGAAGAAAGGTTCTTTCCATGACTCATTACATGTAACTAATAACCAATTTGTTCTCAAAGGGGAAAAAATCCTAAACAATGAGGTGTAGGAATCTAAATAATTGAGAGAAAAAACAAATTTAAGCATTATGTGGCAAGAATCTTAGTAGTTAGGTCAAAAAGAGAAGAAAAACCAACGACCTTCGGGTCTATTGGTATTCAGGTCCCTGCGTAGGGGATTCGTCTTGGGTTACGAGCGGTGGCTCCCCGATCCCCAGGTTGCGCAGGTGAGTGTATTGTGGGGTCTTCAAGTGCCTCGTGCCCCTCCATGTGCCCGCCCTTTGATTTGACGCTTGTCGTCTTTATCAAAAAAAAAAGAAAAAAAAATCAACAATATGTTTGTAAAAATATAAGTGGTTGAATTGAAGAAATGAGAAGAGTAAGTAATTGACAGTTAGAATATAAATAGTAAAATATAAAAATCTAAGCAGTTGGGAAAAAAAAAATCCAAGTAAGAAAGTACATAATCTAAATAGTTGGATTAAAAAATAAACGAGAAGGGTAAGTGGTTGATAGTTAGAATGTAGTTTAGTGTCGAAATCTAAGTTGTTGAGTAAAAAATCTAAGCAGTAAAATGTAGAATTTAAGTAGTTGGGTTTGAGGGAGAGAGAAGAGTAAGATATTGGCAGTTAAAATGTAAGCATTAAGGTTGAGAATAAAAATATAAACACCGAAGTCGCTAAGGATATAGGTTGAAGGTGTGAGAAAAGTAAGCCTTTGATCTTTACAACATAAACAATAAGGTAACACAAATTCAAGCAGTGGATGATAAATCTAAGCAATAAGGTGCATGAATCAAAGCACTTGTTTCCAAACACAAGAAAATGGTAAGGTTGTTGGCTAAGCTATGTTGAAGGAGTGAAAAGAGTAAGTAGTTAATGATTAGAGTGTGCATTAAGGTGCATGAATCTTACCAGTTAAGCAAAAATTTTAATAGCAACATGAGGAATCTAAGCAGTTGGGTTCCAGAAAGAGTGAGAAAAGTAAGCAATGCAGCAGAATATAAATAGTTAGGTTGAACAAGGAGGGGAAAAAAAAATCTAAACAGTAAAGTTGCAAAAATCTATGTTAGTTGAAGGAGTAGCAAAAGTTAGCAATTGCTATTTAGAATGTAGGAAGTAAGGTTTAATATTCTGTGTAATTGAGTAAAACAATCCAAAAAGTAAAGACTAAAAATCTAGGTAACTTGATTGAGGAATGAATGAAAGAAAAAAAAAAAAACTAAGCTGTTAGTGTAGACATCTGAGTGGTTGCATTATAATAGAAATGTGAAACATAAGGTTTTAGAGAAAAAAAAATCTAAATATTAAAGTGCACAAATCTAAACAGTTGGGTTAAAAAAGAAAGGAAAAATAAGGCTATAGGGAGAAAAAAAATATATAAAGAAAAAAAAAATCTAAATTGAAAGATGCCTAAATAAAAAAAAAAAATTGGGTTCAAGAAAAAAAAAAGAGAAACTTAAGGTTCTTGAAAAAAAAAGCACAAGCGTTTACTCGAGGAAAAGTGATTTGAAGTGAAAAAGTGTAGATGTGGCACTTCCAAGTGATATCATTTCTAATACTTCGTGTTCATTTTCCAAAAAGTGACCCTTTCTGAAGTAACCACTTCTTCATTTTTTTTGTGTTAATTTAATAGAAAATGAGAATAGTTCAATTTATCATTTTTCTTTCCACCAGGGTGAAAGAAGTAATATATATAAATAGATCGAGTAAATTTTTCAAGAGGCTACCAAACCTTGTTTTTTATTCAATTCGGTATCCGAACTTTAATTTGAATAAAAAAGATTACCTGCCTTTAATTCTCTTTCACCGGCATATCATCCTAACAAAGCCCTAACAAATCCGATCGTTCGATGCTGATGTGGCGGCTGAGCTTGCACAGTCAGCTAGTTTAATCCTCATCAGCGTTCCACATCATCATCATCAACATTCCACATAATCTTCAAATCAGGATCAACGGCTAGGATCCTCCTATGTGAAACCCTAGATCTTAGCAATCGAATCGTCGAGCTTCACCATGCTCTGTCTACGCCGCCCTCTTCTTCAACTTCTTCGACCTCGTCGCCGGCTCTGGCCCAGGCGGCTTCCTTGCCGCACTTCTCTTCACGCCCGCCCTGACGGCTTCCCTCGAATCTCCGCTAGCAAGGATATAGGCATCATGAACTCCATCAATGATATCTTCGAGAAGCTTGCACAGGAGGCATCTAGCTTCGCTTGCTACAAAGACCTCCGTTCGTCTTGTTCTTCCCGGAGAACTCGCCAAGAATACCATGTCTAAGTGCACCAAGGATGTCACGAAGTTCACTAATTCTTAGATCTAGGGTTTCTTTCTTGATTTCATGTTCTTGATTTTCTAATATGTAATTTATAAGGTTTGCTATGTGTTCTTCGATAGTTTATACGGATGGATTGTTGAATGAATTAATGAAAAGTTGAAATTCTAAACCTATAAATTCTGATGTTTGGCATTATTTTCTTTTATCTAATTAGATTTATTCTCTGAAATTTAGGGATTTTTTTTTTCTGTTTTCAAAGTAATTTCAACATTCTTGTTCTTGATTTTCAAGATCATTCTTTGATGATGTTTACCAGTCTGAACATCTAGTTCTCATTGTTATGCTTGCAATTGATTTTTAGGATCATTCTTTGATGAGCGCTTGGCGCCGACCTACGCCTGGAGAGAGACGACGCCGTCGATTCCACCGGCTGACTACACAATGGAGTAGACGAAGCATGGTGAAGTTCTCGACCGTCCGATCACTGAGATCTAGGGTTTCATATAGGAGGATCACAACCGTTGATTTGAATATGTAGATTATGTGGAATGTTGAAGAAGATGATGTGGAACGCTGATGAGGATTAAACTAGCTGACTGTGTAAGCTCAGCCGCCACATTAGCATCGAACGATCGGATTTGTTAGGGTTTTGTTAGGATGACCTGCCGGTATAAGAGAATTAAGGTAGATAACCTTTTTGATTCAAATTAAAGTTCGGATACCGAATTGAATAAAAAGCAAAGTTTGAGCCTCCTAAAAAATTTACTCTAAATAGATCATATGAATTTTGTTTTTACAAATTCAAATTTGTTATATTGAAATAATATTTTATTTTATTTTTCTATGGTAATCAATGATTTTAAGATTATTTTAAATCTAAAGTTGTGAATTAAGAATTAAATATTTTTTATTAACGAGATTTGTTTGCACAAAAGCCCTATATATTTGTTGAAAGCCTTATCTCACCTATGCAAGTTTTTCATTCATACCAATTGTTAAATTACTTAATTATTTTATCCCAATTAATCTTAATCTTAATTTTGTAAAGAGATGATATTTTATAAATTAGGTTCCCCGAATAGCTTTTCCGAATGACGTGAATGCCAAGTTAGTATTCATGTCAGTATCCACGCCATTCTCTCTCTCTCTCTCTCTCTCTCTCTCTCTCTCTCTGACAAAAAAGACTTAACTTTTCTTTATTATCTAAACTCTTAATCATAAATAGTTAAAAAAAAGATTTTAGAGTTTTAAATTAGATTTTATAATAGAAACCATATCAGCAAGATACATCTTTAATTACATACCTTACATTATCTAAAATAAAGCAAATACATACCTACTGTGATGGCATCTTCACAGGGTGGAATCTCTCATTAAAGCAATAAGAACTACTACATAATTGCATTTATGCAGCAGTTACCTTGCAGCGGTTATAAACTGTTATAATAGGCTATCTATTGTATCGGTTTTGTAGCGATTTCATATCGTTACAAGTAATTTTCCAAATAACTATTACATTTGACTCAATCCATTGCAATAACCACTGCATAATAGGATTGATATGCATCAGTTATTAATTCTCTAGAAATATTGGACATGCTGCTACTCTTTTAATAGAATGACTTCATTGTTCATCAAACATAATGGGCTTAACCCTAGATTGATGATTGATATTATGGATGCACATAAATATATGTGCTTAGACAAATGTGTTGTGATCTTAACTCAACACTTGTGTATAGTGTTATAGCAATGCACATTAATGGGTATGTTTGGTTGTCAGGAGTGGATTGGGGGAAGAGTGGATTGGGAGTGACATGGAAGGTAGTGGAGTAAGAGTGAGAATAAAGAATGTGTTTGGTTGATAAGGTTTGAAGAGTGTAATTTATTGGAAATGGGAAAAGTAAAGAAAGCATGTATGATAAAATGACACTGATACCCTTATGCAAATAAATGATAGGAAAAATTACCTCAAAGTCCCTGGAAAGTTTCAAACTTCCACTGCAGTCCCTCTGACATTTTCATTTTCCATTAGATCCCTCCTTTTTTAAAGCAAATTCAATTTAATCCCCGGTGTTACTTCTGTTAATTAATGGGGGTGGAAATTACAGAAATGGTCATGTACCCAAAAATTAAAAAGTTGTTTTTCCCTCCATGTCAAATCCCATTTAATGTAAGCAAGGTCATGAAGCTTCTTTGTCAGAGAGGATATTTCACTTCTTATTCTCATTCTTGCTGGTATTTCTGTTGGGTTTGTTGTTCTTCAAGTTTTTATCCATTGCCGAAGGTTGAAGCGAAGATTTGTACGAGTAAGAAGTTGTTGTTGTTGTTGTTCTTCTTCTTCTTCTTGTTCTTGTTCTTTTTCTTCTTCTCTTCTTCTCTTCTTCTTCGTCTTCTTGTTCTTCTTCTTCTCTTTGTTCTTGACCTTGTACTCTTTTTTTTTTTTTTGTTCTTGTTCTTCTTGTAATTCTTCTTGTTATTTTTGTTGTTGGCCTTCTTCTTCTTGTGTTTGTTCTTTTTCTGGTTTTTGTTATTGACCTTCCTGTTTTTTTTATTGTTGTTGTCATTGTTTTTGTTCTTGTAGTTGTGGCGTGATTCAATAATGGAAACTTACTCTGCCATGGCGAGATTCAAAGGAGAAGGCCGTGTGCTACAATTCACCGTATTAAGTTCATGGGAGTCAATCATGGGTGAGATATGTGCCCGTTGGTCCCTAGATGTTTCTCAAGTGAGAGTGAAATTCGTAATGCCTGACTCATACAAAACGTTTTGCCCAATTGAGTCTAACGTGGATTTTCAACGCATGTGTCATATATACCATAGCTTTAAAAAATTCGTCGTGGACATCATCATCGAGGAAGTGCGTGTTTCTACAGATGGAAACGCGGCCCCCTTTGTCCCATCGTAATAAAACGACTTCTATTACTTGTTACTTGTGTTATACGTGTACTTGTTTTTCCAGATTTATGTCCTTTGAATGTTAATAATTTCGTGTATTACTTTTTGTGTATTATTATTGGTTATTGTGTATACTATTTACTTCATGTGTATAACATTTGTTTACTGTGTATAATATTTGTTCGCTGTGTATAATATTTATTTCCTGTGAATAATATTTGTTTCATGTGTATAATATTTTTTTTCTATGTATGTTTGGTTTTTTTCAAAGCAGGGGATCCTTGTCATATAGCATAAACCCCACTGGCGATACTTTTCTCTCCCAACATAATTCTTCTGGGGTGCTGAGTGTTGCCAGGTGTACTGATACACATGATGATTCCACTTTACAAGTAGGTCAACGGTATCAGAATGCAGACTATTTTAAAGATTGTCTACGAAGCATAGCTATAAAGAAAAATTTTGACTTTACGTTTATAAAAATGACAAAATTAGGGTGACTGTAAGGTGCGCTGCTCTGGAATGCCAATGGCGAGTACATGCTTCTAAAGAGCGAATTCATGACACGTTTCGGTTGAAGACAATGCAAGCAACTCACATTTGTGGCGGAGGCATTGGTACGACAGCGCATCCAAAAGCAAGCAATAAGTGAGTTTCCGAACGTGTCATACATAAATTAAAAGAAAGCCCATTGTACAGGGTTGTTGACATACAGAAAGACATATAGCATGATCATGGTGTTCGTCTACCATACAAGCGTGCTTGGATGGGGAAGGAAGTTGCCAGCTCGGTGATTCATGGTAGCGAGGTTAGTAGCTACGATTTGCTTCTATGGTACACAGATAAAGTATCGGAGACAAATCCTGGTAGTGTTGTCACCATTGAGAATGACGGTGAGTGATTTAAGCGTGCTTTCTTTTCATTTGGGGGTTGTTTGTTAGGGTTCAAGCAAGAGTGCAGGCCATTACATTTTATTGATGGAACTCATTTGCTGGGGAAGTATGGTGGGATACTGCTAGGTGCAACAGCGAAAGATGGCAACGATGGTCTACTCCACGTAGCATTGTCTATCGTCGACAACGAAACTGATGACAACTGGACTTGGTTTCTTGCTACTCTTGGTGAGGCCTTGTATGGTCAGGATGAGTACAATAAAGTCATAACATTCATATTAGATCGATCCAAGGTCTAGTGAATTACCTACGACATTTGGAGGCGAACTTCATGAAGACCAACACTAACCTCGGTAAAGCTTTGTGAATGCAATGCTGGGCAGTAATCGTAAAAATTGCGTACGCATATACCTCGAAAGAGTTCAATGATGCAGTTGAAGAACTTTCATGTCTATCCTTGGTTGCTGCATAAGTTGGACGTTGATCATTGGTCAAATTTTTTATTTAAAGGAATGGGATGGTGGGAGATGTACTCCAACATGGCAGAATCTTTCAATGCGTGGATTAAAGAGGCACGTCATCTACTAGTGACAAGCATGGTTGACTCGATCAGGTAAAGTTCGTTGGTGGATAATATGTGTTTCTGTAATATAAACTATCTGTTATTGTGTAGTAATAATGGTTTCCTGTGTATTTATGTAAATTGACGTGTACATTATTTACATTCCTGTGTATATTATAGACCTTTCTGTGTATTGTGTTTCCTTTACGTCTATATTTTGTTTTCCTAAGTAGAGTATGTTTTGCCTGTTTATCATTTGATTTCCAGGTTCAAATTTATGAATATGTTCGTTGACAGACGCGAACAATCCAACAAGTGGGACACACATCTCTGCCCTAAAATTCGGAAGAAGGTTGAACAACTCGTTGACGGCAACCGTTACTTGAGAGTGGGCCGGTCGACTAAAGACACTTACGAAGTCATTGACGATAGCAATAATGTAGTCATCCTTCAATTTCATGGATGTTCCTGCAGAAGATGGAAAGTACATGGCTTACCGTGCAAGCATGCATGTGCGGCTATCATGCAAACAGAAACGAATGTCCATTCTTATGTTGATTCTTACTTCACAGTCGAATGGTATCATCGGGCGTATGGGAATCCGATACTCCCTGTTCCTGACAGTGACAAGTCATCTGATGAAAATCATGACCTACGAATTAGGCCGCCAATATCAAAGAAACGGCCAAGCCGTCCAAGAAGGAAAAGAATAGAGTCACAAACTTTCGATGTCCAAGAATTACATTGTAGCCGGTGCCATCAAGCTGGACATAATCGTCGATCCTGCGATGCAGTCATAGCGGACTGACAATGGCACACTTAACAGTAGCGTATGATATTTGCATTTTGTATCGCATGTTGTTTGCCATGAACTTTGTTTTATATTCCTTTCTTGACTATCTATCATCCCTTGTGTGTTTATATTTACTGTGTGTTGTTCTGCGTTCCTGTGTAGAGTTTCTTTTTTTATGTGTATTGTTTTTGGTTTCTGTGTATGTATACTCATTTCATATAACGCATGCAAAACAATTCTTCCCCATTCGAAAGTTGTTCCATATAACGCATGCAAAACACCGGACAATCAACGGACCTAGATGCTTGCCGGGGGCAGTTCTGCACATGCTCTAGTGGGAGGTCTCGAAACGGATTACTGCCTGTATTAGCTTCGATGCATAACTCAAACAGATCCCAAGGAGAAGTTAAATGGAAGTTGTTAGTTACTACGTACAAGAAAATATGTCCGAATGTTCCATAATGTATTTGTGTCACTTACCATGTCGACAGCATCTAAATCATAAGTGTCTGATTGGACTGACGAGTAGTGCATGTACTGCTTCTTTTGATTGTCCAAAATGAGCAGATGGTAATGACCGTTGAGGACGATTGGCATAAGTACTAGCTCCACCATCTTGTGCCAGTATATGACATCTTCCATTAGGTACAATGCTTGTTCAGCTGCAAATTGCAATATCTGCATTGCAAGCGCCAAGGGCCGCGTCAGAACTGCACGTTTATTGAACTCCAATGGATTTCTTAGCAATTCAGCGTGGAGCATAAGTATGAGGGCATCTAACACATTGTCGGGTACATTTTCTTTCCCTTCGAGAAGGACATACAGGTGGTCACGAGTGGTAAACCCGTTATCATCAGTGTTCCTCCAAATGACAAAACTATATGGAGAAATACACATGAGACCATAAAATTATACACAGGAAACAAAAAATATACATAGGAAAGAACATAATATACATAGGAAACTAAGTAACATACACAGAAAAATAACAAATATACACAGGAAAGTAAGTAACATACACAGGAAATGACAAATATACATAGGAAACTACAAATACACACAGGAAAATAAAAGCAATACACAGGAAATGAAAATGATACACATTAAACATATTTTATACACACGAAATCATAAATAATCACAAGACTGAGCATAATAAAGACATGAAACATATATCATACAAAACAAAAACAATACCTGTCGACACGTGTGTTCAGAAAGATGGTGATGGCTCCTCGTTCGAGTTTGTTAAGCTTTGCAAAACCGGGTAGGTCTTCCTCTGTGAAAGGAAACCTGAGTCAGGCTTCTTCTAATCCTCATAGCAGGCCTGCCCTTCTGCTTTAGTCTGGTATGGAACCAACGCAAGCGAATCCTTTGCCAGTTTATCATTCTGTAACCCGATCAAGGATTCAAGTATCGCATCGACAACTTGTAATGCTTCATCATCTACTCTGGAGACGTCACTCGAGGTGGAAGCCTTTTCAGAAGGCTTGGTTTTCTTTGGTAGTGGAACCTTCTTCCTAGGAGCTCTCTTTGCTGGAGCCTTTTTCGGTGGGGCTTTTTTCGGCAAAGCAGTCCCTCACGGGGCATCAGGAGGCGTGACTTTAGATGAGATTTCATCCATGGCGGCCTCAGGAGCCATGACATGAGAAGGAGAAGGAATTCTGTCAGTGCCCTCCTCAGGAACAGTTATTTCATCCACGCTTACGGTAGGAACAGGTATTTCATCACTTGGCACGGTCCGATCAGCTGCGGGGACTTGTACTACAGCTGAATGCTCAGGTCCTTCAATACCTGTTGGTGGAAGATTAACATCCTTGCAAGCAGCGTCGTTAGCTTGTGCAAGAATTTCCTCATCGGCAGTAGAATCAGCATCGGACTTGGCAGGACGGCCTTTCCATCTTTGTACTGACCTTTTGAACCTAAGGCCAGGACTAGGAGACAAGGCTGACGAAGGTGAACGACCCTAAACTGTTGCCGGCGTAGGGGGTGAATCCATCAGTGGTGACCGTGACTCAACCCTCTTCTGGTTTGCATCTAGGCGTTCGCTCTCGTCTATACAAGCTCGCAGATCACGGAACTCTATTAACACTTGTTGCAGTAATCGCCGCATGTCATCATCACCTCGGGGAACCTCGTCAATATTTTCAGCGGTGGTTGGGGGGATTGATCCCAACCTCGCTTCTTTGCAGGGTCAACTCTTGGCTTTTTCCCAGCACTGGGGGGCCTGGTTGGTGGCCGGGACTTACTTTTAGAGTCGCCAGGTTCCGACGAACTGGCGGGGGCTTGTCTATGGGTGCACTTAACATTATCAAGTAAGAAATTTTCTTCGTCGTTGGCTGGCAGAAGCTCGAAAAACTGAAAAGCAAACACTAAACTTTGCGACATTAGCATATAAACACAACAATTGTATATATACACAGGAAACACGTAAATATGCACAGGAACATAAAACATACACAAGAACATAATTTTATACACAGGAGCATGGCAATATACACAATAACATTATATTATACACAGGAATATGATAATATACACATTAACCTCATAGTATACACATGAACATCATATTATACACAGAAAACCATTTTCATACACAGGAAATAACTCATTCATCCAAATTTTCACACATTTTAGACAGTAATAGAAATAACTTACTTCTTTTCCTTTGATTGATTTCAATAGCGGCTCGATGGACGCCGCCTTGATGAAACTGGACTCCCCGTAACACATTATACGAGGTGTCTTCTCTACTTGTTATTTCTTGACGCTGCCCGTCACCTCATAAAACCAAATGATGAGAACAACAGAACAACCTTTTAAGTAACCTGCAGTTGTGGACTTCCCTTTACAACTAAGTTGGACACGGGCTGCTGTCGCAGTGATATCATCCATCAACCACCTGTGAGTAGCATGGGCCCAGGCATAAAAGCCAAGTGACCCTAGATTGTCGGAGTACCTTACTACGAACAATGACGCATGCAGAACATTGTTTGGGAACATGATCATCGTCATGAATACACCACCAGCAGCTTGACAAAGGTCTCCTCGTCGTCGTGTTTCTTGTTGTTGAAAATTCTCAGTAGGTTGTCTTTAATGGCATCGCGGTGACCGTTGTGCATTTTATGCTGAAAATTCTTCTCAAAATCTGATTCATCCTTCTCGTGCTTGAAGGATGTAGTGTCTCCATCGCAGCACAGGCATAGGATGAAAGCAACGTCTTCTGCTCTGAACGCGAGTATGCTTTGTCTTATCTGAAATCCTTGCTTCTTCTTATTGTACACCTGCAACACAGCGTCGAGAAGCCCTCCCTCTTGCAACACGGGAGCGACGTCCATGAAATGGGCAAACGACGCCCCGCGGAGGATATCCCAGCGGCGCTTGTTCATCTGTTTTTTCAACTCGAAAATCGTCTCGACCACAGGGCCAAGATAACACCGCGCGTTTACAAGTGTTGTTACCATCTTCTATTCTATATCAACAATGCAAACACACAAACACAGTCAATCACTAAGAGGAACATAACATTAATCACAACAAACAATAAATTATACACAGGAAAACCGACGAGCTCTACATAGGAACGTCGAAATCAATAGAGAAACCACACAATCATACACAGGAAGGTCTTCTCACCTTTGTGCTACCTTTTTCCTTTGAAAGTGGCCGGAGAACTGAAGACTAACGACAAAGTCACCTGAGAACTCGAAGAAAAGGTTTCGCAAGAGAGAAAAGAGTGGAAAAGAGGATCTCAACGGCTTCAACGCAATATGAAAGAGGCGAAAGGTTACGGCCGTTCGCAAAAGGGCGTACGGTTTCCATCCCCAATCCCAACATCTGCCAGTGCCAACCGTCATCGGCAGTGGTTCCCAACGAAAAGGGGAGGCAAACTAGATATTTCACAAGGCTGAAAATGATGGCAACTTGTCAGCGGGGTATTAGCGTAATTTCACCTCTATTTAAATGAGTCTGTCATCTCCGTTAACGCGTTTTGGACTAAAAAGTAATAAGCTAATAAATGAGGGATCTATGGGGAAGCTATATACTTTGAGGGATTATATGGGAAAAAGCAAAGTTTTTAGAGATTTTTTGGTGCTTCCCCATAAATGATATTGTATATATATATATATAATAATGAGTTGTTTTTAATTATATTTTTTAATATTTTTTTAAACCAATTAAAAAATGTAACTAATTAATTATAAAAATAAATATTTAATAATATAACAACCAAACAATTTCATTCTAATTTTTTATTTAAATATTGAAATTATTAATTACATATTAATTAATGTTGTTAAATATAATGATTTACTTTTAATTATAATTTTTTCAAACATTGAAAAAATGTAACTAATGAAAATGATGATCAAGGTCTTACAATGTCAGAAACTTTTCAATTGGCTTGATTTGCATGTTTCTCATTTACAATCATACCAACTTACCATTGTCTTCTTCCTCCATCTTCACTTCATCTTTATCTTTATCGGGCTGACTCCACTATTCAAGCAAAAAAAGAACGCAAAAAAACAAAAAAACAAAACAAAAAACAAAAAAACAAAAACAAAGTAGGTCTAAATCATCCATGAAGATAATACCAAGCAAGCCATCATCAAACAAACTGAAACAAATAGCATTAGGGAGTCAACAGAGCCTCAGGATACATGCAAACTGTTTCCTTTTAAGCAACTAACCCAATCAGAACTCTATAACAACTACTAAATTTTAATAACAACATACAGGGGACAATGTCTCTGAAACATACATAAATGAATGATAAGTGCTTGTGTTATAGTAATACGAAGTATTATTGTCTTACATTGAGCATTACTTTTCTCAGATTTAATCACTAATTAGTGTGTATTTGTGTTCTTTCGTGCATTGTAGGGTTGTGGAGAAGATTTAAAGAAGAAGAAGCAAGAATAGGTCATGAACGCGATTGTTGAGGGAGTTCTTGGACCAGTCAAGGAACAAGGCATAACTTGTGGTCAAAGACATGTGAGTGTGTGCCAAACTCCAATTGGGGTCGAGTGAATACGTGATTTGGAGGACACAAAGACAGTCGCACTAACATGTTCCGACTTGTGCAACATTATCAAGAGCTTCGTCAATGTGTTTCAAGTGAAGATGCGACGTGATTTACCGTTGATTGTGTGTCCAATTCAATGGCCTCGATGAAGAACGATGAATTCGGGAGCATTTCGGCGAAGTACTGTCGCAGTTACTGTTCACAGTCTGCCGAAAATCAGTAAAACAGAATTTCCACACGGCAGTGTGGAATTAACTCACGGGCGTGTGGAAATTATGCAGGCCCGTGTAGAAAATCTACAGGGGCGTGTAGAACTCCAATTTCAGCCCGATTTCAGCCTATAAATAGCCTGTTTTCAGATCTATTTGGGGACCCCCCTTCTATCTCTTGCCTATCTTTTGGGGGGCTTTCGGCTAAGGTTTGGAGAGGTTCTTGGAGGTCTTTGGAGGTGAATATATGGCATCGACATCGACATCCTTTGAAAGAAAGCTATTGGGGAAGCTTTCGTCGGCATCGATTCGGGAGACTAGGGATTCGTGGAGAAGACTAGGCGGCTCCACAAGACCATCGATACGATCTACAAGGGGGTTTTCTTTATGGTTTTCATGCATATGTTCTTAAACTCTTTATTGATTTTGTATTGCTCTATGGAGAGCTAAACCCTAGTGAGTATTCGGACTTGCAAACCCTAGGATTATTATGTTTCTATGACATTGCTATTATGCTTTTTCTATTATTGATGAATAAATTCGAGTTTCAATCTTAATTATCTCTTGCAATTGTTTTCCCTTAGCCGTGACACTAGGGTTAAGAACAATCTAAGTTATCCTTTGGAGGTGACAACTCCTATAGGGTTAGACTACTTAAGATTGAAGAGGGTTGAGAGGGTGAGTCGTGAGGTAGCAAAACGTCCCCTTTCCCCTCCGGTGTGATTTCTCCCTACCTCCGTATTCCATGATTTCTTAGCGGTCGAGATAGAGTGAAGTGCTAGGAGAGGAACTCCCCTGGGGCTTAGTTGCGCGAGCAACAGAGTGAAGGGTTGACGTGAATCCTAAGCACTTGGGCTTAATTTAGACTAGGGTTATTCCACCTGGACAAAGGGTTAGAACTATACATAGAAACAGGTTTTATCACTAGAAATCCCTAGAGCTTAAAGCAATCCCACGTAGTGTGAGGCTTAGGAAGATAGACTCCCCTAGGGCTTAGTTGACAGGTCAACGAGAGTCAAGGGTAGTAGTGAATCCAAATGCCGGGGCATAGTGTTGGGGTTAGTCACGGTTGACCTTAGGTTTGGGACCGTGTGTTTAAGGATGTCCTCGACTCAATTAACATCAATAGGAAAGTATAATAGCATAGTCTTGCACTAGAAGCATTAGTTCTAGGGGTAGCTTGTCCGGGTACCCCATCTTTATATCGATTACCTCTCCTACCTTTATTACCCCTTTTGCACTCTTTTACTCTTATATATATATATATATATATATATATATATATATACACACACATATTGAATTCTCTTATCATCGATTCTATTTATAGCTAAAATAGTGATAACGTTTGTTTCTGAACATTATTCCCTGTGGATACGACTACCCACTCACCAGGGTATTTTATTAATTTGACAACCCGTGCACTTGCGGGATACACGCAAGGGGTCATGTCAATGAAACCAAACAAAGACCAAACTCTTGCGACCAAGGAAACGGCGAGGGGCAACTACGAGATCGTCTCCGGCCGTTACGGCTCGCCGGCGAGGAACAGCCACTACAAATCAAACTTGTGGAACCTTGCAATAACAACGAAGACCAACTCAAGCCTCAAGAAAACATTATTAATAATAAAAAAAATTAATGGCAAGGGCATTTTTGTCTTTTCCATATTCAGGATTGGTCCAATCCGCCCATTTGTTGGAGATTGCCAAGCCCACACACACAACTCTCCCACTGCCTCCTCACTACTCTCCCACTCCCACGCATGCATACTCAAACACACCCTTGTACCCAATCCCCCCTCACTCCTAATCCACTCCTAACAACCAAACATACCCTTAGTACATTCTTATTTTTGTTGAATTTTTTCAAAGAAGAAAAAGAAACTATGTAACATTTAAAAGTGTGTTGTTAAGGAAGCCACTTGGGACTTCCAATTTTCTTCTTGTATTATCATGTTATCTATTGTGTCTTTTTTTAATTATTATTACTTATTTATTTATTACTTTTTAGTTTTTTTAATTTAGTAATTTATTAATTTGTATTTTTATTTTTATTGTTTTATTTTATTATTTTTATTATTTTTATTATTATTATTATTATTATTATTATTATTATTATTATTATTATTATTATTATTATTTGTTCTCTTTAGATCCTTTTTTGTCATTAATGTTTGCTTACATATTTTTGATATGTTTGCTTTTGTTTCACAAGACTTATCAACTCTTATTTGAAAGGAAACTACAAAAGTGATTCCTAACATTACTCTTCATCAACAGCAAGTAAATAGCTGGTAAGGACACTCCCACTTATTGCAATTGGATGAGGAAATTTGTTCGATGAATACTTGTTTGATGCAATATCACTTACTAGTTTAATGCAATAACTTCTCTAATATTTTAAGCAAAAGGCAAGCATGCAATAGTATTTTATTTGGAATTTCTTATGAATTATAATTTACTAATTACTATATCTCATAAATATATGTAATCCCCGCGTATGGAACATTTTTTTCTTGTAAACAGTTGAAAGTGATGAGTAATAGAAATAGAGATTTGATGGCTCTCCCAAGAGCTAGTGTGACATATATTAGCGGAGTTGATGGTTTTCTAGATATGGCATTTCAAAGGACCACACAAGGACAAGAAATACTTTGCCCATGAAAAAAGTGTTTGAACCATAATTGGTATTATAGAGCAACAGTTAGAGATCACTTGATAGTCTACGGTTTCGTAGAAGGCTGTACTAAATGGGGATTCTATGAAGAAGGGTTGTCAATGTATTTTAAAGGATTACCACCACATCATGAATTACTTGATCCTCTTGGAGAGCAAAACGTCCCAAGGATTTGTGGAGGTCCAAATACAAAGGTAAAGAAATTTTACAAGTTAATGGAGGAAGGGCGACAAGAGCTTTATCCAGGGTGTAAGAGTTTCTGAAGACTTTATTTCATCATTCAATTATATCTTTTCAAGTGTCTTCATGGGCTAAGTAATGTGGCATTTGTTAACCTTCTAGACTTATTAAAAGAAGTCTTTCATGATGCTACAATTCCGAATTCCTTTAATGGAGCTAAGAAGACAGTGACAGATTTTGGTCTTGATTACAAAAAAAATTACATGCATGCCCAAATGATTGTATGTTGTTTTGGGATAAGCATGAAGAAGCAAATAATTGTCATGAGTGCGGTGTTTCTAGGTGAAAATTGGAGATGATAATGCTAAATCCTCCACTATACATGCTAAGGTTTTACGATACTTTCCTCTTACCCCTAAGCTACAAAGATTATTCATGTGTGAAGAGACAGCTATTGCAATGAGATGGCATGCAACAGATCTTCCGAATGATGGAAATTTGAGGCATCCGACGGATGCCAAAGTTTGGAAAGATTTTGATAATTTGTATTGTGAGTATGCTCGAGACCTTCACAATGTGAGGTTGAGACTTGCAAGTGATGGGTTTTATCCATTTTGAACGATGAGTATTTCTCATAGCACATGTCCTGTTGTGTTAATATATTACAATTTATCACCATTGGTCTTTATGAAGTGAAAATACATTTTCTTGTCTATGATCATTCCAGGTTCTAGATCACCTGGTAAAGACATTGACATCTACTTGCAACCTTTGATTAAAGAGTTGAAATACTTATGGGACATTAGTGTTGAAACATATGATGCCACAAGCAAACAAATATTTCTCATGCTGGTGGCATTACTATAGACAATTAGTGACTTCCCAGCTTATGTTATGTTATCAAGATGGAGCACCAAAAGAAAGCTAGCATGTCCTTTTTGTAATTATGGGACTTGGTCCAAATATTTGATGTATAGTAGAAAATTATGTTACATGGCTCATCGGAGATTTTTAGCTAAAAAAGTAATCCTTGGCATCATAACATGACATCATTTGATGGTACTATGGAGTTGAGAGATGCCCCGATCCATTTGTCAGGTTTGGATGTTGCACAAAAGTTATCAAATCACGTTAATGCTTTTGGCAAGACACAAAAAAAGAAGCCACACGATAAGAATGATCCCTAGAGGAAAAAGTCTATTTTTTTATTATTTGTCATATTGGTAACAAAATACTTTGCGCCATAATTTGGATGTTCATGCACATTTTAAAAAAATGTTTGGGACAATTTGTGGGGGTATTATTAAATATGGTTTGGAAAATAAAAGATCATCTGAAAGCACGCCTCGAACTTGAAGAAATGGGTATAAGAAAAGTGCTTCAACATACTCGATTAGATGGATGCAGGAAAATTCAATATGCTAAAGCTTGTTATTCTATGAGCCCACAAGAGAAAACTCTTTTTTTTTAAGTCTTCAAGCATGTAAAATTACCACAAGGGTTCGCATAGAATATTTCTCAATCTGTGCAATTGGATGATAAGAAGATTCTATGCTACAGAAGCCATGATGCTCATGTTATGATGCAATATTTACTTGGTGTTGTCGCGAGGAAGACATTGCCTAAAAATGTTGTCATTGTATTAATCAAGTTCGGTGATTTTTTTCAGGGTATATGTGGTAAAGTTGTGAAGATGCAGGACCTTGATCAATTGCAGAAGAAAATTGTTGAAATTCTTTGTTATCTAGAAATGACTTTCATCCTAAATTTTTTTATATATAATGGTGCATTTGACTATTTATTTGATAGATGAAATCAAACTTGGTATTTTGCTCAAGATATATGCATCATAATGTAAAGACAAGATTCAGTAGATATGGGAGGAATACTAATATGGCTACAATTGATGATGAAGCATCTCCTATTTTTCCCTAAGATTGACCATCCAATTGTGGGGAACAAGAGAAATAAAGGCAATACTTTCACTTTGAACCATGAGTCCTTAGCAAAAGCTCATCGTTATGCTTTGTTCAATTATGGAGACAAGCATGTGGAGAAATACATCAAGTAAGAAGCAACCATGCCTCTTAAATGATTGTGTGTGTGCTTATTTATTTATTTATTTCAGTAGCATGAGTTGTAATTGTTTAAATATGTTTGTGTTTGATAAATGCAAAGAACATGAAAACTTGATAAACTTAAGGAGTAAATCAAGTAGATTGCAAAGAGTATAAACTCACAATCAAGATCTTATATTTTGGTTTGAAGAAAGGGTGAAGAATGAACATGTACCTGATTACATTTTGTGGTTCTCTAAAGGCCCAAATCTAGTTGCTATCAAATATAAAGGGTATTACATCAATGGATTTCCTTTTCACACTAGAAAACATGATACAAGATGCAAAACTTAAAATAGTGGAGTCACTTTGTAAGCTTTAACTCCATGTTTTTCAAGTGCTAGGGATCAAAATCCAATTGTTGGAGATATTACTTACTATGGAGTAATAGATGAAATAATTGCACTTGACTATTGGGGCAATTTCAATGTTGTGCTATTTAGGTGTGCTTGGTTTCAGGTTGCAAAAGATGATTATGGGCTCACATGTGTAGATTTTAACAAGTGGATGATTCTTTTGTCATTGCTTCACAAATGCAACAAGTGTTCTATATTAAAGATCCTATTGAAGTGAGGCTACATTATGTTATAAAGAAGATTCCAAGAGATTTATATCATCTTGAAGAGGAAAATTGTTCAAACATTGAGCAAGTTTTTTGGAGTGAGATTTATGATTATTCACATGATATTAGTGAATCACATAATGAAACAGAATCTATGAATTAGGCAAGCGATAATCAAGTAGTTTAAACCTAGGTAGTCAGAACCGGACCGAACTGGACCCTCAAATTGGAGAAGACCAAGGTTTAAGAGTCAAGAGGTCTGACCAAGGTCGAACCTGATTTAATAAATAAAAAATGAAATAATATATATTAAATATTATATTAATTTTTAAATCAAATACACAACCTACCAAACAAACAAGTCTTGATTCCATATCCAAAAATCAAAACACGACATTTAACAACATTTAATTAAACTAAATCCATATGAAACACTAAATAAAATTAATTTCATCAAGTTTTTCAAACACTGAAATCAAATCCATATGAAATACTAAATAAAATGAGCTCATAATTCTCAACAAAAGATACATTTAGATAATGTCATAATACTATGTAATAAACATGGTAAGAAAATTCAAAATGCATAGTTTCATACACAAAAAAGTTTTTCACATTGAAACAAAATCCACACGACATATTAAATAGGAAAATTTCACTAGAAAGTTCCTTCTTAAGCAAAATCCACAAATCATGGTTGATGTTGTGCCCAACCCTCCTCATTGTCATCTCTTTGGCCCAAGTATTCTTGTTGATCAAATGCATTATCATAGCTTGCATTACTAAATAATTCAAAATCCACTTCTTCTTTATTCATATCCACATCATCTAGTGGCAAACAATCCAAAAAATAAAAAAGGTTAATAATGTCAAAAAATTCTATCACGTTAAAACTTAAAACAAATTTTTATGTAATTATTAATTGACTTAAAAGCTTATCATTAACCTTGATTGTGGCTTTCATCCAAAGTTAAAATAACATCTTCTCCATATATTGCTTCTACCATATCTCCATTTACTAATTCTGCTTTTTCTTCTTCTTCAGCTATCGAAAAGTCTGTTTTATCAATTCAAACATAATCAACCAGATCATAACTTCTCTTTTTGTATTGTTGCCTACACCAAAAAAATTATATAAGACATAAGAACTTATTGAAAAATAAAAATAAAAGTTAACACCGCCTTCTTTATAAAATTTATGTAATACATGCACTTCAGACGAAGATTATAATTCACAAATACAAGATTACTAAGCCTTTGATACTCCAATCTATTTCTTTTTTCTTTTTCTTTTTTTTTGGTGTGAATTCGCTCAAAAACACTCCAATTATGCTCACATCCTGAAGAGGATGATGTTTGACTGAGGAGTCAAAAAGCAACTTTTTGCTACTGAGGAGCACTATATCTAAACAACCTCCACCATTAATCTAAAATAAATTTATATAATGAATTGTTAAAAATCTAAAACCACACACAATTAGTTAAAATAAAAATAGAATATAAAATATATTAATTATTATTGTTACTCACTGGGTTTCATTTTATTAACAGAAGAAAAAGCTAATTCATGACTAAAACTTTCCAATCGATCTCGGTAAAATCTGATCTCCCTCATTGCCTTTGCACTATCATTACATATACTTTTTTTTCAAGTAAATCTAACAAGCCTTGCATCACTTTTGGAGTCTCATAAAATGCTTCTTTATCATAAAGAAATGCGGGATTCAAAAAATAAGTAGCTGCCTGAAGATTTCGACGCAAATGCTTATCCCATCTCTCATCAATAATTTTAATGTAGGAACAATACATTGTAGACTTGTTTCTAAAGATGGACATGATCGTTTTCTGAATCCTTATCATGCCTTCATAAACATAACCAAGTGAAGGTTTCTAATCAGCATCAACAACATGTAAAAGCCTAATGATGGGAGCTGCAATTTTCATCATAAATAAACATTCTTCTCAAAATTTGTCATCCAAGATAATAGAAGTAACTGTTTTACCTACTAGACTTTTATATAACTTATGGCTTGTGCAATACTTATCAATCACCAATGCTTGCAAGTCATGTTTATGATCATAGATACTTTTCAAAGTAATGAATGTTGTAGCAAAATGTGTTGCTCCTGGACACACAATCTCTTTCCATCCAGATCTTTTCTCAACCAAGATAGTATGTATATATGATTGTAGACAAAAAATAGTCACCTTGGAAGCACGTGATACAAGCTTCGCTATATGATCTCTTTTGCCAATATCTTTCAGAATCAAATTCAAACAATGAGCAGCACAAGGAGATCAATAGATGTAATCATATTTTTCATGTATTAACCTTCCCGCTGCAACATAATTGCTTGCATTCTTGGTCACCAAATGAAGCACATTATCCAGTCCAACCCACTCAATAATCTCCATGAATAAATTACATAAATTGGTGGCATCTTTCAAAATATCTGAGGCATTAACAGATTTCACAAATGATATTCTTGTAAGACAATACACCAAAAAGTTAATCAAAGTTCTTTGCCTTTGATCAGTCCATCCATCACCCATAATTATGCATCCACAATTAGCCCACTGACTTCTGTAGCTATCAATAAGCAACTGACATTCTTTCTTGCAATCACATAATAAATTAACTCGCATATCATTATAAGAAGGTGCTTTATACCCAACACCAATACTCCCAATAGCATCTAACATTGGTTGAAAATAAGGTGACCGCATAGTATTAAAAGGAATACAAGCATCAAAACACTACCTAGCAAATGCCATATTTGCCTTATGGATTGCTTGCTTGCCTGTCATTGCACTCTTGATTCATGGTTGAGATAGTGGAGGTGGCTTTGATGTTATAAAATTTTCTAGAGAGCCTTTTGATGTCCTTTTTCCAAATCTCAATGTAGGATTTAACTCTGGTTCTTGAACCTCTTCTAGTTCTTCATATGCTTCTTTAACTAATTCCTTCTCTTTTGATTTGGAAGATGCGGAGTTAGTGATATATTCTTTGATGCATACCCGAACATCAGGAGGGGCTTTCCCACAAGGAGGTATGTTACCACTTTTTCCGGCTAAATGTTCCTTCATTCTATAAATTCCCCCTCCTTGATATTTTTTTCCACAATAGAGGCAATTGTAAACTTTTGTTCCTTTTTCATTAATATCTAAGGTAAAGTGCTCCCATGCTAGATCGATTTTAGAACGAACATTGCCACTTGAGGCTGATGATTGCACATTATTTGTCTCCATTGACTACAAAAAAATTAATTAATGGCTTAATATAAGCAACAATAGTTCTAATCTCAAGAGGAGAATCACAGGTAGCAATTAATGGGTTAATATAAGAAACAATGGTAACCTATCTATGAACTATAACATGTGGCCCAAGAGTGAGACTTATGTTTACATAATACATAGATCAAATCAAAATTAAGATTCCCCCTAATCCACCTCATCACATGAATAATGAATGATAAGTTCAAGCAATTAATCATGCATTCCACAAGAAGGTTTTGGAAATGTTAACAAATGTTGAATACTTTATCCTTGTGTATCATGTGATGTCAATAGAGTTATAAATTCTTTAGTATTAAAGGACTAATAATTAAATTCAAATAATGGGCCAACGGCAACTTCCATTAACATAACACCAAACATAAAAATAAAACACTCTAAGTGAACGAACCCCATAAATAATTTTCTATAAACCAAACTTGATCAAGATGCTCAACATCAATCAAGAGAAACAAATAAAATTTTCATAAAATGTGTGTATAAATAAATTCAACAAGCATCTGAATTCACAGACAACATGATATATATATATATATATAAATTCAACAAGCATCTGAATTCACAGACAACATGATATATATATATATATATATATATATATATATATATATATATATATATATATATATATATATATAGATGGAATACTTAGCAACAGAAATACAACAGCAAAACAAGAGACATCATACAATGCAACTAAGAACTCATAATTGTATAAGGAGTTGTAATGCAATGCAGGCAATGAAATTGTTTGATGTTTCTCACACTTGCCTTCAGCTTTAATATAACACTCTAAGTGAACGGAGAGGCTCGATTTAGCGATGATGGTGATAGGTGGTGCCGGTGCTTGATGGGAGAGATGATGGGTGGTGCTGATGCTTAACGAGAAGGAGATTGAGTTCTTGACGGGTGATGCCGTTAACGGGAGGAAGTTCGGGTGCTTGATAGGAGGTGCCGCTGCTTGACGAGAGGGAGATCCGGACTTCGAAGATGGTGTTTTTGCCTTTTTGGGTTACAGCTTGGGACTCTAGAAACCTAGCTCACTGGTGGAGTCTTGACTCTTGAATCGGCCCGAGATAATTATATTAGGCTGGTTTTTCTTTTAATTAACTGTTAAAACCAGGTGAACCAGCCCGATTCATCCGGTTCAAGACCGGTTTTTCCTTTACCCGGTTTTGTAGATTGAGCCGAACCGGCCTAGTGCATGGGTCCGGTCCAACCCGGTTTTGACTACCTAGGTTGAAACTATAGATATACCTTCACATTTGTTACAAATCCAAGAAAATGAAGAGATAGAAGAAGATTCAGATATTGATGATACTGATCGGGATTGGATGGATATTAATGAGTAGAAAAGCTTTTTCATTTCTATCACATATTTAGCTTTTGTAAATTTGATGGTCGATATTGAATGATGTTGGAAATTTTGGTTTTATTATCTTATATGTCTCCATTTTTATTCTAATGCATATTTAGTTTATTGTGTTCCTTTCAAGCTAACAATATTTGTGATTCTTTTTTTTTTTCAAAATAATTTAATATGATGTTGTTGGATAATATTAGTAATTTCTTTTTCCTTTAAGCCAAATGTGGTTTTTAATTGAGAAAATTATGAATTTAAACTATCAACTGATTTTTTTTAAAATGATTTTGTTCACTAATTTTTCTTGTTAACAATTTTAAGAGCTAATGTCTTATATGTAACTTACATTATATGTTACATATCTAGGTTTGGCATGTTTAAAAGTGTAGAAAAATTTTTAAGTACTTTTTGGCAGATGACTTGCTATAATATATAATTTTTCATGATTCACTAAAATTTGGCATGTTTGAAATTGTGGAAAAATTTTATGAACATAAAAATTCTAAATATTGACAATGAAGAAGACAAAGAAGTTTGTGAAACCAGGGTCTATTGCTTCATATTTGTGGACACAACCTAAGTTCCGTAGAAGTCAAGTACATGTAAATGTAGCACACATACAAGATCATGCATTAAAGGAAGCCACACAAATAAGTCATGATCAAGAGCATGAAGTACAAATGGAGAAAGAAATGAGGATTAGGATTGAACAACAAGATCAAAACCATATAGATTATGAAAGCCAACAAGAAATAAATCAGAATTCAACCATACAAATTAGGGTACCTCCACCATTAATTGCAACCGTGGCAAATGAGGAAACAATTACAATCTCAGAAGGTTCAATTACTTTATTCAATATATAATTATGTTTATGAATATATAATGTAGTTATAATGATTTTACATATAATGCAGGTCCTTCTACAAGAAAAAAGAGAGGTCAAATAGCAATAAGTACAATTCATGCATAGTCTAAGAAAAACTGAAAACCAAAATTCTTAAATAAATTAAATCATCCAGTAGGACCATGATAAGTGCTTGTGTTATAGTAACGCGAAGCATTATTATCTTACAATGAGCATCTGTTTTATTAGATTTTATTACTAAATTGTGTGCATTTGTGTACTCTTATGCATTGTAGGTTTGTAGAGCTAATTTAAAGAAGAAGAACGAAGTTAGATTGTGTTTGCCACTGTTGGGGAGTTTTCGGACCAAGCAAGGAGCAAGGCACGAGCCTAGACATGTGAGTATGTGCCAACCTACTTTGGAGGGGCACAAGGGTAGTCACATTCACAACAAGTCTAACTCGTGTAACTTAGGAGAACTTCACCAAGAAGGAGATTTGAAATAATCAGCACAATCTACCATTGATTGTGTGCCCAATTCAATGGCCTCGATGAAGAACAACGAATTCGGGAGCGTTTTCGACGAGTACTGTACCAGCACTGTAACAAGTTACTGTAGCAAAACACTGTTATTATGATTTCAATTTGTTTTCATTTTTATATTTTGATGGATTTGCATAGCTCCATGAGGAGCTAAACCCCTTGTGGGTATTCGGACTTGTAAACCCTAGGATTATTATGTTTCTTTGACATTGTTATTATGTTTTTCCATTATTGATGAATAAATTCCAGTTTCAATCTTAATTGCTTCTTATAATTGTTTTCCCTTAGCCGTGACACTAGGGTTGAGAACAATCTAGGTTATCCTTTGGAGGTGTGACAACTCCTATAGGGTTAGACTACTTAAGATTGGAGAGGATTGAGAGGGTGAGTCATGAGGTAGCGAAACGTCTCCTTTCCCCTCCGGTGTGATTCTCCCTACCTCCGTGTTCCATGATTTCTTAGCGGTCGAGGTAGAGTGAAGTGCTAGGAGAGAAACTCCCCTAGGGCTTAGTTGCGTGAGCAACAGAATGAAGGGTTGAAGTGAATCCTAGTGCTGGGGCTTAATTGAGACTAGGGTTCTTCCATCTTGACCAAAGGGTTAGAACTATACATAGGAACAGGGTTTATCACTAGGAATCCCTAGAACTTAAAGCAATCCCACGTAGTGTGAGGCTTAGGAAGACGGACTCCACTAGGGCTTAGTTGACAGGTCAACGAGAGTCAAGGGTCGTAGTGAAAACCTAATGCCGGGGCATAGTGTTGGGGTTAGTCATGGTTGACCTTAGGTTTGGGTAGCTTGTCCGGGTACCCATCTTTACTCATTGCTTGTCCTTCTCTATTTACTCATACTTGCACTCTCTTAACTTCCATCTTTCTACTTTAATTCTTGTCTCTTTTTAATTGCTTTCACACTCACTCATTAATTCTACTCTCACTTTTCGTACACCGCATAGCTAAATAGTGAGTTCTTGTGTCTTAAATCCCTATTCCCTGTGGATACGACTACCCACTCACCAGGGTATATTTTATTACTTCGACAAGCCTATGCACTTGCGGGATACACGCAAGGGGTCGTGTCAGACCAGATAATAAGACTTTGAGTGAGTTCAGTAGTTTCTTAAGAATATTGACTCAAAATTCAACACTTGCAACCGTTACAGTCACTAATTGGCACAAAATGACTACAAAAGAATCATTATGGGAATATATTCAGATTTATAAGATTCTAACTTGTTTGTTATCTAATTATTGCTTTTCATATTAAACATTTGGCATGTTGTTTTATAATTTGATTAAATGCATTTGTTTGTGCAAAAAATAAAATAAAAAATGCATAGTCCCTCAAGAAGGTAAAAAGTGAGTTTTGGCTACTATCAAAGATGAATGGAAGGTATATAAGTATAGGGTGAAAAAGAACATTATTATAAGTACAAAACTCATAAGCTTAATTAGAATATTGAATCACCCACAACATTATTCTAAGAATGTTTTGCTTAACTTAATTACACTTATTATGATTAGTATTGATTTGGTTACCTTGACTATATACCTATTATGATTAGTATTATAAATGAATTTAATTTTGTGTCTTTTTAAAATATTTCTAATTGTATTGTCTTTTTTATTGGTATGATAATTGCTATGTGTGGTGCTAATTTGATCCTTTTTTGGATCATATACAAGTCCTTGCTAATGAAAATTATGTTTTTATTTTAAATTGATATTCTAAGAATGTTTTGGTTAACTTGATTACACTTATTATGATTAGTATTATTGTGGTTACCTTGACTATACCTAGTATGATTAGTATCACCAATGAACCAATGAATTTAATTTTATGGTCTTTTGAAAATATTTTTAATTGTATTGTCTTTTTTGTAGGTATGATAATTGTTGTGTGTAGTGCTACATTTGATCTTTTTTGGATCATATACAAGTCCTTGTTAATGCAAATTATGTTTTATTTTAAATTGATATTCTAAGAATGTTTTGCTTAACTTGATTACACTTATTATGATTAGTATTGTTTTGATTACCTTGACTATACCTATTATGATTAGTATCATCAATGAATTTAATTTTGTGGTATTTTCAAAATATTTCTAATTGTATTGTCTTTTTTGTTGACATGATAATTGCTATGTGTGGTGCTACATTTGAATCTTTTTTGGATCATATACAAGTCCTTGCTAATGATAATTATGTTTTTATTTTAAATTGATATTCTAAGAATATTTTGGTTAACTTGATTATACTTATTATGACTAGTATTGTTTTAGTTACCTTAACTATACCTATTATGATTAGTATTATCAATGAATTTAATTTTGTGGTCATTTCAAAATATTTCTAATTGAATTATCTTTTTTGTTAGTATGATAATTGCTATATGTAGTGCTACATTTGATCCTTTTTGGATCATATACAAGTCCTTGCTAATTAATGAAAATTATGTTTTTATTTTAAATTGATATTCTAAGAATGTTTTTTTGGTTAACTTGATTACACTTATTATGATTAAAATTGTTTTGCTTACCTTGACTATATATATTATAATTAGTATCATCAATTAATTTAATTTTATATTTTTTGAAAATATTTCTAATTGTATTGTCTTTTTTGTTGATATGATAATTGCTATGTGTGGTGCTACATTTGATTTTTTTTGGGGGTCATATACAAGTCCTTGCTAATGAAAGTTATGTTTTTGGTTTTGGTCTTTTTTTTTTTTTTTTTTTTTGGAATTAAAACAACAAGATGCAAATAAAAACAATGGGGTACCAACAAATACTGCTCTTTTTATTGAAACCCGAAAAAAAAAAACAACCAAACAAGACCTACAAGGAGATCTTTGATGATACTAATGACAAGATTTTAAGGATATCTTTTTATTTATATGCTTTTAGAATATGATTTTTAGATGTGATGTTTTATCATGCATATGATTGATATAACATCAAAAATAAATTTTTACTAAATTTTTTACTCTATTATAGACTCAAATGCAAGTTGTCCAATCACAACAAAGTAGTGAGAACCAATCTATTGATGCATTTTCTTTGATGATGGGAGGGACACGACCAGGTCATGCTATGTTGTATGGGAGGAGTGTTACACCAACAGATTTGAAAGGAAAAGGAGTTAGTGGTGAATCTTCTATAAAAATTTCTCAAAATTTTATTAAAGGCATGAAGGAACAGATGAGAGAAGAAGTGAGAAAAAAAATGAAAGAACAATTGGTAGCTTACAAATCATCTTTGCAATCATCTGTGCAGCAATAATTTCTTTCTATGATGCCACATCTCCAAGGTTTGGTTCTAGGAATGAATATCAACAAAGTTCTTAGGTTTAATTTAAATTTTGTGTCCCTAGGAAATGCTAATAGTGCACCAACTCAAGCAATACGTGCACGTAATATATCGTTTGCTAGTAGCCATGAACCTCAGGTATTCTTTTAATATTTTTCATTTTAGTTGATATCATTATACTAGAATATAGTTTATAGGATCATTTTATTTTAACAAATTTTATTATTATGTTAACTAATATAAATTGTATATATCGCACAAGTTTCTTATTATTTTTACTAACTAATTTTTTTTATAATTATAGGGGTAGTGATGTTATACTTTCAGTTTGTTTCATCCCAAAACATTGAAGATGACTTGTTTTGTATCAACTTCAAATTGTTTTGTATTAACTAGTTCCTCTTTGAATTCTTATGTTATTGAATTTTTTTTTTCAATTTTAATGTTCATTAGACTCTAAGTGTTTATTACATTTTAGAATAATGTTTGTTAGTGTTATAATTTTATTGTATTGAATTATTAAAATTATTATTTGTAAAATGGTACAGGATTATAAAACCGCTATAGTAGATTTTATTAACTATTGCTACGGATATTCTAAAATGATGTAATAGATTAGATAAAACTATTGCAATAGTTTTTACACAACCGTTGCCATAGCTATTATACAACCATTACAATATATATTACCAAATCATTGTAACATATATTATCAAACTGATACAAAAATGTATTATACAACTGCTACAATATATATTAGAAAACCGTTGCACTAGGTATTACAACACCACTACAATAAATATTACAAAACTGATGCAATAGGTATTAGAAAACAACTGCCCTAGATATTGTGAAATCGCTGCATTATATAAAGTAACCATTGCAAAATAAACAGTTGCAATATATGAAACAACCGCTGCCAAATTAAAAACTGCTACAAAAACCAATGCCAATTGAAGCTGTTTAGGCAACAGTCTGAAACTGCTGCAATAGGATGCATATAATTGCTACAGAAACCTATTGTAATGGGAGTAGATACATCGATTGTCAAACCACTACAATAGATCTTATGCAATGGTTGTAAAGCCTTTTGCAGCAGTTCATGACGTCTGCAAATAGACATTTATGTAGTAGAGAAAGTTAGCCATTGGCTCATTAGATGAATTAATGCTTCATGTCTCCAGCTACTTGTCTCTAAAGGTTCACAATCCATTGGTTCACTAGATGAAGATGCATTGTTATCATTTATGCCACCGAATTGGTGGTAGTGTTGCGTGCATGATCATTTGTGGCATTATCATCCCCGGCACAAAAGCGTAGCTCATCTAATAAATATATAGGCTTATTTTAGATATTCCTTGGTTTTTGGTTGTACTTATGAAAAATACCGTATTGAAAAGTATACGTTAAATTATAAAATATCAATAGAATTCATGTAACAAGTAATACATAAATATAACTCATATATCTCTACATATACATAATATGTGTCATCTTTAAGCATTGGCATATTTTCCAAATTATTCCAATCAATGGCACTAAGATTCATGAGTTTCTTGACATCTTGATATTTTTGTTTCAAAGTAAACATGTGATTCTCCATATTATCAACATCCATAGAAGTGGCAGGGTATTTGCTATTGATAATGTTTACTGCTTCAACAATCGCTTGATGTTTGAATGATTTGTCAATTGTTAAACAACTCCTTGCTATGTTTGCAAGCAAAGGTATCAAGACATTGCCCATGTCCTTTGCCCATCTTTTGTTTGATGTTCATTTTTGCTTCTGACATGGCGCCTCTTAATATTGTTACTGGAGATTGTCACGTTAGCTACCAAATTTATAATAAAAAAATCATTAAAATAACCTATTAAGAGCCAAAGTAATGAGATCATTAATAAGATGATAATAGAAAGAATGAGTTCATTAATAAAGGAAAGCATTGATATGCTAGCAAATTAGTTCTATTAAGAGCATCCTTTTTTTTAACCCAAAAGGAAAAGTTATATTCATATTAACACAATTAACACAAGCATTAATGCCCCCCCCCCCCCCCCCCCCCCCCCCCCCACCCCACCCCCCACACACACAAAAAAAACAAAAAAAAAAGTGACAATTGTATTTTTATAACACCACTTCTCAAAAAAAAAAAAAAAAGGATAATTATATTTTTATAACACCGCTTCTATAATGCACCCCTTGAAAAGAAGTTGCACTTGATATTGTCCACAATGTTCTCATGAATTAAAAAGTTCCCAGCATCACATTTGTACCTCATATCATTCACCTAATGTGTTAGGCCTCTCATAAGTAGGAACTTCCTTTTTTTTAGGAACATCCTCTTATAACAGTATGTCTTCTGGGTCTATTGCTTATATGAAATTGTGAAGCACACAACAAGCAAGGACAAGATCTACTTGAGTCATAAACAAATAGAAATACCTTGAGTCTAAAATCCTAATTAATTCTTTAAAATCCCAAAAAAAACTCTCTATCCTTGATTTAAGTCGGGAATAACTAAGATTGAATAGCTCTTTCACACTTTGAGGTTTATAGCATGCTTATTCTTTTAGATGATACCTGACTTTTGAATAAGGAAATATGAACTTGTGTACCGATGTGCACCCAACATTAACAAAGTTGTTGATCATTTATTACGGAAAGGTATAATGGACAAGGAAAAATGTATAATAGTTACTATATTATTAAACATGAAGGAATATGCAGACCTTATGCTGATGGTCATGATAATGCATCATTTAGGACTAGATAGTCATTCATTGAGCCTTTTTAATCGATGAGAACATATCCAAATTTCAGGTCTAAACCATATGCAACAAGCACATTTTGTGTAATGTGCCTTACAGCCTTGAAATTTACTAACTAAATTTGCTCTAACCCTTGCATATATATATGGGTTTTGTCAATAAATTCAATAAAATCTCGTGAACTTAAAGTCAATTAGCTTGTCCTTGTAGTGTATATGATTTTAGTGAGATGATAGAAATTGGAAAGAAATTTACAATACTCTAAAAAAAAAGATAATAATTTAGATTTAATTCAATATTAGGATGTAGTGATGTTCCTAGTTTAACAAATAAATCTTTGGTATTGCAAATAGCTTCAAGCACATCATTAAAATATTTGCTTACTGTACTTGATCTAACAAAATCAATTTTTATTGGCTTGTTTTGCATAGTATCCAATTATGTGAAGGTTGATATAACGCCACATGTTTTTCTATTATGTCATGGTCCCATGGATGGTATCTCTCAAATGACCATGCTTTCTTAATATAGCACATAGTCTTAAGAAAGAGTCCTTGGTCATCAATATATATTCAATACAGTTATGAACTCCTTCATCTAATATTCAAGCCATGTATGCACTCTAATGAATATTCCTAACCAAATAAGGCTCTTGGGGTGGGGCGTATTATAATTATTATATGTTAAACAACATAACCAAAATAATCATCATGGTTATGAATACTGGCGCTAATGTATAGGTGTAAATGGAATCATCTAAACTATTATTAACTATTCAACACTATATTCAAATGAGGAAAAAATTATTGATTATGCAATATCCTATAATGAATGCATATTATATATATATATATATGTATATATAATGCAGTTTGAAAGTATAACTTTAAGCATCAGCAAGCTTTGGCATTCAAAAGTCTTAAAATCTTAAGCTTTGACAATTTAATATATCAATCAAGGTAGTCATACATCAAAAGGATAGTTTAAAACTACAAAGATTCTATACATTTGTAAATATACTCTTTTGTGTTACTCTTATCTCAATCATCACAAGGTTGCACATTAAATCTACTAAATATATTGAACCTTATAAGTTTAACTATATCCAAAGTCTAAATGCATGTCCATCGTCATCATCATCATTATTTTAGACCAAATCAAGATACACACAATCCACCCAAGTAATTATCTAATGATATATGCAACAATTCGAGCATTGTCTAACTATAGGTAAAAAAGTGACTTAATATTTAATAAGTTAAATGAAATGTTTTTTTATTAACATCAATTGGAACTAAATCACCCATGTTTATCTCCAAGTTCATACAAAGGAATCTTTTTTTTTTCAATCATAAAGAGTGCCTCCATTCAAAAGCTTTGGCATTTAAGAATTATATTACATTACGGGGCCGTTTGGTTGGTGATAATAACATATTACCACATAATGAGATTACCATGTTAATATGGGTGGGAATGTTATATGGTTGGGAATATTGTGGTAATTTAATATAACCATGTTTGGTTGGGAACTCTTATTACTGGGAATATTTCATTACCTTGTTTAGTTCATGGTAATCAATTTGGTAAAATATAAAAAGTTATGAGATTACCATGGTAATCCAAGATAGACATCAAATTACCACGTAACAAGTCGTAATGCAATGCCAAACGTGGTAATATTTTCATATTACCACGTAACACGTGGTAATCTTTCTACATTACCGCGAACCAAACGGCCCCTATATACCAAATAGGGGAGGGGATAAGTAATAGAGAAAAAAGGATAGTTATTCCACTATAGTTGCTTATAGAAGATAAAGACCAAAAGAGGTGTCAATTGCGATGGAACTCTAAAATTAAAGGTTTTGCTAAAGAATATTGGGTTATAGTGGAATTCATTCTGAAAAAATTGCATATATTCATATGGAAACACCATTGTGCCTACTTTTATAAAATAGAGACATAAATTTGTACTAACTATATTGGCGTAAAATTTTATTGGTAATATCACAACATTTTTGTAAGTAATAATACAAGAAAGAACAAATGGCTTTTGATATAACAAACTTAGTTTTATACTTGAAAAGTCTAGTAAAAGGTCATTTTTCTCCCAAAAAGTTCAACAAAATATTGAAGAAACTAGATGTAACATTTTCATGGTCACTGACATCTTCAAGAACTTATAAGTTATAGTTGCTTGACAATCTTTAGCAAAAGCAATACCTACATAAGTGTACTGCCTTTAAGAATATGCACATAGAAATATAAGGGCATCTAGCTTCAACATTAAGAATGGTTTTTCCATTGGTAATGGATAAATCATCATATAACCAAATTATTTAAGATTGCAGCGTATTTTTTTAGGAGAGGATCATCACATCACAAGATTAACTAGGATTATATTTCCTAGTGCACATTTTTAGCTAGATAATGTCATATCACCTTAGTATTTAAGATTATAATTGTCAATGCACATTTTTAACAGATTATTTACATTTATTCATAAATGTACCACAGGAGTGTATGCTAAATTTAAATTAGGTCTAGTAAATAATGAGGAAGTCGACATTATCATCCATATATGCGCCAATTTTTATCTCCAAATTGAACAACACGTAGTCCACTTACATGATTATTTTCACAAATAATCTCTAGTAGATCATGATCCTTAATTGGCTTGTTTAGGTACAACTCATCTTATAGATGCATTTAGTATGTGATAACAAATTAGTTGAAGATTTAAATAAAAACTATTTCAAAGTAAATTATTGGAAAGCATACATAGAAATTGATTCTAAGTAAATAAGTATCTTTATAATTTTTTTGTACTCTGATTCTCGCATGATTATTAGCTTCAATCTATTATCCCTGCCAATTCCACTTAACTCTTTCACTTTTTCAATTCTTGCCCATCACTTTTAAATTACCCTCAAATGTTTGGTCATATTTGCTTCAGCGACTATGATACGAAACTCACCTTTCATTGTAGTAATTGTAGCATGGAATGCTTAGAGTTTTAAGCCCTTATCTATTTTGAAACCTTGTTCAATCTAAGAAGCCTTGAATCTTATGAAGAAGTGGCTTTCAATACTGGTCCACCTTATTTTATTGCTACCAATTTTCTTCATGGGGGGTTGTTGTTGCTAACATTTATCTATCCTCCAATATCCATGTGTAGTCCATTTTATAATTGACAAACAAGTAAGCAAAATTTTTTTTAAAATAACAATTGATATTTTCTCAAAATTGCCATCGAATGCAACATAATAAAATTTTATAATAGCATATTATAAATGATAGCAAACATGGAAATTAATTATCAAGTACAAGCCCAAAAAATTAAACAAACAACCAAGAAATAATAGCGCAAGTCATGGCCTAAAAAAATGCACTTTATTATGGAAACAGAAAGTAACTATCTACTTGTTCGGCTACATATTACATGCAATTTGTTCTAGACGTGCCACCCATTCCTGAGCCTCCTTTCTTTGCTCCCTTACGTTACTTTTTGAGGGGTGTAACACTATTCACTTTTACTCAGAGAGTATAAACACGTCTTCACCACCACTGAGGATGTAATTATTTAGAATACTTGTAGTCAAGACTAAGTCAACTTGAGTTTTAAATGAAAAGAATGGAATGGCCTAGATGAGAAAAATTTTAAAGCATCCCTTATGAGAACTAAAAGCATGATCTATTGTGATATTAGACAATGAGTGATGAAGATTAAAAAGTTCTTTATTGTTTAATGTATCCTTAAGCCAAACTTTTTTAGATAGTATTTGACACCCCTATACAGGGATATTAAACCCGATCTTGTTGAGTAACCGTCATCAACCAAGTATTATTTCCATAAGAAAAGGCAAAGGTAAAAATCTTAGTTGGGTACTATACAAACTACGTTTTTTATTTTGAGTACTAAACTTCAATTCGCATCTATTTGGATACTCAACTTTAATTTGATATCAACAAAAAGGGTACTAGCTTGTTTTTGGTGATAAAATGCTGAGTTGCACACCCTTTTCCCCAATTATCAATGCCACATCAACCTATGTCCACGCAAGCCATTACTTATCCACGTCAGTGCCCCATGTCAGCCCTTTTTCCTTTTTCCTCTTTCCTCACCCGAAGCAACCTGGACTCCTCTCTTTCTCATCCCATAGTGCTAGGCATGTGAACAATTGCCAACGAGAAGACCTCATTTAGCACACACACTTATATTGGAGAAAAAGACTATGGTTGGCGTGTCATGAAGATCGACTGGAGGATAAGGATGGAAGGAGACGATGCATCATCTTACTGTAAGTGGTTTAATAAACCATAATAGGATTTCCAAATATTGGTGCTAAATTCAGGGTTTTCAAATTGCAAATCTTCCAATATGCTTGCTTTTTTTTTTTTTTTTTTTTTTTGTCTTAGTTTAAATGCTTATCTTTTAAGGTTCAATATTGGCATTAAATTTTAGGGTTTCCAAATATTAGTGCTTCCGATATTGGGGGTTAAATTTATGGTTTCCGAATATCGTAAGAACTTTAATGCTTGCTAAACATTGTGAGTTTCCATCCTCTATCATATATTTGGATTTAGTTTTATTTGAAGTTGTTTTGCAATTACATTAATTAAGAAAAAGATAGTTCTAGAAATTGGGAGAATTTGAATATTAGATTTTTTTTAGAGATAATTGTCTTCAACATCAAATTAATGGTTGACCAATCTTGATTTATATTACTTAGCATGAACATCGATCATGTGGCAAAACTATATTCAGAACCCTAAATTACTTAAATATTTCTCACTCCAAAGAATTCTAAACTCATTGAATTTGGTTTTATAATTGATTTCGCTGTTAGACCAAAACTATCGTCTAATGTAATATGAGTTACATGGGTTCTTGAAATTCAATGAACCAAAATTGGATTTTTAAAATTCTAGTAATTCAAGTTATATGCAATTGTAAATCAACCCAAACAAAACACTATCATAATTTAAATAATTATTTAAGTTAATGAATTTATTTAAAATAAAAATAACTAAAAAATATTTTAAAAAATAAATAACTAACCATTCATAAGTATTCCTTCCAATATTAGAGAGAATGGGATTCCAGAGGGAATCCTGTGTCTCTCGATAGTGCTGCCCATATACTTGATATACACATTAAAGTAGAGAATAGTTCCAGATATTTTTTAATAGATTAAATCTATAATAGTTGGTTTATACCAAGCTAGGAATGGAAGTGGGGCAGGGAATGGGATCCCCGTCCCCATCCCCGCTCTCCACGAGGCGGGGATTCCCCGCCTCAAAATTCCCCGCGGGGGAGAAATTCCCCCCACTCACTCCCCCGCGGGGATCCCCGCGGGGTCGGGGAATCCCCACCCCGCCCAAAATATTGATCCAAAAATTGTAATTAAAAACGATCAAAAATTTTTATTTGGCCTATACTTAAACTAAATATAATGAAATTGTTTTTAATTTGTAATTATACCCAAATATTTTTACAAAAACCAAGTGAATTCAAAAAAACTTACTCAACACAAATATTTTATTAATTAAATTTATTAATAAATTTTTTAAACAAAGAGTTGTGGTAAAACTTTATTTTCATTCACTAATCAAATCCCCCTTCAATACCACCAATTCACTTAACTCCACCACATAAACATGAATAGGGTTTATTTTAATAAGTAATAATTAAAAAATATTATCAAATATATATATTAATAACTAAAAAACTTATTAGTTATATATATAATATTATATTAATCTTGAAATAATTTTTAATAAATACACTATATATATATATTATATTTATATTTTTTTGTTGGGGAATCCCCGTGCCCCGCGGGGATTCCCCACGGGGAGCGGGGCGGGGATCCCCGCGGGGCGGGGAGAGCATTTCCCGCCCCCGCCCCGCCCCGCTAGGCGGGGAGGATTTTTTCCCCGCTCCCCGCCCCGCGGGGGGAGTGTTTCGGGGAATCCCCGCCCCGTCGGGGCGGGGCCCAGCGGGGAACGGGGATTCCCCGCCCCACTTGCATCCCTATACCAAGCGCATTTATTTATTTTACTTTTAAAATTCCCATTTTCAAATATATACAATTATAAACTTCTATGGGAATATATTTACAAATTTGCCAGAGAACCGAAAAAAAAAAAACAGAACTGGGCTTGGGCCTGCGATAATACGAGAAAGATAGCAGGCCCAGGTTGGCATTTCCCTTCAATAAAGATGAACTATTTCGTCTCAAGAACGACTCTTGTTCGCCCCACCTTCTTTCCTTTTCTCTCCAAAGTGAAACCCTTCTACCGAACCATGCCGTCTTCGTCGTTCACCGGTCCTGCTGGATGATTCCTTGCATTGATGCTTGTTAATGGCGGATTTAGGGTTTCTCCATCCCTTCTTCCCCACCGATCTCTCAATTTCTTAGATTTTCTACAAGGTGAATCTCATCTGCCCTTTTCCCACTTTCTTTTGTACCTTTTATTCTTGTCCGGTGGGCTTTTAGAGGTGTAGACGACTAGGTCTGGATGACTATTTCGTTGTTCTTTTGAAATTTTCGAATTGTTTTCTTCTGATTTAGTTTGTTGGAATTTGGTGTCTGTGAACGATTGCTGTTGAGGTTTTTTTTTTGCCTCCTTTTGCTGAGTGATTGACTGTTAATTCAGCTGTGACGTTTAGTAATCCAAGAGTTGGTCGCTGATGAGGTGCTCTATTTGCTCTAGATTTATGGTTTCAGGTGCTAATTTTTTTTTTTTTTTTTATATATATATCTCAGGTTGTCATTCTTTGTGTGTCCCCTTATTATTGCTGATTTTTTAAAATTCCTGTTTGTTGTTATTGGGTGAAGTCTCTGAGTGCCATCATTATGGTTTGATGCTGAAATAGCTCAAAATCCACATTTATGCTGTTGAGCATGATAAATCTAAAGCTATTACTGTATTCTTGGGTCTTGCTATGTTTATTCCTAAGTTTGTTGATATTTGTGTGTTGAATGTTGATGCAACTGAATGAAAATCTTTGTATCATTTCTCTTTGAGTTGGTACTCATATATATGTTTTAATTAGAAAGTTTTTGCTAACAACATCCAATTTTCTTTGATCTGCATTAGTGCATTTCATCATGGTCACAGAATTTCAAGTTAATGGTATATATATTGATGATTGGCAGTTCATTTCATGCAATGACAACTTCTCAGAATGTTGAGGTGGAAGCTGCCAAGTTTTTGCACAAGCTTATTCAAGAATCAAAGGATGAGCCTGCCAAACTCGCAACTAAACTCTATGTGGTTTGTAGAGATTAAAATGTGAAATACAAATCTTCTATATATATATATTTCTCTTTTACTAATGACTTGGTCTGAAGAGATGTCGTACATCATCTTGAGCATAAGTTTTTTCGCCTGCATCAAAATACTGAACCTAGACGTGTTGTATTTATGTTGATGGCTCTTCTTTTGTCTGTCTATACTGTTTCAGATTTGCCAACATATGAAATTAAGTGGGAAGGAGCAGTCACTACCATACCAAGTGATATCTAGGTAAAATATCTGTGGTTGATTACACAACTAATTTATGATGCTCTCAGCTGGGTTTCCTATTATATATATACCAATAATCAGAAATATATCTTACTGATTTAGTTGAAGTTTAGTTGGTGAATTAGATAGGGACTTTTGTCATTCATTCAACTGAACCTATATTTGGTTTTGATGATACCTTGCTAATTGACAATGCAATTAAAATCTGTTAAATTTTCAAAGTATATGCAAGGCCTAGGAAGTTGATGAAAGAAGCTTGCAGCATATGTCACCATTCCACTGTGGATTTCTATGCACGCATGGATCTGGTTTTGTGTTTTTAGAAGAATCTGTTACTTTCAAGGAGGATAGTTCACTGTTCCATTTAGTACTATCCTTGGGATGCATGTATAATTCTCTCTTCCACTTCCAGAATGGTATCGAACTACTTGTCCTATCCTGTGGAAGTTTTCTTTGTGTTGTGGTGATTGTTTCCGTTGCAATTTTTTTGTTACATTACATAAATTCTACAGCTGGAATATTGTTACATATGCTGCAATTTTGGCAGATTATCTATTTGTGCATGATTTTTTCTTAGATATTGTTGGATCAAGTTACATAACTAAGATGGTGCTAAAATAGATTTTAGAGAACTATTCTTATTACCTTATAATGTTGGATTAATGGGAGCATGAAGAACATGTTTTTGTCCTCATTATCCTTACGTGGTTTCATGAATCCCTTAGGAATATATCAGATAAAGAACACACCTGGTCTTATGTCTATCATTTGACTGTTAGATGCTATATATTTATGCCTGCTAAGCATGACTTACCTGAAACTTAGCAGTTATTGAGATATTCCAATCTAGTTACTTCATATTTTGTCACATGGTTGTTCCGTAACTTTATTCGTTCATGTGGTATTTTTATGTTTTGAAGGGAGTTAGTTATTTTATTTGCTCAGTGTAGCATTTGGTGTTGTGTTTTGTTAATATAAAGTTGTTATTTATGGTTGACTGATATTTTTAAATTATCTCATTATATCAGGGCCATGGAAACTGTTATAGGGCAGCATGGTCTTGATATTAATGCTCTGAAGGCATCTCGGGTTTCATTACCTAGTGGATCTCAGATGGTGGATACCGATAAACAATTCTCTTCTGGTGGAATTGACATGGCTAATAAAGGTGTGCCTTTGAGCACATGGCATTCTGCATCAAGTAGTCAAGCAAAGGAAGAAGTTTATGGGGGTGCTTTCCAGAATTATGGGGTCCCAAAAGATTCCAAAGTTCTAGATATGGCCAGGCATGATGGGCTTCTCTCGAATAGGACAACTGCAGGTTTGCGTAGGGTGGATAGTATGGGAACTGATGTGCATCAAGTATCTGTGTCTCAGAAGAGTACACAATCATATGAGCATGAAAGCCCAGCAAGTGTCCCAATGGAAGAATCCAGATCTGCAAATTCACAGGAAGGACATGATACTGAAAGATCTGATAAACAACTGGGAAGTAAGGATCCTAAGAAAACTGGTGGTAAGAGAAAAAGAACAGATCCTAAAGCTGTGCCTGATGTTCAATATGACAGTCCCCGGTCATCGGATTCTCCCAGTTCTGCATTTAACTCGAGGAAGGGAAGGCAGATGAGTAAAAGTGGTCTTCAAGGACAATATATGGCTTCTGCCCCCAACCAAGAAGGTGGCAACACTTTTTCTGAAAGAAATTTGGACAAGGCCAAAAATTCTAATTCCTTTCCAGTCACACCAAAATCAAAAACTTCTGAGGAAGGTGAATTGTGTTCGAGTCATAGTGCTTTTGCATTACAAAGGGGTGGCTTACTTCCTTCTAGATCTAATACTATGAGTTCCACCAATGTCTGGAATCAGAATAAGTTTACTCCAGCTTCAGAAAATGCCAAAGGTTCCCTTCCTGGTTTTGCAGAAGCTTCTCCTGGTATTTCTGGTGAAAATAAATATTCTGTGAATGAAGCAAAACATAGCACACACTGGGCAGAAAATAATAACCCACAGAATACCAATTTAGCTGCCAACTATAAACTTGGTACTATGAAGATGAATGACAGAACACCGGGTGCTTTTAGTTCATATGCTATGGCTAGGCCGGGATGTGCTCCACAAGCATATTTTAATAGTTTGGCATCAGAGAGTCAGACTCATGGTCTGCCTTCCAAATTGAACAAGGAAAGGAATTTTGAAACTTCTCTAAATTCTCAGGCATTGGATAAGGGCAAAGATGCAATAGGTATGCCTCCAAGCATGCAGTTTATGTCTCCTAAAGCTTTGGCTGAGTCTGACTGTGGGAAATTTGGTTTTGCAAATGCTGCTGCATTTTCTGATAAAGTCCTGGAAGGCCGTATGGGTTCAGCCTCTCATGTGGCAGATACTTCACCAGCTTATCTTTCTTCTGGAAAGGTATGCTTTCTTTAACGGCTCTTATTTCTCATCAACATTGTCTTTATGCATTGTCTGGTTCTTATGTTTTCATCTGCTTATCACATCTCCACAATTTTATTCACATTTTTGTTGGTTCTTTCCATGTTGATTCCTTTTCTCTGATAACGTTCTCTCCTCTCTATGGAGCACTTTTCCCATCTAAATTTCTTACAGGCATAAATCATTATAGTATGCCATCTTTCACCGCATATTCTCTGCTGTTGAATTCTAGGCAAACTCATTGATTGGTCATTTAAATTTTGTTGGGTTTTGATGTGTTGATGCTTGCCCTCTGGTTCTGGTTTTTCCTGATCTACAACACTAAATAATACTTGCAGCAAGAAAAACTGTGGTGTTATGTTAGTATTTAGAAATTTTGGCTTTAGTGAATACAATATGATAAATATACCTGTATGAATGAAATGGTAATGCACACTGGTGCATTTATTTTACCAACATCAGGTAGGGGCATAATATCTGTATGCTGTCCTCTAGATCTAGAGTTTTCGATAACTGGCTTCCAGTTTTTTATGCTTGCTTTACTAATTCTTCATACAGAGCAGTGAAACTCATGAAAGGGAGAACAAGGATGCTCTTAGAAGGCCAAGTGGTAATGATAATGGAACTGGAGTTTGGCCCCAGGCCTTTGCGCCTTCAAATATGCCATTTAGGGAACACCACCTGAAGCAGCTCAGAGCGCAATGCCTAGTATTTCTAGCATTCAGGCATGATCATTATCGTTGTGTTCATTTTGCTTCCTATCACTCACTAAAACTTATCTTTACCATGAATCTACTTGATGCATGACCTCAATTTATTCTTTCTTGCAGAAATAATTTGATTCCTAGGAGGTTACATCTTGAAATCGCTCTTGGGGGATCCTTTCCTAAAGAAGGTAAGTCCTTTATTTTTCTGAGAGTATACACAGGTGAATACCATCCTTACTTATTGCATCCTCTTTATTGTTTACTGTGGGAGGATAGTATCCTGTCTGTATTGAGTTTGTCTAATACTAATGTAGATAGAGGTGCAGATGCATCTTCGAAGGAACCTATTAACAGCCATGATGGTTCTGGCCTGTTGGTTAAACCAAACGATAACGCAAGAGCACAACCTGGCTCCTCGTCCGGTGGTATGGAGACAGACTCTTCATCGAAGGAGACAGAGAACTCAAAGAAGAAGATTAGAAGAAGCCCAAATTCAGATAGTTTCCTGCTACCCGAAGAAAACAGACAATTTTCAGCTTTAAAACAGAACTCATTTTCACAAATACAAACTCAGGAAATTGCAGAATCATGTGCTGTGTCAGCCACGCCACAGGAGGCTGACACTCTGACCCATGTTTCGAGAGGGACCTTGGATAGCCATCAGCGAAGAGAAGGCTCAGGGCATACTATATTACAGGCTTCATGGATGAATCAGGTCTACTCTCCCTGTTCAGGCTCTAGCAAGCTACTCAAGCCTGAGAATTCTAATTCAATGAACAAAACTTATGTTGACCCTTCGAAGGAACCAGAAACGGCCAGGTTGCAGAGGGAGTCAGTGATGGAAAAAACAGAAGAACGTTTTAATCAACCTCAACTTGCTGGTTATAACAACCCGGATGTCAGCAAACTTCAGGACAACTACCAATCTTTCTTGCCCATAAAAGACCAGAAGCAACAAATTTTGGGAAAAGAAGACACAATCAAGCACATCATGACTAGTTCAAAGAATGTTGATATGTTTTTTACCCAAGTTAATCCAGCTGACAAGATTTCTGCAGTTCCAGAGGCTATGGTCTCTAATAACTTAGTCAGCACTTATTCCGCTAGTAATGGGGCAAACGATCGTAGGGTTTCTGCTATTCAAAACCATGATATAGAAAGGCAGTCAGGCTCAAATGAATTTAAAACCATGGATGCCAAAGATCCACCCAAATTATCAGATTATTCTATAGTAGCTGTTGAACAAGAAGACGATAATGAACCAGAAAACATGCCCTTATCGGCTCCAAAGTACACAACCTCAGAAAAGTGGATTTTGGATCGGCAAAATAGGAGACATCTTGAAGAGCAAAGATGGGAGTTAAAGCAAAGGAAAGCAGAGAAAAGAATAGCAGTGCGCTTCGAAAAGCTTAAGGTATGGGATAAATATTTTCTAGCTGTCAATTATTTGTCTTTCATGATATCTTTTGATCATTTTTCTGCATCCAATAGCCAGACTTATAATATCTAGGAGTTGCTTCAACTTTAAACTTAGATTGCATGAACATAAGATTTGTTGTATCCTCATGATAGCTCTAACAAGAGGTACCTCATGCACAAATTTGTCAAATAAGATCTTTTCGATTTTCTTTAAGTTAACAAATTTCCAAAAGGTTTTTCTTTTGTTTTTTTTAGTGGCATTTAGCAACTCAAGTATGTATCCATCTGATATCATAATATACATCCATGTTGCATGCCTACCCTTTGACGAGTACTTTTCAGATTTTTTGGGCGCTTGAGGCTCATGATACATGTGCCTGTATCCTTGTGCTGCCATTCTTAGGTATCTCTTGGTTCTAGATATTGATTGGAATTTCATGATTAGCTTCGATTTGAAGTAAAACTGCATAACAAACATTCTAGCTTAGTCTCACTAAAGTTTTACTACTGTCTGCTATATCATTTTGTTTGTTTTTTCTTTTACCAGCTTCATTTACCCTGTCAACAAGGGAATCTGATGCCTGCCAATGACATTAAGGGCTGTTGCTGGAATGCCAGCAGTAAGCTCATTTGTATTGAAAGAAGAATATTAACTAGCGAACCAGCTGAAAGCTGTGTTTAACAGGATTACTTTACACATTTTCTAAAATACCTTCTGAGTATAAATTTTGTAACCATCAATCTGATTTGCATAGTATTTATTTATTTATTTTTTTCTGCTTGTTCCATTTGCTTTTGGTTTTTGTTTATGTAGCCATTTGACATGGCTGTTATTTATTTACTTATTATTATTTTTTAATTACTTTGGTTGTTTTCATCAAGCATTGAATTTATTTGGATATCAGGATAAGGTGAGTTCATCGGAAGATATTTCTGCGAAAACTAGAAGTGTTATTGAACTCAAGAAGCTTCAACTTCTTCAACTCCAACGGCGTTTGCGCAGGTCTATCATCTTGGCCTTTTACTATGCTTTCTCTGCTTGGTTTTGTGTTTTATGATTGAATCACCTTGTATGTTCTTTTTGTAACTTGTTTTTGTTCGAGTCTGATACACATTCATATGGCAGTGAATTTCTGAATGATTTTTGCAAGCCTATTACATCTGATATGGATCGATTGAAATCAACTAAGAAGCATAGACATGGAAGGCGGACGAAGCAACTTGAAAAGTTTGAACAAAAGATGAAGGAAGAGAGGCAGAAGAGGATACGTGAGAGGCAGAAGGAATTCTTTAGTGAAATAGAAGCTCACAAGTGTGTCTTTTTCTGCTTTTCTTTAATGGGCTGTTTATAGTGGTTATTTTTCGTAGTTTCATGCGGTTTTCTTTCATTCATCTTATTTGGTACCATGGTGGCTATAATTCCTAACATGCATTTCACCTTCAGGGAGAAACTGGAGGATTGCTTCAAAGCTAAGAGAGAACGATGGAAAGGTTTTAATAAATATGTGAAAGAATTTCATAAAAGAAAAGAACGAATCCATCGTGAAAAGATTGACAGGATTCAACGTGAAAAGATTAACTTGCTAAAGAACAATGATGTCGAAGGTTATTTAAGAATGGTTCAGGTTTGTATCGAGATCTAGTCATGTTGATTACTTTTGTTTTAGTGACCAGCTTTGATGGTTTTTGTATTCATTCTTGAAAATCAGGATGCTAAGTCGGACCGTGTTAAGCAGCTCCTTAAGGAGACTGAGAAATATCTTCAGAAATTGAGCTCAAAATTGCAGGACGCAAAGGCCATCGTGAGGCGGTTTGAGATGGGAGTGGATGATGGCCGAGCTGTAAATATTGTTGAAAAGAATGAGGTTGTAAATGATAATGAAGATGAAAGTGACCAGGCTCAGGCAAGAACTTTTTTTGTTTTCTTTATACTAAATTTATATGCTGTTATTGGCTTCTTTCGGTAGATTAATGATGAGTAGGAAAATATGAGAGAAGGGACAGTATAAAAAAACATAAGCGAGAAGATTCTTTTGAAGAGGTTAACTCATAAATAAAGGGTTGTATATCCTGATAACCCCCCATGATTCAGTATTGAGTAAATCCTCACATGACAAATATGCTTTTGGCTACCAACGACCAAGTAGTCTATTGGTAGCCGGGTCCCTATTAGAACTTTTCACAAGTGGTGAGAGTTCGAATCATGGGTGAGGGCACATTTTTGGGTGTGTAAGTAGTGGTTGATTGCTGGTGGTCCCAGCGCTCACTTGTCCCGTACCCACGTGCTTCGCCGAGGCTTGGGCACACCCCTGCCTTTCTCAGCAGCCTAACTGCTCATCTTGGTTAAAAAAAAATGCTCTTGGCTGGGGAGCCAAAAAAATTGAGCTTGAGTAAGCTTGACAAACTTCTGAACTATTTCAATTCACAAATTGGTTTGGAAAGGTTTGTCACTATGTCTCAGTCCTACCATATTTGGTGCAAAATTGTTTTGTGTTCAAAACTGCATGCTTAGAAACACAATTAGTTTTAACTCTATTTGTATGCATAATGAAGTTTCGTTCTTTTGTTTTCTTTTTTCCTAGAGTTTTGAATATGGATTCACATTCAGATTGGATCCCTAGGTTAGTTGGTTGCTGCTTTGATGAAAACTTAGATAGCTGAATCATTGGAGGAGGGACAAGGTGGGGGCAGAGCCGTGTGTCTGTGGGTGTGTGGGTGTGTGTGGGTTTGGAGATTTAAATTTGGTTCATGGTTAGATAGAAATTGTTGTGCTTACTTAATGAAATGACTAATCAACTTCTGCTGATACATAACTACCTTTTAGTAATGCTATAGTCAGCAATATTCTTTGGAAGCCATGCTTTGTCACATCTTGTTATTGACTCCTGACCATTGTGGTCTCAACAATATTAACCACTAGCAAACACTGAGCCTTAGTGTATGTATTATCGGAAAGGATTAATCCCCTTAATTTCATACTTAGCAGACAGATGTTGGGACCTTATTGGACTGCATTTACACTTATTGAATCCATCTCTGTAGCTTTAATTATGTAAGCCACACTGCACATAATCCCAGGATCCTTTTGAACAATTAACCTAAGAAACAATGATGTCCCGGTTTTTGCATAATTATAATTGACCTTTTGCTTTAGATTTGTCAATTGAAGACATTGGTACATAGTAAGGAATTTTATCTAGAGTGGACACAGTAATCCCATTATCATTCAAGAAAAAAGATGATGTTGAACTTTGGTGCAATGTTGCTTTCACTGGGAAAACACTTGCCATCATTGTGCTAATTGTCACACTAATGACAACCTGTGTTCACATGGATACTCTTCTTTCTTAAAGCCTCTATATCACCTCTAACCTCCAGCTATAAGTGAGCCAACGTGATCAGGCTGAGTCTGGCTGGAGCTCAGCTTTATTTTAATTTCAAATACTTGAGCCTCGCTCAATTCATTTAGAAATTAAAATTGAATTGATTTACTTTTGAGAATTTGATTTCAGCTCAATTCAGATTAAAACTAAAGCCTGATTTCTTGCTTGATTTTTATTCTTAAAATAGACAATGCAAATTATATTATATTTTCAATATAGTGTTGTATTATATAATAATATATTACATATTATTGTAACATTTATATATTAGCTATCAAGTAGAGTTCAAATGAGTTTGATTTCAAGCCTAACAACCAAGATTGAGCTTGGTTCAAAAACTCAAAATTTTGACCCAAGCTCAAGCTGCTCATGAATAGCTTAATCAGTTGACAACTATGCCTCTGCCTCTGTATATTTACATTGAACCAGTGAATACTAAATGAAGGTTACTTTTTTTCTTTCTTTTTTTGCTTTAATAGTTGTTTGGGGTGTAAAATTAGTTTCTGTGAGTATACCTTCCAAGCATAAAACATCTTGGACTTTTGGAGTTATCATTTTGTCTTAAAATGCATGCTTCTTTCAACTCATTATACACTGTATTGGTCTTTAGAATCTTTTTAACTAAATTAATTAATTGCATATCTATTTCATAGAAATGTCTCTAAACTTCAATTTTGAGGCCTCGTAGCTCCAACCTTTTTAATTTTCCAATTTTCTTCTTTCTTATGTCGTCCCTCACTTTTGAATTAGTCTGTTCGAGAGGAATGATGATCTCACTCAAATTTTTTCCTCGGTATCAACAATTAACTTGCGAAAACTAATCTAGTTTTTAATATATTCAACCATAATCTTTTTGTTCTCATCTTAAATACATTTGATGATTTTCAAACGTCTGTCTCTCCATTGTAGCATGTTTTCACATGCCATTGTCTCTGTTCACTGCCATGCAAATATACGCAACAATGTGTATCATGGAAATCAATGAATTTGGTGACATTTTATGTTAACTTCATCACTTGGAGATTAAATTGAAGGCCAAAACTGGAGAGAAACACCTGAATTTCAAGTTGCTCTGTTCATGTTAATATTTCCATGCCATGATTTATTTGAATCTTTTTTTTTTTGCCTCGAATTTTTTTCCCAGTCATCTTTTCAAAAGAAAATGTCAAATATGTCACTTTATTAGAAGAAAGGAAGAGGGATCTACTCAGCACAATAATCTTAATTTTTTTTTAATATTGCTCAATTTCTCTTCTGCAGCATTATCTGGAAAGCAATGAAAAATACTATATGATGGCTCACAGGTACTTTGGATCTTATATCATATTATATGTAATATTTTTTTATCTTGTTGAACCTAAAATTGGTGAATGATTCTGAAATAAATCTCAACAAATGCACATTTCACTTTATTTCATGTTCGCCAACTCTTTTGCAAAAATAAATTCAGAGTTTTTTTTAATGCAGTGTCAAGGAGACCATAAATGACCAACCAACTTTACTTCAAGGAGGAAAATTGCGGGAGTAAGTTTCATGATATTTTCTAATTAATGTTCTCCATCTACCAATACATTATACGTTCTCATAATCTTTTCATGCAATTTTCTGGTGCAATATGGGCTGCCGGGGGCAGTACCTCATAGTATATTCTATACATTTTTCAGGTATCAGATGAATGGTTTGCGCTGGCTGGTTTCACTTTACAACAATCATTTGAATGGGATACTTGCGGATGAAATGGGTCTTGGCAAAACGGTTCAGGTTGATACACCAGCTTTGTGGTATTCTGGCATTTGGTTGTTTTACAGGATTGGTCTGTCAAGATGTAGCTTATATGGTTTTCTTTTGCAGGTTATTGCTCTATTATGCTATCTAATGGAAACAAAAAATGATAGGGGCCCATTTCTTGTGGTGGTCCCATCCTCTGTTCTACCAGGATGGGAAACTGAAATTAACTTCTGGGCACCTGGTGTAAGCAAAATAGCATATGCTGGTCCACCGGAGGAGAGACGAAGACTGTTTAAGTAATCACTTATCAATTAAGCATTTTTTTTTTTTGTTTTAAATTTTCTGTGTTGAAATTGAAAACCTCTTTTCTATTGCAGAGAACGAATAGTTCACCAGAAATTCAATGTTCTCCTTACAACATACGAGTACTTGATGAACAAGCATGACAGACCGAAACTTAGCAAGATTCATTGGCGTTATATTATCATTGATGAAGGTCATCGAATTAAAAATGCATCGTGTAAACTAAATGCAGACCTGAAGCATTACCATAGTTCCCACCGTCTTCTGTTAACTGGAACACCTCTACAGGTAAGTCATAAATTATTATTTTCTTGCAGATGTCTATTTGCTTCCGCATTCATAGGTTTAACAAGTACTCCTTTCGAATTTAGTTATTTGAGGGCTGAATATGTTTTATTTTGCTTAAATTGAATTGGACATTGTATGCCTCCTTCACTCATTATCATTAGTTTGTATGCTAATTAACTGATTTCAGATTTATAATAAGGCCTTTAAATGCAGAAAACTTGTTCATATTATTTCTTCCTGATAATTATCTTGTATAATTCGATTTTTTATGCAGAACAATCTTGAGGAACTATGGGCACTTCTTAATTTCTTATTGCCTAATATTTTTAATTCATCAGAAGACTTCTCGCAATGGTTTAACAAGCCATTCGAGAGTAATGGAGATAATTCACCTGATGAAGTGAGTCGTTTTAGTTTTCCAATGGAAATTTCTTGTTTATACTTCTTATCTGCTGCTAATGAAATCTCATTGCCATTAACTTGCTTGGTTATTCAGGCTTTACTAACTGAGGAGGAAAATCTTTTGATCATAAACCGTCTCCACCAAGTTCTTCGACCTTTTGTCCTTCGAAGACTGAAACATAAGGTTTGCATGTTTCATTATTTGTATGTCAAAGGTTCATGTTTCAAGAGTATGACTCCAAATGTGTTATGCATCATTACTTTATTTTGCTATATCTTAATTATAAGTTAACAGCAATTTTTCTTCCCATTTTGTGTTTGGTGGTCCTTTCTAGCAAAGAACATGCTTCACAATTTGAGGAAATGCGAAGATGCTGTCATTTATCAATTGTGATAATTTAATGCTTTCTTGTGTTCGTCTAAAAAACATGGCATCATAACTACATTAAATATTCTTATAGGTAGATTTTGATGCATGTGCTGTTTTATTGGGGTTTGCAAAGTTAAAATACATTAGGCTCAAGTTTGTTCTGTCCATGTATACAAGTTGATGTTTAAAGCTTGGTGAATATTAACTGCTTTCTATCAAAATAGTATCTTTTTCTTATCTGTATTAGTTTGCTTAATCACTTCTTATTTATTTGATTGCTTTTCAATCTCTTTTATTTTTTCAATATGGGATGATTTCAATAGATTAGAATATGATTTCTGTCCACTTCACGGAAGATGAACCACTACTTAACAGTTAAATATAATTTCTGTGGTCGTATATGTTTATACTTGTCTCTAATGTGTCAACGCACACACACATATTAGTTTTTTTGTTGAAAATCTGGATATTAACTTGTAGAAATTGTATATTTTTCTATGATATCCTGAGAATGCAGTCAAACATTATGATAACATGTTACCCTATTCTTCCAAGTCAATGACAGTAGTATACATCCCTTGTTCGTTTTCTATTTCATCCATCTATACTTATTCATTGGTTTAGTATCATTTTATTTGTACAAGATTAATTTAGCTCGAGTACCTTAACTAGTTGATTGAAATGATAATTTCCCTTTATTGCCATTGATGAATATTTTTGGGAAAAGATTTTGGGCATTCCGGCTTGTGGTATTTTGTGTCTTTGGGAAAATTCATTCCACTATGTCTGAATTTATCTTTGGAATGAAAGATTCATTTGAATTCCATTCACTAATTATAAGCAGACAATTCATGGTGTAAGTTTGTGATCATTGGGAATAAGAATAAATTCTGTAACATTTCGTCTTAGGTTGAAAATGAGCTGCCTGAAAAAATTGAAAGACTAGTACGATGTGAGGCTTCTGCTTATCAAAAGCTTCTGATGAAAAGAGTGGAAGAGAATCTTGGATGTATTGGAAACTCAAAGGTCATCTTTATTAATTTCATTTTCATTTTATTACATGAGCCCTACCATCTCGATGCTGAACCTTTTGCAACCTTATGAATAGGGTAAATCTATACACAACACTGTGATGGAGTTGCGCAACATATGCAATCACCCATATCTCAGCCAGCTTCATGCTGAGGAGGTATCAGAAGATCATTTGTTTAAAATTTTCGTTTTTCCACATTCAAATCTGGGATAAATACCTATTTGCACAACTTTTAATCTATGATGCAGGTTGACAATCTGATACCTAAACACTACCTACCTCCAATTGTGAGATTGTGTGGGAAGTTAGAGATGTTGGATCGATTACTTCCCAAGCTCAAAGCAACTGATCATCGGGTACATGAAAATTTGTTATATTTTTTGTTCTGTGACTGTTAGGAATAATTTACTGTTGAGAGTACTTACTAATTTTCACTGATGCTAATACAGGTTAGTTAATCTTATGATTGTTATACTTGTAGGTATGGTGAAATTTAGCGAATCTTAGTGTTTTTGTTACTATTCTGTTTTAAAACTTGTCTCTTCACCAATAATTTCAGCCCATTAATCCTGTTTGTTGCACAAACTGGCTGTTGTCACTTTCTGGAGATGCTCTTTGAAGTCTTTGAAATCACTCTCACCATAAAGTTTCGTGTGCCTAAATAATTTTGAGTGATCATTATGTAGGTTCTCTTGTTCTCCACAATGACCAGATTACTTGATGTTTTGGAGGAATACCTTTCCTGGAAACGATATAGGTATCTCCGTTTGGATGGACACACTTCAGGAAATGATCGTGGTGCCCTTATTGACGATTTTAATCGTCCAGGCTCAGAAGCTTTTATATTTCTCCTGAGGTTAATTATTTGCTCATACAAAAATAGAAATTGGTGCTGTTAATAGAGACATATTGAGATTTATAAATTTAATCATGCCTATTTTTGTTTCTCCTTGTAGCATTCGAGCAGGTGGTGTTGGAGTAAATCTTCAAGCTGCTGATACTGTCATAATATTTGATACAGATTGGAACCCACAGGCAATCTTGATAATTTCATTTTTTTTATTATTATTTTTTTATTGAAGTTGTTTGCATGTACAGTTCACAAATTTTAATAATGTAAATGTATAAGATTTTAAATGAGAATTTTGATCAACATTTGAATGGCACCTTAAATTTTCTTTAGATTCAAGGCAACTTTATTATTTTACAGGTAGACCTTCAAGCACAAGCAAGGGCCCATAGGATTGGTCAAAAGAAGGATGTGCTAGTTCTGCGCCTGGAAACGGTTAGCATTTCAAAGTTGTATTTGTGGCCAACTTTATAATAACAATCAAATAAATAACTAAATACAGTTGCAACTTTACCGGTTAGCTGTTGGCATTCTTCTTGGTTGGTGCATTATCATTGTTAATCTCTTAGTTCTTATTGAAATTGGCAAGTCATTGAATATTCTGCTATTGATGGTTGATGATGCTGAGAACTATATGGACCTTTAAGTCCTATGGCAATTTGTTTGTTATACAAATTTTGACTCTGAATCAGTCAAATATGGCCCCTTTTTTAATCTACAGTAAAATTTGGTTTTATGTTCAGTTTTAGGGCATATAAATATCTCCCTATAGAGGGGACGTGTAAGTTATTATGATACTTTTACACTAATGTTTCAGCTCTATCCTTTACCATTACGGCATTCTTCTTGTAGAGGGGACGATCTTTGACATTGTTCCTCTTTCAGCTTCCTATACTTGGCTTTATGCTTTTATTATAAAATTACCTTCGGAGGAGGTTTGGTATTTCTTGTAAGTATTTCAGTTATCAGGACTATCAGTCCAATTAACAGTTTTGGTCTTCAACTGACCATTCTGATCTGTTTGAACATGTGACTAACAGATTTAGGTGCAGGGTCTAGGTTTTCCATTGAGGTATCAAGATTATTTTGATCAAGGTAAAGGCCAAAAGCCACTTGAACCAAACTGTGTCAGATTATGAAGTTTCATGGGTTATAGGGATTATTAAGGATGAAAGATACGAGCTGCCTGTAGTTGATTTGAAGCACATATTTGAAAAGGTTAGCATACTACATAGGAAATTGAGGCGATCCAATTACGGCAAGGTTGTGACATCTCTCCATTGTAAAAGGATTTTATAAATCAACACCAAACAGTGATGAGAGCAATAGCCATGTTGTAACCTTAGTTGTCAAGTTTCCCATATTGTTTCACCATGTTAATTATGTGTCTGTTCTTCTTTGAATATTCCTATACACAAACATCAGAAGGCTCTCTTTTTATTGGATTAACAGTAATAAAAGTAAGACATGGATATTGCTACAGTGATATAGAAATCAAGATACACCCAAACTCTCACTTGAAAGTTGAATTCATTGTCAAAACAATTCCTAAATCACAAATGTTCATATCTAAGCTAAAACTTTCTGCCAAAGGGGCCAAGAAGTGGCAGAATAGACAATTCAGCTAGCGTAGCACTACAAGATTGTAAAGCATGGCAGACCAAGGCTGATTTTATGTGGTAAATAAAAGTCGGGAGGAATTTGGTGTATTTTTTGAATATTTTGAAACATTAGGTTTATCATATGGATCAAGTCTGTTTTTAAAACATCATGCATGTGATCCTGTGTCCCCAGTGTGTTCAACATATCAAAAATATTGGATATGCATGAAATGTATGAACAAAAAAAAAAAACAAAAAAGATATTTGTATTCTGATAAACACTGGTATTACATTACAATATTTTCTAGTCTATTTGCTATAGTTTAGCATCTACTTTACTGAATATAGATATCTTTTCTCTCACCATCTTGTGCATTGATTAAAGTGGTAGATGCCTCATGCTGCCAGTCCTCTTGTAATTTATATTATTCCTTTTTCTTGTAACTTATTCCTAGATTATATTATAATTTCTTAGTGAAATTCTTGTGAGCTTGCTTTTGTTGAACTTGGTCCTGTAATGGCATGTTCGTTTAGGGGAAGTGTTGGGGAAGTGGGGGAAGTGGGCTGACTTCCCCCATTTCATGTGTTCATTTGTCCTGAAGTGAATTTTGAACTAAACCCACTTCAGCAATTTTTTTACTGAAGTGGGGGAAGTGAACCAATCTATAAAAACTTACTTCTCTCACTTCCAAAGTCTTTTTTGAACTCATAGAACTTCACATAACACCTAAATTCTCCATTTAAATTCTCACTTTATGACAAATGAACACCAGAAATGCTGGAAGTGATATTACTTCCTCCCACTTTAGGGAAGTGGCACTTCCCCCACTTCCCCACTTCAGATCACTTTCCCCCAAATGAACATGCCCTAAGATGTCATGATAGTTTAGTGTTTCCTGCTCACTTACCTGCCCTGGTTGCATTTCTTTGGTTTAATATATAGATTTGTTGATGGTGTTAAATATGGTGCAACTGAAACAATGTGTCCTGCTGCCAATACTTCATTTACTACTTGTTTATATTTATATTTTTTGCATTTATTGTCACTATAAGGTTCGCACTGTAGAGGAGCAAGTTAGAGCTGCAGCTGAGCATAAATTGGGTGTTGCTAATCAGAGCATAACAGCAGGTTTTTTTGATAATCACACAAGGTATTTTTGGTATCTTTAACTTATAAATATGATTCCTTCTTTAGAATTTGTGCGTTCCTAAACTGCATTTGCTGATTTGTTCTTGTTGATTTATCACAGTGCTGAAGATCGAAGGGAGTATTTGGAAGCGCTTCTTAGGGAATCTAAGAAAGAAGAAGCTGCACCTGTTTTAGATGATGACTCTCTCAATGACCTCTTAGCCCGCAGGTTTCATTTACTAATTCCTTCCCTTTTATCAAAACATTCTTTCCTTGGTGTAAATTCCATAATAATTGATGATCCTATGAATTTGTCTTGATTAACTGTCTTGGCATTGTTTCTAGTGAATCGGAGATTGATGTTTTTGAATCTGTTGACAAGCAAAGGCGTGAAGATGAGATGGTTTGTCTTTCTGTCTAATCATATTAAGTCTCTGTTATGTGCATTACACTGTAGACCTAGTTGTATAAACCTAATATGACTGATGTTGCCTCTAATGCTTCCAGGCCACATGGCAGAGAATTATCCAAGGGTCAAAGGATATATCTGAATCCTTACTCATGCCTTCTCGTCTTGTGACTGAGGAAGACTTGAAGGCATTTTATAAAGCAATGATGCTTTATGAACCACCTCATGTAGGTGCTCAAGTAGGCGCTCAAGTGGGTGTAAAACGGAAAAATGAACTTGGTGGCCTTGATACGCAACACTACGGAAGGGGTAAACGGGCTCGTGAGGTATGCTGTCTTAATTTTGCAAGTAAACAATGAATATCATTGGTTTCATTGCTGTATTTCTTTACTGCACAGGTTCGGTCCTATGAAGATCAATGGACAGAAGAAGAATTTGAAAAGCTTTGTCAAGTTGACTCCCCTGAATCATCTCAATCAGTAGAAGTGGTGAAGGAATCCCAATCAGTGGAAGTGGTGAAGGAACTAAATACAACAGTTGATCCAGTGGGGCCTAAATTGGAAGACCCAGAACTTATGATGCCTTCAGGAAAAGATCCAATCGGTCCATCTAAAGAACAATTACAGCCAAGTAAATATCCTACACCGGCAAAGCGTGGAAGGGGTAGACCGAAGAGGGCAACAATAGATGCTTCACACCTTCCTGCAAATCCCACTGCAACATATGATACTATCAACAAACCTGAAATGATACCTGAGAATAAAGCCTCTTTGGCCTCAACAAGCATCTCTGCTGATCCAGTTCCTACCGAGGTTGCAGTAGCAGCCAGTGCACCTCCCCCTCCACCTGGCCCAACTATTACTCGTCAGACCAAAGGGAGGAAGAAAGCTCAAACCGGAGAAACATCTAGAGGAAGACCCAGGAGACAGAGTGCATTGACATCTGCTGGCACAGGGGTACATATGATTTCGGGACTCCTGCAAGGAACACATGGAATGCCAAATAAGCCCACAAGTTCTCTTACACAAGAAAAGGCAAGGGTTGAAAGAAGTTCTGAAATACCTAACACACTTCCCATGTCTGATGAAGCCAACACCATTTTAGGATTGCAGAAACCCGCTGGCCTGGCTGTTAATGCACCCATTTCATTGGAGTCATCTGATAAAGTCACAAGTGCTCTGCCTGCCATGGATAAAAGCTGTAGTGGAAGGGAACTTGTTTCTGAGAGCAAAACAGTTTCAACTAGTAGCAAGCAGCTGACCAGTACAACTACTTGCTCTTCAAAATTAAAATCTGATGATTTCAGTGCCAAAACTGAAGTAACTCTGGCTAGTCCTTGTCAAGTATCTGGGCCATCTCCACCTGCTGGGCCTGTTCTTGCTGAAGATATTGAAGGAAGAACTGGGCCAACAGGATCTGCAAGTACTCTAATTGGTGATAAGCAAAATCTGTCTGACCATAACAATGGGGGCCTTGCGACAACATTGCTTGATGTTGATTGTGCATCTTGTGCCAAGCAGAGTTCTGGCGCTAAAGAAGACAAGAGTGTTATGGCAGCTCAGGGAATGCTGCCAAATATAGATTCTCAATCATGTGAGAAGCAGAAACAAATTAGAAAAGTAGTTGATCCTTCTGTTACAAATGTGACTATTCTTCCGAAGTGTGATGCATTCAACGCAAGCCCCATCAATTTACAAGGTGATGCAATACATGGAGTTCAAAGTGCCAAATCAGTTGAAATATTGTCATCTCCCGGCCCCCCATCACAAATGCCACATTCTCTTGGAAAAGACTATGTTGCTACGGCAGCTGTAGTGAGAAAGGCTCCTGAAAATAATGCTTCCGTAAGGGGGAAAAAAGCTGCTGCTCGTGAACCTAGAAATCGTGGCAGTTCTGCAACAGCCACTTTAGAACGTCGTGCTCGTATTGCAGGGCAGAAGCAGGCAGAAGGACGGAAGAAAGTTGATAAAAGTGGAACCATTGTTAGTTCTGCAACAGCATTGAAGCAACAAGAGACTGGCATCGGAAAGTCCCTGCCTGATTTAGGAGACAAGTCCACGATTTCTAGTTCTTCATCTTTGGAAACTGGCACACTGCGAAGTAACATTCCTTTTGACAAAGCTGAGCACCTGCCTTCCACAGAGAAGACATCACGACTGGGTTCCAAACCCAAGATTCTTGATGCACAAGACCAGGAAACATCTTTGGTGAAAAGTGATGGGTGTTCACTCTCCATGAAGAAAGCTATTACAAAACCAGATGTTTCTGCTCTCCCACCTATTGTTGGAGTAAAGGGGAAAGCTGGGTTTGATGAGGGTCCATCAGATATTGTTTCTGAATCCCTGCATCTTAAAGATCCATTGCAGAGTAAAGAAGACAATTTGGTTGTACAGGGTTGTGGGGAAGATGACTGTTCTATTCCACCTGGCTTTGAGGCAGTGGATGCTCATGAAAGGGCACTTTCTCTTGAAAAGGGAGAAGTAGGGCCAGGACATTCTTGTGCAAACGATCTTGGGAGAGGTGATCCAGTTCTTGTGACATCTGTTGATACACCGATGGTTTTATCTGCCAGTCAAGATAATGAATATTCTTCTCCTTCAATTGTTTATACTGGCAATGGCAGCAACCCAACGTGTGCCACCATGTTATCAAATGTTTGCCTGAAAGAATCATCTTCATCTATTATTTGCGCAGATGCAGGGACTGAGCTAGGTGTAGAAGCATCCAAGGAGACTGGCTCATGTTCTGCTGCTAATATCTCAAGTTTTCAATCCATGACTGAAGATAAAGCTGACAAAGTCGATGGCAAATATAATGAAGAGGAAAACATTGCTGTGGTTAAGATTGACGCAGATGCATTAGTTCCTTCTCTGTTCGACTCACATGATCATACTTCTACTGTGTGTGCAGCAGAAATGAAGGAAAACAACTGTACTGAAGCAGGATATGTTTCTTTCTGTCACTTTACCAAGAGTGAGCTGGATAAAGATGGTTACACAACTGTATCTGACCCCAACAATTTTTCAGATGCTCCAGTTTACCCTGTATCAATCATCACAACAGAGGCTCCTAAGACTTCTCTTAAAATGGCTATGGTGGAAAGCAGCTCTATTGGTGTGACCAACTTCCAGATTACAGCTTCAGTCAATAGTATTGCTCAAAATGCTGAGAACTTACATAGTAGTTCCATTCAAGGTTCAAATTGTTCTGATGTTGCACCTCAAGGGGAAATCATTGCTCAGGTTAATAATAGTCTGAAATCTCCCTCTGATACTCTGTCTACAAAAGGGTTGGATGCATCATCACAAGATTTGAATCAAGGTGGCATTGACAGCATGGATACATCTGCACTAGGGAAGAATGATGAATTTGTGAACTCTTCCGGTGATACTCTCCTTATTGATGAGATTGACTCCTCTGCTCGTGAAAAGAATGATGAGAATGTAAACTCTTCCACTGATACTCCATTTGCTGGCCAAATAAATTCATCTACAATTGAAAAGAACGAGGAAATTTTTAATTCTGCAACTGACACTCCCCCTATTGGCAAAATGGATACACCTGCACATGAAAAGAATGATGATGATTTGAAGCCTTTCACTGGCACTTCTTTTATGCTTGCAACTGCAATGAGTGCCCATATAGGTGCTGAAGCTGAATCTCTTGATGTTGACAGTGCTACACCTTCAATCTCTGACAGTGTCATGCCTATTACAATTGAGATGGGCGGTTCAGCTGCTGAACCTTCTGGTGAATTACACATTTCTGAAGAAGCCCAGGCTATTTCTGGTAGTGCTGAGCCTGTTGCAAATGATTTAGGAAGTCCAGATCTTACCCCTGAAACTTCAGGTAAACTGCTAGTTTCTGGAGATGCTCAAGAAGTTTCTGACATTCCGGAGGGTACTACAGTTGAGGTAGGTGCTTCAGCTGCTATTCCTGAGCCTTCATGCCAACCTCAAATTTCTGAAGATGCCGAAGTTATTTCTGAGAATGCTGTACCTATTTCAACTGAGTTACACAATTTAGCTGTTGCTCCTGAAATGTCTGGGCGACTCCAAGTTTCTGAAGATACTCAAGCTGTATCTGATAGTGCCAACACTCCTGTTGAAAATGAGTTCAGCAATTCAGCTGTTATTCCTGAAACTTTTGGCCAAATTCAAGTTTCTGGAGATACCAAAGGTATTTCTGAGAATGCTGAACCTCTCACAACTGAGGTACACAATTCAGCTGCTGCTCCTGAAACTTTTGGGCAACTCCAAGTTTCTGAAGATGCTCAAGCTATTTCTGACAGTGGCAACCCTTCTATTGAAAATGAGTTCAGCAATTCAGCTGCTGCTCTTGAACCTTCAGACCAACTTCAAATTTCTGATGATGCCATAGGTATTACTGAGAGTGCTGAACCTATTGCAACTGAGTTACAGAGTTTAGGTGCTGTTCCTGAGACTTCTTGTCAGCCCCAAGTTGCTGAAGATGCTCAAGCTAGTTCTGACATTACTGAGCCTATGGAAATTGAGTTCAATGATTCAGTTGTTATCCCTGAGCATGTAGGCCAACTTCACATTTCTGAAGATGCCAAAGGTATTTCTGAGAGTGCTGAACCTATTTCATCTGAGATACACGATGCAGCTGTTTCTGAAACTTCTGACTACCTCCATGTTTTGGGAGATGCTAAAGCTCTTTCTGACGGTGCTGAGCCTATGGAAATTGAGTTGAGCTATTCAGCTGCTGTTCCTGACGCTTCAGGCAAAGTCCAAGTTTCTGAAGATGCTCAAGTTCTTTCTGACAGTGTGGAAGCTTCTAAAGTTGGGGTAGGCGGTTCAGCTTCTGTTTCTGAATCAGCAGGCCAGCTTCAAGTTTCTGAAGATGTGAAAGTTATTTCTGATGGTACTGAACTTGTTGAAACTGAATCAAGTAATTTAGCTTCCGTTCCTGAACCTTCAGGTCACCTCCAAGTTTTTGAAGCTATTTCTGACAGTGCTGAGCCTTTTCCAATTGAGTTAGGCAATGCTGTTCCTGAACCTTCAGGCCAGGTTCAAGCTTCTTCCGATGCTCAAGTTGTTTCTTGCAGTGGTGAGGCAACTACAATTGGGGTGGACACATCAACTCCTGCTGCTCATCTTTCAGCCCAACTTCAAGCTTCTGATGATGTTCAAGTTGTTTCCGGCAGTGGTGAGGCAATTGCAACTGGGGTGAAGAGTTTGGCTACTGTTCCTCAACATTCATCCCAACCTCAAGCTTCTGATGATGCTCGAGTTGTCTCTGCTAGTGGTGAGGCAATTACAATTGGGGTAGATAATTCAGCTGCTGTTCCTCAACCTTCAGCCCAACTTCAAGCTTCTGGTTATGGTCAATCTATTTCTGAGAATGCTGAGCCTATTACATTTGAGTCAGGAAATTCAGCTGCTGTTTGTGAATCTTCAAGTGAACTCCATGTTTCTGAAGATGTCCAAGCAATTTCTAAAAATGCTGAGCCTCTTACAAGTGAATCAGGCAGTTTAGCTTCTGTCCCTGAACCTTCAGCTGAACTCCAAGTTTCTGAATATGTCCAAGTTATTTCTGAAAACGCTGAACCTTCTACAAATGGGTCAGGTAATTCAGCTGCTGTTCCTGAATCTTCAGCTGAACTCTCAAGTTTCTGAAGATGTCCAGCCTATTTTTAACAATTTTGACCCTTTTACAGACAAATTAGGCAATTCAACCGCTGTTCCTGAACATACAAGCCAACTTCAAGTTTCTGAAGATGCTCGAGTTCATTCTGACAGTGCTGAGGCGACTGCAATGGGAGTGGGCGGTTCAGCAGCTTTTCCTGAAACTTCAGCGCAACTTCAAGTCCCTGAATATGCGGAGGCGATTTCTGACAATGCCAAGCCTGCTACAACTGAGTTAGGCAGTTCATCTGCCGTTCCTGAACCTTCAGACAAGATTCAAGTTTCTGAAAATGCTAAAGATATTTCTGTTAGCGCTGAGCCCATCACGATGGAGTTGGGCAGTTTAGCTACTATTTCTGACCCTTCAGGCGAGCCCCAAGTTTCTGATGCCGCTCAAGCTATTTCTGACAGTGCCAAGCTCATTCCAATTGACACAAGTAGTTCTGCACCTATCCCTCGATCTTCTGACCAACTTCCAGTTTTTGATGGTGCACAAGCTACGGACGCCAGCGCTGAGGATTGCAACAAATCACAAGAACTGGAGGTGAAGAATGGGAGCGAGGGATTTGCACAAGTTCCTGTCACTGATTCTCCGAATGCAATCACTAGTGAAACTCCTGCCATGGAAGGCAATAACAAGGAAGACATGACGGTTACAGCCAATGAATCAACCTTAGAAGAGGAATGTTTATCTGATCCAGTTGTTCAGCAAGTGAAGGATGATTCATCTGCAAATGTTGACCCACCTCGTTCTTCATCGGAAGAGAAAGCTTAAATGGCTGGCACTGTATAGAAGGTTCTGATTAGATGGAGCGTTAAGTGTAAATTAGTAGCTTAAACAACAGTGACTTATGTTACATAAATATATATTATATATTTCATTTGATTGAAGTAGCTTATATTTGTCTATAGGCAAGAAGATGGTTGGATGTTTTAAATCTCAAAACAATGTTGGAGAAGCTCGATGTCAAACTAGAAATATGGTCAATGTTGATTATCATGAATGTAGCATAAATACCATTGTAGCATAAATACCATGAACGAAGCCCCCTTGATGAACAGATGTGTTTTGGGGAGGTGAGTTTTTGATTTGCCATTTAAAAATCTGATGTTTTAGATCTTAGCTGATGTACCGATAAGGGTAAGTGATTAGAGTATAAATAATCAGGGTCGGAAAACCAAAAGGTTTACTTCTATGCGTTATGGATTTTTGCTTACGTGGTTTTCTAGTAATATCAATGCAAAAGATGGACAGGTTTTAATGTACTGGTCCTTTTCATAAATTGAGAAAGATAGAAACAGTACTTAGATTTAAGTTGCAAATGAATGAATTTAATAACACTTTGACCAAAATAAATAAATAAATAACCTTAAAATATGATGATAAGTGGGAGAATAATATATAAAAATAAAAGAACATATGTTTTATAATATTTTTTTATATCTTTTTCTAATTTTTTTTAGTATAAGGATCTAAATCAAATAAATCTAAACCGTAACTAAATTGTAAATCGCAAACCTCTATGAAGGTTTGCGGTTTACTGGGTTTAGGGCCTCGTGGTGGTTTACGGTTTATTGTCTAGGATTTGGGACTTAGGATTTATGATTTAGGATTTAGAGGATTTTTGGGTATAATGTTTCGGTTTAAGATTTTAAGGTTTTATAATGTTTTATGATTTTTAAATTTTAGGGATTTATATTGTTCAAGTTTGTGAAAGAAAGAATGGCCAAGATGATGGCGTGGATGCCAAGTTGGCATCATAGTGTGAACACTTATTATGTGGCAATTTCTAATTGGAGTGGATAAAATTTGACATGCTACCTTTTCATATAACCCTTCCTCTTTCTTTTATATTTATTAATGGACAGATAAGGACAATTGCATTGGATAAAACATCATAACCTACTATTATATTTTGTTTGGTGAGGCAATAGGATATGATAGCCTTACTCTATTGACCCACTTTATTCTATCCACCACATGATAACTAATCCTACGAAAAGCGTCATGATAGAAACAGGTAGGATGTAATAAAAAAAAAAAAAAATTCGACTTTTTGACCCTTTTACTTGGTTTCTATTCCTCATCTAGGGTTTTATTGTATCTCTTATATCAATTTTGAACCTAAGCATTAGGACAAGAAGTTTGTTAACAACTAAATAGAACACTAATTTCACTATTTTAAGTAGATGTTTTGGCATCCGAAGTGGTTGAAGTTTTTCATTGATCTCCTACTGAATTTCTTCTTTGATCATATCTTATCTTTAGTTTCTCTGGCCGAATGATTTTTCTTTTTCTTTTTCTTTTTCTTTTTCTTTTTATAATTAATTTGGATGTGAAAGAAGATCATATCTATATATTTTGATTTTTCTTTGATAAAGTTTTTTTTTCTAAAGAATATATAACTATATTATAAAGGTAATTCTGTCTATTTATATATAATTAATATCATATCCTGTCATTATCTGGTCCACTTCAAATGTAAAACAAGATAAAATGCTATCCTATGGTTTATCCGATGTCCATCCAGCATAGGAGAGGATATGTGTCTATTATGTTCGTATCTTTTTCTACATCGATTTAGTCCTCATATCCTATCATGTTCACTAAACAAGCCCTTAATAATCATATTATTAATGTTTTTTTTTCTCTTATTTTAATGTGATAGTAGTAAGAACTTTCAAGTCCAACGAAGCAATGATCTATCATGCACTTCCTTAAAGAAAAAAAAGGTGAACAATGAATAATAATGATAGCTGTCTAGAGAAATCATCACCTTTTGGCAATGTTCAGTTGGGCTTGTTACCCCTATAGCCAAGTCAAGAAGGGCAATTCATTTGGTAATCACCTCAAATAACTTTATCTATTATGCTCATAAATCTTTTATTGTTTGTGGATTTTATTGCTCATAATTCATCTATTGGATATTAATTTTAGTAATCATAATTTTTCTTAATGCAATGGATAGTCTTGCCTATCATTGGGCTCATTAGCTATCGAATTTTAGCTCATGTTAGTTCATCATCTTCCTAGAATTTTATCTAATCATTCATGAGTAAAATCTTTCGATTTGAGAATTATTGGATGGAATGCCTTGAATGTCATAGAATTAAATCTCATTTGTTGGAGATCTTTGGGCATTCTTAAATGTGGGCATTAAACATTCTGAAGCTAGGATTCTTGAGCTTAATTAATAATTCGAACATATCTAATGTGAACCATCGGGATTTCTCTTGTGATCTCAGAACCATCTATAACCATTTGTGATGCTTTACTTAGATAGAATTGTGGTAAATTGGCTAAGAGATCTAGGTTGATGTGGATCCAAAAATGGGACAACAACACCAATTTTGTCCATAGGAGTACATGCGTCCACAAACATAAGAATCTCTTCTCCTTCATCTGATCATCTTTCTGATAATGAAAATTCCTTTCTAAAATTTTATTCTAATCTATGGAAGTCTAGATAGCTTTCCTTCGTTGAGATTGTCTAGACCTTGTCTAATGACCTTAAAAATAATTCTGATTCTGAAAGTGCTTATACCCCAAAGGAAAAGTCTATAAAACACTTTTGTTACTTCCTATTAGTAAAAGCCATAGTCCTCATGGGTTAATGTAGAGTTCGATGTGCTAAAGTAATGTTTGAGATAGTCTTTTTCATACTTTTTTCCCACCTCCTTTATGCCCAAATCTCGAGAAAATACATATATGGCTTTAATATAGAGAAAGAAAAAGCCTAAATTAGTTACTAAGTAGAAGTTGATTTCCTTAAGCAATACTTGTTACAAAATTATTTCCAAGATTCTTGTTAATAGGCTAAATTCTATCTTGCCTAATCTTATTAGTCGAGAATAAGGTTGCTTTATTTCGGGTGGCACGGTCATAAATAATATCATAACTCTCTAGGAAGTGCTTCATTCTTAAAATCATTAGTTGGAAAGCTCCGCTACGATGATTTTAAAGGTCAATATTGAGAAGGCATATGACACCTTGTCTTGCTATGCTAAACTTTGCTCTAGAGCTTTAAATGATCCTCAATTTTGATCATAGACTTTCTTGCAATTTCAATCATCTTATGTATGCTGATGATGTTATCTTAACCATTATGGCCTCTAGAAAAGTTGCCCATAATTGTAAGATCTATTTGAAAATTTTTCTATCTTACAAGTCAAGTCCTAATAATGTTAAGTCTACTATCTATTTCCTTGGTTGGTTTGGTTAAAGAGTAACTAAGAGCATTAGTGATATTCTTAACTATAAAATTAGGGAGTATCTTTCACTCATCTGGGTGCTATTGATTTTAGGAGATTGAAAATGTCCCATTTTCAGCATATGGTAGATAAAATTACCAACTCTATTGCATCCTGGAATCTTAAGCATTTATCTAGAGCTAGTAGGGTCATTCTAATCAATAATTTGTTGTTATCCATCCCTTTGTATTACTTATCAGCTTACCCCCATCCTAGATACAGCCTTAGAATCCATATCCAAAGCACTTAGGAATTTTCTGTAAGCAAGGGTTGGCAAGAGTGGTATCCTTTATTTGGTTAGCTGGAGCGATACTACACTTGGTAAATATGAGGGGGTTTAGGCCTGAAATTAGAAAATGGCTAAAGTTGTGTTGATAGCAAAAACAAAAAAAAAAAAAACAAAAACAAAAACAAAAACAAAATATGTCCAGTTTGCTCAATCCCAAGGATGTCTCTTAGGTTAATATCCTTAAAGTTAATTATGGCATAATTAGGCCCAAGGATCTCTGGATACCTCCCAAGTGCTCTTATGCAAAACTATTATACCTATTAACCTTGAACCAACTTTACTAAACATAGAAATAGACAATAAGGGTGTGTCTGGATGGAGGTAATAAACACTGTTAGAATGGAAATCATTGTCAATAATAGTTTATACGCATGTTTGTATGCACTACTATTAGAATGTGAATGAAATGTGTAGGTAATGAATTATGGTACTGTAGAGGCATTGTATTCCCCCCAAAATTGGGAGGAATGGTACTATTTGGGGAGAATAAATAGTATTAGCCTTTGAAATAACACTTTTGCCCCCTCTGAATATTTAATTAAATAAAACTTATAAAATTAAATAATTAACCACAAAAATTAAATTAATAAAAATAAAAGTAAAAATAAAAATTATATATATAATTACAATAATAAAAGTAAAATGACATTTTTGCCCATTAAACTAATAATTAATTAAAATGAGTAATGCTATATAGAACGAAGCAAACACATGAACCAGCCACACAACTGATGTGGCTGGTTACGTGGCAATTAATTTATTTATTTTTAAATTAAAAAAAATAAAAAGAGAAAATAAAAGCTGTTTTTGTCTCTCTTTATCTCTCTCACACACACACTCTCTTTCTCTAGTGTGGTGATCTGCCTATCCTGGCCGTCGCTTCTGGCTATCGTTTCCCTCCGCCGCTCCTGGCCCCTGTTTCCCTCCCCCGCTCCGGCTCCCGTTCGGGCCACCACTTCCCTACAACGCTCCCGGCCCTTGTTTCCCTTCCCCGCTCCTGGCCCCTGTTCCGGCCGCTGCTTCCCTACCCAGCTCCTGACAGCCGCTTCCCTCCCTCGCTCCCGGGCGCCCCTCTCTCTTGTTTGTCTTGGAAGAGAAGCTAGGGCACAGGTCGGTGGTGCCCAAGAGAGGGAAGCGGCGGTCGGATCGGTGGTACACGAGAAGCTAGGGCAAGAGATCGATTGTCTAAGAGTCTCGACTCACCTTGAAATCAGGTACAGAGGCAATGATGATGGCCTAAAAATTTCTCTTGTGCCCTCGTCTCTCTACAACGATTGCGTAGTAGCTTGGATGGCCTAGTAGGCAACCGCTACTCCTGTTGTTGTAGAGGGAGGGGGAAGGGTGGGAGAAAAGCATTATTGTTGAATCTGAGCATCTTGTTTGATTCTGTTACTTGATATTTTATATATATTCAGCATGAATCATTTTGTTGCATCTTGTATTTCTATCTGTCGATGTGGCTGGTTCATGTGTTTTCTTCATTCTATATAGCATCACTCTTTCGAAATGTTCTTGTGGCCATGATGATTTGCCCTATAAAAGAGTATGGAGATTGGGTGGTGTGGCAACTTTGGTTACAGCCCTTGATTCAGGTTTATCCATGTGAAAGAATAAAGGGGCAAGATCTGAGCCTAGAATGAAACATGAATTCATTCTCAGAAAATTTTCTTGTATTTTTGCAGATTTTACAAAGGTAAGATTGAAGCTTTTGATCCTGCCACAAAGGAACATAATGTGTGATGGTTTAGATATTATTAATTGTTCTACCTTGACCATTGGTTTTGTTATTTTTTATTGCCTGAGATTTTCTTGTATTCCTTTATTGTTTGAAAATTAGCATATTGACTTTGTAGGCTAGTTCATATGCTATTTGCTTTTATCACATCTTCCTTATTCATCTTTAATTTAGTTTGGAACACTGAGTATGGGGAAGGACCATGAATTGTAGATGGCTGCTAAAGTAGAGAAGGTACATCTTGTTGTTTCTGGCAGACTATGGTCAATGGTTTTTTTTTTTCATTATTATAAATTAAATGCAAATCCATTAGTTTGTGTCTTCTTGAATTTGTCCAATGTAATTACAGGTTAAGATAAGTCTTTTTTGGTTTAAAATGATATCATGTTATTAATCATCGAGTTTGAATGGCTGTGTTTTTTTTTTCTAGATATACGCCTTTGGATAGGTTTTTCCTCCATTTTTCCTCATACATGTTCTTATCTGTTTTCTCTTAATTACAGTGTTGATGTGCCTGGTGGGCATACTCTAAGATCCTTTTTTGAAGGTGTAGTCAATTTACAGGTGATCTTATTATATAGATATTTTTGTGGTTTACTAGAAATCAATTGTGCATCTGTCTTGTAGCTATAAATGACGATCTTACCGCGATTCTTCAGTCAAAGGAGAGGGAAACAAAGGAGATCGTTGTTCAAGTTTACTCAAAGAAGAATTAGAAAAGAAAGAGAGAATTAATTGAAGAAGACAGGGCATAGGTGGAGAGATTTGGGGCTTTATGTAAATAGGAAAATTTCCCAAAACGCCCTTACCACCACTAATGTGAAGATCCTGATAGGACGAGGACTATTATTTGAATTTAAGTGATATTTGAATTTAACTAAAATTTGAAATTAATTTATCTAAAAAATAATCCACTACAAGTATATAGATCCTAGTATAATAAGGACTAATATTTAAATTTAAATGATATTTGAATTTAACTAAAATTTAAAATTAACTTATCTGAAAGATAATCCACTACTAATATATATACCCACATAGTAACTAATTTATCCATAAAGAGTGTCCGAATGATAAATGGGTGTGGTATTTATAAATCAACAAGAATCAAAATGATGAAAATACCCCTAGAGTTATACCTAATACACAAGGATAATCAAAGATAATTTGTAAAAAACAATTAAGTAGCACCCAGCAGGTATCCACATCCACCTAAAGCCTAGAATATCCCTACTGAGAGATGCGGGCATCACATCCTCTCCACCTTAATAACTTTTACAAAATTTACCATCATATGAAAATACTATTTTGCCCTTAATCGATCCAAAAATTCCAAATTACCCTTAAGTTAGGTCTAACCAGAAGGCTAGGTATTACATTTTTTCTTTGTTTTTGTTGTGAAACCAATTGAACCTTGCTTCATGTGTTTATAAAGAACCCATTAGATCATTCATGGAAAAAATAGACAAGTTCTTAGATTCTTCAATAGCAGTAATATCACTTAAGAGTTAAAATTCTCAAAACTTTTGCAATAATAGTTTCATTAGTAATTTTCTCTTCAAAAGACCTCATTTGACTTACAGTTCCATATACTCTTGATAGAAAATCTTTGATAGATTTACAATTGTTCAATATCTCAAATTCACATTGAAATCGAAGAGTTTGAAGTTTGCCTGTAATTACCTTTTGATGATCCTTTAAACTCCTTTTGTAGAAATTAACCAAGCCTCCTTGGATGTGGTTGTTGCAACAATTCATGAAAATACAAACTTATGGACTGTCTATTGAATGAAGAAAATATTGCCTAGAGTTCTTCTTTTTAATTTGTTCTCTTTCAACTTTCCTTCTTTATCTGAGTCAACAAATCCTTGCTCCACCATGTCCCACAAATCCTAAGACTTGAACTAGGTGTTCATCTTGATGCTCCAAAGCTCATGGTTCTTGTAATACATGCCGTCAACTTTGGCCAAGTTGACTGGCCTTAGATGCCAGATAAGCCGCCCCCACAACTTTTGGCCTTATATCCGAATTTTATGGATCTGAGTAGGTGTAATAATGGCTTGATTAGCATGATTGAGCTGGTATTTTGATCAGCAACTTCTCCTTCAAAGCATGCTCCTTCTTCTTCACCAAACCAGCTTAACATCTTCTTGAAGCTTAGGGACGGAGGGAGGATCTCTTCACCTGCAGCTCACCGAAGAGACTAGTGGTAGGTGATCCTTGCTTGTTGTTGAGTTTTGTTGAAGAAACACCATGCTTCATGCTTGTTTGGAGTCTTCTTCTTGTGTTGTTTGGTTGGTGTATCATGAGATGGTTGGGCGAGCTTTTGCATTGGTTTAAACATTCTTGTATCTAGGTGTATGTTTTCTCTAAAATTTCTTCTTGTAATCTTTGAAATTTTGTTTGAAACTCTTGTTATTTGTTTGTATTTAAAGACCATGTTTTAATGCTTTCTCTCTTAAATTCTTGGAATTATTGCACCTGCATATTAAATGTTTCTAGTAATGCCTAGCTGAATTTCAGCACTCCTTAAGGTTGCTTTCCTTCTGATTTGTAGCTGTTATTGTATTGAGTTTTTCTATTAGAATTTTAATTTACTTTGCATGCATGTTTATTCATCCTTGCAAGTATGCAACTACCAGATTGCCTATAGTTTAATTATGATATTTTTATATGCATCTTGTAAGCATCAAACCTGTAAACTAACATTCATGTTTTAAATTATTTGGATATAGGTTTACATGTTTGTGGACTTGATATTGTGAGTGTGCAGTCATGTTATAATTTAGTTGATATTTGTATACACTTTGGTCTACGCATGACATTCTTTATCATACATGATAGTTTGTTATTTATATACGTATATAAAATTGTGAACAAGGGGTATAGATGCTTTAATTAGCCTAGAAATTCTGAATTTTGATTATCATGTTGTGATTAGGAGGATTGTTGATTGAGTCCTCATTAATTAAGCTTGGTATTTAAATGCTTGTCCTTTTATTTTTAAATTTAAGGTTCTGGTTTAAGTGAGAGTTAATTCATCCTCTGGGGCTTTAGTTGCAAGTTTAGGCCCGGTCCAAGGCTTGTTTCTAAGTATAGTTTTTTTTCTTTGTAGATCTTGTAGTGAGCTCTAAGTCCGACTTCTGTTAAACCCAACTTCGTAGTCCCGAGCCAGGTAGGCTCTCGCACCCGTGTAATTCTTTATTTCTGGTGTGTGGTTAATTAGTTAATTATTTAGTAATTTATTTTACTTATTTAATTAATTATTTATTTTGTCCTTGCTTTAATTATGTGGTATTTTATTTATTATTTTTCATCTATTATTTATTTATTATTATTATTTTAATTATTCTTGTGAAGTGATTTATTTAGTATTTTCTCTGTATGTATTCTACGGTTTTTAAGTACATCTCCATTGCTGACAAATTGCCCAGCTAGAAGGAGTAAGTCCTAACCATGTGCACATGTTTTTCTGTAGCAGCGCTACTGGACATGCGTGTCAGTTCCTACGCTCGAAGATCCGGCTTCGGCTGTTGATATTCTGTCTGTTCTGTTCCGACTTCACAGACGAAGATCCAGCCTCGAGTTATTGATTCTGTTCTATTATTAGTTAGGGAGATGTACACGTCTGGTTTTTACGTATTTTCTGTATTTTTTATTATTTTTGTATTTTGAGCAATTTTTGTATTTCTATATGGCTTATTACTATTTCTACAATTATCTGTATTTCTTGTTTTTTTTTTTTTTTGAGATCCTACTGGGCCTTTGTGGCTCATGCACTCTGTAATTTTTTTTTTCGCAGGAGAAAATTAAGCCTAGGATCGGGGGTGTATTCTGGAAGCCATATTCCTATTTCTGGTTGTAGATTTTGTAGTGGACCTCCCTGTGTAAGTAAGACTTGTATCCTGTCTGTTGTTTGGTTCGCAAACTGTATGAGTGGCACTGTATTTCTGTAGGGCTGTATAAGCTCATACTTGTATAACTTATGTTACTATTACTATTGTTAGTAGTTCTGCATTATTATTTTCTATTCTATCTGTTGCGATTGACTCTGACCAGATCTGAAATCTGAGGCCTTGCACCCAGTGGGGTCCAACTCCGTTGGATGCGGCCGATCTATCAGCGGGCCCGGCTTTGGGGCTGGGGCCTCGGGTGTGACAGTTCTCTCATTTAAATATAGGAATCATAGGATGGGACACGCTAACAGAATTCCCATTTAGCTCTAAGCAGAAAGAAACAAAAGAAGAATAAAAGATGATTGAAATAGCCCATATCTAACAAATATTATTACAAACAGGTGGTCTGGCATAATAAATAAAACTAAAAGGAGGATTATGATAAACACTGCTGGCAAAAAAACTAAAAATATTATAAAATAGAATATAATAACTGGATTTAATTTTAAATCATACTTTCAACACTTTCATTCACAGCTATATATCCCCGAGCCATGATAGCCTGCCTTGCATAACGCTTTCCCATCGACGATTTCTTTCTCGCATCTGATTGAGATAGAGAGAGAGAAATAGTGGATGAAGTGAATGCTACATCATGTGAGAGAACTGTTTGAGAACTTGTTATGCAAGTATAACAGTACTCAATAATTATTTGCATTAACCTCTTAAACTAAAATTAAAATACTAGGTAGTTGGAAGGGTACCACTAATCATTAAAAATTTTAACTTCAAAATTTTAATATATATATATATATATATATATATATATATATATATATATATATATATATATATATATATGAAACCAAGATGTATCCATCATTTTTTGTCCACAAGCAAACTAGTAAAAAATTTATCCTTAAGTCACTTGTTGTACATTATCATCCCTTTTAAAATAAATAAAAAGGAAACCATTGGCTCCGGACAATCTCAACGAAAAATTATAATAAGTTGGTGCTTTGAATGAGTTCTCATTCTTCTGTTCAATGAAATTTGCATTATACTTCACCATTTCCGTCAGAAAAGATAAGTTAAATACATACACACACACACGTGAGACAACGCATTTCAAAATTTGAATATAAAGTAGGATAATATATATCCTTGCTCTTGTGTCTTGTCCTCTCCTCTTACCACTATCACTTTAATTAGTTAATGTTTCCATAATCTACAACCACTTCTCTCTCTCTCTCTCTCTCTCTCTCTCTCTCTCTCTCTCTCTCTATATATATATATATATATATATATATATATATATATATATATCAACCTGATTAAACTACATTCCTTAAGTTTTCTTGTGAGTCAACTCCTGAACGAGTTTACGAATATCCAAATAAGAAGAACCATCCTTCTCTATCGCCATCTTTGCACTCACTTTCAACTCCCTTTCTCTCCTTCTCATCCCCTCATCTTCCTCTCCAACAGTCATCAACCTCAACACTGCCTTCTCAATGTCTTCTCCGTGCACCACCGAAAAAACTTTCTCCATCCCGGCCCCGAATCTCTGCCCCGTTCCATACTCCTTAACACCAACTCCGACCACAATCTTGAGCACATCAACAACAAGCCTCTCATTATAAAACTGATCGGCCAACATCGGCATTGTCACCATTGGCACACCGGCGCTCACTGCCTCTAACGTCGAGTTCCATCCACAGTGTGTCAAGAACCCTCCAACTGCATCATGATTCAATATAAGCATTTGAGGAGCCCATCCTCTTATGATCAACCCCCTCCCTTCCACTCTCTTCTCATACTCCTCCATCAACTCTTCCCTTTCATCCTGAAAGAGCTCCTTTTTAAGGCCATCTCCAATGGAGGACCCAAATCCCAAATTTGGGTTGGGATTTGGGTGTGAGTTGCTCCAACCCACACCCAAAACTCAACCCAAATTTGGGATTTACAATAGTGTGACCCCAAATTTGGGGTCACACTATTGCAACCCCAAATTTGGGGTCCCACAAAAAAACCAATATTTTAATCCTTTTTTTATTTTTATAATTATTGCAATTAAATTTATAAAATTAATAATTCATTCATATAATTAATAACTAGTCATTAATATACCTACAATATTAATTTGTATACAATTAATTACTTAATTAAAAATAAAATTATTAATTAAATTAAATTATGATAAATTTATGATACCGGAATAGTTAAAATTTTATTGAAAAATAACCTTAATAAAAGCTAATACAATGCAAAGACTAATTATATTAGTTAAAATTTTATTCAAACATAACCTCAATAAAAGCTAATACAATGCAAAAACTAATTATATTAAAACTAATATTCTGGTAAATCAGTAGCACTTCCGCCTAGATTGTCGAAATAGTTTCCAAAGGTATTCGAGGTTGAAGACGGTGGTTGTAATATTAATTTTCATGTTGTTAAAATTGTAATCGATCATGTATTTAAATATTAAATATTTTCGTGCTATATGAAAAAATAATTCCATTATTTATCAAGATAATTAAGAAATTTATAACCTAATTTTTAAATAAATTAAATCATAAATTAAAAAATTTTAGTTGTAAATTTTTTAATTTATTTTTATTAGTAAAATATTAAATTGTAATAAATATTTAATTAAGTTATTGTTAGAAATGATTAATTTCAAGTATTCTTTTATTGAATAGTAACAATAATATAAAAAAAAGATGAGGAAGGAATATTTTGTGAATATGCTTTTTTGGGGTAAAATTTGGGTTTGTGGTTGGAGTATAATTTACTGTACCAGAACCAAATTTGGGATTTGGGATAGAAATTTGGGTTTGTAGGTTGGAGATGGCCTAACAACCCAAATGAACGCTTGTTGTGAAGACTCAAGGCCTAGTGCAATCTCATGCAGCTGAGTTGTAGTGAACCTAGACATACTCCCAAAACAAACATACAAAACAGAATTTGGCTTCTTGTTGTCAAGACAGTTCAAACATTCATCCTTATCAATCACAGGTTTATCTCCTCTAGTGGACATATCAAAGATGTTCTCATTGCACAATGAGACAGGTCCAACATGCCAAGCTCTACGACCCATTGCATTCCTATAATGATTAACATAGTCTGGTTCCAGCTCGTAGAAGCTGTTCATCACTGCACCGTAGCTCTTCTCTTCAGCCTCTTGCATCGCACGCATCATCTCCATTATTAAAGGGTTTGCTTTCCAGTTGAAGACTTGAGATTTAAGCAAATGAATTGAGTGAGGGATGTCCGGCACAAAGAGGGACTCTTCTGGCCGCGAGTGGGGGTCATACTGCTCGACGCTATGAGAGGCACACAGCGCGAAGAAGCTTGTGCCATGGAACACAAGACGAGGGATACCTGATAATAGATAATGATCCAAAACAGAAACATTAACAAGGATTTTGTGTGTGTGTGTATATATATATATATAAAGCAATATGGAACTAAACATAATAAACTAATATAAACTTATAAAATAATAGTTTTTTAGCAATACCAATCTTTAAGGCAGAGTCAAGAGTCCATGGTAAGAAAGAGTCAGTGAGGATGGCGTCAGGGAGGAGGTGTTGGAGGAGTTGGTCGAAGGGTTGCCGGAGCATAGTTACCGCTTTGATGAAATTGGCGCCCTTGTCTAATAAAGTGATATATGCGGCGTTCTCGTAGATGGGAGACAGGCCAGCTTCGGTTGAGGGAAAAAGGAGGAGTGCTAGTTTGATTGGAGGGTTGGAGGAGTTGGTGGAGATGAAGTGGTTTATGGTTGTTTGAACTAAGGAAGCATTGCCGAAGGTGGTTATGAAGGTAGTTTGGACTCTAAGGTGTGAGAATAGTTAGGCTATGTCTAGCATGGGGATCAAGTGGCCCGGGGCCATGAAAGGGAAGAAGAGGACATGAAGGTCTTGGGGAGTTTTAGGTTCCATGACTTTGAGAGATGGGATCATAGGATGATACCAACAGTGGTGCTGAAAAGGCAAAAGTAGGTACTGTCGAGCTACACAAGAGAAGAAACGAACGCATCAAGCGAAGACCAGCGCACTTATCTGATTTCACCACATAATTTGGTCCGAATTCACCTTGTAATTTGGGATGCATCAGTAGGACAATATGTAGTTAATCTTCTGCTTGTCTTGATGTAATTAAAGGGTATCTTTCTGTTAGAAAATACACCATGTAGTAGTGATCTCGGGAACGCACGTCACCTGTTTGACGATATGCGTGAGTGGCAGAGATTGTCACAATGATGGGTATGTATGACTCTATATTAGCTACCATGAAAAGCTGGGGAAGGAAGCAGAATTATCACTCAGTATTTTCCCTCTTTTCCTTCTCCTTCTTCCTCTTTCCCTTCCTTCTTCTCCCTCAATCTTTCTGAGCTGTGATTGTGAATTAAGGGTGTAACATAGGAAGATGGGTTTTGTATGTATAAAATTATGGTTTTGGTTTTGGTTTTTTATACGGTGGAGTCTTGAGGAGGATTCTTGAATGATTCATTGATTTGAGAAAAATAATAATATAATATTTGGAGAATCGTCATGGGTGACGAGAAGTGTTTGGCAGCCTTGGCTTGTTTCCCAAGGGTTTTGACGTCGACAACTGGACGGTGTGGGAGTGGGAATTTGGTATGTATTTTTATGGAGGTTTTTGGATGGGTCAAATCAAATGGAAAATAGAGTAGGACGTGGACATCATTCATATTGTGGCTTGATTTGGTTCGCTCATGAAGTGGTTTGGTAGGATTTTTGACAGTGGTCTAGGGTATGTCAATGAGTTATTATATATTATGATAAAAGGATATTTTGTGGTTCAGAAAATCATCTCTTGATAAATGTTGATTTCCATAAATAAAAAAATGCAAGTTTTAAGTTCTCATTTTTGTTAGGATTAAATAAAAAATGCAAAAATATATAATTGTTTTGTATTATTTGTTTAAACAATTAATTAAAATTTTAGACTTGGATAAAGATTTAAATTTTTAATATATAAAAATAACAAAAAAGACTTCAAAAGAAAATCACAAACAACATCATTTTGGGGTAAGTTTTATTAAAAAAAAAGGAAAAAAAATAAATGGAAAGACAAGAAAAATGGGAAAGAAAGAAATAAATATATAAAACAGGAGATTAGGGGAAATAGTCATAAAAGAATGAGGAGGATGAAAAACAGAGAGATGAGAAGAAAAAAATAACAAGAAAGTTTTGTTTAAAAAGCAGAAAAAGAGAGTGAGGATGTCTATATTTTAGTGATTCTTCTTTAATATACTGGTTGTTATTGCATTTCTTTCTACAAAATATATTTTAATTTCTTCTAAAATTTTAAATTGTTGTCATATTTTACTATTAGTAGTTTCTTTGGGGTCTACTAACTTAAAGATGCTTAATTCTTTTGTATTCATAAATTATTTTATTACAATATAAGTTTTGTTTATCAAATTACTGATCATCAATGATATAAAACACAAAAGAAAGACACAAGAATTGATAAAGTAATTCAACATCCCTACATCTATGGAACCAACCTTTAGTAGATACGAGAAATACGACTATTATCTATGTTAGCTATGAAATAATTTTTTAGAACTAAATATATTTTATTGTCTATGATTTTTTGATTTCATATAGTGGAAAATAAATACTGTTAGGCATAAAAAAAGAGCTAGATTTTATTGCTTAGGATTGTTTACCTTGTTCAGAGTCTTTTAGATCATATTGGTGTTATAAATATGGCACTACACTAAAAAAGAGCTATGGAGGCGGTTTTCAACACCTATAGAGGCGGTTAAAACCGCTTCTATAGCTTTAGCTGTGAATTTTTCACCCGCCTCTAAACCGGCTCGTATCAAGCAGTCTCTAGAGTTTAGAGCCGGTTTAATACAACCGTTGGGGTAAATTAATAGCTAAGGAAGCGGTTTTTAGAGGCGGTTATAACCGTCTCGAAAGATATTTTACCTATAGAGGCGGTTATAACCACCTCTACAATTAAAATTTTAAAACTCTCGTTATAGTTTTAGAGACGGTTATAACCGTCTCTACAATTAAATTTAAATTTTAAAACTCTAGTTATAGTTTTAGAGACAGTTATAACCACCTCTACAATTAAATTTTTAAAATTCTGATTATAGTTTTAGAAGCGGTTATAACCGCCTCTACAATTAAAATTTTAAAACTATGGTTATAGTTTTAAAGGCAGTTATAACCGCCTCTACAATTAAATTTTTAAAATTCTTAGAGCCGGTTATAACCGCCTCCACAATTATAATTTCTTAAATGTTTATATTTTTAAAGACGGTTATAACCACCTGTAAATTTGTTCATTAATTGAATTAAATTAAATATTGATTTATTTTCCTACTAATAATAAATAAATTTGTTTAACCTGTAAATCAAAAATATAAATCTTTCAATACATTAGAAAATATGCTAAATTCAATGTCATTGACTTTGATTGACAAGTTAAGAACTAAATTGCAATGTATTTTGATTAATAACAAAATTTTCAAACCAAGCACCAGTATGCAAGGGAGGATTCCCATATTTGAGAATAATTATACACAAGAGTTGTTTTTATTAGTAATATATGATAAATTTTGTTAACAAAAAAATTCTCCTTTGGCTTTGTAACTCCCTCTCATGCTCAAGAAGACTGTCTCTGCAATAAAAATAATGAACAAATATTAGATACTAAACAAAAGCACTACAAATCATAGTTCAAAGAACACAACACAAAATGGCACAAACAAGACCACGCCACATAAAAAAAGCCGAAATAAATTTCGTGAGCCCCATGAAAATGTAAACATAAAACTATACTCCAATTAATAGATCTTTTATCCGATTAGGATAACCTAAAAAGATGTTAATCTTATTTAAGCACTTAGCTGTTGACTGCAAGTAATAGGCACAAAAAATTTAATTAATATTTTAAGTGCAACTAGATCCTCATATAAGTAAAGAAATTTGACTAACATGGCAAGTAAAACTCTATAAGTTGAGGACCAATATAGATTGACAAAAAATTCAATCAAATATTTAGGTAACTCAATAAGCATATCAAACCAATTCTCAATATATTATGAAATATGCAGCCAGAGGAAATTAGATCATTGTCTTTTAGAACTCAAGGCTTAAACTAGATCATAATACAAAAGAAATAAGAGTTGATTAAACAGTATAACATAACAACCTAGTAGCACATCATGCATTTAAGTAAAACCAGTTAAACTTAATCTACATCTAAAGATGTTTGAATTTTACTCTCACAAGGCTAATACTAGAAACTATGAATTAATAGAAACAAAAGTGCTATTGAATACTGCTATAAAACCATAATCTGGAACCATGTCCCAATCTGGAACCATAATCTATCCCAAAAAAATGCTATTGAATGCAACAGTAGCAACATGCAATGTCTGCGATGATGTATCTCTCGGCATGTAATCATCTGAAGCTAATGCAAGTTGCAACAACACTTACTTTTGCACTGATTAATAATTATTAAACAGAAAAAAAATCATTAATAGCAATTATTGAAGAACATTCAAAGCTAATTGAGTTTTAGAGTTCACCTGTAAATTGAGTCATTACTTTGACACATGCAGCAAATTGTGCTGTTATCCTGAAAGTTTTTGCCAATGAACCTTTCAAGGTTTTGATGGAACCATTGAGTCAACAAGGCCCGGCCTCCATAACCGGTTGCAATTGTCTCGAGTATATTCTGCACATTGACCTTAACTCCATCCACATTTTGCGATACGCTGTGTAAGTCATCATAGAATTCGAATATCTTTTCCGGGTCTATCACGCTGACACCATAAATTTGTATGCCATCATCCACAGAAAAATCTCGAATATGTGCCAGGTTTCCTGGACATTGGTTAGGAATTAAAAGCCTTGGATTGTACTTCTTAGTTCCCGGTGCATTTGGTTCAAGTCCTCCCCAGTATCCCATTAAGGCATGCGATGCATAGATATACCTATAAATCACAAAGAAGATATAAGAGAACTAAGAATGTATTAGAGACGATGAAGTTTTATCGACATACTTCAAACTATATGTCATCTTAATCTTCATAATGAAGTCCTTCAAGCCCCTAAACTTGCTGTTTTCCTTGATACTAACTAATATCGCTCTGCATCCATATATAGTGCGACAGAAATCAGTGAATGAAAAAAAAAATGCAGAGTTTTGTTGAACCTAAAAAGGAAATAAACTCACTAAGATCCTTCAATATGTGGTTCATCTTCTTTCTGAAACTCATTGGTTATGTCTTGCCGACCATCATCAATTATCAAAAATTTCACCGGAATGCCACCTTCATATAAGCTAGACATGAGAAATGCCCAATAAGATTAATTAGTCTAAGTTCAAAGGATACAAAGAACATTTTTGTGACACTAGCTGTTGTTCATCGAAATAAACTAGAAATGAAATGTCTCATGTATACTTACAGTAAACAAAAAAGAAAGCATCACAAGCATGTACACCTCTTAAGACCATCTTCGATTCCACGAGGACTAACTTCAGTGTAGAAAGCATCCCATGTACACCAACCAAACCAGCCTAACATTCATGGTATCTGTTTTGAAATACTTGCTTAACATTCATTTGTATCTATCTTTGATTAATCTTAATAATTAAATGGACACAAGTAGAAACAACATTTAAGCAAAATGAGATTCAGAGCAATCGCATACTAATTTATCTTCTAGGAGTGAAAATGTCCCTTTGTAGTGTCTTAGTTTCCTGCAAATGGTGGTACATTCACAAAGAGTGAAGCTAACTAATGTTTTATCTTTTGGAGAAAAGAAACCGAGGAACTTACTTCATCGTTTCATTGACAAGTTCAAAGGGATTGCTCCCCGAGTTTACAAATACTGATTCATTGAATTGAGATGTTTGTACAGCAGGATCACCTGTGAAGTAAAACAAGAACAAATTCAATTCAACGATTTTTGAACAAAATAAAAAGTCAAAAATACTTCAGTATGGCTAAATGGAGTTTGTCAAGCTGAGGGACTCTTGCCTAAAATGTGCATATGGATTATTGATAGACAGTTGAAAATGCAAGAGATAAACAAAGCTTCAGTGCAGAAAACTTTAGTATGATTACATAGAGTTTGTCAAGCTGAGAGACTCTTGCCTAGAATGTGCATATGCATATATCTATCTGCATATAGATGTACTGATAAGACAAGGGGTGATGCCAACTAGATATCCTCTTCTACAGATATTACAAGTCACTTGCTCAGAATTTACATTCATGTGCTTACTGTTGTAGAATCATCACATAAAACAAAGGAAAGAACCACACCTGATAATTTGCACCCTTTGTGAAAATGAGCCGGCCAAAACCAAGGACTACAAGTGGAATTACAAACCGAAAACAGACTTCAAACTTCTGAAGGGGGGAAGGTTGAAATGCATGAATATTAGTACAATGACGCAGGCAATGCAAGCATCAGGGAGTCAATCAAAAGATTGTTCACAATAAAAGATTACATTTCCATTTTCAGTTCTGAAATTCATTAATTACCATAATCAAGATTTGGATTTTTTTTATCTTTTATCTGTAAGACCATTTTCAGCAAAGAATTGTTTTTGTATTATTAAAATCAAATGAATGAAGGCATATCTCACACTGGCTGGGCATAACGTGCTTGTTTGGAAACCAATGCATTAGCCACAACAAATGAGCCCACCCCAAGATCCATCTGTTAAAACACATAAATTCATTCATAAGATACATATTTGATGTATTTTGCATAAGACCTGACACCAACGTTTCAGTGAAATATTAAAATGAGAGCAAAGGCACTAGAATGATATCATGAAGCTCTTCAACTAGGACGACTGATCCTATTTACTTTCTCTAGTTAATTTTACCTGGGATCTATTGCCGGCAGGATGAGATCATTGAGTTTTGAACCATAAAAAGAGACCTATGAACATTAATGACTAATGAGAAGTACTTACCAGACCAGAACCATAGGTTTCTGTCTTAGCATATCGCCGAGGAAAAATTCTGAAGTCAACAGCCAATATGCAAAGGCAGGTCACAACCACCTATTTTATAATAAGAACCATCCTTCATTATGAGAAAATGACATTAACTCAGATGAAAAAATAATTATAAGCTATGCATATGAGACAACTATAAATACCACTGAAACTCGGTATGAGAGAATGGTAACTCTAATAGAGGACAAAAATTGTTGTCCTTCCTTAAAATAAGAAGCAGAAGACCTGTACCCAAGCATGAAGTTTTAAAGACTGCAAAACAGCAGAGTTCTTTAAGGACAATATTAAGCACTGGTCTTTGATTCATAATTTAAATATGAAAACTAAGGACAACATAGTCTCAATTCCTCTGACAACATGAAATTCCCATCAAACAATGACTATACATCAAACATCAAACAAAATTCACAATACTTGCCCATGTGTTTCATAATCTTTATTAAAAATTGTAGAGAAATTAGCTAAAAATGGTCTCAAAACCTGAAATTCAATTCAATGTTTCTAGATTTCCAATTCAAAATCAAATAACAAAAATCTTTAAAAAAAAACCCTAAAACATGAAACCCATCCAAACTTCAGCGGATTTCTCAAATGATTTCAAAAACCCGAAAAAAAAAATCTCAAAATCTCGAAAAGAAAAGGAAACAAGAGAAATCAAGCGATGAATCACCTCTCTTCCGTTCATTCCCACCCCTCCGCCTAGACGACTGAACAAGTCCACCATCAGAGAGATATCCTTGGTCCGTTCCACCACTCTCCGGCGGCGCCGGCGCCGCTTCTGTGAGGTTCCCCATGCTGGAGCTCTTCCTCATCACCTCCTCCTTCTCCTCCTCCGTCGCATTTCTAGTGAACCCTTAGAAGCCTTGGATACTGTCCAACAACATACCTGCCTTTACTAGTAGTCAACACCAGGGTTGCCTGGGGTTGATCGGAAGCCCAGGCGAAGAATTTGAAGGCGAGTTTGGCGGATCGAGATTTGTTGGTGGTGGTCATGGAGGAGTGGATGCGGCGGAGGACGACGTGGACGAGGGCGGCAATGAGATCTGGCCAGAGATCGTTGATGGCGGTGCGGGCTTCGAAGCCGAGACCGTCTTGTTGGAGGATGGAGAAGATTTGGTCCGCATCGGAGAGGAGGGATCGACGGCGATGGGAGGAGGGGTGAAGATTGTCTTCGTCTTCATCGGAGGGGGATGGGGGGCGGTGGCCAGAGGAGGAGAGGAGGCGGCGCCGGGGAGTTGTGAGGATGGATCGAGGAGAGAAGCGGAGAAGAAGCAAGGGTTTGGTTCGGGTGGGGTTTTGGGGAATTTTGGTTCGTTGGATTTGGGATTCGGTGAGAAATGGGTAGATATTTGTGTGGAGACTCAAAATCCACATTAGTTAGTTTAGAAATTACTAATTACCATTAATAGTTATTTGTGAGTGATTGGAGGGTTTGTTTGCAAGTGAGTATTTTTTATTAATTAAAAATTAGAGGGGGTTTAAAAAAACCCTTCTATAGCTTTATAAAGAAAATTAAATGCCTAGTTATAGAGGGGTTTTTTTTTAAAAAAAAACCCCTCTACCAATGTGTCTCTAAAAATAAAAATTGGTGTAGTGTGGTTTATATTAAATAAGATATATAATTTATGTAATATTGTTTTAATATATTTTTTTAAAATAAAATTGGATGTTATTGGCATTGAGACAAAATCCAAGGATAGTTCATTATTTAGTTGGCATATTCAAAAATAGAATTAGAGATCATCAACAATCTTTAAAGAGGCTATGTTTGAGTATTTCCAGCTTTAAGGAAGCAAGAAAGAAGAAACACAATGAGTTTATTACTCAAGAAATTGGGAAGATAATTGTGTGATCATATGTTGGAATAATGATACAACAAAGGTACATGTATCTTGTTAATTATTACCATTAATGTATTTTTATATCACTTGATTTTAACAATCTATTGAACTTTTTCTTATATAAGAAAAGGCTAAAAAACCAAAAGTAAGCAGATCATACAAGAAAACACCTTATAATTAAGGATCCAGATCCTTTGTTCAACATGAACTTGTAAAATCTAAACTTAATTTTCAATCTTATAGATGCAATTTATTCATAGTCACTCCATATTTTTTTAATGGAAAATGTTAGTTCCCCCGGTTAGGTTTTGTGAACTTAGAGAAACACTCACTCACTTAAGCACTCAATAATAGCACACACAAACCACACAAGAGAAGACACGAGACGTTGGTAACCCAGTTCGGCGTCCACTCGCCTACATCTGGGGGGCCAAGCCCGGAGACAAACAATCCACTAAAAGAGGTAAAAATAAAAGAGTACAAACACACTTGTCACTCTCACTCACATACAAAGAATACTACCCTCTCTAGATTGTCCGGTGCCTCCCTACTCCCTCTTTCAAGAGTCGTACCCAATCTCAGACCAAGGTAGTATATATAGACGCCTCAACATCCCAAATATAGTGCATACCTCTTTTAGAATCTCCGTGGTTACTAATTTTAGAACCTTCCGAAATTAGCTGTTGCAACTTCTGTTGTAACATATGTTGCAACATGGCCCTGATTACTGGCTTGACTGAGTTCTGGTTCCGTTGCTAAGTGACCTTAAGACCCATCAACCACCTGGTCATGCTTAATTAGTCCGAGTCGATGCTGCCATATCACCTGATCATGACTATCGGCAACTAACATCCCTCCTCAGTTCCTCACCACACAGTCCCCTCACAAGGGACGCACTCCTTTGTACGTCTTCATGAAACTTTCCAAACTTGATCTTCACTTCATCCAAGTTTGGCCTTTAAATCTTCAACAAAGATCTTCAATCAATCATCCAAATCTTGCCAACAATAGGCATATCTTCAAACATACCCTTGATAGACTTCATATCATATCTATTAGGGTTCTTCAAATCTTGCATTCAATAGTCTTCAAAATCATACCATTGATAGGTATTTCTTCATTTAAGCTCCATCCATATTTAGTCTTCAATCACATCTCCTAAATATGGTCTTGATGAGATCTTGTCTTCAAGTTATTACTTGCTTGATCCACTTGCCAAAAATACAAGTGTCTTCATTTAGCCTTCATGAAAGTTGCAACTTCTTTCCAAAAATAACTTCACCAAGATCTGTCATGATATTTTTCTCCTAGCCAAGTTTGCTTGCCATGTCACCATGCTATCTTCATCACAATTTATGCCACGTCACCATGGTCACCACGTCACCTTGACTAGGTGTCAAATTATGCCAATCTTAAAGTACATTTGCACTAACAGAAAAGATGTAAAAGGATAATGTAATAGGATTGAATTATACAAAAGCACTCACAATAAGGATGGATAATGATGGACATCATTGAAAGCTGAAACAAACTATGTGAGTTATCATCTTACCTATGTAGATTGTTATTTATATTGTTGAACTTTTGATGTGCACTAATTATTGCGACTTTAGCGTGTAATGCAGCAAAAGTTGGAAAAAGCTATAGATGAGGATTATGATTTTAATGTTCACAAAATTTGTGATGAGGTGGGAATATATATTAAATTGTTAAATTATAGTCCAAAGCCAAATGCTTCAAGATGTGCACATGCTAAGTCTTTTAAAGAACTTGAAGAAGAAATAAATATGTGGAAGGAGAGATATGAAAATGAAGCTCATAAAAATAAGAAGAATCAAGCTCATTTGCAAAATGTTTAAAGTAGATATCGAGAGCAAAATATAATGAGTATAATGAAAATAGTCATAGGGATTGTATAATTATGTTTATTACATTGTAATGCAACTTAGTAAAAGTTTTTATGTGGCATTCTCTTTGCTCGCTATGTAGTGGAGATGAACAAGAAGTTGCATTTGATTATTATATGATTACTGTATTTTTTCAAGTTTGTTATATCTACTAGGCTCTATTTGAATAAAAAGTTATTATAAAAGCAACATTTTAATAGAGATTTAAGACTAAATTATATAATAAAATATCTATGATATATTTGGTAACTTTAATTGATATTTTTATTGCAAAAAATTTAATGGCTTTTGAGAAAGGAGTGGTATACAAATTGACATAGATGGTTTTCGTTGATACTTTTCTTTTACTTAACATTGATGCTTTTTTTTGGCTTAGATGATAACTTTTATTTTTGGTAGATAAGTTGTTGGATATATATATATATGGGTTCAATATATTAGATTGATCTAAGTTCGTAATATAGCTTTACAGATGGATTCCATGCATGCGTTACAGAGCATGCTTAACATTTAATTTGTAGCAAACACAAAAAGTAACAAATACTTTTACCTACAGGGAATTCTCTATGATTAATTCTATGAGTTTTTTTTTTCCATAGAGAATTATCTTCCCATACAATTGTGTTATATTTTCTAATAAAATTTTCACATACACTTGTCAAATTTCTCGTATCCCCCAGAGAATCAATCCATTAATAGAAGATCCAAAATGAGGGTACAAGGATCTTACAATTTTAAGAAGAATCTACATTTCTCTCACAAATTTGTAATACTCCCTCCAAGGATATCGGACAAAGAAAATTTTATCTCAAAACTTTCCCTTAACTAACCTCTAGTTGATCTTAACCTCAACAGAGACATGCTTTCCTCAAGATCGATTATTGTGGATAATAAGCTATCTCAAGATTGATTAATGTTCTCATCACTATCCCCTGACCTCTTCCTCCATCACAAACCTTTGAGAAGAGATTTACATAGCTGTCCACGTGAACCATCTCATGAACTTTCTTCTTCTCTCTTGATTCTTTAACAACTCCAAATCTTGTTCCATAACCTTGTTATGACATTATTATGACTTGGCTTAATCACCTGCTAAAAATGATTGAGTCACAATTTCAAACTGTAACAAGACTTCACAACACCATCGATCCACTTGGTTGAGCTTGAGTTAATCATAGCCTAATCTTCCAGTAATCTCAAACAAACTTAAAAAAAAAAAACTGTACTCACCAAATACATCTATTGGAACCAAACATCGTGTGAATCAAACATCCAACTTGGCATTCCTTCAATCATCCCAAAATAGCTTTCAATCACCTTCAATGTAATTTTCATTTAACCAAATATAATCTTCCGTCAATCACTTAATTTTGATATTAGCCTAATTTATTTCCCAATCAAAGATAACCTTTAATCATATATTAACCAATCTCCATAAATAGATTCTAACCTAACTTGGCTTTACAATCAATCATTTAATCTAGTGATCTTCCCATTTAGCTATCATTAACTACAATTTCACCATAATAACAAAATCATCTCTCTCTCTCTCTCTCTCTCTCTCTCTCTCTCTCTCTCTCTCTCTCTCTCTCTCTCCATTATCAAATCTACTTATTTAATTACATAACAAATAATGTCAACTCTCAAAAATATAATAAAAAAATACTATACTTCAACCTTAATAAAAAGGAAAAGAAGAAAAAGCATGCTAATAAAAGCCTAAAAGGAAGGAAAAATAAAGAAGTTTTCATTTCATCCTAATAGTCGATCTCTAACAATGCCTAACCTCCTATCCTCATATAATGTAGGATGTGATCTTAGATCCACCTTGAAAAGTTTGTAGAAGTGTAGTCACAACACATCCTCTTCAATGTCTTAAACTGCCCATTTAATTATTTAAAAATCATGACCTTATCAATATTTTGCAGCGAAATGATTTTTAAGATTGTTCATGAGACAATATGATTGAACTTCTTTATCCAGAAGAAGATTTAGCAAGATTCTACGTAATTTAGACACCCCTCAAATCGTTGCACCTGTTTTTTTATCTTTAAGTTCATCTAGAAAAGGTATTAATTTTTTTCTAAAATATGGGGTTGCAGTTTTATTCCTGAAGAATCTAATTGCATCCTAAAACTTTGATTTTCTTTGTCTTTATTTCAGCTTTTTTCCTGGATAATGCTAACCCATTTTCTAAGCATTTTAGTGCAAAAATGTTCAAGTGTTTCTCATGTTTTTTCTTAGTATCTGAAGCTATAAGGATATCGACATAAACATATATGAATTTATTGTATTTTTTGAAGATTTTGTCCATTCTTTATTGAAACATTTGTGGTGCATTTTTCAACCCAAATGGCATGACTAACCATTCGGGTCCGAAGGTGACCTGAACCCAACAGGGAAGTTGTTAGAACCCTTTGGGTCCGAAATAGGCATGCCCAATAGTCCGGGTTTTTAATTTTTTAATTATTATTTTAAATATTATTAATTTAATTAATATTATTATTTTTGATATTTTTTATTACTAAATAAAATATGAAATGCATGAAATAAGGAGGTTTCAAACCAAGGGCATTTACCACACCAACCAAGACTTCAACCAATTGGCTACACTTCATTTTTTGTATTGATATTAAAAACAAATAAAAAAAACTTCAAACCATTTTTTTTTCAAAATGAATAAATTTAAAAATCAAAAAATAAAAAATAATTATAATATATGAGAAGAATTTGAGACAACATAAAAAAAATTCAAAATAACTTAAAAAAGACAGAGGGCTTGCAATAATTCATTTATTTATAGAATTAAGTCTCCTATACATATCCTCTTGGGGTGTGAAAAAATGAAAGCCTGAGTAGTTCTCTTAATTTGAAATAGAGTTGCTACCCATTCATTTATTCTTCTTCATTAACGTATATCTAAGCCTTAACTTCGGTCTCAAACTCTCTGGGGCTATTGTTTTTATGCTCATCATGTTGTCGGTGAAAAAGAATCCATTAATTTTAAAGCTTTTATCTTTGCTTCTTGTAATTGAACCTAACCATGTTTCAAATCATCTATGCAAACTTGAATTTTAATATTTAGTGGTAATAATTAGGAACTTGTTGTGTCCAAAATGTTCCACTTATATTAAATGTCTTATAGTATTACGGGAACATGACATGTAAAAATATTTTTATAACTAATCAAAAAATATAGTACAAGTTTTCATTATCTTATCACCATTCAAGGTTGTTAAAATTCATATGTAAATTAATATGTTTAATGAATCGGGAGATAGTGTTTAAGTGAGGTGGACAACCAATAATTGTTTATATATATATATATATATATATATATATATATATATATATTATAGGTTAGTATTAGGGGAGTTGCCTAAGGCTTTGGTCAGAGATTTTGGAGGTCAGGGTTCAAAACCTATTTGAGGCAAGTAAAGTTTTTAATAAAGGTTTATTTTTAAAATAAATGTTGACCGACGAGTTGACAAACCACACCCAATTATGGTTGTTGGCCGGCTGACCTGGCGGGTTTTGTCAGATCAGTTACAAGAGGGCCTAGCCAAATTCCGGCTAATACTCTCTTTTAATGAGGTTATTTTCCTCAAGGCCCACATCCTTTGTAAGTTCCACCACCTTTTGGAGTTATTACTAAAGTAGTGTTTGTTTGGAGGGTTTTTGAATTACATGTAACTTGAGTTATTAGGTTTTAAAAAATTCAGTGTTTGGTTCATAGGATTCCAAAAATCCATGTAACTCAAATTACATCCAATGAGGGATTTGGTTTTACAACCAAATTGGCTGTAAAACCAAATCCCTTGTTTTTAAGCTTTTTCACTTGCAACCCTAATCGCCAGAGGATAAAGCATTGTTTGTCTATTGATGATGAACACCCTTATGATGATACTGTCAGGCCAAAAAGGTCCCAACAGAGGTCTAGTTTATCCATGATTCTCTCCGTAGCCATTAATTAGGGGTTCAATTAGTGTTTTCCTTTTTTTTTTTAATAGGAAGGGAAATATGTTAGGAAGCTAATTTTCAAGCCGTTTGAGTAGTTGTAATTTTATTTTTTGAGAGTTTTGGATTTGCCAGCAAAGTTCATTACCTTTGTTTAACATAGTTTTCTTTAAATGGGACAAGCATGTTATTTGATTTTTTTCATTCTAAAGTATAATTTTATTTCAGTCGACTGATATATATATATATATAAAGGTAATTAACTGAAACACCTTTCAAATTGCTGTAAATTAAATAAAATTTAATTTGATATCCAAATTTTAAAGTCACCAACACTCACACCATTAACAACAATTGACCTATCATGACACATCTCACGATCTATAACACATTATCATGCCACGTGACAAACTTTTTATTTATATAATTTCTTCGCTCTAAGAACCATTTTCCCCTTTTTTTTCTGCCTCATGAGCTGCAACACCTTTTCAAGGAACCCTAATTACCAGAGGATAAAGCATTGTTTGTCTATTGATGATGAACACCCTTATGATGATACTGTCAGGATAAAAAGGTCCCAACAGAGGTCTAGTTTACTCATCATTCTCTCCGTAGCCATTAATTAGGGTTTCAATTATTGTTTTTCTATTTTTTTTTTCTAATAGGAAGGGAAATGAGTTGGGAAGCTAATTTTCAAGCCGTTGTATATATAATAAGCATTATTATGCTGCAGAAATATAAATGTAAAAGTTTTATGTCACATCTTCAAATTGTTGCAAATGCAAGTAATTGGAATTCTAGAAGTTCTAAAACACAACAACATTGTATATGTAATGGATTCATTTATAATTTGCACAAAAAATGAACCAATTTTTGGATAGCTGAGCATCCAACATTTCCACATTCAACAAAAAATTGCATATAAACAAAAATTACATTTAACTCTACAGAATATCTCCACAATCTACACAACCTCCCTAATAGCATTTTCATCCTATTCACTCACACCTTCTGTAATGTTTTTTATTTTTGTGCAACATTTGTAGCTTGGGGTCTTTCTCCCATGTACCTTGATGCCACTTGCCTACTTACTTGTGTCTCCTTGCTACCTCATGAGGGCTTGGATTAGCAACTCTTGTGACAGAGCTCTCTATGAGTAAATAACTTGATTGGAATACTGTATAGCATTCACAAGCTATGTCAGAAAATCATTAAAAGAAAAACGGAGGTTCAAGGCCAACTAACTCACATCAGGCATCCACCTAAGAGTAAATCCAGGTGGATGGGTTGTTGTCCACTTTTTAGAAATTGGATTAAGTCCCTATGTAAGAATAAGTTATTGTATTACAAAACATAACAAATTTAGAGTTCCAATGGGTGAGTTTTACCATTTCAGTTGTGCCCACATCCACTCCTCTTTTTCCTACATCTTCAACCTACCTTTGCTAGATAGAACCTTAGGCTTACAAATTATTATTTTTTTTCACATCCCAAAAGTTAGTTGCAAGAGTTAAACAATAAAAAAAACAAATTCCAATATCAGTTTTAGTGAGCAATTTTTTACCATTCCAATTCTCCCACTAGATCTTGCATCCTAAAATTCAATTATTCATTAGGAGTGAGAAGTGAGTAATGGATCTACATACAATACTGCTCTTATATACATTTGAAAATGATTCTCACCTCTGCAATTGTATCCACTCTTAGTCCTCCACTTACAATTTCATTTTGTCGTTGTTGGGTGGACTCCTACGAAACATAAATTGCATTTTTTTTCCGTGCATATCACAAGTTACAGGACTTTAAGGGGAAAACACATTAAACCTCATGCAAACCTGTGATGCTGGAGACTACCTTTGGATCCACATGCACACTTGTGGTGTTGAAAGCTACCTATGGCTTATTCCCTTAGCTCTTCTTAAATGCAATGTAAACGTTTTGATTAAAAGTCCAATTGGGCTTTCAAGTACACTTCATTGACATAGTATTTCCATTGATAGCTAGTGAATGGTTTTTACACAACACACAATTTTGGAAAATCAAATTATATTACAGCCCAAGCTAGAAAGTCCAAGCTTGCAACCTAGAAAGTTCAAGCTTCCAAGCTTTCAAGTATAATTCATTGATATAGTTTTGGGAGTCCATCCTTTCAGTACAATTCATTAAGATAATTTTAAAAGTTTGACTTCTCAAATATAATTTATTGACACCAAAGTGCGGGACTATTACACACATAATGTTCATTTACACTCCAATGACAATAAGATGCAACTATCTTAAGCAGAACTAATTACTAGGGTCAAAAGAAACTAATTCAACTCATTTATAGAAACTCAAAAATGATTTTATAGAAATTTAAAGATTGATAAAAAATAAAGCATTATTCTATAGACTAAATTATGCATATGAACTTTTAATTTTATATTTTAGACAGGGTTGAAACATCTACTACAAACTAAAGCTGCACCTTAGGACAATAAACCATGATGAAATCCATCTTTCTAACACCAAACACTTCTCAACCTACATCCATTCTAAAAACCATAGACAAAACCAAAATCATGACTCAAACTCAACCACAAAATAAAGGAAAGAAATTTTAGAAATCGAAACATGGTGTGTGTGTGTGTGGGTGTGTGTGTGTGTGTGTGTGTGTGTATTAGATGAGGGAAAACGGAAATGGAAAGAGAGGAGAAGGGGCATCAACCTGATCTTGCTCATTTGTTGTCATATAGCTTAGGACAAGGAAGTAACTCACTAAGGCTAGATTCTTCGAGGGCTTAGAGTTCTCACAGGTAGAGAAGGGAAAAGGGATTGAATGATTGGTTCTCTTAAGAGGGAAGATATCGAGCGACTAGGGTTCTTAGAATGGTGTCGAAACTCATGACGAGGGAAAGAAGAAGGAAAAGGGTCCTTGGCGAGAAAAAGGAAAGAAAAAAAAGGAGTCTGCCACGTGGCATGATGATATGTCACAAACTGTGAGATGTGTCATGACTCATCAGATTGCTGTAAAGATCATGAATGTCGATGTCTCAAATAGGGGTGTTTTTTAAGTTTGGGTACTCAATTGAAATTTTTTAAAGTTTAGGGACTCCAATAAGATTACCCCTAAAGTTGGGTGACCATTTAAATAATTTACCATATAATATTTGCTCGGTAAAAAAATTGTTATTTAAAATCTATGCAAAATAAATTTATATTGTTTGAGAAGTTAATTTTTTTTAAAAATGTTGTTATTAATTTTTTAATTTATAATTCAATTAATTAATTAGTTAATTCGTGGAAAGTTAACATTCAATACTATACTAAATGAAGTTGTATTTAATCTTCTTTCAATGCCCAAACAGAAAACATCTATTTAATCCTATTTTAATATTTCTTATTAATATTTAGTTATGTTTTGATATATTTTTTTTTATCAAATTTTGATTTTGAAAACTTGATATTGTGTTGTATTAGTCCAAATTCTAATGGATACCTAGCCAAATTATATATAATATAGAGAAGATTGTATGATCTTCTAATGATTGAAATTACTCGACAACATTCTAAACAATTAAGTAATGTCAACATCTTAACTCCATGTTTGTGAATATATATCACAAATTGAATAAGAAAATATACACCACAAAGTGAACAAAGTGAATTAATATAATGGCAAGCACAAAAACATTAAGTTATACATTATTCACTTTCAAATCTCTGATCCTCAACATTGTTAAGTGAATAATGTGATCCTGAAGATGCTTTTGCTATTGCAAATGTTGTTTCATCAAACCCCATGTTTTTTTCTTCTAGTTGCAATGGGTGCACTGCAAGAGTTAAGATTTTTAGTTACAACTTTTATTTGTCCCCTTGTTATTTTGACAAAAATATTGCATTTTTTTGTGTCAAAAAAGTTAGCGGACACTATTATTTAAATTAAATGTGATAACTTATGTTTTTGTCACTATTATAGTAATAATTGTGACAATTCAATATATGTCACAATTAATATATTAATAATGGAAAATTTTTTCTTGTGTCCAGTGTTTGTCAATAAAAGCATATAAGATTTGGTGTCAAAAATTTTTTGATGAGAATGTTGTATAATTGTGACAAGAAATATTTTCACTATAATTTTCATTTATTGTCACAAACATATTCTCCTTCACTCAACATATATTTTTTATTACAATACTTTTGTTAAAAAAAATTTAACCATTTATTGCCTACTAAATATTGTCACAAAAATTAAATTTCTTAACCATGTTATTGGGTTTTTTATGTTTAAAAGTTAGTTGACACTATAGTTTGAACTAGTTGTGATATTTAATTATTTTGTCACTACTACAATTTTAATTGTGACAATTTAGTATCCATCACAATTATAAATCTTATCTTTTATGTTGAAAATTTTGGATACAAAAAAAATTCAAACACGTAATGTCTAGTGAATGTTGTCATAAAAATATAAATTAACATATATAGTCTTTTATAAATTAGTATATATAGTTGTAAAATTATATTTGTGATAAAATATTAAAAAGTCTATTTTTCCTACCCAACCTTATAGGTTATGCATAGATTTTTTTTTTTAATTTATTAGATCTTCTAAGTAATTATAGATAAAATTTAACATAATGTTATAAAACAAAATTATTATTTATAAATACTTAAAAAAACCTATTAGATACTTAAAAATTTTATTCTATTAAGCAAAAATATTAACCTATTCAAACATTTAAAAGCAACCATGCGCTAAATCATCATCATTGCATTGGCGTAGCCCCGTATCTACATTGCGAACAAGAATATTCCAAATATATATATACACATATATATTCATTAGTCATTTACCAAATAAACAACTATTTTTCATATTCAAATACCAAAATTAACAAAAACAGTAAAAATATAGGTTTGGGTTTCTCCAATCTAGTTGTAATAAACCAAATAGATTATGCTTGTACTACAAGAATTAAGACATTTAGTAACTTTTTTTCTATAACTATCTATTATATTAGTGACAACATTATTGTTAAATTAATAATTTTATTTGTGACAATAATAAACACATGGCAATATCTCTAAGTAACATTAGTGATGAAAATATTGGTCACCAACAAAAAAATATTACTATTGACAAAAAAAAAATTTGTCACTATTTTCAATTATTTTAGTGTTAACAATCTTATCACAATAAAATGCACAATTATAACCATTTACTCGTCACTATTGTGTATTTTTTTTGTGTCAACAATATTGGCACAATAAAAATGATTATTGTGACAGCTTATTCGTCTCTATTTAGCATTTTTATTATACCAACAAAGTCATTACAATAAAATAGATAATTGCAACCATGTATTCGCTACTATTTTATATTTTTAATGTCAACAAAATTGACACAATAGAATAAATTATTGTGAGCGCTTTATTCGTCACTATTAAAAAAAATGTGTCAACAAAATTGACATAAATAAATAAGATTACTGTAGCCACATCGCTTTGCCATAAATACTAAATTTGTTAGTGTCATAAAATTGGTCACAAAATTATGATAAATTGTGACCATTTGTCTAAAATGGTCACTCTTGTATTAGTATCAGACGTATTTGTGACGAGAGGTAACGACTTTAAAATTTTGCTACTATTACTAACTGTGACTAAAATTACTACTTTTAGTGATAACTTTTGTTATCACTAAAAATACAATTTGTTGTAGTGCGCTACAAAACCCGATCGTCTGTACCTATTTCTTGATTCTCAAGTAATTTCGACAAGATGATATGAGGTTTTATAAAGATTATTCTCATCAAGTTTTGATAAGATCTGCAAGTGCACGGGTCGTCAAGTAATACCTCGCGCTCAAGCACGAGAGGGTCGTATTCCCTGGGGTCCCAAGAGCTGCTATTACTTCCCCCTAGACGGCACTGTCTAGTCTAACAAATATAAGTTTGAAATAAAGTAAGAAAATAACAAAAGATAAAATTATAAACAAATAGACTAAGGCTCACCGCATAAGCACACTAAGGAAGCAAATAACAATAAAAGCGTGAGGCCTCTGGCGAGGATCCCCTCAAGACTACTAAAGCTAGAAGGATGTTAGAATTACACAGGCAATAGTGGTTTGGGCCAAGAGATATCCGAAAATAGATTACCCAGATGGTCACGGTGTCATGCCCTGACCCGCGGGCCCACGGGACGCGACAACCGCCGCGACAATCCCGAGGAAGGATGCTCCGCCACTCAACCCTCGAGACAACGCAAGGCTGAACAACAACTTGGAATTCCACAATATTCCACCAAAAACACAAGAGCGGAAGTAACAACAACAACGACGACGACAATGATGATATATAACAGTAAACAAGATCACAAGTGCATAGGAAAGCTATAACAACAATAACAAGTCTTAATACATCAGAGTTTCAAAGTTGAGATAGATGCAAAACGTACAACAGGGTTTACTACAACTAGTGGATCCAGAAGATAGGACTACATGATCATGACCAAAAAGAAACATACATGAAACAGAAAAGATACACAGAAGATAGAGCAGCAACAAATGCCCAGCACAGTGCGCACCGCCTCACCTACTACCTGCAACAGTCTAGGAGAAGAAAGAGGGGTGAGTAACTAGCGTTACTCAGTGAGGGGAGACTAGCACAACCTCACCAGAAAACGCCAACAACAATGATAACAATAAAGCATCCAAATAAATATTTTACCAAGAGCAAGATAAATATTTATAACATAATTTATATATACGATAGCCAACTTTAACACAGCATAATAAAAGATAGGGTTAATAAACCTTTCTTACTATAACAAGATTCCAACAACCTCAAATTCGGTAAAACACTGAACATTGGTTCAATAAAAAGAATAAGTCAAACATCAACCCAAACATGCCCTCGTAGTAAGTGTCCAGTCTGAGCTAGCCCTCGTAGTAAATGTCCAATTTGAGCTGGCCCTCGTAGTAAATGTCCCGTCTGAGCTGGCCCTCGTAGTATATGTCCAGTCTGTGCTGGCCCTCATAGTATATGTCCAGTCTGAGCTGGCCCTCGTAGTATATGTCCAGTCTGAGTTGGCCCTCATAGTATATGTCCAGTCTGAGCTGGCCCTCGTAGTAAATTCACCAACAAAACCAACAATACAAACAATTGCCACACGAAGCACAAAAGCTAACCAAAACACCCAACCAACAACAATACTTTTGCATTCCCGCGAGGAACCAATAGAAACACAATCGAAACTCAAGTTTTAAACACAAGGGGATAAGCAGATCCCAATACTAGGAATCACATGGAAAACCTCAACAAAGTCCAAAATAAGTTCCAAACTATAGAATTCCCAAAATCCCAAAGATTCACAACAAATCTTAAGTTCAACACAGACAAGGGTTTCGCAAACTCAATGAAGCGATAATCCAACACAACTCGAATACTAGCAAATCAATTAACAAATGCAACATTCAAGATCGACTCAATAATAATTATCATTCACCAAAATGCCAAACAAGTATAAATCCATAAAACTCTACTTAAAAACATGATATGGTTGTATATGAAAGTAATATAAGTGTGTGTTCATGAAGTATATCTAGCTATCAGCATTCATCCAATAAGGCAATGCATAAATATCCCACTCACCGAAATGGCGATCCACCTTCCTCGCAAGCTACTCCTCGGCTACTCCCTTGCCTTGAGTCAAAGCATCTTCTCCTTGCCGAAGCACCACCAACACAATGTTAGCACAAGCAACTCAAGGAAACCCTAGGTTTCCCCTACCAACAAACCTAACCGGCTCTAGGGTTTGCTCCACTAACCCTAGAAGCTACCAAAGAGATCCTAAGGGTTAAAGCCTCACTCTCTAACCTAAAGAAACCAAGAAAATAAGGGGAGAGGGCCGGAGCTACAGTAGCTCCAAAACAAGCAAGAAGAACACTCAAGGGTTCTTGAGATCAAAGGCAAGCAATCAAGCCAAAAGCTTCTCTCAAGATCCATAAACAATAAACAAGGATGAAAACAAGGATTAAAATCTACAAACAAACCCTAGGCTCATCATCCAAAGAAGAAGAATAAACAAGAAGCAAAGAAGAGGAGAAGAGCTTACCTAGAACAACCAAAGGATTAGTTTGCAAGCTCCACAACCAAGCCCAAAATCTCCTCTAAAACCAGCCAAAAACTCTCAAGAATGGTGGAGGAAGAGAAGGGGAAGAAGTGAGGAGTTTTGGAGAGAAGAAATGAAGAGAATGGGGGTTAGATCGGGTTTAAAAAGGGCAACACAGTGGGTTGTGCCGCCGGTGTGCGGCCCCGCACAGTGGCCGCACACCCTTCCACCACGGGTGTGCGGGCGCTGTGCGGCCCCGCACACAGGCCGCACATGCCAAAAACATGGCCTGTGCGGGCTGTCCCGCACACCCCCTGTGCGGCCTGTACACGGCCCAAACCCCTTCTGAAACCCTCAAAACTTGACCTAAAACCCTCGACAAGCCTCACCAACTCAAAACAAAGAGGAACTCACCCAAAACTACAAGTAATTCAACATGGAACGATCAAAAAATACCGATCTACACAAGAGGGAAAAACCCGAAATACTACACACGGAGATAACCCCTAATCACATACAAGTATTGGCTCGGAATCTCTTCTAGTCAAATCCTCCTACAATTGCCATGCACATAGGGAAATCTCAAACTAGGGCCGATACTCAACCTAGGTCCAGCCCTAGTGGTTAGAGGGGTATGAAGCACCTGATGGTCACGGCGTGTTCATACATGAATCCCCATTAAACTAGGTGTGTCTAGTACAAGGGAGATGGTCACGCACCAAGTATAACCTAACAGTTGAAATACAGAGTTCTCATGCAAATCAACACATCAAAGTTCATCAAGCTTAAACCACAAACAAAACCAAATGGCATAAATGTAAATTACAGCATCCATACAAGCAAGTTCATCCCAAGGTTTGCCGGATGCCCGGTGATCTTGGGAGTCTAGTTCAACAAGAATAAAAGAGAGATCTCAAAATACACATGAAGCATAAACAAAACCAAAGAAACCCCCTTGAAATGCTGACTAGAAGGTGGTGATAAGAGCTTGTTGAATCTGCGTCGGCAAGCTCCTTGATGTTCTCCTTGATAGTACTCATCTTCTTCCCTTGGATTTGCCCCTTAGAATTGCCTTCTCCAGCTGCCTTGAAGCCCTAGGTGATGAGGGTGAAGAAAGGGTGGCGAAAGACCCTCTCTATGATGCCCTAGATGTGCTTTTAAAGAGCTTCGCCCCGAGCAGCGCAGGCGGTGTGTGGGCCTCACAGTGCCAGCGCAGCTCATTGTCTTTCTGTTAGCATAAACCCGGGTCAGTGCTACATTAACCATCTGCAGTACTCTGCTGCATTTTTTCCGTCTACAGTAATTGGCTCTGAATTCTTTAGCGGGTCTCGCGGGCGGTGTGCGGGCGTGCAGCGCTCGCGATATTCACAGCTTGATTCATGTAAGACCCGGCTTCCTTATTACAGTATCGCTACAGTGGTTTTGCTTCAAAAACACGATTTTTGATGCCAATTTCACTCCAATTGGGTTCTCAAGCTCATTCTAGCTTCTCTGAGGTCTACAACAAGGAAATAACCAATTTAGGCGAAGAAGGACATCGATTCAACCAAAATAGCATGCAAACATATATAAAACCAACGTATAAATACATACATTTAGGCTCTTACTTCAAATAATCTACTTTTTCAATTACTATAATACCTTTTGTATAATCTTTTGTTGTTTTCAAAAAAAAAATTCACAAAACAAAATATTTTAAAATTTCTTCTCATTTATAATAGTCACCACTTACTTTTTTTATAATTTGTAAAATTATCATGGCATAATTATATTTTTTAACTTTTAAAATACATTAATTAATAATTTTTTACTTTCAAAATTTTTGATTAGGTTGTGATTAGATGTTGTAATTTTTAATTTTAACTAGGGGTAAAATTTTTTTTTGGTTGTGTTGTAAAAATTGTACGGTGGTTTTGCTGGGATAAGATTTTTAGCAACCTGTGCTATACTCAAGTAACTTTTTGTATACTCAAGATTTTTATGAGAATTAAAACAGCCATTTACAAGAAAAATGCAACTTCATATTGACATATAAAAAGCAAAATTTCAAATGCTCGCCTTTTTCTTTTTCTTTTTTTTCCTTTTTTTTTTGTAAAAAACACAAAACTTATTTTTTTTTATCATAGTTTAAAATCTAAATCTATAAATGGTAAACTAGAAACCCCTTACTAAATCCTTGTAAACTATTTAGAATTTAGGGTTTATGTTTATAAAATTTTGGATATAAGATTTTATAGTATTTGAGTTTAAGATTTTAAATTTTTATAATGTTTTATAATTTTTAAAATCTAAGCGTTTAAACGGTTTGAATTTAAAATTTATAAAAAAATAATTATGTGAATGATGCTTGGATGATCCTAATCCGAGGGGATAAAATATAATATAGTATCATTTTATCATATAATTCTTCCTCCACAATTTGTATAGATAAAGGTAAGACTTGATGAAAACATCAAGATTTATAATTTATCTTCCTTCTGATAAATATGTAGATATATATATTAAAAAGAAAAGACTTAAACCCCAAAACCTAATTAAACACATAAGATCAGTTGAACACTATCCCCAAAAGACCAGGACAAAATAAAATCCTTCACAATTTTCTTATCTTTCATCATCGTCTTTTAAATGATCTTTACATGTCCATTCAAGTAGATGTAGAGTCAGTTCTCTCTATTAATGCAATCCCATGCAGATGTGCTCTTCTCCTTTCCACTTGTCAACAAGACCACATCTTAAGTACTCCCTTCTCCTTTCATTCTCCCACTTCCAAATTTGACAGACTTCCATAACACACCTTCTCTTTCTTTACAAAACCTCATCATAAGATTTTCCCTTTTTGTTCCTCATTCTCTCAAATGGCAAAGTGTGGTGAATCTTCATCACCACCAAAGGATATTTCTGAATCACTGCAGTCATGCACAAAAGGGCTAGGGTTTGAGAGCATGGATGAGGTTCAAGAGGACTTGGTTAAGAACTCCCACTCATCATGTGATGATGAAAAGAGTGAGTGCAAGGATGGTGATGAAAACAAGCGTTTGAAGGATAAGTATTCAAGAAATGGCAAGAATGGTTTTCCACCACCAAAATCAACCATAGGAATGATGGAAGGATTGTTCTTAAGGAATTCAAGATGCCAATGCATGAGTTTTTGCATGCTTTCAGAGAAGATGGAAGGCTTAAACTTCAATTTGTGAATCAAGAAGAAGATGATGAAGATGCAAAAGGATGAGATTTTAATCAAATCTTGTTTTTAAGTGATTTGTTTTGTAAAACTATGAACCGATTTATGTTTTAATCCAAGATTTTCACAATTTAAACAATGTTGAACTTAATTTGTTAATAAATAAATCTAGATAAATAGTTTTATCATTGGTTGTTCCACAGCACTGACCAAAATGGATGTATAGTTAATTTCTTGAAAATGGTTGGATGAGTTTGTTAAATTACTGGGATTCGTTTTATTTTTCTAATTTTTATATTTTTATTTTTGAGAATGTTTATTTCTAAAGAACATGTCCTCCTAAATAATGCATTTCCTTTCAAAAATATATTTTCTTATACTATTATTGGCAAGAGAATTTTTGGGTGGCCAAAAAAAAAACCTACCCAATTGCAAGGAAATTTTTTATGGCAAAAAAGAAAACAACCTTTTTTTTCTAATGAATTTTTTGTAGCAAAAAGAAAAACCAAATCCAAAAATAAATGGAAAAAATCAAAGAGAACACAGACTAGTTGACAATTTTTTAGGGGCTTGCCAGTAAATAACCCAGGAATAAAATACCCTTCCCTCTTTCCTTAGCTTTCTTTTTAATTAATAAAACCAAGAAAAAATAAATAATAAATAATAATAACAAATACTTGAGTCTTTATGATACATGCATTGAAACTAACAGGGAGTTGCATCCTAATACAACTGGACTTTTACAAAAGGCCAGAAGTGCTTCACATATCTTAAATGCAAACCATATCACACATCTTTATAGATGAATAAGATACATTCCTAGTTCCAAAAGACAGACTGTGGCACACAATAAGTCAAAACTCAAAAGATGAGATCAGTTAATAAAAAATTAGGCTTCATTGAGAAACCTCAGATGGTGCAATTATTTTATATAAATATGATTAAAAGCATGGAAGAAATCTTTTTTCTTATACAATGATACAAGAAGAAAGCTTGTCTTATTCTTGTACATTATTTCTACTCATTCCTTCAAAATGGAACAATATTTTTGCCATCTAATGACAACAATACCTTGTATAACTCCGGCCGTAGATCCCGAAATACACCCCAACTATGCCTCTGGGACTTGATTTGATTAAGGTCAAACTCGGCTACCAACACGTCCTTGTCTTTATCATTAGCAAGAGCCAGTATTTCTCCTGTTGGTCCTGTTTTCAAGATTTTTACCTTCAGTAGGTTTGCAAAAACAAAAATAACAGGAAACAATAAATTTTACATTTCAAGCAAGAACACAGACCAGTGATGAATGAATTGCCATAGAAGGTTATCGAGCTATCACCATGTTCAGTTTTAATAGTTTCCTTTCCAATACGATTAGAAGCCATAATGGGAACCTACATCAGCAGCAGCAGCAGCAACAGCGGATAATGCATATAATTTAATTGATGCCAAATGAAAACAATGGCTATGAAAAAAAAAAGATATCAATCCAAAATTAGCTCCGGCATGTCCTTGCATTACACACTTCCAGTGTTCACGAGAATCAAGATCTTGATCTTGTGGCTCCGATCCAATTGCAGTGGGATAAAGCAATACTTCTGCTCCCTGAATAGCCATAGCTCGTGTAGCCTCGGGAAACCATTGATCCCAACAAATTGCTGACATGTTATGGAAGTGGGAATGTGACAATATTGTCTTCTAAAAGTTGAAGCAATTTAAATTTGAGTAATAAGGTTTCTGATACAAAATACTTACCAACTCCAATTTTTGCAAATTTAGTTGCAAAAATCTGGCATTCCAAGGAATTAAATCAGGCACTGTTCTTTAAATAAAACAAATGATCAAGCCCATAGAGGAAAGAAGCCTTCACCTTAAACCCAGTGTCACCTGGATTGAAATAGAACTTTTCTTGATAACCTGCACAACAAGAAAAAATGTTACCATTAGTTTGAAATAATTAGAACTTCATCTCCAATATCAGTAGGCAGCACAAAAAAAAGCACATGCCTGGCCCATCAGGAATATGAGATTTTCTGTAGAGTCCAAGGTCAGTCCCATTAGCATCAATTACGGCAATTGAGTTGTAATGAGCATTATTTGCTTCTTCAAAGAAGCTCACAGGTAGGAAAACACCCAACTCCTTAGCTAGTTTCTGCATCCTGGATATAACAGAAATGAATTTTTCTTAAAGCCAATTCCTTAGCCATGCTTAATACTGATTTTGGTTTTCCCTTATCAATATCAGAAAAGTTTCAACCATGTTGTTAGGATTCAATCTTTTACCATGCTATTGTCGGATTCCCTTTATAAGGCTTAGCACGGTCAAAGAAATCCCCTCTTTGAGCCTGACAGAAGTAGTAACCTTCAAATAGTTCCTGAAGCATTTAATTCAAGAAAGTTATATTAAGAAATCAAATCAGAGTGTATCAAACATAAGCATCTTTCAATTTTTTCCTTCTAGTGTATATATGTTGAACAAATAAAGACAGCCATTCCAATGGAAAAACAATAGGATCAGATTACAGCATGTTGATCACTAATTTCCTAATTAAACTATGATGCTAGAATGTAACACTACAATAACAGTTTTGTTTTTTTTTTAACAACGGGTACATAGCACAATGGTTATTCAGAAGGTGAACTATAATTGCCTTTACACATGCACAAACACTAGTCATGTGAACTATAATGAGAAATTAGCAATCTTACCACAATTTGGAAGAGCTCATGGTTTTTGTAAAGTTTGATTAGCTACTAAAGCCTAAACATAAAAGAAGAACTTACACATAAAGAGCACTTTTTAAAATAACGTAAGGTGTTGTGCAGACAACAATGTCATTTTAAACAGTATTTTATATAACCCTCTCAAAATTCAAGAGATAAATAATCAAGGTCTTGTTATTGGCATGCTAAACAACATAAGAAACAAATACTGCCACATTCAGGCCATACAAGAAGGATCTATGGTGGATAAACAGCTCACTTTTTCATATTAATTGGCATGATGATCCATAAGAAGGATGAATTCATGAGAAATGTTACAGTAATTTTTATACCAGCAAGTTATGAACTATATATAAATTGTTTGGAAACATAAGTCAAAACTTTGAGTACTTAAAGTTCACATAAATAAAGATTCCATGGCTATTGATATTATGGTGAAGCCTAAATTTAAAGCTTAGTTAAAATATGAGTAGAAGTATGGAAATAGTATCTTTTTTCCCCCTTTGGGGGGTGTGTGTGTGTGTAGGGCAATAGCAATAAAGCAAAGAAATTAAATGAAGGTCACAGGATGTGTTATAAAAAGTTGACAATGACAGGATGAATGACATGATACAAATTGAGGACAATCATGAACTTTGGACATTATCCATTCAGTATGATAAATTACAACAGTGGTTATCTCAGCAGTGCAAAGATGTATTAGATCTTAGTGCCTGGACAAGAATAATGTTTGCACCTCCATGATTAGAATTCACCCTCCAAAATGTTAGGCTAGAAATCTATTTCATCTGCCAAATTTATAACAAGAAGCATAGAGCACCAACTGTTTCTCATCTTAATGTAGAAATAAAAATAATGTTTGCGCCAAGCTTTACACCAAGTATGCACTTTGTCGAAAACAAGTTATTCTCATTTATTATTCTTTAAGAATATGAAAAAAATGAAAAAGATAGAGGAAGATCTTTTCTACCCAGAAAAAAAAAAAGTTTTATAGAGATTTACTCAATATTTGAATCAATCAAACTTATTATCATTCATTCTAAAAGAAGAGCCATAAAATGAAGATAAACACCTCAATAGCAAGAAGAGACACCGCATTGAAACAAAATCCAGATTTTGTAATATGAGATATTTATGGGCATATCCCATGGCCCTACCATGTTGGAAGAGCATATTAGCCTAGTTACAACTAGATGTTATCAGTAGATTATTGGTTACTTTATTGTATCAATTCAGTCTCTAGATAAAGATATATACTCATCAGTTGGTTCAAGAACTACAATCATATTATAATATATTTACACAGCCCATTTTTAACTTTTTCACATATCTATTAATTATATATCAATATAAAACATTTCACATCAAAGATTCAAATGCACTAACTTAAAGGCAACATATTTTCCCATGAAATGTATATGTCCAAGAAATAAGATTCTTAAGCTAGAACCCTGAAATGTTCTAATGTTCCATTAAGAAATTACAGTAGGGTATTGGCGGTAGCCAAGTTCTTAAGATAAGCCCATGAAATGTACAAAAGGATTTTTTGGTACATGGACGAGAGCAAATATTCAGAACAATGCCTAGAGTGAGAATGGGCACTGCATCCCAAGAGTGATCAAGAAAAGAAGAAATATTTAAATCCATCAAGCACCAAGCTAATGAAAGCAACAGAATCTTACCTCTCAACATATGTTAAACCCTATTCAAATGACGTGTTTGAATGAATTAACAATTAACATACAAGATAGATTTCTCATTCAGAAAACTAATACATGGTCCTTATCAAAATTCAAAATATTCATGATACTTACAAAACAGAAACAGAGAAGACTTGAGTTTTGTTCACGCGTTTCCAATGAAAATATAAACATTTTCAGCTTGTTGATGGTTTTCTATTTCTTTTGTTATTATTTTTAAATGACTTGTTGAAAGGTGAATAACATTAAAATTTCAATCTTCAAGTTGCTTGATTTTAACTCCCCCAGGTCTTGTTGCTTATTAAACACACTTTTCAATGATCATAGCCCAACCAACAAACCTGTTGTACCCTGTCCCAATTTTAGACCTCAGGCCTATTTAGATTCTTGTGCATGCATCAGGGGTAAAATAGTTATTTAGCACTAATGGCATCCTTGCATAATTGCATAATAGCTATAGTGTGAAGCTAGCCGAAAATCAGGGGCAATTCGGTCTTTTGGACCCATTTTTGATTTAATTCTTCTATAGAGGGCATTTAAGTCTTTTGGATTTAATAAAAAGGGGGGAAAAAGAGGGAGAACAAGACCTAGCCCTTCTTTCCTTCTCCCTTTCTTCTTCTTCTTCTTCTTCTTCTTCTTCTTCTTCTTCTTCACTTATTCACCATCGGCCGACCACCAACCTTTGAGATAAAATATATTTTCCGGTGAAATTTCTGGCAAATCGAGCAACCTTTCCCTTCCTCCTTCACTTCTAAGTCCGGTGAGGCTTTGATCCATATATTTCATTCCGTATTTTCATTGTATTTCTTGTTTTTAGTTTTTTTTGAAAAACTTAGATTTCTACTTGGATTTAAGTGTTTTTGGGCTCAAATTGGAGCCAATGAATTGTTAGTCTTGTGTGAGAATGCTAGAGAAGAAATTGTTTGATTTAGGGCTATAAATTGAGAGAAAACTCTTGTATTAAGTTCGGGTTTACTGTAGCAAATCCGTAGTTAGTGTGGCACCGGAAACGTTTGGTGTTTTCTGGTATTTTCTTCATCCATATCGAAGCCCTTCTTACTTGGAATCCATTGGAATTAGTTTTACTTCGGTTTAAGGTCGTTTGGGTCCAAAATGACGTCGTTTTGCCCTAAAACCCTAAAGTTTTATGTCTAGTTTGCATAATTGCATTCGCATGCATTTTAGCTCTCATTCATGTGTTCATTAGTTCTTAGATTCCCTGCTTGTATTTAGGTGGCGAAGCATCCTCTAAGGGGACGGAAGTCGCCGACCAGTGAGCGCGTATCTAGACGAGACGATTGGTTCTATGAGTGGTTTAAATTATAATTACATAGATTTAATATAAGTATTATAGTATTTATTTATGTGTTTTATAATATAAATTTGTTAATATGGTATTTATCTTGAAAGGAACATGTTTACATATGTAAGTATTTTTATATGCAAAAGGAAGATGGTTGATTTATATTCCCGTGTTTAAACTTTGTATGATGGAATCCCTGAGTCGGGAATTTGAAATAATTCTATTTATTACATTTGATTTTGATGGTGACTATGGACTTTAGTCCGACACTACAGTGGGGGTCCCACGGTCCGGCCTGATGGGAGGCGGCGTGGTTAACCCTGAGTTTACCCTGGTCAAGAGGTGCGTAGAGCCATTGACAGGGGTTCTTTCATGTGAGAAACCCGTGGTCACCACACGGGGAATCTCACATGAATTTCTGGTTATGCCTTTCGGTCTAACGAATGCTCCAGCTGCTTTTATGGATTTAATGAACAGAGTCTTCAGACCTTATCTTGACAAGTTTGTAATTGTCTTTTTTGATGACATTTTGATCTACTCAGCAACTGAAGAAGAGCATGCTCAACATTTGCGTATAGTATTGCAGATCCTTTGGGAAGAGAAGTTATATGCTAAATTCTCAAAGTGTGAGTTTTGGTTGCATAAAGTGATCTTCCTAGGGCATGTGGTATCTGGAGAAGGAATTTGTATGGACTGAAAGAAAGTTGAAGCAATCATGGATTGGGAACAACCGAAAAGTGTGTCTGAAGATCGAAGTTTCCTTGGTTTGGCAGGTTATTATCGGAGTTTTGTTGAGGGGTTTTCTCAGATTGCTGCACCTTTATCTCGGTTGACTCGAAAAGAGGTAAAGTTTGTTTGGGATGAGAAGTGTGAGAATAGCTTCCAAGAGTTGAAGAATCGCCTGACTTCAGCACTAGTGCTCACTTTGCCTACTAGTGGTAAAGAGTTTATGGTGTTCAGTGATACTTCACGACAAGGTCTTGGCTGTGTATTGATGCAAGATGGGAAGGTAATAGCTTATGCTTCGCGACAGTTGAAGAAACACGAGTTGAATTACCCTACCCATGATTTGGAGTTAGCAACAGTGGTTTTCGTCCTAAAGATTTGGCGACATTATCTCTATTGAGAAAGATGCTTGATTTACACTAAACATAAGAGCTTGAAATACTTGTTTACTCAGAAGGAGCTGAACTTGAGACAACGTAGATGGCTAGAGTTGATCAAGGATTATGACCTAGTGATCGACTACCACCCAGGGAAGGCCAACGTGGTAGCAGATGCTCTAAGTAGAAAGACTTCGACTTCTTTAGTTTCTGCTACAATGTCACACTGATCTCAGCTTACAGTTCTTCGAGACATGGATGTGAGACTTAAGATGAAGCCAAAGGGAATTCTGTTGGCAACTTTTGTGGTAAACCGTCATTACTTGAGCAGATTCAAAAATCTCAGAGATCAGATACAGAGTTGATGAAGGAAATACAGAGACTGGAAAAAGGGGAACCTAGCGAATTTGAGCTTCACAGTGATGGTATTCTTATATTTCAGGGAAGGTTTTGTATTTCAAAGGATGCAGGGCTCAGAAGAGCTATTCTAGAAGAAGCTCACTCCTCAGCTTACGCGATACACCCAGGCAGTACTAAGATGCATCGTACGATTAGAGAAAATTATTGGTGGTCTGGAATGAAACGTGAGATTGCAAAGTTTGTAGCAAGATGCTTAGTTTGTCAGCAAGTAAAAACAGAGCATCAGCAACCAGCTGGACTATTGCAACCTTTGCCTATCCTAGAGTGGAAGTGGGAGCATATTACTATGGATTTTGTGGTTGGGTTACCGCGTACTCTTCAGGGGCATGATGCTGCGTGGGTTATTGTGGACCGTTTGGCGAAATCAGCCCATTTTCTGGCCATTCATACAAAGTTCTCTTTGGAGAGGTTAGCAAGGATATTTATAAGCGAAGTTGTTAAACTTCATGGGGTACCTGTTTCAATAGTGTCTGATCGTGACCCGAGATTTACATCTCAGTTTTGGCCGAAGTTTCATCAGGCCCTTGGCACAACTTTGAGATTTAGTACTGCATATCATCCTCAGACAAATGGTCAATCTGAGCGTACGATTCAGACGCTCGAGGACATGTTGAGGGCTTGTGTTCTTGATTTCCAGGAAAGTTGGGACAAGCATTTACCTCTTGTAGAATTTGCTTACAACAATAGCTTTCAGGCAAGTATTGCACTACTACATAACTGCACTTATGCAGCGGTTATCTTGCAGCGGTTATAAAACTGCTACAATATGCTATCTATTGCAGCGGTTTTGTAGCGATTTTATATCGTTACAGGCAATTTTCCAAGTAAGTGTTATAGTTGGCTCAAACCGTTGCAAAAACCGCTGCATATTAAGATAGATATGCAACGGTTATACAGTCGCTGCATATGTTAACAACAGCAGCGATTCAAAACCGCTGCATATGCATTTTATTGCAGCGGTTCTACAATTGCTACATATGCTAACAAAAGCAGCGATTTAAAACCGCTGCATATGCATTTTATTGCAGCGGTTTTTAATAACCGCTGTGTATGTGTTATGATAAGCAACGGTTTTTTTAAAACCGCTGCATATGTGACAAAAATGCTAAAATTCATAATTACAAATAATTATATATTGTGTAAAAATATATATTGTAATTTATATAATTAATATTGTGTAAAAATATAAATGGCATGATATATATATATATAATAATTTTATATTTAATAGATAACATGCAAAATATATATAATTGTAATTTATATAATTAATAATTTATTTAAATATTTTGATTGTGCTCAAATAATTTAATTTTAATTATTATTACTATATATTAATAATATAAAACAACAATTTATCTAAAAATAATTATAAATATTTTAATATTTATTTACTTAATTTATATTCAATTATTTTCCCAAACCCTAGATTGGAGAATTTTTTTTTAATATCTGCCATAACATAACCACATATAAAAGACATCAATTAATATTTTATTTATTTATTTGATACAAATTAGTCCGAATAATAAATCAAAATAACTCATCTATGATACATATCATCTCAACCAAACCCTATGTTTCATCCAATACCGTATTTCTCACTATAAGACACTCTTCTCTTTCTCTTTACCAATCCTTACTAATCAACCCGGCCCTAATGGTGGCTGCGACCTCGTTCTCCTCCGCCGCCGTTATCGCCTCCCGCTCCAAAACCCTAAACCCACCGCCGAGAACCATGTGTTCCACCTTGAGCTTCTCCTCGTCGAGGTCTCTCGGACGTGTCTTTGCTGCGGTTCGATCGATGTCAGTCGGTGGCGCTGCAGTTGGGCTAAGATGGTCTCCGCTCCGGCTGTGAGCAAGCCTCCTCCTTTGCTTGACTTCAAGACGTCTATTTTCAAGAAGGAGAAGATCAACCTTGCTGGCCATGATGAGGTTTTTCTTCTTGAGTTTTTGAACAATTAGGGATTTTTTGGGTCTTTTGTATGATTTTTAATGAGGTTTGATGTTCGATTTTCAGTTCATAGTGCGAGGAGGGAGGGATTTGTTCCCCTTGTTGCTCGAGGGGTTCAAGGGAATCCAGTAGATCGGGGTTATCGGGTGGGGGTCACAGGTGAAATACTACCAATTTTTCTTCTTCTTTGTTTCCTTTTCTTTTACCTCTTTGGCATTGCTTGTTGCTCGCGTGCGTGTGCGTGTGTGCAACATTCTCTGAAGCTTGTGGTCTGGAGATAAGTCGTGATGCACATTCGTTTGTTGTGCGAGTTCAGAGAGAGATGATTTCGGTGGTGGATGAGTGCCATCTCTTATATATGACTAATTAATCAAGCATATAGCTGTTTTAGTGCATTACGGCTGTTGTATCTAGAAATTGAATGTTTATTGTTAAATTAAGTTCTTTATTGGGGGCAAGTGATCATTCTTTACCTATATCTTTTTTTTCTACGCGTGGTTCGTTAAACTGTATTTTCATCAATTGGAAATTCGTTAATGAACTAAGAAATGGGATGAAAATTTAAGAGTAAATATGTTTGACAAGGTGTCAGTTGTGGCACGAGGTATATGTCACTTGTACACTTCGTAGTTGTAAAAGTTATTGGTATAAGTATGTTACATTTCTTATTATATCATCTTAGTTAATTACTCTTCTATGTGCTGACACTAAGTCTAACTATTTTTCTACTATTTTGTTACTTTGTGTTCGACTTCATTTGTTTCTATTTTGAAATTAAATTACCTTTTTCCTGTGTGAATTTATTCTGTGTGTGGTTTGATGCTTGCTCTTTTTATAATCTTAGTCAATCTTACAATGGTTAACTATGTTTTCATTAGGGCCCAACCCAAGCACAAAATTTGAGGGATTCGCTTGCAGCAGCTAAGTCTGACATTGTGGTCAAGGTAATGCCTGTTTAGTGTTTCATAACTGTATCTTGTAAACTCTTTGAATGATTGTAATTGTATCGTTTAGTGATGATGTTTTCAGTGGCTTCCTATTACCACAGGTTATGAAGCCATAATTCAATGATGCTTTCTTCTTTTTATTCTATTGGAATGTGTATTCAAACAAAATTTTTGGGAACCTGCTAGTTAATTTTCACGTCTCAAGGCTATGACCATCTAATTTTATTGCTACCCTGAGCATTTGCATTGTTGTAATCCTACTTCATTTTCTGCCTTGGATCTTGTATGTTAAACTTACCTGTTAGTGTTTACTGTAAAAGCTTTATGGAGCAAACTCAAGTAATTTTCGTCATTAGAATTTGATGTAGATTATGGTCTCTTTTCTTTGTTATTTTGGTTCAATATCTTCCTTGCTGCTTGCTCAAATTGATTTTTCAGCACCTCTTGCTGAATTTGTGGGGCTGTGTTGTTCATCATTTAAATTTTTTGTGATATATTGCTTGTAGATCGGTCTTAGAAAAGATTCTCGCTCTTTCAATGAAGCACACACGGCAGGATTTACTGAACAAAATGCACATTGGGGGATATTTGGGAAACTATCTCAGGCAGTGACCTAGTGTTGCTATTGATCTCTGATGCTGCACAGGTTAGTTATTGGAAATATTATATTCTACTTGTTTAAGTAGATCAAGTGTTGATATATGTCCATAAATGTTCCTGTATGTTAGGAGATTGTCTTATATGACTTCCTTTACCATTTATCCACCAATTGGTTTACTTATGATGTCTAATCCATCATCATCTACCATGTTTATTTGAATTGAAACTGCAAGTTTATGACAATCATATTAAGACATGATTATTGTGGAGGTTGTGACCTTTTTTTGGCTGAACTTGCTGCTTGTAATGTTTAGCCATTGCATCATTCACCAAACCACACACCATTCTACAAGTTTCTCTTAATTCAAATTTTTGGAAATTGAGAATCCCATTCTAAGAGATACATACTTCCCATTCATGAACCTATGTCCTGTGTTGATTTTATTTTTTTAATTTTTATGCAATTGTGATTTATTTGGAATTTCTTATGAATTATGATTTGCTAATTACTATATCCCATAAATATATCTAATGCCCATGAATTTTTTCTTGTAATTTCTTATGAATTTTAATGGTTTATAGTGTCATTTTCTTTTGACAAGTTTTATTATTATGTTTAGTAATATAAGTTGTATGTATCTACAAGTTTCTTATTATTTTTACTAACTAATTTTTTATAATTACAGGGACAATGATGTTATACTTACAGTTGGTTTCATCCCAAAACATTGAAGATGATTTGTTTTGTATTAACTTCAAAATTGTTTTGTATTAACTATTTTTCTACTTGAATTCTTATGTTATTGAATATTTTTGTTAATTTTAATGTGATGTTGGCTCTAAGTGTTCATTACATTTTAGGATGATGTTTGATAATGTTATAATTTTATTGAATTGAATTATTAAAATTATTATTTATAAAATGGTACATTATTATAAAAACACTATAATGGATTTTATTAATTATTGTTGTAGATATTGTAAACCGCTGCTATAGTTATTCTCAAACCGCTGCAACATATAGTACCAAACCGCTGCAATATATATTACAATAACGTTGCAATATATATTAACAAACCGCTGCAGTAGGTATTGTGAAACCGCTGCATTATATAAAATAACCATTGCAAAATAAAACGCTGCAATATTTGAAGCAACCGCTGCATATTTAAAACCGCTGCAAAAACTAGTGTCGATTGGAACTGTTTATGCAACAGTTTAAAACCGCTGCAATAGGATGTATAGAACTGTTGCAATAACCTAGTGTAGCGAGAGCAGATGCAGCGGTTGCCAAACCGCTGCAATAGATTTTATGCAACGGTTTTAAAGCCTTTTGCAGCGGTTTATGGCCGCTGCAAATAGGCAGTTATGTAGTAATGTTGGTATGGCTCCTTATGAAGCTTTGTATGGACGTAAGTGTCGAACACCTCTCTGTTGGAGTGAAGTTGGTGAAAGGAAGTTACAAAGTGTGGAACTGATTGAGGTAACAACAGATAAAGTGAAGGTAATTCAAGACAAGTTAAAAGTGGCCTAAGATCGACAAAAGAGCTATACTGACAACAGGAGAAGAGATTTAGAGTTCCAAGTGGGTGATAAAGTTTTCCTGAAGATATCACCTTGGAAATGAGTAATACGGTTCCGTAGCAGGGGAAAGCTGAATCCTCGCTATATTGGGCCGTTCCTGATACTTGAAAGAATTGGGCCAGTGGCTTATAGACTACAGTTACCACCAGAATTAGAGAAGATCCATAATGTTTTCCATGTTTTGTTGTTGAAGAAATATGTGCCTGATCCGTCGCATACACTTGAAACACCCCCAGTGGAACTTCGAGAAGATTTGACTTTTGAAGTAAGGCCTGTTCGTATCCTTGATCGATCAGAAAAAGTGCTTCGAGGGAAGGTGGTGCCAGTTGTAAAAGTACTTTGGAAAAGTGATCGGATTGAGGAGTTGACTTGGGATCCTGAACAGTTCATGAGAGAGAAATATCCTCAATTATTCAGTGAGTTTGGTAAGATGAAATTTTGAGGACAAAATTTCTCTAAGGAGGGTAGAGTGTTGTACCCTGTTCCGATTTTAGACCTCAGGCCTATTTAGATTCTTGTGCATGCATCAGGGGTAAAATAGTCATTTAGCACTAATGGCATCCTTGCATAATTGCATAATAGCTATAGTGTGAAGCTAGCCGAAAACCAGGGGCAATTCGGTCTTTTGGACCCATTTTTATTTAATTCTTCTATAGAGGGCATTTAAGTCATTTGGATTTTAAAAAAGGGGGGGGGGGGGACCAAGACCTGGCCCTTCTTTCCTTCTCCCTTTTCTTCTTCTTCTTCTTTTTCTTCACTTATTCACCATCGGCCGACCACCAACCTTTGAGAAAAAATATATTTTCCAGCGAATCGAGCAACCTTTCCCTTCCTCCTTCACTTCTAAGTCCGGTGAGGCTTTGATCCATACATTTCATTCCGTATTTTCATTGTATTTCTTGGTTTTAGTTTTTTTCGAAAAACTTTGATTTCTACTTGGATTTACGTGTTTTTGGGTTCAAATTGGAGCCAATGAATTGTTAGTCTTGTGTGAGAATGCTAGAGAAGAAATTGTTTGATTTGGGGCTGTAAATTGAGAGAAAACTCTTGTATTAAGTTCGGGGTTTACTGTAGCATCTTCTCGGTACTGTAGCAATTCGTGGTACTGTAGCACCAGAAACTTTTGATGTTTTGTGGTATTTTCTTGATCCATATCGAAGCCCTTTTTACTTGGAATCCATTGGAATTAGTTTTACTTCGGTTTAAGGTCGTTTGGGTCCAAAATGACGTCGTTTTGCCCTAAAACCCTAAAGTTTTATGTCTAGTTTGCATAATTGCATTCGCATGCATTTTAGCTCTCATTCATGTGTTCATTAGTTCTTAGATTCCCTGCTTGTATTTAGGTGGCGAAGCATCCTCTAAGGGGACGGAAGTCGCCGACCAGTGAGCGCGTATCTAGACGAGACGATTGGTTCTATGAGTGGTTTAAATTATAATTACATAGATTTAATATAAGTATTATAGTATTTATTTATGTGTTTTATAATATAAATTTGTTAATATGGTATTTATCTTGAAAGGAACATGTTTACATGTGTAAGTATTTTTATATGCAAAAGGAAGATGGTTGATTTATATTCCCGTGTTTAAACTTTGTATGATGGAATCACTGAGTCGGGAATTTGAAATAATTCTATTTATTGCATTTGATTTTGATGGTGACTACGGACTTTAGTCCGACACTACAGTGGGGGTCCCACGGTCCGGCCTGATGGGAGGCGGCGTGGTTAACCCTGAGTTTACCCTGGTCAAGAGGTGCGTAGAGCCATTGACAGGGGTTCTTTCATGTGAGAAACCCGTGGTCACCACATGGGGATTATCAGCGGCTGTTTAAATAAATATTGCATGTTTTAATTCAAATCAAATAAAATTTTAAAACCATACATGGCCAAATCCTAATGGAATTAGGACAATATTCAAAATAAGTTTAAAACACATCTTCGAGATAATTTAAAACAAAAAAAAAATTATTATTATTATAAAAAAAAATTTTAAAAAAAATTAATTTGGAGATCATCCAAGAGCACAAATCTCGAGGCGATCTAAAATGTTTAAATCTCAAGATTAGCCAAGAGCACAAATCTCGAGGCAATCTAAATCTCAAGATCAACCAAGAGTACAGATCTCGAGGCGATCTAAATATTCAAGTCTCAAAATTCGCTGAGAGCACAGATCTCAAGGCGATCTAAAAATATTTAAATTTTTGGATCAGCTAAGAACACCGATCTCAAGGTGATCTAGAATATTCAAAATTACAAAATTGCCCCTGAGAACATATCTCGGGGCAATATTCAAATTATAAAATTACCCTTGAGAACACGTATCTCAAGGCAATATTAAATCTCAGATAGCCCAAATACGCATCCTGAGGCGATCTTAAATTTCATATAACTTGAGAGCATATCTCGAGGCAACCAGAGAAAGTGCAAATCCCAATGCATATGAACACATATCCCAAGGCAGATTGGTTTAATCAAATTTAAAAAAAAATAAAATTAAAATTTGATCTTATCCTCAATTTATTTATTTTTTTTAAAGAAGAATAATAATATTAAAAAATAAAAAAATAAGTATAAAAAATCATATATATATAAAAAAAATTCAAATTTGAACTCTATCCTATCCTTTTGATTGGTGTTATGATTTTTCGGGGATCGTGAAGGATTTGAGGGGATAGACCTTTAAAAAAAGGAGAAGAAGAAGAAAGGGAGGGGACGAATTTTGGAGAGGATTCAAAAAAAAAAAAGAAAAAAAAAGAGAGAAAAAAATTCAAAGAAGAAGAGGAAATCAAAGGTATATATCTTAAAAAAAAAAAAAAAAAGGGTCGTCGTCACTGCTCGCCTGCCGCTGTACCCATTGCTATCATCGCTGCCTTGATGTTGAAGCCGCCACTGCCTGCGCTGCTGCTGCCTAAATGGATGGATATTCTGGATACAATCAAATCAAAATGCATCCAGATGATGAGAAAAATACTGCCTTCTGAACACCCATGGGCATCTACTGTTACAGGGTAATGTCGTTTGGACTGAAGAATGCGGGAGCAACATATCAAAGGGCTATGACCAGGATATTTGATGATTTAATTCACAAAGTTGTCGAATGCTATGTGGATGATCTTGTGGTAAAAACAAGTTCCAAAGACAAGCATCTTGATGATCTGAGGACAGTCTTCACACGCCTCAGAGAATACATGTTGGAAATGAATCCCATGAAGTGTGCTTTTGGAGTCCTCTCTGAGAAATTCTTAGGCTTCATAATGAGGCACCGGGGGATAGAGATAGATCCCTCCAAGATAAAGGCGATCCTGGAAATGCCACCTCCTCAAACACTAAAGAAGCTGCGCTCCTTCCAAGGACGTTTAGCATATATTAGAAGATTCATCTCCAACCTCTCTGGAAGATGCAAGCCCTTATCTAAACTGGCCAAGAAAAATGCGCCTTTCAAATGGGATGATGAATGTCAGAGAGCCTTCGAAGACATCAAACAGTACTTGTTGAAGCCACCGGTATTGGCAGCCCCAATCCATGGAAAGCCTCTAATCTTATATGCTGCAGCATTGGAAGGGTCTTTGGGAGCTATGTTGGCCCAGAACAATGAAGAAGGCAAAGAAAATGCGTTATATTACCTCAGCAGGATGTTGATAGGGGCTGAGAGTAAATACACGCCAATTGAAAAGCATTACCTAGCTTTGGTGTTTGCAGTCAAGAAGTTAAGACACTACTTGCTAGCGCATAAAGTAATGCTCATATAAAAAATAGATCCACTAAAATACCTTATGACGAGACCATTGCTTACAGGAAGACTCGCAAAATGGGCACTGATTCTGATGGAATTTGATATAACATACACTCCACAGAAGGCTATTAAAGGGCAGGCGTTGGCAGACTTCCTAGCAGCATATCCTCTCCCTGATAATTCACCACTTAATTTTGATCTCCTCGATGAAGAGACATTAACAGTGGAAGAAGCAAGGTGGCGACTATACTTTGATGGAGCATCATCTATAAAGCCAGCACTTATGTCCCAAATTCCACAAATCAAAGCTGGGATAGGACTCGTGTTCGTCACACCGGAAGGGGGAATCCTCAGATATGCTTTCTCCCTTACGGAGCCATGTACAAACAATGAGGCGGAATATGAAGCTCTTATAGCTGGTTTGGAGGTGGCAATCAAAATGGGGATCCAAGACATACACATATTTGGAGACTCACAACTCATAATCAAGCAAGTCGAAGGAGACTATAAGATATACAAACCTGAATTTCTGAAATATTACAAGAAGGTCAAAAATCTGATGAAGAAAATCCCTCAAGTACAGTTGAGGAGGGTTTCAAGATCAGAAAATGGAGAAGCTGATTCTTTAGCAAGAGTAGCAAAGGAGCTGGCGAATCCGAATTATGAAGAAATCCATATAACCATAAGAAATCAAAGACCCATTAGCACGATTCCCGACGAAGTCGAAGAGGAAAGTGCTGGGGGCAAAGCGGAAGTCTTCACTCTTGAAATGCCAGAGGAAGATTGGAGGCAACCGTTCATAGAATATTTAAAATATGATAAACTCCCAGAGGATAAATCAAAAGGCCTTCAGATAAAGCGAAGAGCCCTAAGATTCACCCTCATAAATGATATATTATATCGCAGGTCATATGATCAACTACTCCTGCGGTGCCTCTCACATGAAGAAGCCCAAGAACTTATGCATGATATACATTCCGGGATATGTGGTGCCCACTAGTCCGGACCTAAGATGCGACTCAAGATCAAGCGCTTGGGATATTACTGGCCAACCATAGTTGGAGATTGCATCACTTATGCTAGAAAATGTCATCTATGCCAGATACATAGAGATTTTATCATCAACATCCAAATCCTTTACACCCCACAGTCTCGTCATGGCCCTTTGAGATATGGGGAACGGATGTAGTCGGTCCTATTGAACCACCATCGTCTTTGGGACATCGATTCATATTGGCTGCAATAGATTACTTTTCCAGATGGGCAGAAGCAATCCCGTTGAGAGAAGTTAAGACAGAGAATATCCTCAAATTCTTCAGGGAAAACATCTTATATAGATTTGGGACTTCTAGAAGAATTATTTCAGATAATGGCCCAGCTTTTAGAAGCTTCAAGATCGGGAGGTTTGCACATCACCATAAGATAGATTGGAGATATACCTCTATATATAATGCTAGAGCGAATGGGTTGGCAGAAGCATTCAACAAGACTCTCTCAAAGTTGTTGAAGAAAGTAGTGTCCAAGAACAAGAAGGATTGGCATGAAAGACTCCTGGAGATGCTATGGGCATATCCTACCACCTATAGGACTCCGACACAATGCACGCCATACTCTTTGGTGTTTGGAACCGAAGCAGTCTTACCTCTCGAAATCCAGATACCCTCATTGAGGATGGCAATACAAAATGAAATTTCAAATGAAGATAATGTTCGGCTTCGCTTGGATGAGTTGGATTCTCTTGACGAGAAAAGGTTAGGGGCACAATAGAATCTTGAATTCTACAAAGCCAAAATGTCTCAAGCCTACAACAAGTTGGCTCATTTCCGGACTTTTACCAAAGGAGAGATGGTCCTTGTCCTCAGAAGACCCATCATCACCAACAAAAAAGTTGGGGGCAAATTCAAAGCAAATTGGGAAGGCCCTTTTGTTGTGGAGATCGTCTACGAAGGAGGCACGTATCAACTTGTTGACGCCAACGGAGAAAGACCGATGCCGCCCATTAATGGCCGTTTCCTGAAAAAGTACTATGTCTAATGTAAAAATGTTTGCTTATGACAGAACGTCTGGTCCCTCACAAGGGTAGACTAGTCATGTACAATTAAATGTACTTCCTGAGGCAAAACATTTATTTTCATATATTTTTGTACTAAATTCACTTTTGTATTGAGTTTAATTTAATGAAATAAAGAGGCATGCGTTTGTCTATGACGGAACATCTGGTCCCTCATAAGGGTAGATCGGTCATACACAATTAAACATGCTTCCTGAGGCAAATACATTGCTCCTGTGTTTTCTAAAAAAAAAAATCAAACGAAAAAAAATTAAACAAAAAAAAAATCAATCTTGATTCTAATTCTCCAAGTATTTTAAAAGGGAAATGAGAAAAGAGAAAAGGAAAGAACTAAGGTTTATTCAAATCAAATGTTTATAACCAATGTCTCGAAATAAACTACCAAGTCATAAACAAACTGGAAAAGTAGACTAAGACAAAAAGGCTAAAGGCAAATGTTTATAACTAATCAATTACAAAAGCCTAAACAAACTAGGTAAGCAAACTAAGGAAAAAAAGGAGGAAGGCTCCTTAATGCTCAGTAAATTTCAACAATGATTCTTTTGCTTCCTCCAACTCATCGAGCCACTTTGTGAAAATAGCCATAAGAGGATTATTTGAGTTATCTCCTTGATCCTCAGCAAGTTGTGTCTTGGCCTCATCCAATGCAACTTGAAGATTCGTTTGTGTAGGCTCAGAAGCTTCAAACAAATCCGTTGAAACCGCTATGTGCCTTGAATCTCACAAAGCTCGGCCTGAAGTTGATGCTCCCTCTCAACAAGTTTCTGATACTCCTCCTTATTCGCATTTATGTCATTAGTCCAGTCCGTCCTGCGTTTGCTAAGAAGCTCAAGTGCCAAAGTCCTTTCATGCACACGTGCCTTGGCTTGTTGACTACGGATGCAAGCTTGAACGCTAGGATCCTCTGAAGCTTCTTTAGCATAGGCTGCACATCGATCAACTTTCTCAATGAACGGTTCTAGGCTGGTCAAATTAATGCCGAAAGGTTCAAAGAGTGATTTTGACTCCTTCATTTTATTGATAATACTTTGGTAGTTGTGATGGTTGAGGGACTTGATGTTGCTGATCATCTCATCTCGTAGGCGTAACACTACATTTGGTATATTCTTTGAACCTACAAAGAGGGTGTACAAATAAATTTCAAAATTCAATTTCAAATTTTAAATTTCAAATTTCAAATTTCAAAATTCAAATTTCAAAATTCAAAAATTCAAAATTTAAAATTCAAAATTCAAAAAAAAAACACCTTGGCCTTGCTTAGACGATGTTGCAAATCCGGCATCAGTATTAACTCCACCACTTTCCAATCTTGCTGTAGGAACAAGAGAAAGACTTTGTCTTGAAGGTGGAGAGTTGTCATCCTTTTGAGCAACTAGAATTCCAAAGAAAGATTATTAATATTCAAATCTTAAAATAGAAATAATAATAAAAAATTAAAAAAAAAAAAAAAAAACCTTGATCTTGCTTTGGCAAATTTCCAATCCCAACGTCGGCGTTAGAGCCACCACTTTCCAATTGCTCCGTGGGAGTGTTAACATCCTTGGAAATTTCTTGGACGTCTGAAGAAAAATATATAATAATAATAATAATAATAATAATAATAATAATAATAATAATAATAATAATAATAATAATAATAATAATAATAATAAATATATTAAAAAAGTGATGAATAACAAAAAAAAATGGTTTAATTACCAAATTGGTCCCTCTATTATAGTGAAGTGCCCTTTTAATCCCTCTAATATTTTTTGTCCCTGGGAGGTCCTCTATTTTACTAGAGGGATTAAAAGGGCACTTTCACTATAATAGAGGGACCAATTTGATAATTAAACCAAAAAAAATATACATATTTATGTTGATTCGTGCACAAAATAAATCAATAAATCAATAAATAAATAAAACCTTCGTTATGTCCTGTTGGAGATGCATTGACAATATCAACATTACCACCAACATCAATGTTTCTGCCATCACTCTCCGTTTTCTCCATTGAAGAGGGGGCATCTCTTATGAAATTTGCAGAAGGAACTTGATTAAAAGATGAAGTACTTTCATCCTCTTGAACAGCTGGAATTAAAAAAATAATAATAAAAATAAAAAATAAAAAAATCGTGATTTGTCAAAAAAAAAAAACCTTCTTGGATAATTGGAAGGTTCTGCGGTGGCTCATTTTCCAAGGCAACTGATATATCCCCTAACAAAAAAAATTCAAAAAAAATAAGGGGAAAAAAATAGTAAAATAAAAAATAAATAAATAAAACAATAATAATAATACCTTGTGGTGGTTTAGGAAGAGCTTCTTCAATTTCAATATGTTCATATACCCTAATGTTTTCTCCTATCCCAGCATTGTCGCCTACTCCAACGTTTTCCTCGGGGCCAACGTTTAAACCTTGTGGGTTTACTTGATCTGAAGATAAGATATCATCAAGTTCATGCATAGATGAAAAAGTGAAGGAGAAAGAGAAAGAGAAATTTCTTACCAACATGAGGGTCTATGTGCATCTCTAGATTTGATGGAGGAACATCATCGATTCTTGGAGGACTGGGAATAGCCCTAACATTATCCAATGGGGTGTCACGAATTTGTATGCCTGCCAAATATTTTGAGTCAAATAGAGATTCAAATTTTCAGTCAAATAATGAATTGTGAATTTTACAATTAAAATTTAAATTTCAATCAAATAGAGGTTTAGACTTTGAATCAAAGTTGAAGCTTTAAGTTATAAAAAAAAAATTGTGGAAAATCATGGAATTTACAAATTCAAACTTTGAGTCAAAATTTAGGATTTGAGTCAAATAAAAAGTCTAAAAGTTACTAGTTTAGACTTTGAAGAAAAATCATGAAGAAAAGAAATTTTTTGAATTTATGGATTTAAAATAAAAAAAATAATAAAAAATTCAGAATTTAAAAAAATGATGAAAAGAAAAGAATTCGGAATTTCCGAATTTTAAAAAATCGTGAAAAATCTAGAATTTCCAAAAAAAAAACGAGTAAAATAAATTTTGTTGAAAAAATTTGGAATTTCTGATTTTTAAGAAAAAAAAAGGAATTTAAAAAAATATGGAATAAAATTGGAAATGAGTCTTCAAGATTTGATAAAATTTGGATGAAAGCCAGATTGTTTTCTGACATGATGAGATCATCATAAGATTTTTTCTGGTACCAGATTCTTATTAATCCATGAAAACCGTGTTTTAAAAAAAAATCTGTAATGGTTTTTCTGGAATTTAAAAATTCATGATTATTGTTCAAGAAAAATCTTCAAAAAATTTCATGTATCCATGGCCCAAGTCTTCATTGTTCTTTAATGGTTTTCATATATATTCAATGGTTTTCATGAAATTTTGGAATAAAAAAAAGTTCATAAAAAAAAAGGGGGTCTGGAGTTTTCTGAGGAAAAGAAAAAGAAGAAGGAAAATATATAAAAATTTTTGAAATTTCAAAAAAAAAACGTGAAAAATCTGGAATTGTCAAAGGTTAAAAAAAACGGAATTAAAAAAATCGTATAAAAAAATAGTCAGAATTAAAAAGGGTGTGAAAAAAATCTGGAATTTCTAAACAAAAGGAAAAAAGTAGTCTTTTAAGCTTTAAAAAATATATAATAAATAATAAATAAATAAATAAAGTTGACATACCTTCAGTTCTTTGCCGCTTTGCGGGATTAACTGGGTCAATAGTGTGGTCAGTGTGATCAATGAATACACTTTCATTAATAACTCTGTAACTCTTCGAAGACTGCCCTTGTTCCCTATTCACATCTCTTTTGTCTCTGAAGTCGTCTTGAATCAAAGATGAATAACTTTGTTGGAAGAAGGCTTCAACAGTCCTCAACCATTTCTGTGCATAGACAAGTATAAGTCTTCCCTTTCTGTCATGCTCAGGGATGCAGAATGAGCTAGATGTTTTCTGGCGGGAAAGATGAAGCCAATATCCCGCAAGGACCCAAGAGAGGGAGCCCTCCTAGGAATATCAATGTATGCCGGAGCATGCTGATCGTATCCAAATTGGTGCCCAAATCGATGCGGATTGTAAGGTTCTGCAAAGAAATCTCCTGCACACCGAAGCGGAAGAACTCCACAACGAAGATTCTTCACATATTCCATGGTATATGAATCCAATACTCTAGGCCCAGCCAGATATCTAAAATCTCGCATTATCTCATCATTATGATGCATGAATGGGAAAGGGCGGGATATAAAATTGTCTTCATGTCTGATGAATTTCCTCACATACACAGGATTAACAAACGGAGTTGCGGTGGAGTTCATGAAGTGCAACATCTTTGGTATTCTCAACAACCCAAGGATGCTCGAAGTATTATCATCTATTCTCCTCTTAAGATATATGCTCCGGAAGTAATAACCAGCCCAAGTATACAAGAAGTGAGTAAGGAATACTGTGGTAGAAAATCCGGGCCCTCTCCTGTGATTGGCCATGGCATTCAAGCCCAAGTATAAGCGCGCTAGCACTGCAAGGGCAAAAGCTACTTTCCTCCCATGTGCAATGTTGTATGCCATCATAAAAACTCCCGGTCTAATCACCTTGCGATTACCGGGTATAGTAAAAAGGCAAATCCAGAGTGCTATAAAAGCAACTACATCTGCTCTGGAAACGGGCTTTGGAGTGGGATTAGAAGCTGACCTATGCCGGGAACTATGTCTTGACTTCCTGAAAAACTCCACCCAATCCTCAAAATATACGTCTTGGTCAGCACTTCGCTTGGAGAGCCATTGAAAGATGTCAAAAAGATTTTTTAGGACATAAAGCTCAGGATCATGCCTTCGGCAAATTATGTCATTAGGAGGTATGACTTCATCATAAACGTCTCCGGTAATTGGAAGCCTCCTAATTCCTTGATATCCCATAATGAAATTCCAACTTCTCCATGAAAGAAGTGGCCGGTATTTGTTTCGGGACACCATAATTCCATTAATGCCTTACAGAAATTCACATCAAAATCATAGTGGCCGACTGAAGCCACAATCCTACCCACCAACTCTGCTTCAAATAACTCTTTGGAGTAGTTATTGACTATGTATCTGGCCCACTCTGCATAATACGGGTGATCAATTAAGCTATTTTGGATAGGCTCCCTACCCCTCCATCCCGGATGGTGGTTGATGATTTTAGATCCGAGGGTTTCGAACGTCTTCAAATCCTTTACTTCTCCTTCAGGTTTCAGACAAACTGCATCGGTCAAGCCGTCCTCAAACCAGCGGTTTGTGGACAATTTCGCAATAGCCATGCGATTTGGATAACGCTTCACCCACTCTGATTGTTCTTTTCCTCCATATATGATGGCGGGTTCGGCTTCAAAATCAAAGATAGGAATGTGGCGTGTGAAGACTTGACCTTGGGGAACCTCGTTGCAATTTTGGGCTATATCCCAAAAAGGTTGAGAGATTTTGGCCATGACAAAAGAAAGGGTTGGGGATTCCTACTTCTCTCACTCAATCTCACTAAAATTCTTCTTGAGAGAAGTATGAAGGGGGCATTTGTTTATATAAAAATTGCATGTTTTAATTCAAATCAAATAAAATTTTAAAATCATACATGGCCAAATCCTAATGGAATTAGGACAATATTCAAAATAAGTTTAAAAGACATCTTCGAGATAATTTAAAACAAAAAAATTATTATTATTATAAAAAAAATTTAAAAAAAAATTAATTTGGAGATCATCCGAGAGCACAAATCTCGAGGCGATCTAAAATGTTTAAATCTCAAGATTAGCCAAGAGCACAGATCTCGAGGCAATCTAAATCTCAAGATTAACCAAGAGTACAGATCTCGAGGCGATCTAAATATTCAAGTCTCAAAATTCGCTGAGAGCACAGATCTCAAGGCGATCTAAAAATATTTAAATTTTCGGATCAGCTAAGAACACCGATCTCAAGGCGATCCAGAATATTCAAAATTACAAAATTACCCCTGAGAACATATCTCGGGGCAATATTCAAATTATAAAATTACCCTTGAGAACACGTATCTCAAGGCAATATTAAATCTCAAATAGCCCAAATACGCATCCTGAGGCGATCTTAAATTTCATATAACTTGAGAGCATATCTCGAGGCAACCAGAGAAAGTGCAAATCCCAATGCATATGAACACATATCCCAAGGCAGATTGGTTTAATCAAATTTTTAAAAAAAATTAAAATTAAAATTTGATCTTATCCTCAATTTATTTATTTATTTTTTAAAAAAGAAGAATGATAATATTAAAAAATAATAAAATAATAATAAAATAAAAAAATAAGTATAAAAAATCATATATATATAAAAAAAATTCAAATTTGAACTCTATCCTATCCTTTTGATTGGTGTTATCATTTTTCGGGGATCGCGAAGGATTTGAGGGGATAGACCTTTAAAAAGAGGAGAAGAAGAAGAAAGGGAGGGGAGGAATTTTGGAGAGGATTCAAAAAAAAAATAAGAAAAAAAAGAGAGAAAAAAATTCAAAGAAGAAGAGGAAATCAAAGGTATATATCTTAAAAAAAAAAAAAAAAAGGGTCGTCGTCACTGCTCGCCTGCCGCTGTACCCATTGCTATCATCGCTGCCTTGATGTTGAAGCCGCCACTGCCTACGCTGCTGCTGCCTAAATATTGCCACTGATGTTGGCGATGATGCCCGACGTTGTCGTTGCTACCTTGATGTTGAAGCCGCCACTGCCTGCGCTGCTGCTGCCTAAATACTGCCACTGATGTTGGCGATGATGGTCGACGTTGTTGTTGCTGTCTTGATGTTGAGGACGTTACTGTTGCCGCCAGTGCTGCCGTCACCGCCAGTGTCTTATCTTGTCATTATCTCCAAAGATATATCGAAGTTGCTGCCACCATCGCCAACCTAGTCCCCGCCGATTACTGTTTTCCTTGGTGAGGAGCCCGTGAAGACGAAGGAGCCTGTGCCATTCTTGATCTGGAGGCCAAGCTCTACCGGAGAGGACAATCATGTGAGCCGAAAGAAGAATCTGGTGGCTTCCAGGAGGATATGTCCGTGAAAAAGGCGTTCGAAGGGGAGAAAGCTCCTCGAGAGGAACGACTTTCTCAAGCGATCATCTAGACCTGGTGCCGCCGGTGATGTTCATGATATTCCTCTAGAAGAATCTGGTGCCACCGGTGATGTTCATGATGTTCCTTGAGAAGAATCTGGTGCCGCCGGTGATGTTCAATGCGATCATGATGAAGTTGAATCTCATCACCGAGATCATCCCCTCCTGGACCAAGCTCCTCGAGAAAATGGGTTTCTCAAGCACCCTTTTACTCGTCAGGAGAGCACCGCCATCCAGACCTGCATCGTCGTCGCTTACGGCATCTCCTTCAGCGTGGGGTTTGGAAGCTACATCTTTGCCATGAGTGATAGGGTTGCAAGCCAAACAACCGAGTTAAACGATTCACCGTCCACCAATGCCTATTCCCCAAGGCGCTGATCAGAGATGTCAACTCTTTTTGCAGAGAAATCCCCAGCGGATTCTCCAACGTTGCAGAGTTCATCACCTAACTCTGTCAGTACAACAAGGACTCGCATGAGATCGATTTGGTCTTCGGGAGGGTCTCCTCTACCTGTTTCAGTCTAAGCCGTGAGGCGTACGTCGCGGGTGCAACAAGCAAAATCTGAGCTTGGCTCGAGAAGTTCTAAAGGAGATGGACGATAAAGGATTCAAAGTCGATAGCTTGACCTACTTCGCTGTGAAGCTAATTCTGTTATTCGTGGCTTTGTTGCCAAAGGAGATTACGAGCTAGATGTTTCCATTTATGGAGATTTCATGCATGAATTGTTTATATCCGGAAAGCTTGAGGAAGCCCGGAAACTGTTCGACAAATTGCTTAAAAGATATCATGGTGGATTCAAGGCTCATAAAAGTTCCCAATTTGAAGATGTGGAGGTGTGTTATCTTCCAGTTAAAACCTCCAAACACAATGTCAAAGGATGATGTATTTGGAGCATACTTTCAAGCTCTTTGCAACGCTGACAAATTAGAGCAAGTTCAGGGTTTGGCTATGGAAGCAATGGAGAATAATATGTGCTTGAGAGCCATGCTTATCGAAGAAGAAGATTGGAGGATTTGTTCCTTATGGTGATATCGCTAACAAAGTGATAGGATGGTTGTGTGAAATGCAAAAGAGCTTATGAGCTTCTACTTGAGATCAGTTTTCTTGAAGAGCATTTGCGAAGAGATATGAGAGGATGTGAATAGGTCATCAGTAAAACTTATGTCGAATATTGCATCCTTTTGAGAGATTAATGGAAGTGTAGTCACAGACAAGGGCAGGGATGTGGAGCCTTTTTTTTTATTGTATGTGATGTCTTAGAGAAGATTAATGTGTATTTTTTCCATGCATTTCATTCTTTGGCATTCGAAAATAAAAATTACAAGTTTGTTAAAGCATGCAATTGCTAGTGGTTCTCCACAAATGACAAAGATGTCAGCAGGATTAATATAAAAAAAAAGAACAAAAATTTTATGTTCGCCATTACCAGACCAGAAGTCTTCAAGTGTTCGAACTCTGACACATATGTCATAGACCAAAGACCTGAGTTCTCAGATACAGAGCCAAGCTGCTCAGCTATTCAAGATGCCAGACTTAAGCAATGTGTTGGCCAAGCCAGAGACATTTGCACCTGTCGAAGAGGAATAAGTTGACGAGACTGGAGTCGCCGCTAAAGATATTGAGCTGGTTATGACTCAAGCTGGAGTATCATTGTCTTCTAGACTTTCTTCATTTTGTCCTGCTCGAATGTACCTACGAACTTTACGTCTATCCTTATTCAGCTAAAAGGGTTGAGTTGCTAGAATTTACAAAGAGGATGCCAATGAAACCCAACTTTGTGATATGGAATGCTTTGTTGGGGATGTATTAAGACAATAAAACTCAAGCCGCAAGCTTCTCTTCACCACCAAATGCATGAAGCTACTACACTTATATGAATTCTAAAAAGTCAATGCTCAGGAAGTGAACCTTTTGGTCTTGATGAAGCTGCTATTTAATGTTGCAAATAAAAGGGTTGCTTTCTTCTTTTCCTGATCACTCTTGGGATGCAGTGCCCATTCTCACTCTAGGCATTGTTCTGAATATCTGCTCTCGTCCATGTACCAAAAAATCCTTATGTATATTTCATGGGCTTATCTTAAGAACTTGGCTACCGCCAAAACCCTACTGTAATTTCTTAATGGAACATTAGAACATTTCAGGGTTCTAGCTTAAGAATCTTATTTCTTGGACATATACATTTCATGGGAAAATATGTTGCCTTAAAGTTAGTGCATTTGAATCTTTGATGTGAAATGTTTTATATTGATATATAATTAATAGATATATGAAAAAGTTAAAAATGGTCTGTGTAAATATATTATAATATGATTGTAGTCCTTGAATCAACTGATGAGTATATACCTTTATCTAGAGACTGAATTGATACAATAAAGTAACCAATAATCTACTGATAACATCCAATTGTAACTAGGCTAATATGTTCTTCCAACATGGTAGGGTCATGCGATATGTCCATAAATATCTCATATTACAAAATCTGGATTTTGTTTCAATGCGGTGTCTCTTTTTGCTATTGAGGTGTTTATCTTCATTTTATGGCTCTTCTTGTAGAATGATTGATAATAAGTTTGATTGATTCAAATATTGAGTAAATCTCTATAAAACTTTTTTTTTATGGGTAGAAAAGATCTTCCTCTATCTTTTTCATTTTTTTTTCATATTCTTAAAGAATAATAAATGAGAATAACTTGTTTTTGACAAAGTGCATACTTGGTGTAAAGCTTGGCGCAAACATTATTTTTATTTCTACATTAAGATGAGAAACAGTTGGTGCTCTATGCTTCTTGTTATAAATTTGGCAGATGAAATAGATTTCTAGCCTAACATTTTGGAGGGTGAATTCTAATCATTGAGGTGCATTTGCAGGTTGATTCGGGCTGCGCATGAGAAAGGTGCAAACCTTATTCTTGTCCAGGTACTAAGATCTAATACATCTTTGCACTGCTGAGATAACCACTGTTGTAATTTATCATACTGAATGGATAATGTCCAAAGTTCATGATTGTCCTCAATTTGTATCATGTCGTCCATCCTGTCATTGTCAACTTTTTATAACACATCCTGTGACCTTCATTTAATTTCTTTGCTTTACTGCTATTGCCCTACACACACCCACCCCCCAAAGAGGGAAAAAAGATAATATTTCCATACTTCTACTCATATTTTAACTAAGCTTTAAATTCAGGCTTCACCATAACATCAATAGCCATGGAATCACTATTTATATGAACTTTAAGTACTCAAAGTTTTGACTTATGTTTCCAAACAATTTATATACAGTTCATAACTTGCTGGTATAAAAATTACTGTAACATTTCTCATGAATTCATCCTTCTTATGGATCATCATGCCAATTAATCTGAAAAAGTGAGCTGTTTATCCACCATAGATCCTACTTGTATGGCCTGAATGTGGCAGTATTTGTTTCTTATGTTGTTTAGCATGCCAATAACAAGACCTTGATTATTTATCTCTTGAATTTTGATAGGGTTATATAAAATACTGTTTAAAATGGCATTGTTGTCTGCACAACACCTTACGTTATTTTAAAAAGTGCTCTTTATGTGTAAGTTCTTCTTTTATGCTTACGCTTTAGTAGCTAATCAAACTTTACAAAAACCATGAGCTCTTCCAAATTGTGGTAAGATTGCTAATTTCTCATTATAGTTCACATGACTAGTGTTTGTGCATGTGTAAAGGCAATTATAGTTCACCTTCTGAATAATCATTGTGCTATGTACTCGTTGTTTAAAAAAAACAAAATTGTTATTGTAGTGTTACATTCTAGTATCATAGTTTAATTAGGAAATTAATGATCAACATGCTGTAATCTGATCCTATTGTTTTTCCATTGGAATGGCTGTCTTTATTTGTTCAACATATATACACCAGAAGGAAAAAATTGAAAGATGGTTATGTTTGATACACTCTGATTTGATTTCTTAATATAACTTTCTTGAATTAAATGCTTCAGGAAGTATTTGAAGGTTACTACTTCTGTCAGGCTCAAAGGGGGGATTTCTTTGATCGTGCTAACCCTTATAGAGGGCATCCGACAATAGCAAGGTAAAAGATTGAATCCTGACAACATGGTTGAAGCTTTTCTGATATTGATAAGGGAAAACCAAAATCAGTATTAAGCATGGCTAAGGAATTGGCTTTAAGAAAAATTCATTTCTGTTATATCCAGAATGCAGAAACTAGCTAAGGAGTTGGGTGTTGTCCTACCTGTGAGCTTCTTTGAAGAAGTAAATAATGCTCATTACAACTCAATTGCCGTAATTGATGCTGATGGGACTGACCTTGGATTCTACAGAAAATCTCATATTCCTGATGGGCCAGGCATGTGCTTTTTTTTGTGCTGCCTACTGATATTGGAGACAAAGTTCTAATTATTTCAAACTAATGGTAGCATTTTTTCATGTTGTGCAGGTTATCAAGAAAAGTTCTATTTCAATCCAGGTGACACTGGGTTCAAGTTGAAGGCTTCTTTCCTCTATGGGTTTGATCATTTGTTTTATTTAAAGAACAGTGTCTGATTTAATTCCTTGGAATGCCAGGTTTTTGCAACTAAATTTGCAAAAATTGGAGTTGGTAAGTATTTTGTATCAGAAACCTTATTACTCAAATTTAAATTGCTTCAACTTTTAGAAGATAATATTTTCACATTCCCACTTCCATAACATGTCAGCAATTTGTTGCGATCAATGGTTTCCCGAGGCTGCATGAGCTATGGCTATTCAGGGAGCAGAAGTATTGCTTTATCCCACTGCAATTGGATCGGAGCCACAAGATCAAGAGCTTGATTCTCGTGAACACTGGAAGCGTGTAATGCAAGGACATGCTGGAGCTAATTTGGTATTAACATCTTTTTTTTTTCATAGCCATTGTTTTCATTTGGCATCAGTTAAATTATATGCATTATCTGCTGCTGCTGCTGTAGGTTCCCCTTGTGGCTTCTAATCGTATTGGAAAGGAAACTATTAAAACTGAACATGGTGATAGCTCGATAACCTTCTATGGCAATTCATTCATCACTGGTCTGTGTTCTTGCTTGAAATGTAAAATTTATTGTTTCCTGTTATTTTTGTTTTTGCACACCTACTGAAGGTAAAAATCTTGAAAACAGGACCAATAGGAGAAATACTGGCTCTTGCTAATGATAAAGGCGAAGACGTGTTGGTAGCCGAGTTTGACCTTAATCAAATCAAGTCCCAGAGGCATAGTTGGGGTGTATTTCGGGATCGACGGCCGGAGTTATACATGTTGGATGTTGACTGAAGATTGGAAGCTGAATTCTAGTTGACTAGGCATGGTGTATGAAAGACGTTGAGTTGACATATGTGTTGTGAATGAAATCTGGAGAAGCTGAAGCAAATCTACAGCACCATGCTAGTCTGATACGAGGACATCATGCATTTAAGAATGGAGCATGGTGATATGAAGAAGTTAAGGGATACATTATGTACAAGCTATGTTTTTGTTGTACTATTTTGTCTTGTTTATTGAATAGCTTGTCCCAATATATGTAAGGTGTGCTCTACTACTCCAAAGTTAAGAAGTATTATCATTTTCTGTTGAGTTCTTCTTCTCTGTTTTTGTATCCTCTACTCAAAAACATAATTGAACCTTTAGAACAATACAAGGTATTGTTGTCATTAGATGGCAAAAATACTGTTCCATTTTGAAGGAATGAGTAGAAATAATGTACAAGAATAAGACAAGCTTTCTTCTTGTATCATTGTATAAGAACAAGATTTCTTCCTTGCTTTTAATCATATTTATATAAAATAATTGCACCATCTGAGGTTTCTCAATGAAGCCTATTTTTTTATTAACTGATCTCATCTTTTGAGTTTGACTTATTGTGTGCCACAATCTGTCTTTTGGAACTAGGAATGTATCTTATTCATCTATAAAGATGTCTGATATGGTTTGCATTTAAGATATGTGAAGCACTTCTGGCCTTTTGTAAAAGTCCAGTTGTGTTGGGATGCAACTCTCTGTTAGTTTCAATGCATGTATCATAAAGACTCAAGTATCTGTTATTATTATTTATTATTTATTTTTTCTTGGTTTTATTAATTAAAAAGAAAGCTAAGGGAAGAGGGAAGGGTATTTTATTCCTGGTTTATTTACTGGCAAGCCCCTAACAAATTGTCAACTAGTCTGTGTTCTCTTTGATTTTTTTCCATTTATTTTTGGATTTGGTTTTTCTTTTTGCAACAAAAAATTCGTTAGAAAAAAAAGGTTGTTTTTTTCTTTTTTGCCATAAAATATTTCCTTGCAATTGGGTAGGTTTTTTTTTTTTGCCACCCAAAAATTCTCTTGCCAATAATAGTATAAGACAAGATATTTTTGAAAGGAAATGCATTATTTAGGAGGACATGTTCTTTAGAAATAAACATTCTCAAAAAGAAAAATATAAAAATTGGAAAAATAAAACGAATCCCAGTAATTTAACAAACTTATCCAACCATTTTCAAGAAATTAATTATACATCCATTTTGGTCAGTGCTGTGGAACAACCAATGATAAAACTATTTTCCTGATGGGCCAGGCATGTGCTTTTTTTTGTGCTGCCTACTGATATTGGAGACGAAGTTCTAATTATTTCAAACTAATGGTAACATTTTTTCATGTTGTGCAGGTTATCAAGAAAAGTTCTATTTCAATCCAGGTGACACTGGGTTCAAGGTGAAGGCTTCTTTCCTCTATGGGCTTGATCATTTGTTTTATTTAAAGAACAGTGTCTGATTTAAATCCTTGGAATGTCAGGTTTTTGCAACTAAATTTGCAGAAATTGGAGTTGGTAAGTATTTTGTATCAGAAACCTTATTACTCAAATTTAAATTGCTTCAACTTTTAGAAGACAATATTTTCACATTCCCACTTCCATAACATGTCAGCAATTTGTTGGGATCAATGGTTTCCCGAGGCTGCACGAGCTATGGCTATTCAGGGAGCAGAAGTATTGCTTTATTCCACTGCATTTGGATCGGAGCCACAAGATCATGTGCATGCATTATCCGCTGTTGCTGCTGCTGCTGTAGGTTCCCCTTGTGGCTTCTAATCGTATTGGAAAGGAAACTATTAAAACTGAACATGGTGATAGCTCGATAACCTTCTATGGCAATTCATTCATCACTGGTCTGTGTTCTTGCTTGAAATGTAAAATTTATTGTTTCCTGTTATTTTTGTTTTTGCACACCTACTGAAGGTAAAAATCTTGAAAACAGGACCAACAGGAGAAATACTGGCTCTTGCTAATGATAAAGACGAAGACGTGTTGGTAGTCGAGTTTGACCTTAATCAAATCAAGTCCCAGAGGCATAGTTGGGGTGTAATTCGGGATCGACGGCCGGAGTTATACAAGGTATTGTTGTCATTAGATGGCAAAAATACTGTTCCATTTTGAAGAGGGAAGGATATTTTATTTTTTGTCAACTAGTCTGTGTTCTCTTTGATTTTTCCATTTATTTTTTGGATTTGGTTTTTCTTTTTGCAATAAAAAACGTTAGAAAAAAAGGTTGTTTTTCTTTTTTTCCATAAAAAATTTCCTTGCAATTGGGTAGTTTTTTTTTTGGCCACCCAAAAATTCTCTTGTCAATAATAGTATAAGAAAAGATATTTTTGAAAGGAAATGCATTATTTAGCAGGACATGTTCTTTAGAAATAAACATTCTCAAAAATAAAAATATAAAAATTAGAAAAATAAAACGAAATTAACTATACATCCATTTTGGTTAGTTCTGTGGAACAACCAATGATAAAAATATTTATCCAGATTTATTTATTAACAAATTAAGTTCAACATTGTTTAAATTGTGAAAATCTTGGATAAAAACATAAATCGGTTCATAGTTTTACAAAACAAATCACTTAAAAACAAGATTTGATTAAAATCTCATCCTTTTGCATCTTCATCATCTTCTTCTTGATTCACAAACTGAAGTTTAAGCCTTCCATCTTCTCTGAAAGCATGCAAAAACTCATGCATTGGCATCTTGAATTCCTTAAGAACAATCCTTCCATCATTCCTATAAGACTCCAACTGCACCAGTGGCTTTCCACTCTTCACTATGGTTGATATTGGTGGTGGAAAACCATTCTTGCCATTTCTTGAATACTTATCCTTCAAATGCTTGTTTTCATCACCATCCTTGCACTCACTCCTTTCATCATCACATGATGAGTGGAAGTTCTTAACCAAGTCCTCTTGAACCTCATCCATGCTCTCAAACCCTAGCCCTTTTGTGCATGACTACAGTGATTCAGAAACATCCTTTGGTGGTAATGAAGACTCACCACACTTTGTCATTTGAGAGAAAGAGGAACAAAAAGAGAAAAAACTTATGAGGAGGTTTTGTAAAGAAAGAGAAGGTGTGTTATGGAAGTCTGTCAAATTTGGAAGTGGGAGAATGAAAAGAGAAGGGAGTACTTAAGATGTGGTCTTGTTGACAAGTGGAAAGGAGAAGAGCACATATGCATGGGATTGCATTAATAGAGAGAACTGACTCTACATCTACTTGAATGGACATGTAGAGAACATTTAAAAGAGGATGATGAAAGATAAGAAAATTGTGAAGGATTTTATTTTGTCCTGGTCTTTTGGGGATAGTGGTCAACTGATCTTATGCGTTTAATTAGGTTTTGGGGTTCAAGTCTTATCTTTATCTATACAAATTGTGGAGGAAGAATTATATGATAAAATGAGTAAGATTAGTATGATTTTTTTTTCTTTTTCCTCGCTATATGCTCTTCAATCCAATATGCACCAGTAAAATATAATAGTAATCCTTATATATGCGCCATTAAATAAGTTAATATTTTTTATATACCACTAAAAAAAATTTTATGTAAGCCTTTTATTTCAAAAGAAAAATTATCTAAAAGTTGTACAAAAAGTCCGGTATTTTAAATATTATATCACCCAACACAATAAATGGTGTGTATATATATATATATTCTATTTATTTTATAATGCTCTAATTATCCATCTAGGCTGTGTTTTGATGGAAAATAAGGACTCCGGGTGCGTTAATTTGATAGGGGGAAAAAATAAGGGATAGTACAACACAAACTCTCATCTCTATTTACAAATAGGCTTGGAGTATAACACAAGAAGTTATTTGAGTATAGCACAAGTTGCTAAAAATCTTATCCCACCAAAACCACCGTACAATTTTTACAACACAACCAAAAAACAGTTTTACCCCTAGTTAAAATTAAAAATTACAACATCTAATCACAACCTAATCAAAAAATTTGAAAGTAAAAAATTATTAATTAATGTATTTTAAAAGTTAAAAAATATAATTATGCCATGATAATTTTACAAATTATAAAAAAAGTAAGTGGTGACTATTATAAACGAGAAGAAATTTTAAAATATTCTGTTTTGTGAATTTTTTTTTTCAAAACAACAAAAGATTATACAAAAGGTATTATAGTAATTGAAAAAGTAGATTATTTGAAGTAAGAGCCTAAATGTATGTATTTATACGTTGGTTTTATATATGTTTGCATGCTATTTTGGTTGAATCGATGTCCTTCTTCGCCTAAATTGGTTATTTCCTTGTTGTAGACCTCAGAGAAGCTAGAATGAGCTTGAGAACCCAATTGGAGTGAAATTGGCATCAAAAATCTTGTTTTTGAAGCAAAAGCACCGCAGCGATACTGTAGCAAGGAAGCCGGGTCTTACATGAATCAAGCTGTGAACTTTGATGCAGCAGAGTACTGTAGACGTATAAATGCAGCAGAGTACTGCAGATGGTTAATGTAGCAGGGCACTGTAGCACTGACCCGGGTTTATGCTAGCAGAAAGGCAATGAGCTGCTCGGGCACTGTGAGGCCCACACACCGCCCGCGCTGCTCGGTGTGTATCTCTTTAAAAGCACATCTAGGGCATCATAGAGAGGGTCTTTGGCCACCTTTTCTCCACCCTCATCACCTAAGGCTTCAAGGTAGCTGGAGAAGGCAATTCTAAGGGGCAAATCCAAGGGGAGAAGATGAGTACTATCAAGGAGAACATCAAGGAGCTTACCGACGCGGATTCGACAAGCTCTTATCACCACCTTCTAGTCAACATTTCAAGGGGGTTTCTTTGGTTTTGTTTATGCTTCATGTGTATTTTGAGATCTCTCTTTTATTCTTGTTGAACTATACTCCCAAGGTCACTAGGCATCCGGCGAACCTTGGGATGAACTTGCTTGAATGGATGTTGTGATTTACATTTATGCCATTTGGTTTTGTTTGTGGTTTAAGCTTGGTGAACTTTGATGTGTTGATTTGCATGAGAACTCTGTATTTCAACTGTTAGGTTATACTTGGTGCTTGACCATCGCCCTTGTACTAGACACACCTAGTTTAATGGGGATTCATGTATGAACACGCCATGACCATCAGATGCTTCATACCCTTCTAACCACTAGGGCTGGACCTAGGTTGAGTATCGGCCCTAGTTAGAGATTTCCCTATGTGCATGGCAATTGTAAGAGGATTTTGTTTTCTTGAGGAATTGTGTTAATGATTCATGGAATTCATGATAAAATAGCTTTTTTCTTAGCTAAAGGATGAAGAATTCTTGCTGATTTGTAGTTTCAAGTATGCAGCTTGATGATTTCTTCTATGTTTTTTGTTGTCATATTATGCATGAGAACTATTGCTATTCTTATCATTATAGTTAAATGGAAAAATTTTGTAATCATATGTGGAGGATAATACCATGTCTGATATACCTGGCTTGGCTGTATGAGATCTTTTTTGGTATTCATTCAAGTTTTACTCAATGTCTGTTTTCATTTTCTTGTGAATCACATCGATGTTTCTTTTGAAGACCTTGCCTTTGTAGCAACTTGTTTGTTTCTTATGTATTGTTGTCCACTGGCAAGAGATCTGTACTTTTTAATATGCATGCACACTTGTATACACACTTTTCTCTTTTGATGTTTGCATTTTCATTTCACATGAACATCTTCTAGATATACTATGAAATAACCAAGCCAAATTATTGTTGTTATTTTGGTTTTTATTTATCTATTTAATCTTAGCTCCAAGAAAGCATTGCCACTAAAAGAGCTGATACTACATAAAAATACATTTTTCTTGTTTCTGATTATTATTTCTTCAACTTTTGACTTCTTCCTTTTTGATGGTGGACGACCCTTACTCCGCACCTTTAAAGGAGTGAGAAATTTTTGATGTGGCACATTAGTCGCCTCCGACAACATAGGTGTCAACTTTTCCTTGCAAGTTGTGTTGTCCATCAACTTCTCAATTGCCTCATCCACATATTTCATCAAGAAAATATATTGTCATTTAACTCTGCTCCAAGTTCTGCGGCTTTAGAAAAATGAGAGTAGAATTTATTGTACCATAGTTTCTCCTTATTGGTTTGTGGGTCATCATAACAGTTTTGTACATATGTATGCATGTGTTTGATGTCCTTCCTCCAGCGTGGTAAAATATACCTAGAAGGAATATCTTTCACATTCTTCTCAATAAGCACCTTGCAAATGTGCCTACAAATAATCCCCTTGAACTCAAACAACCGACAAGAGCATTTAATGTCAAATTATTCCTCGTTAGTGTAAATATTGTATACCACTTGCTTTCTAAATGCACATTATTTCCCTTTGACAACATCGACTTGAAATGAGCAGACTGGCCCATGTGAACCAGTGCAAGTAAGATTGCAATATATCATTCCTTGCAACTCATCTTGAAACAATTTAAAAATTTTATTTGTATATGCTTCTTGTAGTTTCTTCTTAAAATAGCAATCAGTGATCAATGGAAAACATGAGTTAAATGAAGCAAAACCAGCTTTGTTCTCCTTCTCAATCTTGCTTTTCAAGGCATTATCATATTGCTCAACAAGCTGCTTCAGTGAAGTCGTCAGACCAACATAGCCATCAAAAAATGCATTTGCGCTTTCACTTCTTTAAGTGGTAGACATTGCAACCCAAAATATGCCTTTAACATATACAGGAGCCCAACGATCATGAATTTTGAATAGAGAATTCAGCCATTCATTTTTCTCAATGTTATAGTCCGCCATCATCTTCAAGTATGTGTCTTCAAACTCTTGAGTATCCACTGCTTCATATGTGATGCGTTTCAAAATCTTCTTGATTGCTTTGTATTCATTTAAACCTCCAAGCTTCTCAGGAACCTTCTTCATGATATGCCAAAGGCAAAGGCAGTGATGGGAATTTGGAAAAACCAATCTAACGGCACCCTGAATACCCCCTGACATACACTCCAGCCAAGTTTTGAAGAGTCAAACATATGTTTCTGTATCTTCCTTCGACAATAAGTCACACCCAAACAATACCGTATGCCCATGATGATTTACACTGACAAACGGAGCAAATGGCATGTCATACTTATTCATCAAGTATGTTGTATCAAAGGAAATCACATCACCAAAAGCTTCATAAGCCGCTATAGGCCTTGCATCCGCCCAAAAGACATTTCTCAAACTACCTTCCTCATCCATGTCAATCAAATGGAAAAATTTTGTGTTTCTTTGTTGTATGCGAGAGAAATATTTTCTAAGTGCCACGGCATCTCCAACACCAAGCCTAAATTGCCTTACTTTCGCAATATAATTCCTACAATCTTTCTCGGTGTATGTTAAATTTTTATAACCCCCACTTTCAACCGCTAGGGAATGAAAATTTTTGCTTAAGCTCATCCATGCTTCATCGTTTAATTCAAGCCTTCGTTTGACATATGCATCAATTTTTTTATTGCACTTTTGGAAACAAGCTTGTTTTGGACTAAGTGCATGATTATGCTCCAAATTAACACTAGAAATGGTAAATCTCCCATCATTGACAACAATGACATTAATCTTTGCCGGACAATTTACTTTGCTAGATAGCCTTGTGTTGAAGGAATTTTTGAAGTAGATTTTCGTTTGCCACCTCTTGCACATGCTAGCATGTAATATTTCAATTTTCCATCATCACCTAATCTTGTGCTTTTTTTTTGTGATACCAAACCTTTCACGCCGCGTATACTGGATATTTATAAATCCAAATCTACCGGTTTTTCTTTGGCATGTATTTCATAACTTGAACATCCAACTTCTACATTAGCTTTTCCTTGCGCAGAACACCCAAGTACCATTTCTTCCATGTTCTTGCTTTAGGTATATTTCTAAACACAAATTAGACAAGCAATAAATTCATAAATAATTTGCATTATTTACTGATTTTGGATTTTATTTTAGACATACAATAAACACAAACTAGACAAACAATAAAGGGCATATAATTGTACAATAAGCAGCACGAGCAAAGTACAAACTTAATCACAATACTAATTAGACAAACAATAAAGGGCATATAATTTTAGACAAACCATGATCTCTTTATAAACCAAAACAATTGTAACCAAAAAAATAGAGATGCATATGCTTGTAATTCTTTCACTAAAATTGCATTTCAAGCTAAGTAACATTGCATATAACACTGCAATCAGATAAATTCATTAAGTCCAAAATCTATAGTTTCTTTTTCTAAAAATTAATAAACTCAAGAGGTAAAATGAATATCTAGACACATTAATAATTAATAAAAAGATCTTGCCTCAATAAGACCAACAAGTCAATTATGTGTTAAGGGCACGAGAAGCAGCGGATGGAAGCGGCGACCAAAGCAGTGGAGGGAAGCGGCGGCCGGAAGGGGCCAGGAGGAGGGAGGGAGGCTGACAGCCAGGAGCGATGGAGGGAAGTGGCTGCTGGAACAGGGACAGGGAGTGGGGGATGGAAGCGGCGACCAAAGCGGTGCCCGGAATAGAAGCAGGAGCGGGGAGGGGAACGGGAGCCGGGAGCGGGGCAGGATGGCCGGAAGTGGCGGCCAGGACCTGGAGATCACCACACGAGAAAGAGAGTGAGAGACGAGAGATAGAGAGAGAGAGAGACAAAAACAACTTTTACTTTCTCTTTTTATTTATTTTTTTATTAAAAAAAATATTAATTAGTTGCCACGTAACCAGCCACATTAGTTGTGTGGCTGGTTGGTGTGTTTGCTTCATTTTATATAACATTACTCTTAAAATGAGATATTTAATGTAAATATTTAATTATAATAATTATTTTTAATAATAATATTCAAAATATTCTTTAAATAAAAAATTTATTTATCATTAATCGGATTTTGTGTATCAAGGGTATAAAAATAATTTTGTTATATTTCCCTCTAAATTTTTTTTCATTTCCAATGAAATATTCCTCCAACCAAACACAATTTCCATTCCTATCTCCATTCCTACAATGACATTACCATTACCTTTCTCATTCCCCTTCCATTCCCATTATGTGAACCAAACACACCCTAAGAGTCTTCACATATCTGATTTTATTATTAATTTAGCTTTGGATCTTGACGGTTTGAAATATATTCTTGGCAATAACTTAAAGTCTCTAGCCATGACTTGGGGATATATTGATCTAGATTCACTCCATCTATGGGTCTGATTCCTTGAATCTAATAGTAACAGAATCTCTATTGTTGTATATGTTGTGATCAAGAAGGGTCTACGAGCATGCTAGAAGCAAAAGTATGCACAACGGATAACAAACAAAACTAGCATGGACCCTAGCATGCAATGGAAGCGAATAAAGATATAAAATACTAAAATAAATAAATAAATACAATTCCAAGGGTGTAGTCGAAAAAAAGGGACTGCATATACGCGACTCCCCTCTACTCTCACACACACACAAGCCGGAAACAATCCGTCATGGATTGCTAGTATCCAACGATAACTCTTATCGAGAAATATGAATAGCAATTAAAATTAGATCTCAAAACCTAATCGTAAACATGTGTAAGGAATTGTAAATCCAAAACCGACACTCGGCGAATGTTTCACATGTGAGAATCTTTTGAGAAAAAATTCCACAACCATTATGAAATAATCTCAAAAGGTTCTCACTCCGGCCATCTCCATTGCTAAAGAAATATCAATGAAAAAGCCGGTCTGTGAACTAACAAACATGAATAAACAATAAATATCAAAAGAGTGTCGACCTATACCTTTGCCGGAGCCGAGTAATGGCAATCCGGATGGAGAAAACTTTCTCCAAAAGGTGGGGAAAAGACGGACAGCACCTTTGACCGGCGGCGGCGACGTCCTCTTGGCTAGGGCGGACCAGCGGCCTCCTTGAGGGAGAGAAGAAGAAGAAAGATTAGGGTTAGGGTTTTCTCTAATACACATGTATTTATAAAACCCTAAAACCAATCCCAATGCAATATCAACCATTGATTCCTCTTATTGGATATTAATCATATTAGATCCAATAAGCTAACACTTAATTTCTAATTAAGTCCCTCAATTTTTAAGTTATCTCATAACTCAATCCTTACACATTCGCGGTTAGACCAAATCAACTCTTGATTTATCTATACACCATTTAGCTATTCGACTCATTAGATTAAGTCTAGATTTCACGGCTTTTACGTGTGCGATCCTGTAGGCCCGTTTTAAAATCTGCAATGGGCCTCGTTAAGGCCCATAAATCACAAATGTCGTCTAGCATGATGACAATGTGACTACCCGAATTAAAACGGAGGTCGACTGGGTAATCAACTAACCTCGTAACCTTATATGATTCCTTTGCCAATTGAATATCTCGATCAACATAAAGCATGGAGCTTAGTCACTCTTACTTATTTGTCGATCGTTTTCTTGATCCTCGGTGAACTGACTAGGTCAAATAAATGATAACCCTTACCATTTCACTTGGGCGTGGCCACGCACTACTCAGTTTCACCGATCAAGTGGCCGGTGATATTCTCTCTCCTCAGAGAGTGGCAATCCCCTCGCATCGCAAATGTTACTCGCTATGAATCTCGATGTATCCAATCATACCCACACTTGTCACTCTGTTACGAATGACGTTAGGCGTATGTCAAAGTACACCAACATTTATCCAAGCTCCATAGCGACCTTGAGTCTAAGGATTCAGTATAAGCGTTACACGAAAACCACTTATGATTTTGCAACCATGTAGTGATCTCGTGAGCGGATCGATCCAGACACGCTGTTCACTAACACATGTCTATGTCTATTGATCGACATCACATGTCCTATAATCCGTAAAACATGATCATCACACAATAGGCATACTAGTCTTAGTTTACTATCATTCCCATGACAGTAATTGACTAGGGATGTTTAGAAAGTTGTTCCTTTACGCACCAAGGTTTTACTGCCCGAATCACGTATTCGGCAACTTGTGCGGAACAAACTCTCAGGGATAGTTCTATCCAAGCATACATGCACAAAAATGTAGTAAGATAGAACAAGCCAGGTTTTATTAAAAAACATATAACTAATAAAGGTTCAGATCAACGCATTGGGGCTAGGGCTAACACTAACAGTATACTCCTTTATAGTAAGTAGAGACACGAGACTTTATTCATGTAATAGTTGGGATAATCTTTGGAAATTAAATGTGGCTCCTGGGGTAAAATTTTTCTTGTGGTTGGCATTACATGGAAGAATCGCTACTTTTGATTTATTTGATTTATTTATTTATTTATTTTTATTTTTTTGCCTGAAATCTGGATTAACCAACTCTTTATGTTATTGTGCCAGGTTCACGAGGATGTTGAGCACCGCCTCCACTCATGTCATAAAATTCACTAGCTTTGCCATAAAGTGAGTAAATTAACTGGCTAGCATATTGCATTTGAGAATGGCTTTCATGATACTTGTGGTTGCAGTACAGCAAATCAAATGAGAAGAAAAAGTTACCATCTGTTACTACTACGTTTATGCAGCTCATTTGGAATGCTGTAATGCCACCTTCAGAGGGATAAGGCTAAATTTTTTTATGGATTACACACAGAGCAATTAACCTTGTCAAAGAATACTCCACTGTTGCTAATGGTTATATGGGCCATTACATTAACCTTAAAATATATATTTCAAGAATGACATTATTTGGTTGGCCTGATTACATTGAAACATGATCTATTTTAATAAATGATTTAAGGACTTTGATATCCACTTGAACTGGTAGACTTGCAACCAATCTCTCCAATGCTTCTGTCATCCATTGATGTTGGCACCCTGTCCTCACTTCTTCAACTGTTACCTATAAATAAAGGAAAACAATAGAAGTAATATCTTATTTTTTTGCCTTTTTAATTACTTGAAATATATATATTAATCTAAATTTATTTACTGAAAATAAATTATTCTTACCCATTTTCTCTTGCGAGTGCCCATTTCAGGCCATTGTAATAGTTCCTTCGTTACATTCAAACCAAACATAAATCCCTCGTGAAAGTTGTTATTTCTTTTACTTGTATAAAACCATTTACCAAGATCAAACTGCAATAAAAAAATCAGAATTTTTTTATTAAAAATTTATTAATTTAATTAAAATAAATAAATATCAGTATTTATTTAAAATTTAATTTTCCACTAATAGAAATTTAAACTTTTTTGTGGGTAACCATCAAAATATCTTAAATGTTTATTTGACTTCTAAAAAAATATAATTATATGTATATATCTAAAAACCAAACAAAATTAATTATATGGACCTTAATGCCACATAAATTGACTATTTTAACCTAAAATCAATAACATATTAAAATGAAAAACACTTCAATGTATATAGTGAAATTAATATAATTTATGTTTTAAGAGATACTTTTATCTCTTAAAACATAAAATTACTATTATCTTAGTAATAAAATATAAGTTATTTAATTAATTTTTATATGAGTCAGTCAATTCAAACTTGGAAGCCTTGGAAGCAACTGTCCTTTCTTTTTAAGTACAGATACAGTTATCATCTTTTAAAAGACCAGAAAAACAAATTAAGTGCCTTTCCGAAGGCAAAGAAAAAAAAAGCACCCTTTGAACTTTTAAGTTTAATCCACGGCAATCCAAATGAAATGGAGATACTAACCTCAATAGTTCCAATTACACCAGCTTCCTCCATTGCCTCCCTGAATGCAGCTTGTTTCATACTCTCATCAATCTCCCATCCTCCCTATTTATTATTACAAATTAAGGTCAATATATATATATCAACATTAATAATGCATAGCAATTAGTGGATAATATAAGTAGAAAAAGATTAATTCATCCTAATTCATGCTTGCATTGCTTCAAGTGCATGAAAACAAACTTATATATATATATATAGAAAATACCTTTGGGAACATCATTCCATGGCCCTTTTGAGAGGTGATCACTAAAATTTCCAACACTTGATCATCAGAGATCTTTCCTTCTTCCTTCTTAAGTCTGTAAGGAATACATCTGGAAAAAACCCCAAAAAATAAAATATATAAAAAAAAAACAACAACAACAACAACAAAATGAGTAAATTAAAGAGATAAGCTACGGTTCCTAAAAGCACTACTTCGATTAAGCTTATTTAACTATAAGTTGAAGTTTACTAAAGAATGTGATAAGTTCCTAAAATTCTTGTAATATAAGCTAAGGTTTATAAGAGAGTGTTAAGAATGAGCTAAAGTTACTAAAGTCCTTTTGGTTTAGCTTAGTCTTAATATAAATTAAAATGCATTGAAAATGAGCAATGGTTAGCATGTAAGCTAAGATTATCAAAGCTTTTTGGCTCCGCTTATCTAAATAGTAAGCTAATATCTATTATTGGTGTGAGAATAAACCTTTTTGGTTATCCTTATCTTAATATAACCTTAGGTTTGTATGTTTATATGTATATATATAAAGGAAGAATGAATGAGTTGCATATAAAGGAAAAGGTGATCTATATATATATATATATATATATATATGTATGTAAACATACCCAACAACGAGACGATAGCCATTGGAGTTGTATCGTTGTAGTTGTCTTCCTTGGCGAGACCTCAAAGCAACCATTCTTTTCTTTCTCTTTCCTTTGTCTTTCTCTTTCTCTTAACAAAAATTAAAGCCTTCTAATAGCTCTGTGAGCTCTTTCCCTCAAAAAAAAAAAACAAAAATGAAAGCCTTCCAAGAAGGAAGAGATGCAATGATCCTTCGCTTAGCTTTGAATGCAGTCTTTCAAGAACTATGCAAGCTTGGCAATTAGTACTTGTTGGCACTTGGCAGGGCCATTATATATATATATATATATATATATATATATATAAATAAAAGAATAGAGAGTTGTTTGGTCGTGATGGCTTTCTTTCAAGTCCAAGAGATGGATTAAATAAGACTGGTTGACAGAGTGACATGCTGTGACTGGACAAAGTTGAGTCAGAACGCTTACTTCCAAAATATTATAATATTTATAGTTTAGACTAATTAAACTAATAAAAAAATGTGTGTATTTATAGTTTAAGCTAATATAAGTTGTGTATTATAATGTCAACTAGTGGACAGCGCAATGATATGAAACAAGAATGCAAGGGGAGATAATATTCAAATTTTTTTTCCCGATATTACTGTTTATATAATGTACACTTGGATTCAGTACTATTTATGTACTATTTACAGGTCTGGGTGTGAGTCACCTATGAAAGAAACAGTGGTTCTCCAGGTTGCAGGGCATGGAGATTTTTCTAAGAGTTCTGTAAATCAACGTAATTGGTACACCTCCGTAAATGTCTGTTCTTTTAATAATCTCTTACATAGGTGGTGTTGTGCCCTATTAATAAAAAAAATTGTGTATTATAATATTTATAGTTATAGTTTATACCATTGTTTTAAGTTAAATAGATAAATAAATCCATAGACTTTCATCTTCTCCATTGGGATTAAAGCAACAGCCCTTGAATTAAATTTTGTGACTTTACCCAGTATTTTACCCCCCGTTTTTTTTTTTTTTTTTTTTTAAACTAATAAACAACAAGCACCTCATTTAAGGGCTTGCATCTCATTTAAGGGCTTGCTTGGAGGAGGTTTTGTAAAATAGGGTTATGGACTAAACTTTGTTTGGATCTAGGGTTATTTAAAAGGTGGGTATGAGAGGATTAAATGGAGGGTTGAGAAATTGGGAGGGGTTAACAAAGTTTTGAAATTTTTTTGGACAAAAATGCCCTCAATCTTTCCAAACAATGGAAAAAAAATACTCCCAATTTTTTTTGACAAAAATACACTCAACTTTTTTGGGCAAAAAACAATGGTAAGAGAATATTTATAATATTTGATTTTTTTATGTCTTTTTTTTAAGTAGTTTATAATAATATCTAATTAGGGATGTCAATTGGCCCCGGCCCTGACGGGGAACCCGATTCCTGGCCCCGTCGGGGCCGGGGTCGAGGAATTTTTTCGGGTGTCGGGGACGGGGCTGGGGACAAAAAAAATATTCCCCGTCGGGGTCGGGGGCCGGGGCCGGGGAAACCCATTTATATAATAATGTTATAAATATCAAAATAAAAATTAGAAAAACCCATTTATTTATTTATTTAGAAATTTATTAATGATTAAATAAACATTAGTATAAAAATTAAATAAAATTCTAAACTTATATTAACTATATTGCATTTTTTAAAATTTTTTTAAATTTTGCAAATAATTTATTGGTGATTGTGTATATTGGTATTTTGTGTTAAGTCGTATTTGTAAATGAGTTTCTCAATTATTAAAAATTTTATGGTATTTTTAACAAATATTTTATAAATTTTATTTTAAATAATAATAATATTTTAATTTATTAATCGGGGCCGGGGAATCCCCGAACCCGAAAAATCTCCGCGGGGACAGAGACGGGAAAAAAAATTCCCCGTATTCGGGTTCGGGGATGGGAGTGTAATTTCGGGGTCGGGGAATGTACCACCCCCCCTCCCCCCCCCCCCCCCCCCCCCCCCCCCCCCCCCCCCCCCACATCTCTATATCTAATAATCTCATTGCAATATACTTAAGGGTAGTTTAGTAATATTACCATAAAGCCTTATCATCTATTACCTTCAATACAAACATTAGAAAGTTTGATAACCTCTATTTACCTTGCCTTAGCCCCAAACAAGATATAACTTAAAAACTCCACTTCCCTTACTTTACCCTATTCTTCCCTCCTTTATGAACCTCTCCACCTCATCCGAGCAAAGCCTGAGAGATTGTGAAAGGGATAGACAAGTAACCAGTTACTGTGTCTTATAAATCTCTTAGAAAAATCTCATTGTCCTGCAACTCTGGAGGGGTAAAACCATTGTTTCTCCTATAGAAGACCCACACCCATACTCTTGAATAATACTGATAAACAATATTTAACCCGAGTCTATAGTGCATGAACAGTACTGTCGAAGAAATGATTTAAATCTTTATCCTTTCCTTAACCCTTTGGTGACATATTGGGCTACTCTTTTGAATGTATCAGCCTTTCATTTAATGTGAATTTATGCAAATGTCTCGTATCTCATGGCATCGACTGTGCGGTTGTATAAAGAAAACAAAACGAATAAATTCATACAATTCAAAAATAAATAAATAAATAAATAATAATCCAAATTTTAGGGGTTCTGAAATTTATAATGTTGAGAGATCTAAATCGAACCATGTCTTCGTATAAGAAAAATATCATTTGAAATTTATGAATATATAAGTACAAACAGTACTGATGTAGGATAAAAATAAAGTTAGACGAAGCATCCCTTGACCAACAAAGAGCAATAATTAGTTTGAAGCCTTTTGTGGAGTTTTCTAATGGTTTCAACTTAACATGTTATCAAGGTGGGCTCAATCTCTTAAAACCGTGTTTTCTTTTTTCCCACAAATTTGTTTTTATTTGCTTATGATTCAAACACTTTGAATCCAACATATACTTTATTATATCAAACCTCGTTTTCTAATGCTCTCAAGTCTCACAAAACATGCAAAATGAAAAAAATGTGGAGACATAGTTAATTTATGTTGTTATTATAAATATAACATATATGGAATCTTAATTTCTTAATATAATATTAGCTAGAAGATCTGATTCATATAAAATTAATATTTAAAAGGGTAAAGCAAATGAAGGAACCGAGGTTGAAAGTGTGTTTCAACATCATCTATTTCTTTATATATATATATATATATTACAAAGTCACAAACCCCTAGACTAGTGAAAGGAAGTGTTTGGAGTTTATGGCTCATCTATGTTCAATTTAGATTAATGGAGGTATGCAATGGGCACAAACTTCTACAAAGTTAATTTCTCTATATAAAATTCGAACATTTATCACTTTTCTCTTCTCACTAGGGATCTAGAGTAGACCTGTCCAAGGACCGGGCTACCCGTCCAAACCCGAAGGCCCGCCCGAAAAATGGGAGGGCTTGGACAAGTATCTAAGGCCCGATGTCCGGGACTTGGACAAAAAAGAAGCCCATTTTAAAAATGGGCCGGGTTTGGTTTTCAATGTTAAAAGCCCGGCCCGGCCAGGCCCGGCCCGAATTATAAAATATATTTATTAATTAGTTTTGTTTATACTTTTATATATATAATGGTGAATTTCCATTGATTATTTATTAATTAGTTTTATATATACTTATATAATATATATATTTATTGTTGATTGCCATTGAGTATAATGGTTTGAATTTTAGTTGTTGTAATTATATAAATATTTGCATTTTGGTATTTTAATTTTTAAGTGTTTTGTAGAATAATATTTTGTCATATTCGCATATTAATATTATTGTTAATTTTTTTATAACTTATATATTATTTGATGAAAAATCTATTTGGGCTGGCTTGGGCGGGCCTTGGGTAGAGGTTATTAAATTTGGGCGGGCTTTGGCAAAAGTTAAGGCCCGAATTTTCGGGCCGGGCGGGGCTTGAACAAGGTTGAATTTTAGTAATTATATATAAAACCCGGCCCGAACCCGGCCCGAACCCGGCCCGGCCCGGCCCATGGACAGGTCTAATCTAGAGTCAATGCTGCTAAGGGATAACCTCCTAACCATGGTGACTTTTGGCCATGTGTTTCTTTTGTATTAATGCTTGCTAATGACTTGAATAATTTGTCACGCATGTCATGGATTGTCTTGATTTGTTCTAGTCTAAGTCAAATCCAGCTAAAGTTGTATATATATATACATATGGAGAGAGAGGGAGACTATTGAATTAATTGAAGAAGCTTGAATCAAATTTGGCTTCTAAAACTCTATGGGGAGGGTTTTTTGTTTCTTTCTTTTTTTTAATTTGATATTTATTATGACAGTTTTTAAAAGTTTTCTTAACTTGGGTTGAATAAATTTTCTTTTACTTATTGATATAGTGGAGTTTATATACAATAACTTTTTCATAATTTTTACTCAGATTTTATTTACAGTGTAAATGGGCTGAATATAAAAAGTATAGAGTTAAAATGGATCTTTTTAATATGTTTTGAAAGAGAATTTTTATGTCACTCTTTAATTTCATCAATATTAAAATCAAAATATTAAAAATTCATTAATTACCAAAATTGAGTCCAAATAGAAACAAAGGTTCAAAATTTTATTAAGATTTTAAAAAAAAAATTAAGTGTTGCTTTTTACCATTTTTTTGGGCATATATATGAATCATTTTTAGAAGAATATGCAAGCACTTTTAATAATAATAATAATAATAATAATAATAATAATAATAATAATAATAATAATAATAATAATATGCAAATTCAAGTGAATAAGACTTGATCACGCATGAGGCAATGAAGCACAGATCTCAAACATAAATCCCTAAAAAAAAAAAAGATTGTGGCTATTACTAACTCATTTTAATTATATTGAAGTTTACTAACAGTTTGAACATTTTGAACAAGAGGGGATTTTTTAATTATAATTATATATTAAATAAGTTTTTATATCAAACCTGATCTTTATTTAATTTTTCCTTTGTTTTTTAACAAATTTGATGGTGCTTTAGAATGAAAACTTTATAGCTCAGAACACTACCACAAACACATTTGAATGCACATAAGAAAACTATAAATAATCAATTTTTATGTGAGCACTTACTCCCTCCTTTTTACATTAACAGTTATATTTGAAAAAAAAATTCAAATTATTTATCACGTTTAAGAGTTCTCTAAGTATTAATTATCTTTTTTCCCCTAATTTTACTCTTATTATTATTTAAAAACATGTGTGTACACTAACGAGACTAAATAACTCTAATAAATATATATGTATCTTATCATAATTTTTTTTTTCAGATTTTAAAAGTATTAACGACAATTTTAATATTTGTGCAAAGCTCAAATATGACAGTTAATATGAAATAGAGTGAGTATAAATTAGACATCCAAACATGATATCACATACAAATAATTATAAAAACTATAGTTTCAAAAATTATTATTTGAGTAATTTTATTAGTGAATTCAAATGGGCACTACATATGACTTGTATATATATAATTGGGTTTGTTTAAAAACTTTTGATTTTTTAAACAAGAGATGATAATAACAACAAAACGATATTAGAAAACATTCGATAAAATCAGACAATAATGAACAATTTTGGTTTGATGAATAATTAAAACACTTTTAGTTACAGAATAATTAAGAGTAAAATTTAGACAATTGCTATAACATCTTAATAATCATAATGTACAGTCCCATGGACAAAAGTCAAAAGAAATTTAAAATTCATAAAGTACTCATATCAAACACAATACTGATTTTGTTTTGCATCATCTATTGGCATCTGATTCCTATTCTTTGAACTTTTCATATGCTTTCAATGTTCCTCGTATTTTTCATTTTTAACTCATTCTTGCTTGTTCCATTTTTCAACTTCTTTCCAAATTAATACATAAAAAAAAAATCTATTTTTAACCGAAATTCAAAAACCATCTAAATCAAACACAAAAATATACAAAGTATGAATTTTCAAATCCATAACTATACCTTCATACAATTCCAAATCCAAATTAATCCAAATTATTTCCATCTCATAGTATAAACGTCTAAATCTATTTTTGCTCCCCTTATTAATTTTACTCCAACCAAACACCTACCATCATTTTCCTCATTCACATTTTTAAATAAACACAAAGATATAAGTATGTCACAGATATGCACAGACATACTCAATATACCATATACCAATATGTCAAGATATCATCATTGGTTATGCACAAATTTATTATTTACAATGCAAATGCAATATCAGAATCTCCTTATATATATTGAAAATAAATAAAATAAAAATCTCAAACTCCCCCACAAAGATTAAGAAAAAAAAGAGCCTTGCAATTAATCAAAAGCCACAGAAATCATCAAGGGCAGCCATGCCAGGGGCACCCAACTCTTTGCATGCACCATCACATTGAATTTGACAGTTGCCTCTTGTGACACCAACCAGATGAGGCATGCAAGCATTCATCATGCAATCACAGAAGCAAGTGGTGGCCATGGAAGGATTTGGCAGCATCACCATTGACACCATTAATAATATTGCAAGGACCTCAACCTTCTTCATGGGGGAGTACTTGTTGAGGATCATTTTTAATTTTATAATTTTCTCAAAGCAACAAAACCAAATATAATAAACTTCTTGTTTTTTATGGTTTTGCTTTGCTTTGTCGGAGACTTGTGCATTTGGGTTGGTTTACTGTTTTCATTTTATATGTAAACAATGAAGGACTCGGTCAAAACATATATTGAAAGGATATATTGGAATTTGTGTTTCAGGGTTCATGGCTGAGTTTAAAGATTGGTTTGTGGTTGTGGTTTATTTTATTTTTATTTTTATTTTTATTTTTAGTTTTATTTTTATTTTTGTTTTGATAATGTTGCGGTTCATTTATTTGCTACATAAAGAGTGATCCTTAATTACTGGCTAAAATGAAATTTCAAGCTATGTGAAAACTGATATTGATAAATATGATATATGATTTAATTCAGCCAAATTTTGAAAATAAATTAGATTCACCAAATTAAGTTATTTAACAAGCTTCTGAATTTTTCTAATCAAATTAGTTACACTTTATTATTTATTTATTTATTTTTCAGAAATACTAGCATTGCCTTATATAAAACCACAGGACTGTTATTGATATAGCTTAATGCAAAATTGTCTTGCCTATTTCTCTTTAGAGCACTAAGTTTTTCTATTATTATTTTAAAGGTGGAATATTTGCATAACAGTATAAGTGATTTTAAAATTTAAATTAATTTGATAATAAAAGTTTTTCCATGCATAAACTGGAACACTGAACTTTTTAAATATATAACATCAACGCTTTATTTCAGCAGTCAGTTAAAAGACATGAAACATACACAATTTTCAAATTAAGATTAATTTAATAATAATTTTTTTTTCATGTGCAAAAACTAGAATTATGAGTTTTTCATTTAAAGTATTTTTAATTATATTTTAAAATAATTAACCATTTTCTTCGATTCACAATCAAATATTTGCCACATGATATTACTAAAAACTAAATAAATAAATAAATAAACTTTATCAATATTATATAATAATATTTTCCCGAATCAAATATGTGGTTGTGCTCATCCACATTAATAAAAAATTAAAAAAGCCACAAATGGTAATCAAATTAATATAAATGTTACACAGCTCCTGAAGCCCAATTACAACTGCACACCACCCCTACTTGGTCTTGTTGCTTTTTCTAAATCTCTAAGATAGAGATGCAAGTGTACATGCTGATCGCTTAATAATAATACACATAATATAGAGTGTCGGTCCACAAGGAAGAAAGTGAATGTTAGTAATTCCAAAAAATATCTTAAGTAATTGAGTAATGTGTGTGTGAACAGAAAAGATTAAAGATAAGAAATACGGAGATAAAGCCGAAAAGAATTCAAAGAAAGAAAAGATATCAGAGCATAGCATCCCTCTAAGATTATAAAGTGCAGGACAAATGTTGTTTAAGCATGCAATCCTATTTAAACTGAGTGATGTTCAAACACGGCATGTCTCTTCATGGATTAGCAAAGATTAGAAATAATATATATATATATATATATATATATATATATATATATATATATATATATATATATATATATATATATATATATATATATATATATATACTTAAAATAATAAAGATGCTTCAGTCTAAATGAATTATGCAGCCTGAGGAGGAGGAGGAGGGTCCCAATATGGGGCACCTCCGCCGGAAATGCCTTCATTCGGTATCTCCACCACTGACCAGCCTGAAGCTGCTTCACCGATTAGCAGCCGTTCACTACCCAACTTTGATGAATTGGCCCCTGCCGTGCCTGGCCCTCTTTTTCAAGATGATGACTCCCTTGCCGCTGCTGCTACCGTAGATGAACTGACCGTGGTGGTCTCCATGGCAACCGCTGGCCTAAACAAGAAACCTTAGCCCTTCTTAAGATCCGTTTTGAGATGGACTCCGTTTTTAGGGACGCTACCCTTAAAGGCCCTCTCTGGGAAGAGGTCTCAAGGTAGATTACTGTTTCTATTTGCTATTCCTATTGATCTGTTTGTTTTGTAATTCAGATTTCATTTGTACTATTCACTGGTGTTGATGTTGGTGTTGGTGGTGCTGGTATTGTTGTTTCTTTCTTCTTTTCCTTTCCATTTAGGTTTCATTTTTTTGGGAAAGAAGATGAAAAGGCATTTAGACTGAAGCATCTTTATCATTTTAAGTGTATATATATATATATATATTATTTCTAATCTTTGTCACTGAATTCCATAAGAGATTCGTTGCATCAATCCCAACCAATCATAACCCTATTCCCTAATATAGACCTAACCCTTTGGTCCAAGCGAAAGGTCCCTAGTCACAATTAAGCCACATCACTAAGATTCACTACAACACTTCACTCTGTTGCTCGCGCAACTAAGCCCTAGTGGAGTTCATCTCTTAGCACTTCACTCTATTATGACCGCAAAAAACTCTTGGAACGTGGAGGTAGGATAAATCACGTCGGAAGGGAAAGGGGACGTTCCGCTACCTCTCGACTCACCCTCTCAACCCTCTTCAATCTTGCTTAGTCTAATCCTAACGAAGTTGTCACACCTTCAATGAATTATCAACCCTAGTGTCATATATAAGGGAAAATCAACTCAATAATCATTCAAGATTGAAACTCAATTAACTCATCAATTAAAAAAGCATAATAAAAGTCAATGAAACAAAGTCATCCTAGGGTTTACAAGTCCAAGCACCCACTAGGGGTTTAGCTCTCCATTGAGTAATACAAAATCAACAATGAAATCGAAATCATATGCAAGTAAACCATAAAGATAACCCCCTTGTCATCCATATTGATGGTCTTGAGGAGCCGCTTCGTTTTCTCCAAAGGTTCGCTGTCAAATCTAGGATGCACCTCGCCGAATCGATGCTGACGAAAGTTCCCCCAATAGTTCTCCTTCAAAGGAACTCAATGTCGATGCCGTAGAACCACTCCAAAGGCCTTGCAAAAAGCTCTCAAAACCCTTGTTGTGCTCTCCCCCGAAGATGGGCGAAAAATAGGAAAAAGATCCCCCAATAAATCTCAAATAGCGATATTTATAAGGCTGAAATAGGGCATCCACACGGCCCTGTGGAATTTCCACACGGCCGTGTGGATTCTATGAAATTTGATTTCCTACGCGCTGTGAACAGTAGTTTGTTACAGTGAATTGCTGCAATAACTGCTGCAGTGCTCACGCTGAAATCGCTCCCGACTTCATTTTCTTCATTGAGGCCGCCAAGTTGGGCACACAATTATGCGATAGATCACGTCGCCTCTTGCTTTCAACATATTGATGAAGCTTTTCTATGTTACACAAGTTGGACTACATAAGTGTGTCTACCTTTGTGTCCCTCCAATTTGAATAATCACTTGAGCACTTTGGAGGTTGGAACACACTCACATGTCTACAACTTGTGCCTTGGTCCTTGCTTATTCCAAGAGTATTCTTAACTAGTGCGTCCATGACCTATTTTTGCTTTTTTTCTCCCAACTCATCTCCACAACCCTAAATGTACAAAAGAATACAAATACACATGTATGAGTGATAAAATCTGAGAAAAATGATGCTCAATGCAAGAAAAGTATACTTCGTATCACTTATACACTAGCACTTATCAGTTGTTGTCTCATTCTCAGCTTCTTCATTCTTCTCTACAACAACATTTACACACTTCTCCATCGGTTTAGAGCTTTGCCAGCAGTTAGCCTTCACATGGCCATACCTTTTACAGTTGTAACACTGTATATTACTTATATGTATCCTTTGTTCAAAGTTCTGCACCTTTTGATCTTCACTGTTGTATGCTCTTGAGCTGCTTCCTCTTCCTCTGCCTCTACTTTGCCCTCTTCCTCTAAAGATGTCTCTTCCTCGGCCCCTGACACCTTCTCCTCTGCTAGAACTCACACTAGGTGAGTCACCCTTGACCACCAATGCCTTCTCACCACTCTTGGCCTGCATGCGATTAACCGTGACTTCATGTGCCAACAACGTTCCACTGAGATCATCGAGAGTTAGTTTCGATATCTCCTTGGATTCCTAGATGGCCACAGCTACAAAGTCATATTTTGGAGCTAAGCTTCTTAGCACCTTTGACACGACCTCCGACTCAGCTAGCTTGTGACCAAGCCCACGAACCTAGTTAGCAGTAGTGATCACTTAAGTGAGATAGTCCTGCACCCCCTCAGCGTCCTCCATCTGCAGGGTTTCAAACTCTTGCCAGAGAGCTTGAATTCTCACTGCCCGAACTTTAATTGTTCTTTGGCATTGTTTTCTCATAATCTCGCAAGCCTCATGAGCCGTCTTCGCCTCTGAAATCCGGTCTAGGATAGGACCATCCACAGCCTGTTGGATCAAACACATCACTTTGGCATCGCTTTTCCGATTCTCCCTCTCCTGCGCTCCATCCTTCGACTCGGCCACATCCTTCTCCGCAAGATCCCAAAGCTCCTAGGATCCGAATACGGTCTTCATTCGAAGACTCCACCTCCCATACTCTACCCCTGAGAACAGTGGAACGGACGGTTGGGACAAGGTCACTGGAGCACCGTTGGCCACCATCACAAACGTTCAAGCTCTGATACCACTGTAGCAACGAACAACCACTCAACTGCAATGCACACTGGCAACTTCTCACAGAGGAACACTCAAACAATATTGAAGAAGATAGTCAGAAAGGATAAATTGATTCATTAGCAACTATGCTTACAAAACATATAACAAAACATAACATACTTCGTCCAGTACATGCATATTAATGCAAAGCAAAAGAGAGAACATCACACCCATCACATGTCAAGTACTATAGGGTGATTACATTAAGCTCATTCATAAAGAACAGACCTTCAGCATATCCTCCATAGCTGGCATATCTCCAGAGAATGGGATGTCTCCTTCTATTTGTATTGTTCATCATCATACCACCATTTTCAATCACAATTCATCGAAAAGAAACCCTAGTTTATCGTTGTATCATCAAGGCCATGATCCATATATGTTGCTAACTGGTGCAAGCAACAACTCAAGCTAGTTTAATGTTTCAATTAAAGAGTGTCCTTTTAAGTAATCTTTTAAAAAGTTGTCTAGCTTTCCTTGGGGAAAAAAATTACACACCGCCCTATAACAAGAGATCTGGTATTTTGTTCTACTTTGAAAATAAAAAATAAAGAGTTCGGTTTATCCATAATTTTTCAAAAATAAATAAATAAATAAATAAGTCAATAACCTACAACTACACACAAATAAATAAATATATAAGTCAATAACCTTCCAACAACACACTTTTCAACACGTTTAACATAACAAATACGAAACGGGGCATCTATTGCAGCATCTGCCTGCATATATATTAATATAATAACTAAAACCAAGATCAATCATATGAGCATCTTCAATAATCCAAAAGAGCAGTCTTCCTCAACCATCACCCCCCAACTTCTATATATATATATATATACACACACACACACACACACACATGAGTCTAGAGAAAGAGAAATATATACGTACATATTAATCATAGTAAAAATATGTTTAAGTTCATTGACATGGAGAGAAAGAACATGGACAGAGTAATAGAAGAAGAAGAAGCGAAGAGAAAGCAAGTATTGGAGCATAGCATAGTGAGGAAGATAAAGCAGGAGGATGAGAAGATCATGAGTGGTGAGCAACCACAGCCGTTGATTTCCAGGGTGCTTTCCAGGCAGATCTCTAGGTCTCGTTTGAGTCAAGTCAACCCTCTAGCCAATTCCTGATCTAACCTCTCATGATCCTTTTCTTTAGTTCAGTGGATAATGCTCTTCTTGTGTGCTTTTTGGGCTCCAACTCAGGACAATTTTGATACTTTGAGATATATATATATATTAAGATGGATAAGCTAATGTTTTGAGAGTTCATCCTCACTCTCCCCCTTAGAAAAAAGTTACCATCTTCTAATGGGAGGGTGGGGGTGGTATCTTCGTTATTTTATTTTTTCCAAATAGTGACAAACACCTTTATCTAAAAAAGAGTCAAATAAATAAGCACATATACATGTCACTCTCGTCATTGGGCCAGGCCGAGACAACCCATTGAAAAAATTTAGACTTTGGCCCAACCCAAGCCCAAATCTAACGAGCCTCATAAATAATTTGGGCAAGACCGGCCGGCTCAAATTTTAAATATAAAGCCCATAGCCCAGCTTATGGGTTTGACTTTTTAAATCAATTATTGAATCGCTATAGGATCAACACGTTGGATTCAGCTCGAATTGGACGGTTGTTATTTTTTTTTAATTTTACTTAATTAATCTTTATGATGATTTAAAAATAAAAAATAGAAAAATAAATCTACATGAATAATTTTATTAATTGATTAATATTATTACATTTTTCATTTGAGAAAAATATTACATGACTAAAATATGAGTAAATCACAAATAGGTTGGCACTTACTCATTCTATCATTGTATTTTTTTGTGATATTTTTTAAAATTTTATTATTAATATTTAATAATAAATCCAATGGCTCAGCTCATGGGTTAACCCGTTGGATCATCCCAAAAAAAATTCAAAAAAGCCAGTCCGCGGACCGGCCCATCATTTAAAAATGATATCCATATCCAATCCAAGATTTATTCAAGTCAGGCTTGGGTTGATCCGTCAAACATTAATGTTGGATTATTTTTATATCGGGCTTAAACTAGTCTTGAGCCTGTCCGTGAACCTTAAGCCAAATAACAAAGAGTGATATATAGGTACACCAATTGCGGTGATTATAATTCTATCTTAAACAATTCTATCAAGTATCAACCACCAAAGATCAAATTACTAAAAATGATGATACATTAGTAAAAATATATTTTAAAACTAAACGATAAGCAACTTGTCACTTTTATGTGGGCAAGCGAAAAGCCCTAATATCAAACAGAATACTCATTAAGAAAATATCATAAAAGAAATTAAAAATTACACTCGTGGAGTTTCATAAGAGTTGTACCAAAAACCAAATCAGCCTTCAAGGCATCACATTTTAGGAAACAATAGCTTCCTAAATAAATGAATCTATATAATAGAACATAAAATTTGTTAAGTGTTTGTCATTTTCCACATCATGTATCCTTTTTTAAAACAATAAAAAAAAAAACTAAGCGGAATACAGTCTGGTCATTTGAGTTATCCAGATAACAACAAAAACCTTCATAAAACTTCCTAAGCACACATTTAAAAAAATTGATGAGTAAAGTAATCCAGTCTCTTATTGATTTCTCATAACCTGAACTAATAATAATAATAATATCTAGAGTAATAGGTCATGCTTGTTTTTTGATTTTTCGAGGTATCAAATTTCCATAAACAAAAAACTGCAGAAAACCGGACAATGTAGCTCTATTCATCCTGCTCTACATCTGAACATAACTTAGAGCACAAAGAACTTTAAAAATTATCAGAAACAATGAAATCGGTGTCGTTCCAGCTAAAGATAATAATGGATATAACAAAACACCAGTCAAGCAATTCAGACCTGAGTGACAGATTTTTCTTCAGTCATCCGCTTAATTCTCTGAGTGAGCTTTCGCATCACATCGATGATCAGTAATTTCTTTTGCATCCTAAACTGGATGGCCAATTCCATCGAACTTGGAACAGTTCCTTTCAAAATTGATTCATCCTGCATTATCTTTGTGGGAAAGTGTTCTAGAGCAACTACACAGAGTGCAACAACAGTGCGGAGTGCAGTGGTTTCTACCGAGACGCCTAAAGGAGCTTCATCTGATAAGGACATCAAAGTCTTCAAATCATACTTCCGTACTGCTGTTTCGCTGCTTGTTAGAAGTACTCTCAAGGCAGCAATAAGACGGCCATCAACCAATCCAGTACCACCCAAAGTAACCTGGATTATAGAATTACAGTCAAACAGGAATAGTGTCGAAAAATCATAGCAACATTTGCAAACGGAAAAAAAAACAAAGAGTACTAAAGAAAAACTGCACTTTCAGTTCTTTTTGGTCCAAGGATCAAAAATTTCTTTTGAGCAGAACCAAAATGCTCATCTTTCTCATCAATGTAGGGATTAGTCATGCACTTTTCTTAGTTAGTGGATTAGATTCATAGAGAATAACATGGAGACAAGGCCAGAAACGGGATTTGATTGGAGTTCAAAACAACTTAGTTTATTATTCCACCTCATGCAAGTAGCTGGAGATTACTTATACTCAAGGTGAGATGACAATTTTGCAAAATTCAATATTTAGCTGACATATAGATTCAGTAGCTTGAATTGCTTGCTTGGGTATAATTACAAAGATAAGAAGGTAACTGAAAGTGGATATTGTTTCAAAAATTTTAAACCTAGTGAAGGAGGATAAATAAAGTTTCTGAGTGAATTGGGCTGAAAATCTGTTTAGCAAATAGGAAATATATGGTTGTTAATCAATGATGCCAATTAGAAGCAAGACATTTTTCTGTTGAGAGAAATTATGCAGCCAAACATGATGCTTTTCTACTGTTGACTAAAACCCAATTTGCACATGATTATTTCTCAGTTTTCAATAGTGCCCCACCCCACACAAGTAGTGAGTCAAAACTGAGGTTACCAATATGCCAATACCATTTGGATTTTGTCTGACAAACTCAAGACATTGAAGTAACAGAAATTTTAATGGGAGTGGATCCATCAAGTATTTCATCACCAAGACCAAGAGCCTTTTGAAGCACTAAACTAGTTCATAGATTTCTCAGGGAATACAAACAACAAAAGTATGCTGTTCGTCTGGTGGGGGACCTACAGGTAATTTGAAACAAGACCTCTCTTCAGTTGCTAGTCCAAGGAAAAAGGTTTACACTGCTTAAACTTTAAGTAGGATTCACATTTTGTACATGTGGATGCCAATTTCAACCTTAGTGACCTACAAGATAAGCAGGTAATCAGAAGATCAGGACCTCAGGGCATTAATTAGGCCTTTGAAGCCCGTCTGCTTTTATTTTTTACAATATAGAAGGAGAGAGGTAGCAATGATGCTTCAGCAGAATTGAGTAAGCTCACACATATGTATTAATCTCTATGATAATCTCCGCCTAGGATCCCAAAGGGAGCATTATCAGCTAAGGGCAATATAGACACAATGTCGTAGTGCTGGCATGATTGTCAAAGGACTCGAAATTACTGTAGCTGCAAACAACATATACGCTAATAGAGATTAAGTTCAGAAAAATACCTTCAAGTCAGCTCCATTGCCAAACAAATTTAGCTGACACAGAATCTCCTGCTGCCATTGGGCTGGAGATGAGAAGCTAGGGGATGAAACACCAGCAGCCATACTAACCGCATCAAGAAGAGCACCATCATACTTTAGTTCAAGAAGGTCATATGGATTAGATGGAATCACAAACCCATAATCAAGAAGGAATAGGTCATTGCTTAAGAAGCCATAATTTAGCATAACTGGAGCATTTTGCTCAATTCCCTTTTCTGCCACTACCTGTCAATGTAGTTTGGAAATAATAGTCTCATAAGTTAAAATCAAAGTATACAATAGCTTCACAAGTCAAGAACATTCAATCATTTCAACAACACCCTCCAGTCACTGCATCATCCATTGCCCAAATATGCAGGCACCCATAATGATAAATAAAGAGAGAGAAGCATGGACATATACAACATGCAGTTAATACTGTAGCAACTTAACAATGCCATTAGCATCATCCCCACCTAGGATTTGAACAAATAGTTCCTTGTGTCTAGCATCTGGATAATCATCAAATTTAGGTGGCCAAGAAAATTAACTATGCTCTGTCTTACTAAAACAAGGTAAAGCAAACAGGAGAACCTGTGTGAACCTCTTTCCTTTGTGCAATAAATATGAGCCGAATGAAGTCATAGAAACATATAACATAGCTTGTGACTTGTCTATATTCAAGCACTAGAACATATATCTAGCATAATGTTTACCAATACCCTTTCCTGCCAATTAAACATTTTATTTGGACTTTGATCCCAAAAGAAAAGGATGATCAGGAAGAGTTCAGATTTCAGAATGACCCAACAATCAAGTTTCGAATGATCAAGCTTAATTTGTAGTATCAAACAAGCAGATGAATTATTCTACCAAAGTCACTACTTATGTTAGAGTTTCAAATGCCAATACATTTTAGGCAGAGTGTCCATTCTGATCTTCAGACATGCATCCAAAGGATACACCTTTTAGATGTCTGGTAAGATTAATCAACTAACACACGGAAGTATGAGCATAGAATGTGAAGTTGTGATTTTTGCGTCACTTACTACATGTCTACAAAGCTGGTTATTCAATTAAAAATATCAAAAACTGAAGAAGAATTACCAATGAACAGTCAAGATAATAAGTATCCATGTTTTACCCTCCCATTCTAGGCTTAGGAAATTGGTCACTTATCATATTCAGCATTTGCAAGCCTGATATTGCTCATTTTTAAAAGATCTATTCAACAATTTTTTGAAAAAAGATCCTCCAGGATTAATTCACAATTTTGGTATTTATTGTGGGTAATGTTAACTTTAATCACAGTCTCATTGAATTCATTCAGAAGAGAATTTATTATCAGCGAAATATAGGTTTAACTGAAGGCAGTTTAACACGAAGAACTTGATTACTACCAATAGTGAACAAAAATTTCCATCCACTTCAACTAGAAGGGATATAAAGATTCATCTCTGAGATGACGAGGATGGTGAAGAAAGCCATTGTTTCAACACCCAGCCTCAAGCCAATCAGATCAAAGGAAGGTGAAATAACTCATAAGGAAAGCAAATAGACAGCTAATAGAAATTTGAATAAGTCTTCATGATAATATCTAAGACTTTCAGCCATGAGAGTAGCTTTTGGCTGGATTGAGCTTAACTTTGAGATTGGAAGGCAAACATTAATGTCAAGAATACTATGATTGGAACAACCAAAATGCCTTGAGAAGAAGTAAGCACTTGGAAACAAAATTATTTGAAACAGGTAAACAAACATTTGGTCATTACATAAAATTAGAGATGAATTATAAATGGGTGAACTTTGGGTCACAATAAAATTCAGGAAAAAGAAACTTAACGAGGAAGAAAATCTAAAAAATTCTTGCCTTTACTAGCATATTTGGGTTGCTAGCATCTTGCTCCTGAACAATTCGAGCATTTGGGTGAAAGCTGTGGTTACACATATCAATGAGTGGAAGCAGCATAGGAGTGTCACTGTGTTTTCCATCAGGCAGAATCTCTCCATGCAAACGAAAGGCTCGAGAAGAAACTGATGCCATGGCCCAGCCAAGTGATGAAGAACTCACATCTTGACCTCCAAAAGGATGATCCTTTAAAGCCAAACTCTCGAGAATGAGTTTAGCTGCTTGTTCAAACTCAAGAAGAAAGCGACATCTCTTATTTACCTGCAAAACATCCAGTATGATTTTCACAAACAAATCTCATCATTTAATCTCAGGCTGACCATCAAGAAACATCACATGAATAAAATTACAAATAATCAAAGAAAACATTACCTACCTGATGAATAAGAGGCGCATACTGAATGTTCTTTATGTCCTCGCCCGAAAAGAAAATAGGTAGACTGAAAGTTTCAGGCAAATTGCCGATGTATGGCCACCAAAAGGAACCAACTGCTGCTCTCTCTTGAAGAAGCCTCAAGCCCAATTTCATAGCCCATAATTCCTCTGTCAAATGCTCCCACTTAGCCTAATTCGCAAAATACAATGTTACAACCTACAGGACATTAGTATCTCATGAAGCCCTACATGCTAACCTATTCCTTAAGACAGTGTTCGGAAAGAGAATAAGAAAGGAATAATTACAGAATGAGAGTCAAAGATTGTATTTTTACAAATGGATAAACCACCTTCTTCCTTAAGGCACAATCCATCCTACACCTATCCAAACACAACTCTAATCAACATACCAGATTGTACAATTAAGTGAAAAAAAAAAAAAACCACTGTTCTCCATATATATTGAATGCTAATTTGATTTCTCGATATTTTTGTCTCATTCCCAAGAACCTCCAAGAATCCAGTCTATATTGTGATCCCATAATACCCCATTTTCAATAGAATGAAAACAATAAAGGATGAGACAATAATTCAAGAATCAAAATGGAAAAGAAGGAAAACAGGTCAAGAAATCCAATACCAGGAATACCAAGAGCGAGTTCAAAGAGCGCGGAATCCCCATTGGACTCGGGAGACTTCTTGAAACGCAAGGGGAGGTGACTGGGGAGAGCGATGAGGTCCGACCCTTCAGGGATATCCTCGGAAGCTACGACGCAGAGTCCATGGGCACCCGTGTCAGTGATCTTGAGCTTCGGATTGACAAACCCTCCCTCCCGCCGCACCCACCGGATAAGATCCGGCGGCTGAGGCGCTATCCGCGCGGCCGAGCAGGTGATCGTGCGGTGGCCGGACAGGGACGCGGCGGCCGCGGCCATGCCTGCCGTCGCGGTTAACATCTTCGTAGTCAGAGAAGTCGCCATTTGAAAACTGGAGGCTTTGGAAGAGAAAGATAGCAGTGTGAGTGTGTGACTAGACTTTATCCTCCAGCAGGAGGCGTTCATTGCAGTAGGGCTCAATTGGGAATTTGGGAGGGTCATTATAGAAGCTAAATTTTTTTTATTGGTTGTCATATTATAATCATTTTTTATTTTGAACATCTAATTTGAGTTTGTGTTAGTTGGATCACTTAATCTTCATTTATGTTTACTGAAAAAATAGCGAGAGGATTCTTGAGAAGAATTTTATAGTACATATATTAGATTTGGCATTGCAACACCAATTCACACATTATCAATATATGTAGATAGGTCATATCATTAAATAGAGCTATATGGTTGTTATATTAACAAGTCCCAAAATTACCCATATTGAATATTTTTTAAACAAATATTTAATGGCTATCGGTGATTTGAGTGACTTTTTTTAATAAACTAGAAGCTTAAAAAACACGGTTAAACACTGTAATAATGGTATCTTGATCAGCAATAACAACTGAATACCAATTAAACACTGTAGGTAAATAGGGCTCAATTGGAAAGGTCATTATATAGGGGGTAAATTTTTTGGCAGGATACCAAACTATGGTCATTTTTTATTATGAGGTTCAAACCTAAATTTGAATTAAAATGATTTTTTTTGTCTACCAAATTGGCAATTCCATCTCACATGCTGACAGAAATTTCTAACATCATAATATCAAAAATAGACCAAAATCTCTTGGATGATCATCCAGCAAAATAAAATTAAAGTTGGGTAACCATTTTCATTTAGATTGAAGTTTGGACCTCAAAATAAAAACGATTCATAGTTTGGTGTCTTATAAAAAAAATTACCCCATTATATAGACTTGCAACTGTGCATTAAAATGTTCAACAGGAAATGAAATGAAATCTTTTTTTTTTTTTTGTCCAATTCTTCAAAGCTGATAAAGAATAGTAAAAGAAAGCAACCATCATTTATACCACCTAACACAATCCTAAACACTAAGTCAAGGTTCGAAATCAAAAGAAAGAAATAAAAACAATGGAATCTAAACTTCAATAATACATCAAACAAAATAAATAAATAAATAACTAAATTTAATCCCTATAAAGAAATAAGAAGTCAAACCATCAACCCAAACATTCAACATCAATAGAACAAGATTTAGAGAACAAGAATGCAATTTCTACCACTTGGTCAAATATCTAAGGAAGAGGTGGCTTGCCTCACCACGAAAACAACACAAAACCCGAGATGAAGAGGCCTATCCCCGTCCTCGCCGCCGGCACCACACACCAAAAATAAAAGAGAAGAGGAAAGAGGCTAGATCTCTCCTTCTTCCTTAATCCAATTAGGGATCTAAAACGGTAGAACAAGGAAACGGCTAAGGTTTAAAAAAAATTAAACATAAATAAATATAGACATAAATGGGAGGTTTTTCATTTTCCTCTGATGTAACCCCTAAGCATGCAAGAATTTAAAAAAAAAACATTGGGTGGGGCCCATAACTCCTCCCTACTAAAAAAAAGTTTAGTCCTTTAAACTATTACCTAATCATAAGAAAAGATGCGGGTATTTCTCCCTCATCTCGGATTCTAACTCCCATGGCGCTTCACACTCTGAATGATTGGTCCACTGGACTTTTACATATGGAATGATCTGTCTTCTCAAAGTTTGCTCTTTGAAATCCACGATCTTCACAGGACGCTCCTCATATGACATATCATTATTAAGTTCAAACTCTGAAAACTGTATCACATGATCAGGATTTGCGATGAACTTTTTCAACATGGAAACATGGAGCACATTATGCACACGAGAAAAAGCTGGCGGTAGTGCAAGCCGATATGCCACTTCGCCAATGCGCTCTAAAATCTCAAATGGGCCAATAAAACGAGGACTAAGCTTTCCTTTGACTCCAAAGCGAATTATTCCTTTGGTTGGAGCAACCCTCAAGAACACATAATCTCCAACCTGAAACTCCAAACTTCTTCTTCTGTTGTCTGCATAACTCTTCTGTCTACTCTGAGCTGCTCGTAAACGATCTCTGATCAATCGGACCTTTTTTACTGTCATTTGCACAATCTCTGGCCCTAACAATCTTTTTTCTCCTACGTCATCCTAGCAAATAGGTGATCTGCATCTCCTGCCATATAATGCCTTATAGGGAGCCATCTAGATGCTTGCCTGATAGCTATTGTTATAAGAAAACTTAATCAAAGACAAGTGTCAATCCCATGAACACCCAAAATCAAGCATACAAGCCCGGAGCATATCCTCAAGAACTTGAATTGTCCTCTCAGACTGGCCATCAGTTTGTGGGTGAAAGGCTGTACTGAATGTCAACTTGGTTCCCAAAGCCTTATGCAAACTTTTCCAGAAGTGTGCCACGAATCGGGTGTCTCGATCTGACACAATCTACACTGGAACACCATGCAGCCTCACGATCTGTTCAATGTATAACTCTGCCAGCTTCTCCAAGGACATGGCAGTCTTCACGGCCAAGAAATGTGCCGACTTAGTTAATCTGTCAACCACAACCCACACACTGTAAGTACCCTTGCTGGTTCTTGGAAAGCCAGACACAAAATCCATCGCAATATTCCCCCACTTCCACTCTGGAATTGGAAGTGGTTGAAGAAGTCCCGCTGGTCTCTGATGCTCCACCTTAACCTGCTGACAGGTTAAACACTGTGCCACAAACTGAGCAATCTCTCCCTTCATGTTATTCCACCAAAAAGTACTCTTCAAATCCTTATACATTTTAGTGCTACCAGGATGAACCGAATAACTGGTGTAGTGAGCTTCTTCCATGATTTCCTTCTTTAACTCTAAATTATTTGGAACACAAATCCGATCTCCAAACCTCACTGAACCATCCTGATGGATCATGAACTGAACTTGAGTGCCAGCTTCTATCTCTTGTCGAATCTTCTGGGAATAGCTATCTTTTGCTTGTGCCGCTTTAATTCTCTCCAAAAGCATAGGCCGCACCACTAAACTTGCCAAATAACCACATGCACCTTGTAGAACCACATGTAGCTCCATCCTCCTCATATCCTCAAGTATTGGCCTTTGCGAAGTAATCAACGCAGCTACACTGCCAACAGATTTCCTGCTAAGTGCATCAGCCACCACATTTGCCTTCCCGGGATGATAACTGATAGTAAGATCATAATCCTTCAGCAACTCCAACCACTTCCTTTGCCTCATATTTAGCTTCTTCTGAGTGAAAATATATTTAAGGCTCTTGTGATTTGTGAAAATTTCACAAGCCTCTACATACAAGTAATGCCTCCAAATCTTTAAGGCAAAAATCACTGCAGCCAATCCAGGTCATGAGTGGGATAATTTGCCTCAAAAGGTTTTAACTGCCTTGAGGCGTATGCCACTACATGTCCATTCTGCATTAGGACACATCCCAAACCAGTCTTACAAGCATCACTATAAATGACAAACCCTCCACCAGGAGATGGGAGTGTGAGAATGGGTGTAGACACTAATCAACGCTTCAACTCTTGGAAACTCTGCTCACACTGATCTGACCACTGAAAGCTTGCTCCTTTCCTGGTAATTTTAGTCAATGGTGCTGCTAACACTGAAAATCCTTCCACAAATCGTCTGTAATAACCAGCTAACCCCATAAAACTACGAACCTCTATCACACTAGTGGGTCTTTTCCACTCAACAACTGCCTCTATCTTCTTGGGATCAACAGAAATCCCATCCTTGGTTATCACATGACCAAGAAAAGCTACTCTGTCCAACCAAAACTCACACTTAGAGAATTTTACAAACAATTTCTTCTCCCTCAAGATGCTTAGTACAATCCTCAAATGCTCCTCATGCTCTTCTTGGCTCTTCGAATACACCAGAATATCATCAATGAACACCACCATGAACCTATCCAAGAAAGGCTGGAAGGTTCTATTCATTAAATCCATAAAAGTCGTCGGGGAATTCGTCGACCCGAAAGGCATCACAAGAAACTCATAATGCCCATAATGAGTGCAAATGCAGATTTAGACACATCTTCTGGCTTAATCTTCAATTGATGGTATCCGGATCGAAGATCGATCTTCGAAAATATCTGTGAACCTTGTAACTGATCAAAAAGATCATCTATCCGAGGTAGTGGATACCTATTCTTCACTGTCACCTTGTTCAACTCCCAATAATCGATACATAACCGCAAACTACCATCCTTCTTCTTGACAAATAACACCGGAGCACCCCACGGAGAAACACTGGGATGTATGAATCCCTTCTCAAGTAATTCCTCAAGTTGCTTCTTTAACTCTTTCAATTCTGTAGGCGCCATCCTGTAAGGAGCCTTAGATATGTGGTTCATTCCCGGAACCAAATCAATAGCAAATTCAACTTCTCTGTCCGGAGGCAAGCCAGGAAGATCTTCAGGGAAAACATCTGGAAATTCTCTGACCACCTGAATATCCTCTAACACTGGCCCTTCTGATTTGTCTTCCACCACTATTGCAAGAAATCCCGAGCACCCACCCAAAAGCAATTTCCGAGCTTGTAAGGCGGAAATCACACGAGGTGGTGATGTAGAATCACTCCCAAGAAAGGTGAACTCTGCTTCTCCAGGGATTTTAAAAACTACTCTTTTTGTATAACAATCAACTACGGCATGGAATTTGGACAAAAAGTCCATTCCTAAGATAACATCGTAGCAGTCATGCTCATAACATGAAGGCGAGCTATCAACTCATGACCGGCAACAATAATGGGACAATTCTCACAGGCTCTATTAAGCACCACATTTACTCCCAAAAGGGTGGCAACACACAAATCATAACCCACGGCTATAACAGGCAAGGCATGCTTACAAATAAATGCAGACGATATAAACGAATGCGTAGCTCTAGAATCAAATAATGCGCAAGCATATGTAGAATAAACTGCCAATGTACCTGACACCACTTCATTAGAGGCATGTGCATCCTCCTGAGTCATTGCATAAACACGCCCTTGGGTCTTTGGCCTTCCTGCCTTTTGCGGAGTTGAGGAAGTCGGTTGCTCACTGGCTACCTCTTTCCCAGCACGTTGACCTGAAGATGCTTGAGGCCTAGGTGCTGACACCTGCCTCGAATCCTGCACACTAGATATTCTCTGTACCCTAGAAGACAGCTGTGGACACTTAGCAATACGATGCTCCATACTGCCACACCTGTAACAAGCCCTAGTAGTACGTCTACAATCTGCCGTCGCATGTGCACCTCCACAAGTACCACATCTCTACCCAGAACGAGACGGAACAAGTGCAAACCCACGAGATCGTTGCGCCAATGGCCCATTGACAGTCTGAGATTCACTTTATCTTGCCTCTAACCTAGGCTTCCCTCCACTTCCAGACTAATGGTTCCTCTGATTGTCAAAGCTTCTATCCCTCTTTTTCTAGAACCTTCTATTCTGTTCTTTAGTATCACTCCAGACAGTGTCCAAGGACTTGGCACGACTCACGACCTCGGCATAACTAGTCAAGTGCAAGGCAGCCAACCCCCTGCGAATGTGTGCCTGCAATCCTCCCTCAAAACGTCTGGCCCTGCTCTGATCATCATCCACCAGCTTCGGAGCATATCTGGAAAGTCTGTCGAACTCCATCTCATACTCGTCTACTGTCATGCTGCCTTGAGTAAGATTGATGAACTTCTTCTCAAACTGAACCATCTTGTCCCAGGTAAAGTACTTGCAGAAAAAGGGCTTCCCTCAGTTGCTCCCAGGATTCGAACTCCTTCCCCTGACGGATGCGAAGTTCTCCTCCGTACCAGTGGTTCGCCGGACCCTTGAGCATGTACACACCAAACCTAAGCTTCTCCTCTTCAATACACTTCATCACAGCAAATGCCTTCTCCATTTCTTCCACCCAGACTTCCACTTCATCTGGATTAGTAGTACCCTCGAATGGTGGTGGACCAAATCTTTTGAATTCCATGATGGTCTTCTCCTTAGGCTCTTGAGGAAGGGGTGGAGGAGGAGGCGGAAGTGGTGATGGTGCTGATGCCTGATGTTGTCTCTGATCACACACCAATCCTACCACTTCTCGAACCAGATCCATTAAAGTTTCTTGGTAATCAGCCCTATCAGTCCCTTCTTCAGCAGGAATTTCATGGTTGTCAATCCTATCAGTCCCTTCCTTAGCAGGAACTCTCCCAGCAATAGAGGACTGTCCCATCAAATCAGCAATGCTTCTGCTACTAGCTCTACGGGGAGGCATTCTGCAAGGTAAACCCAAATGGGATCAGACAAGTGCAACAAAAGCATCCTATCAGATCAACTAGCACCTAAGGATGCCAAACTAAACACGAGTCAGATCGCCCTAGCATACTAAATAAGAAGATTTTGCTTGGAAACTAAGATCATAGTTAATTGAAATCGAGAACGCTCTGATACCACTAAATTTGTCACGCCCCAAACCCGAAGCGTTGACAAACGGCCGCCTACCTACAAGGCCGTAATCAAGTAGGCACGCAAGGCCTCAAACCTGTCTCACAAATATGAATAATATCTAACAAGAGTACTGATTCTAAAACAAAAAAAACCATAATGTTTGTAACACAAAGAAACACATAACAAAGTTTGGCATAACTCTTAAACAAAAACAAGAGAACTAAGTTCACAGCAAAGGAGTTTTATTAACTCGATAAAAGCTAGACAGTGACTTGCTCAACGACTCCGCTAAGCTGTCCACCACCCAACCTTACTCCTGATCTGAAAAGGAAGTTGAACAACTTAATGAGCTTAGGAGCCCAGTAAGCAACCACTAAAAATATCGAGATCACAAAAATATTCAATAATTTTAATAAACAAACAAAATGTAGCATAAAGAAATAAATACCAAAATGAATCCCTGAAATCCGAAATAAATCAAAACAGATTTAATTTGCGAAAATAATATAAGTCCCCCAATAACTAATGCCAAAACAAAACATCAGAATTCATTTATTTAAACTCGGTGACCCGAGTCAGATTTCAGAGTTCATATGTTTACCCTCGGTGACCCGAGCCAGAATATCAGAAGCCGTTATTCTTCACCGACGGAATGGTGGGAAGCTGCAGTTTCTATGTCAGAAGTATGTGTCGACACGGTCAGTGTTTAACCCCCAGTGACAAGGTTATTGCACAGTTAATTGGGAACTACAAGTTTCTATAGCAAAAATATATCGGGTTCAAAATTATCGTCAATGCAACAATACTGAAATTTAGTGATCCCGTTTTCTAACAAAAATAATTTCAATTATATCAGCAATAGCACATTTAGCAAAATGATAATTAAATAGTCAATATGTGACAACATCAGTTAATATAAACAATCAATACTGTCTATATAAATAAGATTATATAATATAGACAAATAAGACTTTATATAATTTCTGAAACAATTCCACATTCAGGTTTCTTTCTTTTCTTTTAATAATTTGATAAAATAAAATAAAATAAAATAAACCAATGAAAACCAAAAGGAATAGCTCATGTCAGGTTAACATATGTACATAGATAATCCGTACTATGCTAAAATATCATAATTTAAATAACATCAACATGTTGGGAAGTGACCATCAATAGGAAATATATCAATTATCAAATAAATAATTTGTGAATAGTATAAGAATATATTTTTGTTTAACAATAAAATCCAAATTAATTAAATAATTATGTAAACCATTATCGAAAATCAGGAATTTGCATATACATATATATACAGATTTATATGTGGTTTACTTACCTGTCTAACGCCAAAAACTTGCCAAAAACTAAATATACCC